>JAKFHU010002080.1:0-1209500 GCA_023783475.1 Daubentonia madagascariensis
TGGATTTACTGACCTTGGGAAGTGTTACCTACACCAGGCCACTTTTCCTTTCCTCAGCTGAGCACTTCTTTCTGCAATATGAAGCCACAACCCTGACCTTAACAGTTCACTGGGACATCGTGGGAACCAAGCCTTAAGGAGAGTTGAGGTGCGTTGTGGAGGGAAAATGCCACACAAGAGTGTTTTCTTTCCATGTGATTAAAACCTCACCTCGGCCTGCGCTGTTCCAGGATGGACTGCTTTTCCTTTCCTTGACCTTTTGTCTGAGCCTGCCTTCTCCCTCCAGTGCCGGCATCACTGGCTCCTCAGGACACCCCCCCAGCACAGCTCCCCAACTGCTAAAGTTCACTTCTGTGGAAAATGATAGGTGATAAGTTGCTCCCCGAGATACCCACAATCAGATAAGCCAGGCGGGGAAACGAGTTCTTCTGGGAGGGAAGCGGACTGTACTATGGAAATTAAATATTCCTTAGAGGAGAGCAGGAAACTTTAGATTCCAGCCAGGGGGTTCTCAGGAAGGCTCGTCAGAGAAACTGGGGCATCCCTGGGGTGTGGGCTGGGAAGGATGGAAGCTGTTGCTCCTGACATATGCAACTGTTATCTGGGGCCTGGGTTTGGGCTCAGTGTCCTCCAACCCCGCCCGACACAGGCAACCAGATCAAAGTCCTCCTCCTCCTCTGTCTCTGTGGGCACCCCCACCACTTCCACTCATCGACAATCAGAGAGCTTGTGCTTTCCCGCTTGTTGTCCTGAAGTTTCCCTGCAAGCGGCCACGTGAGAGGAAGCCTCATTATTGCCATTCCCAACGTGGGGAAACTGAGGCACAAAAGGGCTGAGCTGAGCAGTCATGTGAGTGCCACTCCAAACAGAGCTTCAGATGTACTCTCCTCTGCTCTCCGCCCCGCGTGCACACACACAGACACACGCTGAGTTTTACAGCTCTCTAAAATTTATGAGGAAAGTCAAGTGCCTGGAGATCTCCTAATTAAGCAGCCTTCCCTCAGGAGAAAGGAAATGGCCTTCCATATTCTTAGCACCGACATCGGATTGCATGATTTACTACCAAAGCTTGTGTTTCTCCCCAAATCAACTCCCCTCTAGTACAAACATCTATCACTTTGAAGGTGGTTCAAACACCACCTTCCCCTCCTCCTCCCCCCTGCCTGGTGCCTCAGCATTTCCTTGGATCTGCCTCCTTGCCCCAGAGGTTCAGGGTCAGGCTGGAGGCCAGAACAGACACCCTGCGGTAGCCTGGCCCGTGAGAGGGGCTGCCCCACTCCCATGGGAACGTGGGGGCTGCTGCTGTGTCCCTCCTAAGCCCACCGTGGCTGCCATGAAGATATATGGGTTTAATCGGGCCCCTGACAAGTAAAGACCCTGACAAGGAGGATAGTTTCTTCTCCCAAACTGTTGCGTATCTAAGCCCAATGTTTACTTTGGAGTTGAATGAATAACATTGTTCTGGGAAAGGAAATTGAAAAAAGCAGGCTTGTAATTTACAGTAGAGAGGAGAACAGATCTGGAGGTCTTGCCACCCCCCAGCCCAGGCCCACTGCCGCAAACCCTCACTCCGTCTTTTTTCCTGTTTTAAACTTCTAAACACACCACAACCAACCAGCTCATCTTCTCAGCCCTGCCAGTAAAGGTCTCAACATTGCCAGGCTGCCTATAGCTGCCAAGAGAACTCATTGCTTCAGGGCAAAAGCTTTTTTTTTTTCCCTTTAAAAATCAAAACCAAAAGCCACTGAAATTCCAAATGCTGTGAGACACGTTCAAAATGTGGAGCGAAGCCATTATCTGGGGCGGGACCAGAGGTTCACCTGCCTCTGTCCCCACCAGGTCAGGACAGAGTGACTTCTTATCAAAAAACAAGGGTGGGGGGAAGCCCAAAAAAAACCCAAAAGCCAAACCTAGCAAAATACGCCCCTCTTCTGGGGTTGAGGAAGGTCAATTTATTTTTAAATTCTTGGGTAGGACAGAGGGAGAGTTTCTTCGTACCAGCACCTAGAAACCTCCCAGGGACTTTCTTTGAACAGAGACCACTGGCAGCACCTCTTGCCCGTGCTAAGGCACAGGGGTGACGGCTTGTAGTAGTGGGCGTGCTGGTCAGCCAGGGGGTGCTCGAGACCAGCCAGTTTCCCTCAAACAGGCGCAGTCTTGTTTCTAAAAGCAGCGTTCCTTTGACTGGGTAGAGGCCAACTGAGAGCCCTGAACATTACAAACACCCTTCACCCACCTCCCTCCCTGGACTTGCCCCCAGATGTAAAACAGGAGGAAGGGGCTGGGAGGGGATCCCTCAGAAAGATCCCCCAGCCCCTGACTCTGGCCATAGGTTGGAGTCAGGACCCTCAAAGTCTTCCACTGGCCTCAGGCTGGGACACCTACCTCTCCTATCCTCCTCCATCAACCAGGGCCTCACGGCCTGCCTGCCCGCCAGCCCACCTTGGATGCCTGGGATTAGCTAATTGACATGGGGAGGCCACTTTGAACATTTCAAGGCCTGGTCAGGGGCCAAGTCTCATTACTTAGCTTCAAAGTCAGAAACTCCATAAAAAGTTCATTGGTGGAGCTGATTGTTCCAGATTGTCCCAACGGAACTGAACTCACCACGGCACCCCAGGCCTCATGTTTTAATGTGGGGCGACAGCACGTGTGTGGTACTGGGCTGTGAGGCGGGGCAGCAGGAGGCCAAGACCCGGTTTGCATTTTCTTTTCCTTTTTCAAACACTTAAAAATTACAAAAGAACTATAACCACACTACACAAAATTTGGAAAACAGAAAAAAGAAAAAAAAATTCCAGAAGCCCACACCCTAATACAACAATATTTCTTACGTATATTTTTTATGTACTACTAATCAGCATATGTATACAAAAATGGCCTTTTTGCCTTTTTTTTTTTTTTGCTAAGCATTTCCTTACCTCTTCAAGACCAGTATTTTGAGTGGCTGTGTGATATTCTGTTCCAGAAATGTGGGCTAATTGTTACATAGTTAGGTTGTTTACAGTTTTACATTTTTATAAATAACATAAACATATTCATATTTCTCCATGATTGGCTTTTGATTTTCCTTTTTTAAAAAAAGTAATATTTTTCTCTGATTCTAAAAGTAACACATTTTTATTTTTCAAAAAGTGTGGAAAATCTGGGAAAGTATAAGGAAGTTAATAAAAATCACCTGTAATTGTTCTACCAAGAGCGAATCACTGTTAACCTTCGGGTGTATTTCCTTCATATACATATATATTAGAAACAGGATCAGGCTGCACAGAAGTTTTGTAGGTCCCTAGGGCCCGGAGAATAAAATCGGCAGAGGAAATATTATTTCCAGGAGAGATTCAATGTGTGACATGCGTACATTTGAAATTGGATGACGTTTTTGTTCAGATCGTGGGACAGCCTGTGCCCGGCCCGGGGGCCAGGCGGGTGCCGGGGGGCGGGGGAGGGGGGGGGGGGCTGTGGCCTCGCTCGGGGACAGGCTGGAGGTCCCCGGCAAGGCCACGGCTGGCGCGAGCAAACGCACTTTCCTCGTTTCTTCCGACAAGCGCCGCGGAGCCCCTGATTTATGGCCACACTTCACGGGACACTAGTAAACGTCCCATAGTATATTTTGTAAGAGTAATGAAGTCTCAGTAACCCCAGCCCTCCCCGCAGCCTCCGCTAATAAATTTCCTTGGGCGAGCGGGGCGAGCCTGCCAGGCGCGGCGAGCGGCGCGGGCCGCGGGGGAGCCGAGGGGCACTAGGGCCCCCCGGCCGCCCCCAGCCCCGCTCAGAGGAAGCGGGGGGCGGGGGGGGCTTCGCCGCGCCCCCACCTCCAGCCGCCCCCGGGGTGCAGAGCGTGGAGCTCCGTGCCCAGCCCTCCAAAGGCAGGAGAAAGATGAAAAGCGAGCCAAGAAGCTGCAAAGGAGGGGGAGAAACCCCAAACCATAATTGCCGCTTTCCTCCTGCAGCTCAGGTTACGGGCCCGGGGCTGAGGGCCGGCCCAGGGCTGTTGCTTTTTCGACTACTGTTTCCCTGCAGTTTGAAGATGACCTGTGGGATGAAAGAAGACCTAGGGGCACTTGAGATGGGCCGAGTTGGGGGGTGGGCTTGTTGCGGGGGCACCGCAGACCAGGAATGGGGAGCCGGGTTTTCCTCTGGCCCTAGGAGGGCGTGGGGTGGGAAGGGGCGTGGGAGGGGCTGAAGGGTTCACATTCCCCCGCACCTCAAAGGCCTGGGGACGAGGAATATATTTGTCACTCCACAGAACAGCTGTTCCCCTTTAGTTCCCTTCCCCATTCACATATTGGGTTCAGAGCTGGGTGTTTCTTCCCTCGTTTTAATTCAGTTCTCCTTCCAGCCAGCGCCTGCCAGGTCCCGCATCAGGTGCTGGGAATATAAAGATGAGTAAGATACAAACCCTTGCCTTAAGGACGTCCCTTTCTGTGTTGTGGAAGTAACCAAAGGGTGAACGAATTCTAGTGACTGCCTACCATGTGCCAGACACTGTTCTAAGCACTTTACGTGTATCCATTAATTTACTCCTCACAAAACCCAAAGAAGTAGGCGTTTTTTTATTATCTCATTATTATTCAGGCACCGAGAGGTTAAATGACCCAGTCCAAGATCTCCCTGGTTCCTGAGTCCGGGTTCTCAAAGACTCCTTGCAGGCTACTCAGACTTCCTCTCCAACAAGCAGCTTATTCTACAAACTAGGAAACTGAGGCTCAGAGAGGAGAAGCAACTTGCCCAAGGCCACACAGTAAAGTGGCAAGGCTGGGACTAGAGCTCAACCAACTACCCACTGAACCAGCCAGCTGCCCTCTTTAGTTATCTGGATCCCCCTCACACATATTCTAAGAAGAAAGTGAAGTGAGAACTATTTTCTGACATCTAGAAACTTTAAGGACCCATCCAACAGACCTAGAAGGAACCAGGAAGGGAGTAGTTTAAGGAAAGAAACAAAACAAACTGCAAACCAGCAAGCTGGGGAACATTTTGGTATCAGTTTCTTCAAGTTAAAAATTTATATTTTAGTAACCAGAAATTTCCCATGTATATCATATGGAGTTTACCAATTTTAAAGGAATCAGAAAATGATAAAGATGACTAGCTATATTTGATACTAAACAATGCTGAACACAGTGAGGTTTTGTGGCTGCGTTTGTCACCATGCACCTTGGTTATAGCATCGAACCACTGCTAAGCAGAGGCCTTGGTTCTCCACCCCAACCACCCCAACTTGCAGCCTGTGGCATGACTGCCCGGAGCAGAGTGCCTGGGGGGAACATCGGGGACAAGCAGATGCTGGGTACACATGAGAAAGAACAGCAGGAGTCCTTGCTGGGTGTCAGAGCCGGAACTACTGTGCATAGAGGGCTTGCTCACGAGGTTATTCTGATGCCCCCAGCAGGAATAACCAAACCCTAAAAGCAACTTCAAGTGCCTGCAACAGACCTCCTTGTGGAGGAGCACACCTCACAAATAAAATCTGGGGTTTAAAATTAAAATGCCCGGCCTAATTCAATGGTGGTTGCTTTTCAAGTTAGTTTGTGTAGGGGCACTGGGGCACTGGGGCTGTTTCTTGTTTGAATTCCCCTGTGCTCTCAGGAAGGGCAAACCCAGCTCACTACAGACTGGTCCCACAGCAGGGCCGGGAAAGGGTCCTCAGCTGGGAGTTGGGAACCTTGATGTTGCCAACCAGCAGTGGCACATCACATCTCTGTGATTTAGGTGCAAAATAAGGGCAAGAAGATGTCTCATAGCCCACAAAGAGTGAGTGGGCCTAGCCTGGTGCAGGTGTTATATAAAAGACCCTGACCTCTGTAGTCCTCGCAGCAACCCTGGGCAGCACATGTGGTTGCAGCCATTTTCCAGATAAAGAGACTGAGGCATTGAGCGGTTACAAGACTCACAGTGCTTGGTGGCTGGGCCTGAAATGACTTGCAGATAGGAAAGTGCCACTTAAGTACAGAAGACAGTTGTTATAAACTATCCCCCATACATGCATGCGTGTGAGCAAAGGCCTAGCACATTGCTGGCAGACCAATGCTCAGTCCTGTTAATCCCTCCCTCTCCCTCTTTCCTCCCTAGAGTGGGAGACAACAAAAGGGACTGTGGGATGTGGTGGATGCAACACTGGACTGTGAAGGTTTGGGAGACCTGGGTTCGAGTGTTGGCTTGGCATTGCCTGGGTGCAGAGAGCAAGTCCTTCTCCTGTCTGGACCTCATGTCTTCATCTGGGAAATGAGAGGCCTCTTGAGAGACTCGTCTCCTAGACCCGCAGTTGGAAATCATCACGCCAGGTTGCTTTTCTGTTGACTACTTGCTCACAGTAGTCTTCAATGAATATTTGTTGAATTAAATTGGGCTTCCGTGCTGCCAGGTTCACAGAGATATTATGAGGGTCAAATAAAACTGGGAGGATGAAAGTGATTCCCTAACGCAGCTGGAGGACCATTTGTTACTCCTGCAAGGAGAACGGTGAGGGAAGCAATCCCGCGTTCTTGAGGAGGACGCTGGAGTGGGGGACGTGCCCTCAGCAGAGGCAGGCTCATTTGTGGGATTTCTCCACCTTTCAAACTCGAGCCCCCTTCCTATGAGTGTTAAAAAATCTTGTGCCCTCTTTCGAGGCCTTCTGAAATTTCAAAATAAATGAAATAGTGACTTCAAAAAAATCAATGGTAATTTTAGACCCTGATTTCCCCAAACTTCTCACATCCCCTGGAGAGTGTGATAAACGCAAGGCAGGCACTGAAAAATGCTATTTTTCATTCAAGGCAGGTGTGGAAATTGAGTCTGTCGGGCACTGCCTGGGCTTCAAGCAAGAAAGAATGAATGGCCCCTCTCCTTGTGATAACTCCTCTCCTCGAGAGACGTTGGGGCTTGGGTGGAGTAGTGTGGTCTGGCCCTGCCCTGCCTAGCAGTCCTTGGCCATGATGGAGAGGCTCTGTGGCAAAATAGTGTGCTATGCAATGTATGTTTCTTGATACTGTTAATACCATTACTGTAATTATGTATGATTCTGTGCTTTTCCACTAGACCACACTGCTTTTTAATTTTGGCTTTGACGTCTCGGCAGGAATGAGCTGTAGGTGACTTAGGAGGTGCCCGTTTGCTCATCATTGATTCTGTTCACTGCTGGGGCTTCATCTGCTATTCTTTTTTCTTCTGTTTGGCTGATTTGAGCCAAACATTTCCTGGGTGTCCACGACACAAGAGGAATCTTGGAAAAAGCCCCTGCCCTAAAGGAACTTCGCCTGACCCAGAGGAAGCCAGGCGTAGACCGATCATAGGTAAATGATTAGGTGTCATTATATGGTTGAGTGCCTTAAAACAGGCTTTCTGTCCAAGGTAACTATTTTTTCAACTTTCTCTTCCATTCTTTAAGGCCAGAACAAATCTGGCTTAATTATGAACACGGGCAATTCATCTAACCTCTCTGAACATCAGTTGACTGGACACCGAATGTTGGTGAGATGGTGTTTAAAGCCCTTTCCAGTTCTGGCCGAGGGGGCCTCAGAGACTTGTGGCAGCACAGGAGAGGGACCCACCACCCTTGAATTTGAATGTCCTTTGTCTCCAAAGCCCCGTGCCCCAGCTTAGTCACCACCCTGGCTGGCTCCTCACGTTGGCACCTCCCTGCTGTACTACCTGGCTCCTGTGCTTTCCCAGCTCCTTGTCTTTTCTTCTTCTGTCTTTAGGGAAAAAGTGAAAATGAAGCAGCTGGCTTTCTAGCACATGGTGGGTGGCCTGTAAGGGAGATGAGGAGTTAGAAGACTTGGGGGAGGGGCATATTGTTGACTCACCGGTCACCCGTGGAGCCATCTCACATCACCACCAGATGATCACCACACTCCCTGTGACTTGCTGCCGAGGGCTGCATCCAGTGCCTTGCAGGAGGCCTCTCGGGGAGCCCAGAGCGATGCCACTGTGTGAACAGAAGGAGAGCAACTGACTCTGTAGCGGGCTATGAAGACCCTTCACTGGGAAGACACCAAAGAGCCTGAGGGGGCTGTGGTTCGCCCCAGCTCCAGGCAACTTTTGGGGAAACTGATCCCAAAAGTCCTCCTCTCTCCAAGTCCACTCCCCTGGCCCTGCAGACTGAGCAGCCTCACCTTGAGCCACCCAGGCCACACCCTGGCACATCCTGGCACTCAGAGTGAAGAGCTGCTGCCTATCATGGCGCCTGACCACAGGGTGGGTAGGTGGCCAGTGATGTTCAACTTAACCAATGACTGCTTAAAACCCACAACATATTAAGCTACAATAGTTATTAAATGAATAGCAACGGACAAAGCACTTTTACATGGCTGTTATTTTCTTATTACAATTTACTTATTTTTTCCTGTCTAGATCTCATTGTTTTGAAGACCCAAGATGATGGGGTGTACTTGAACTGGCCATCAAGAAACCCTGGGATGAGGCACTTCACCTCCCTGTGCCTCTGTTGCCTCTGCTGCCCAGGCAGTGGTGAAAACAACATCTGAACATATTTCTCTGCAGCCTCGCCGGGAGTATCAAGCCCACCCATGGGTGGGAAGCATCTGGGGCAGTTAAAGAGGCAGTGGCAGGTATGAGTGGCTGTTCCCAAGATGCTCCATGTGTGCAAAGACCTGCAAGAAGCATGTTCCCCATTCTCTCTGGCCATTGGGCCCCAGGTCCTACAGTCCTGGCATCATCCAGGAAAGCTTTTGCTACAACTGATACCACCAATCCTGCAGCGGATGATGTGACTCTGAAGGAATGCTGCCAGTTTCCCGCATCCAAGATGGCAAGTTCCATGGTTTTTCTTTAGGATCTCAGCTTAAACGCCTCCCATCAGGAAGCCATTTCTGAAGGGACAAAGGGAGTGAGCTGTGCAAATATAGCATCTACAGGAAGAGAATTCCAAACAGAGGGGCTAGCAAGGGGCTATTTGTCTGGGGCTGAGTGAGTGGGAGAAATGGGGAGACATGAGCTTCGTGGCCAGAGGCCAGATCACACAGGGCCTTATAGGGTATGGGGAGGACTTTGGATTTTATTCTAAGTGCAGTGAGAAGTCATTGGTGGGTTGTGAGTTGGGAGGTGACGTGGCTGTCATGTGGACAATACTCCTGGGGGAGGGAGGAAAAGGTGAAGAAGGAATTTGCTGGTGGGTTGAATGTAGGGGTATAAGTGCAATAGCAATGACAACTTTGAGGTTTTTGGTTTGAGTACCCAGATGAATGGGTAATCTGGCCTCCTGGAACCCAAGTCCTGCTCACAATATCTCTCGTTCATTCTTTTCTGTTCCCTCGGCCACTGCCTTGTTCAAGCTCTCATCATGCCTCACCAGGATTCCTGCAGAGGACCCTCATTGCCAGTCAACATAATTGTTAAAGGGTAAGTTTGATTATTTCACTCTCATGCTTGAAAACTCTGATGGCCACCTGTATTAGTTATCTATTGCTGGGTAACAAATTGTCCCCAAACCTACCAGCTTAAAATAACAAGCATTTATTGTCTCATGGTTTCTGTGGATCATGATCTGGGGAGAGCTTAGATGAGTCCTCCATCTCAGGGTCACATAAGGCTGCAATCAAGGTGGCAGCCAGGCTGGGGCTCGTCTGAGGGCTCTGTGGGGGAAGAACTAGTGCAAGCTCATGCATGTGATTGTTGGCAGGATTCAGTTCCTCACAGGCTGTTGGACTGAGTGCCTCAGGTCCTTGCTCACTGCTGGATGGAGACATCAGCTCCTCCACACATAGGTCTCTCCAGAGGGCAGCTTGCAACATGGCACTGGCTTCTGTCAGAGGAAGCTAGTGAGAGAGCAAGAGAGAGTGCCCAGGAAGGAAGCCACAAGATTTTTGCAACCTGATCTTGGAGGTGACATCTCATCACTTTCGCCATACATAGTCTATTTGTTAGAAGTTACTAGGTCCAGTCCACTCTCATGGGGAGGGCATTACACAAAGGCATGAATACCAGGAGAGAAGGATGGTTGGGCACCATCTTCAAGGCTGATTGTCACTCTCAGCCTCTCTCGTGCATCCTTTGCACCTACTCCTCACTCTGGTCATGTCACCTGACTTGCTGGTCCTAAACAAGCTCCATTTTCTCCATTTTCTATCACATTGCTTTTGGCCACTGTATACTTTCTGCCTTGAACTCTTGGAGATTTTCTTCTGCTTATTAACTCAGGCCTAGAAGCGAAACCTTTGGCCATAATCCTCATCCACCTGCTTCTATCAGAGTTCTTGGTCCGTGTGTTTGCTCTTCCTGGTTTGAATTTGGGCCTGGTGACAGTAAGGACTATATCTTATTTATTTGTGTGTACCCATTGCCAAGTATGGAGTCTGGTACATAGTAGGTTGTTATTTAACTCTTTTTGTTTTTTTCAGTATGAATGAGTTTTAAAACAAAAGAAAAAAATTCAGGAAGGTAAAGCTACTCATTGGATGGATTCCAAAGTTAAACAAGGCTTTAAGACGGTCTATGTTGGATCATCTGTGCCAAGCTTTCTCTCTACTGGTAATTCCTGAATAAACTGTTCAACTTCTTTTGCACATATACAAGTTGTCTCACTTTGGTCCTCTCAGAAATCCTGTGAGACAAGAAAGGCAGGAATCATTGTACCCATTTTATAGATATAGACTGAGGCCCAGGGAGGGTAAATATCATGACCACAGCCAGATGGCTAGTACCTGCTAGAGCCAGGCTTAGCTCAGTTCATTTCAGAAGGTATTTATCAGTGCCTCTTATGTTTCAGAGCCTGCATCTCCACTTAGAAAAGTAAGATATGGTCCCTGCCCTCAAAGGGCTCACTGTCTCCTAGTGGAAACTGACACATGCACAGATCATTCCCACCCAGTGGGCCAAGCCCCTGCTATGTTTCTCCTACCACATGTGTTGCCTTTGAAATGATTCAGGCAATAAAAACATACAAGTGTAGGGCCAGAATAGTGGGCAACAACCCAACTGGTCTTTGGAACCACCTGGATACCTTTCAAAAACAGATTCTGATTTTTGGGTCCAGAAAGGGACCCAGGAGGCTATATTATTAAAAACCAGGTGATATTGATGGGCAGGCAGGTTTGAGACCCTCTGGTCTAGAAGGCTTGGTCTTAGGAAAACAATCAACAGATCTGAGGTTTCTCAGTAGGCTTCTAAGTGGGAAGAAGGGAGATTTCCCATGGGCTCAGCCTGCTAAACTTCCCCAGGTATTTCTCTTCTGTGGGCTGCACCCATTAGAGTGCTGTTTCCCCTAGATGTCCTCTACTCTGCTCTCATGGGCCCTTGCCACACTCTTTTCTCTTCTTTCTGGTCACTCCAATTAAAGCCTGCCTGTCCTAGGCATCTCACCCAGGTTTCAAGCCATGAAGTGCCCTCAGGGAGCAGTTCCAAGGTGGTTACCCCTCCTTGGGTCACAGTGCGTTTCCTCCTCGAAACACCCACCACCTCTCAGTATGGTGCTTCATGTGCCATCTGCTGTTTCAGTAAACTCTGGAAAGTGGGTCATTTTGGGGTCAATGTTTTGACCCTTCACCTCCTTTAAGTCTTGGTTTCAGTGTCACCTTCTCAGTGAGTCCTTCCCTGACCACCCATTTCAAACTTTCTCCTGCCTCCTCCACTCCCCATCCCTTGACTCTACTCAAATTTCCTCCATAGCACCTCATTTCCTTCTAATTTACCATATCACTTATTTATTATGTTTCTCATCTTTCTCCTGACAATAGAGTATAAGCTCCCAGGAGGCTTTCTGTCTCCTCTGTCCATGGATTTATCCCCAGCACCCAGCACAGTGCCTGACATGCAGTAGATGCTTCAGAAAGATGCACTGAATGGGTGAGTCTTGAGCAATGCCCTTGCATGCAGTGGTGTTTTCTGAATGCTGTTTGTTTGTTTGCTTGATTAACAAAGCCAGCTGAATCAGAGCAGACTTATCTGCTTCTTTTCCCGAAGATGCCCTGGACCCACGGCCCAGGCTTGGAGACTTTTATTTCTCAAGGTCGATAGAGTGAGCCTTGTTGAGACTGTCACAGCTTTCCCAGCTGGGCTGAAAAATGACTTTGGAATCAGATGCTGGGGAGGCGATGGGCCAGCTCCAAGACTTCCCAAGGAGCCGGAGTCAGGGCTGGCTCCATATCCCGTTTGTCAGCCCCAGCACGCAAGTGAGAGGCCTTCAGCTGCCAAGGACTTTGTTTTATTGTCATTGCAGTTGGCTCCCCTCTGGGCTGGAGCTGCCAGGGCAACAGCCATCAAGCCCTGGACACTGGGCTGGGGTAATAATAGCAATTCCATAATTCTCACCCGAGCCATGGCTGAAAGTCAGCACTGCCGGAGGTGGCTGAGAAAACAGGAGCTCCAGCAGCAGCCGGAGGAGGAGGAAGAGCTGGTACTGGCTGTTCTCTCGCTCACTTCCTCACAGACCTAGCCCTGGGACATGGCTAATGGAGCTTCCTCCAGCCCAGTCTCTGTTCAGTTTTTCCAAAGCTTGTCATAGAAAGAGGGCTGGGATGTTGCTCTTAAGTCTTGGGGACAGAGCAGAGGATTCTCAGGTAGGAAATTCTGATGTCATCTTGTAGATCCCAGCACAGGCAGCGTGCACTGCAGGCAAGAGGGATTGCTACTTGGGGATGCATTTGAAATGTTACTTCTGCTATACGTGCCTCCCAGACCTCTGGAAAGAGGTGCTACCAGATTGATGAATTACCCCAGGATTGTTCTTGGCACCCCAGGGCTATGAAGCCCCCACATGTGTGGGACAATGAGCCTTTGCACTACCCCTGGTCTGAGACACCCTTGGGTTCTGACCTTAGAGTGGGCAGGCTTGTTACACTGCATGGCTGTCTTGGGGTGGCTGAGCCATTGCAGTACACCTCTCTTCCTTACTTAGGAAGAAGAAATCATCGATGTCCTAAAACCTGTCTTGTCAAAGAGCCTCCCTGTGGCACCTGAAGGTGAGACCAAAATTGAGAACCCAGAAGATTCTCCTACCAAAGTGTCTATCCAGGGGGCTGGGCAGGGAGGTAAAGGTGAATGGACACAAGTCCCCAAAGAACAAAGCAGGTAGCTCATGTGAATGATTAGTTATGTAATTGCATGCAACCCATCCCTCCAAGTCCATATTCAAGGCTAAATAACACTTCAGTCCCCAACTCCAACATCTGTCTAGACCAGCCTTTCCTGAAACCATACCCTGACACATGAAGCCTATAAGATGCTTCATGAAAAAGGGTTCCTAGATCTAAAAACTTTGGGAACTTCATGGAGAGTCAAAGCACCTATTGAAGGCTCTGAGAAGTTCTGCAATGAAGAAATCTGTTTCACTCTATTTAATCTAGTATTTACCACACTCAAACCCTTTCCTTTCATCACCTACAACCAATTTTATCTACAGTGCCCTGGCTCCTTACTGTGTACTGGTAACTCTATAGCTTGAGAAAGAGTCACAAGAAACTAGCTGTGATGTCCTAGTGATGTTGATGGCTGTGGGGTCAGCAGGAAGGGCGGGTTGCACCTCCTGCAGGAGGTGAGGCTGAATCAGAAGTTGAAGGGTGACCAGATCACCAGGGAACAAGGAGTAAGGGGGGTGGCACAGGCTCATCTGTTTCTCAGAGCAGTCGTAGGAGTTTGTCAGGACTGATATAATTGACCTCATTTTTGCTGCTGAAGAAAGTGAGGTCCAGAGAGAGGCAGAGACTTGCCTGAATTCATCTTGATAACCATAAATAGGACAGGCATCTGAGCTTAACTCTCTGAGCTCAGTCTCTTCCTCAACTGCTCTGGGACGCCAGGGGTATCCTCCCATGCTAAGGTGGCTAACTTTTGTGGGGAACTTTTCTTTATAGTTTATCATGAAAATAAGCATCCCTAAGCACTGCAGTTTTGTTTTGCCTGCATCTGTGAGAGAGAGAGAGAGAGAGAGAG
Source organism: Daubentonia madagascariensis (assembly GCA_023783475.1). NCBI lineage: Eukaryota > Metazoa > Chordata > Mammalia > Primates > Daubentoniidae > Daubentonia > Daubentonia madagascariensis. The sequence goes on from JAKFHU010002080.1 coordinate 13,870, forward strand.
AGAGAGAGAGAGAGAGAGAGATTTTATTTTTAAGTCTTTTGTAATCTAAACATTCCTCCCCTATCCCCTTTTTGTTCCTTGCCATGAATTTGTTGAAGACTAATACAGGATCATTTGACCTGTAGAGCTTTCCAGAGCCTAGATTTTGCTGATTGCATCCTCACGGTGTTAACATCTTCCTAAACAACACCCTGTGTATTTCTCATAAGTTAGTAGCTGGATCTGGAGGCTTGATCCCATTCAGATTTATTAATACATTTTTTCCCATAGATGATAGGTAGGGATGTGCTCTTTTATCAGGAGCCACATAATTTATGGTTGTCTCTTTTTCTGTGATGTTAGTAGCAGTTGATGTTTACTGCCTAGATTGATTGATTAATTGATGCTTCGTTCTGATGTCTCTAGTCTCTGCTCCATGGCCACACATCTGGCTTTGCCTCTGTGCTCAGCCCTCTGGAATGACATGACTGTTTTTATGATCTTCCTGGGCCCCATCCTTTCAGCCTACACATCCAACCTCAGTCTCCTGCACCCAGGCCAGGCTCTCAGAACCTCTTCTTGACTTTTGACCAAGTTTGGGTATTTGCAGAATTCTTGTTTGACAGCCTTGAGCTGTTGTGGGAAGGAAGGATCCTTCCCAGACTCACCTCACTGCCTGGCTCACAGACTTGCTTTGCAGCCCTCTTCAAAACGGATCTGGTCACACTTGATGAAGGCAGGTGACTGCAGAAACCTTTCTGAGCTCAGAGGAAGGAACACGCTAGGACAGCTTGGAAGCATCATAAAGATTTTGTCATTATGGTGGCTGAATTCTGCGTCTTCATAGTTTCCAACAGAGACTGCTACATGTTCACCAAAATACATTTCCTTTATCTTCTGGGCACAGGAGGCCTTGTCCTCCAGCCTCTTTTGAGTTAGGTGTGTCCGTGTGGCTCAGTTCTAAAGCACATCACTCAGGGCTGGCCCATAAGCACCAACTGAGGGATTCCCAGCCCTCTCCGTCCCATCTTCTGGCTGCATGGAAAAGATCTAAAGGACTTAGAGTCCTAAGAGTGTGGCATAGACACAAGATGGAAGGATCCTGGGTCACTGAGTGACCACATGGAAGGCTGTTCATTGGCTAGGGACATTTGCATTGGACTTTGTGGAAGAAAGAAATGATCTTTTACTGAGTTAAACCATTGCAATTTAGGGGATTGCTTGTTACAGCAACTAGTGTTACTTACTCTGACTTATACTAGCCCTTTGGGGAGTGAGAAAGTGGCTCATGTTGAAAGTAGAGGAAAGGAAAGAAAACCCTGCAGGGGTTCTTCAAGACAGAGTCATTGGGGCTTGACCACTTCTAAGTAAGTCCCATTTTGTATTATGCTTTCCTTAATATGACAACACCCCTACCCCAAAGGAATCATTTCTGAAAGTCATGGCTTTCTGAGTTTCCTGAGCACCCCTCATGTGTAGGGTACTGTCTTTGGAGAAGCAGAAATAAATTACTAACTGGATAAAGCCAGGGTTCCTTCTGAGGCTGAAGAAATGTTTGTGGAAGGAACTGAGCAGTAAAATTGTGGCCTGTCCACTCTAGGAGTTGCTTAGGAGTCCCTGAGTCACTGGTGGGGCAGAGTCTGGCCTGACAGGCAGGAAGTCATTGTATAATATTAACAGTTGTAACACAGAAAGGAATAACCCTAAGATCTCAGAGGAAAGACTGATAGAATCATTCCAGATCTGAAACTCCAGCCTCACCATTGGCTGACTCCATCTGGCTTTATATGTTCATTCAGATGTGTCTTGGGCAGAGAACGCTGGATCCTGCCTATGAGATGACCAGAGGACATCTGCTAGTTTAATAGCACATTCTCCTCAGGGAGTTGTCTTCCTTCTTCCCTGGGGAGTTTCATTTTTCAAATCTTTACTAAGACCCTATATCCCTTCTAATGGTGTGTTTCAGCCTTTGGAGATTGTATGGATAACCTGGCCTTGGTCTTATTTCATCATCTTTACCCTTTAGACTTTCAGACATCTGATGATTTAAGTTCAGAATAGGCCAGCATTTTAGGTCACAGCTTTGGTTAGTTTCTGCTGTTTTTTTGTAACACACACACACACAGAGGCATTTATCCCTCAAAAGCTCTAAGACAGGCAGTTGAGTATAGTAGTCAAGAGAGGCTTCTGAGGTGCCAGGACCAGTCAATGGGGAAGGAATAGTCTTTTCAACAAATGGTGCTGTGACAACTGGATATTCACATGCAAAAGAATGAAGTTGGACCTCTAACCCACACTATATCAAAAATTAACTCAAAATGGATGATAGGCCCAAATATAAAACCTAAAATTTTAAAACTTATAGAGCAGTACATAGGAGCAAATCTTTGTGGCCTTGGGTTAGGCCAAGACTACTCAGATAAAACACCAAACGCATAAGCAACAAAAGAAAAAAAATAGATGAATTGGATCTCACAAAAAGTAAAACTTCTGGGCTTCAAAGGACACCACAAAGAAACTGAAAAGACAACCCACAGAATAGGAGAGAATATTTGCAAATTATTTATCTTATTAGAGACTTATATCCAGAACATATAAGAAACTCTTACAACTCAAGAATAAAAAGACAAATAACCATTTTTTAATGAGCAAAGGATTTGAATAGACATTTCTCCAAAGAAAATACATATGCAAATGGCCAGTAAACACATGAAAAGATGCTCAACATCACTGGTCATTAAGGAAATGCAAATCAAAACCACAATGAGATACCACTTCATATCCACTATGATGGCTATAATCAAAACAATGGAAAATAATAAGTGTTGGTGAGGATGTGGAGAAATTGGACCCCTCTTGCATTGCTGGCAGGATGTAAAATGGTGTAGCTACTTTGAAAAAGAGTTTGGCAGTTCCTTAAAAAGTTCAACATAGAGTTAACATGCGGCTCAGTAATTCCACTCCTAGGTACATACCCAAGAGAAAGGAAAACATATGTCCAAACAAAAACCTGTACAGGAATGTTCATGCCAACATTATTTGTAATGGACCCAAAATGGAAATAACCCAAATGCCCATCAACTAATGAATGGATATATGGTATATCTGTACAATGGGATATTATTTGGCGATAAAAAGGAATGAAGTACCGATACATTCTACAACATGGATGAACCTGAAAAACATTGTGCTAAGTGAAAGAAGCCAGACATGAAAGGTCACATATTGCATGCTTCCATTTATATGAAATGTCCAGAATAGGCAAATTAATAGAGACAGAAATTAGATTATTGATTGGCAGGGGCTGGGAGAAGGGGAGAGTTGGAAATGTCTGCAAATGTGTATAGGATTTCGTTTGGGATGAAAATGTTCTGAAATTAGATAGTGATGATAATTGCACAACTTTGTGAATATGCTAAAAAACCACTAAATTGTATACTTTTATACTTTTTTATACTTTTATATATAAGAGAAACTGAAAAGACAACCCACAGAATGGGAGAAAATATTTGCGAATTATTTATTTGATGAGAGACTTATGTCCAAAACATATAAGAAACTCTTACAACTCAAGAAAAAAAGACAAATAACTATTTGTTATTTGAACTGTATGGTACATGAATTATGTATCAATAAATCTGTTTTTAAAAAATAGAGAGAGGGTGGTCTCTGGAGCCAGACTACTTGAGTTCAAACCCAAGCTCTTCTGATTACTATATGCATGATTTTGGGCTACTCACTTGCCCACTGTGTGCCTCAGTTTTCTCATGTGGAAAATAAAGATAATAGTAGTACCTGCCTCATAGGGTTGTTCTGAGGATTACATGAATCAACGGAATGGCTCCTAGCCCAGAGCAAACAATCCACAGGAGTTAGCTGTCGCTTTTACTATTAATGACCAATGTTATGATGTACAGTGATTCCGGCCATATGTACATAAATCAAAGGCCAAAAAAGACTTATAAAAGCTTGTCAGCAGGAAGGGCTTGGTCCAGGGTGGTGTCCACAAGCAGAACCATGGCTTGGAGATCTGGGTAGCTTCCACATTAAAAGAACCACTCAAAAAAGCTGTCAAGCACTTAGTACATCCAAACATACATAAATACAGAGTTTGGCTCACCATTTTTGGCTGGAGTCCATTGAGAGTTATGAATCCCTCTTTGAACAATGGCAGCTATTATTAAAATGTAGAAACTTTGAGTTGGATGCTTTCTCTAGCCCAGACACTGATTCAGAGCTGCAATATTCTAAATAGTGAGGCTAGAAATTGATGCTGTTTTTGAGCTGATTTATTGGGAGGTTTCTTGATTTGGGTCAGGTTCCTGCAACATTTGGAAAGTGACGACTATAGCATCATTATTTCCCCCAAATGACCAAAATTATGGCCGGTAACTTGAGGCCAGTAAATTTCCCTGCAGCAGATGTTAAACTCTTTTAAAAGATGATTAACAATGGGAGACCTGGGCTGTATGGCAGAACAGCCAATGGGCTGGTGTTGCTGAAGTCAACGTGTGAGGTAAGGGGCACATCCAGACCCCTTTGTGGTGGGGAGCCCAGGCTGGAGACTGCAAAAGCCCACAGGTTGTGGTGTAAATCAAGCCTGTGGTGCTGGGTGGCTGGACATGTGGTGCTGTGACAAGAGACCTGGACTGGGCATTGGGACACCTGGGTTCCATGTTTGCTTCTGTCAGCAGTGTGACTCAGGGCAAACTATTTCCCTTCTTTGGTATATAGTTTCCCCATCCTTTAAAATAAAGAGGGACCACATCAGGGTGTCACTAAGGTATTTCGTGAGTTTTTAGACTGATTTATTATATTACCTAGGAAGAAAGCAAGTAAACCATCTATTCACCTCCAAAGAGTCTGTGAATTTTAGATGAAATCATCACAAAAGAGCCAAGATGGGTTACACAATTGTGATGATGCAAAGTGACCATCACCACTGCCAAAAGCATGGGCATGAAAGGAGTGAGGATGAATCCAGACAGACCACCCCTGGGATGCCCAAGCCAGGTCTCCGGAATGTCTCAGACATAAATTTTGCTGGTTGAGGACACAGCTCCATCAAAGTCTCCTTGAGAAACACTACACAGCTTTCACTCAGCTTTTCAGCAGTTAAGTTCTACCTGTTCATCTCTCTCTCACTTTTCTGAAAGGTTGTCATCTACCCATGGAGTTTGTGGACCAACTACTCAAGGTGTATCTCTGCACCTAATCACGTGCACACATGTGTGCACACGGTTGTTGGGTAGAGTTGAATGGTGTTCTAATGGACTTCTCCAGTGAGGGTGTCTTGGGACCCCTTCCCCATCAATCCCTACTCCTCCAGCCATACTCCCAGCTCGAGGCCACTGGAGAGTAGAAAGGAATTAACCCAATGGAATGATCATTGAGATCCTTTAAAAGTCCCAGCAGGTCTTTGCATTTTGCCTCTCTCCTTCTTTTCCCCTCACACTAAGGGAAAATGGTCTGATTCTATACCTCACGGCACTTTAGCCATGGGGTTCTAGGGAGTAGAACTTGAGTTCTTTCTAACTCCCACTGCCATGTTATAAGATTCAACACAGCAATCCCCTCAGGGGAATCAGTCGCTCATTCATTCAGTAAATATTTATTGAGTGTTCTAGGAAATGAAGAAGCACTGTGAGGAGCAATGTGAGTCGGGGAGAGAGTGATCTAGGACAAGGCTGGAAAGGTAGCAGGGGTCCAGCCGTGCAGGGTCTAGGTGACGTGAGAGCTCAATTTGTCCACACTGTCCTGAGGGAACCGGAACACCAGGTGTGTGCCTGGCGGAGGCCATGTGGAGATGGGCATCCCATGGACATTTCTTGGATCTCTCAGGCTGAATTATTATTATTTTTTTAACATCTGTACAATATTCTTTATTACTTTCCACGGCAGCTTAAAAATATTTTTTATAAAAGTTGCTTTATTTGACATCACATTTTTATGGCGTCAAAGAGATTTCTTAGAGGAGAAAGAATTAATTAAAATCTAATAATACTTGACCAAAGAGTCTCTGAGCTGAGTTCTCTCCCCCACTAAATTATCCAACTAAGTCACAGTATACTCCATTGCACACTGCTGCTAATTAATACTGCCCTTCGTGATGGTACTTCAGTGTTGTTAGGACACAGAACAGTCATAAGTCCTATCCTGAAAAGGCTTCTCCTCCTCTGCTTGGGCTGTGTCCTCCTTTTTCCGGTTGACCATACTGTTAACCCCAACCTTGCCCTTCGGGATGCCTCCATGGCTGGAGGAGCCCCTGCTCTCCTCTCCTGGGGCTGGTCTGTTCAGGAGTCTTACCCATAGTTACTGGCTGGAAGGCGTCAGGCTGGACCTGCTCTTCTGTTACCTCACTGAGCTTCTGCAATTGTGGCTTAATGATGTTTAAAAATGGCTTATATCCAGGGCAATCCGTAGAGGCCCATCGGTGCACCGCATGTAGCCCTGTCTTTATATTCTGTAACATCTCTCCATCTACCTCTGTAGATTGTATAATAACCAAAATCTGATTGATTATTGAGGATTCTCTAAGAATCAGGCCTATAACAATGCACCAGTCCAGGCATCCTGCCTCCATGAAAATGTGTAGCAAATACTGAAGCTGGACTGGGATTTATGAAGCCCTTTACTTGCCAACTCCATGGAGATGTGCTCTAGCTCTGACTGAGTTAAACTGAGTGTGGAGAAATTTTCATCCACATTTCAGACTGAATGAATGTCAGTTTTAAACACAAGGAAAACTGCCTTCTTAATGAAGTGAATTATTACATGAGAGATATCTGGAGCAGAAGAAAGAGCATAAGCTTTGGATTCAGTCTTGAATTTTGAAGAGGGCTCTGCTAATTTCTGCGTGATTTGGGGCAGGTTGCCTAACGTCTCTGACTTGAGTTTCTCTCATCTGCACGGTGAGGGCAACAGTGTTTCTCTCATGGCTTCTTAGGAGATGACCACAAGGTCATGTTTGTACTATCTACAGTTCCTGGCATGTGGTTGGTAGTTCTTTCCACACCAAGCTCCATTCTACCCTGCAGACACCAACATATTATGGTTTTCAGTTGCAAGCAACAGAATCTACACTGGCTAGTTTAAGCAGAAAAGCAATGTACTAAGAGATATTGGCTAACTCCCAGACGAGTTGGGAGGGCTGGAGAAACACACTCAGGACTAAGCTTCCAGGAACACTGCAGGACCAGGCTGTAGAAGTGACCCCATCAGGAATCTGCTTCCCCCACAAATGACCTAGAACCTCTCGGTCTCTGTCGGCACCCATGCCAGTAAGAATGGAAATCCCTGAGCCACAGAAGTTTCCAGCACTTGGCTAGTGACCCATGTATTCCAGGCAACATTCTGTTCACAAAGTATCTGTGTAAAAAAGGACTGGAAGCCGTGGCTGTTTCCAGCCACACCAACTTGAGCCACTGCTGTTGGCTCTTTTCAAGCTGGGTCATCTGATTCTCCACAAGCTCAGTTTGGGGTTGCACATTCTGTAACCAAAAATTTCGGTTATATACCAGTGGCTGATGTTAGTCTGTCTCAGAGCTCCTAATAATTTTCATACCTTTCCAACTCTAGTAGGGAACAAAGATTAATTGTACTATTTGGGCTTTTTTTTTTTTTTTTTTTTTTAAAGCAGCTGCTCTCTTCCCTCTCACTGCCTCTCTCCCTCTCTCCCTCTCCCTCCATCCCCAGGTCTTCTATCTCTCACTCTTTATTTCTCTTTCTCCTTCTTCATTTCTTTAAAACCAAATTAAATCAACAGACCATTATTTCTTGAGCCACCTTCGTGATCATGGAGTCCCACCCTATATCTAGCCCAAAGCAGGGCTGTGGCTTGTCTGAGACCACATGGCCAGCTGAAGGCCCCTGTGATCTGAGGAGCTGGAATCAGAGGCTCTGGGTTCTCGTTCCAGCCCAGCCACTAACAAAGTGACCTTTGGCAGGGCATTTCCTGTACTAGTCAGGACTCTAGGCTGTAAGTGACAGAAACTCAGCTGGAACTGGCCTTGGCAAAAAGGGGCTGTAATCGTTCATGCAATCCGGAAAGGTGGGGTGGGGCTTGGGGAGGTGGCAACCAGGGCCTTGAAGTCACCAGAAATATCTCTGTAGCTCCGCTCCACTTTTTCCTACCTCAGATGGGATTTTTCTACATAATGGGGCCATGGCTGCTGCCTGCTCTCTACTTACATTTCCCAGATTCAGCTTCGAAGAGGAAATGGCTTCTCTCTTTAGCTCCAGCTTAAAATGTCCAGGCAAGGTCTTTGGTCCAAAGGGTGACTTACACTTTGGACCAATCATCAAGGCCACCCAACCGTGATTGGCTGAGTCTGACAAACTACCATAGCCAGGGACATGGGGTCATGCTGGTCTGAAGGGAGAGAAGGGGGGCAGGTCCCCCAAAGAAGGTGGCTGGGAGCACAGGCATGACCACACAGGGAAGTCACTCAAAGCCAGGCAGCACCATGATTTGTGTGGCTTCCGCTTTCTCTGTCTAGGTTTGCTCTACTTATTCCTTCTGTGTATTAATATGGCCTGGGGGGGCGGTGCAAGGGATATGTCTAAAGTGGGACAAACAGGATTTGCTTGAAGAGAGGTCCCCCTACACTAATTTCCTAGAGGAAAGACCACTTTAACACCCGTTGTCCCATGGATATGGGCCAATTCATGCTTGTCATCTGGAAGAGAACAGAATCCTGAGGGAATGAGACACAGGACTCAAGTTCATTTTTATGGTGAGACAAGAAACCAGAGTGGTAGTCTTAGAACTGTTGGGGGCATAGAACTGTGTTTCCTCCCACCAGCAATACCAAAACCCAAGTCCACTTCCTGATCATTGAGTTTTTTCCCTTTTTCCTCAAACTCGTTCAACCATAAGTTCTAGCTTAATAACAGGCTCTTTTAGGAAATAATAGCATTGCTGACCAGACAGAAGGCATCAGACGTTGGCTGGAGAGTGTTGTTTTTATTATTTTTAAAATCTTGCTAATGATAACACAGCTTCAGGACCTTGAAGTGATCTTACTGCACTACTGTGGACCTAATTGTTGAGTGCCTTTAAGGAAAAAGCTTTGTTTGATTGATTTTCTGAATAACTGGTTGACTAACAAGAAACCTTTTTTTTGTTTAGAATCTTAGAGATGAAAATCCTGACAGAACCCATGAGACCCTGTACCTATCCCAGCGAGAAGAGTGAAGAAGAGAAGCAGCTCTGTAGGTGGCAGGGCCTTGGGCAGGAGGCAGGTAGAAAGCCATTGGTGCTCTAGGAAATTCATCTTTTGTTTGTTTGTTTTTATTAATATATAACCTAATCTAACAATATCTGCCTTTGTCATCTTCTCTACCACTTCTTGACATTTTTGCCAAAGATAAACCTTTATTATTTTATCATTAGTCACTAGCCACAGGAATTCACTTCCTCAGTTTTCTATGCTGCTTCTAAAGTGCTACATCAACTGCTGCTCCAGCTTTGTTCAGGATTTGTTTTCATGCCCAGCTAGAAACCAGTGATGCTGGATGTGAGCAGCGAGGGGGCGGGACACTGCTGAATCCTGATTTGATGAACTCTGGCTGGGACCCAGTGGGGCAAATGTCAGTCTGCCTCACACATTCAAGGTGCCCTGTGGGGTAACAGCTCCAGAGGGGAAGGAAGATCACATCTAATTTATCTTTTACATAGTATAGAGAAGATTTTAATTGTTCTAAGCAAATAGCTAAAAATGTCTGGTTTCATAGATTCTGCATTTGGACTTTCCCCCAAACAAAATATATCTCTTTGAAAGAAGACAAAAATATAAGGGTATCTACTACAGTGTGTGGTTCATGTGGACTGCCTTCCATGAATGGCATGGAGGATGCTGCCCATGGTGGCTGAGAGGTCCCTATTCCTGCACTAGGATAGCTGTGATGGGGTTTCCTGAGGTTTAGGGAGGCCTCTGCCCATGCAGTTGCCTTGCTCACCTTGCAGAGGGTATGGCCTCTGATAGTGAACACAACTGGTTCTTTGTTTAAAGAGTGTTACTTATGAACATAAATAATCACTAAAAGGAATTGTTGAATTTGGGCTGAATGTGAACTTATCCCAGGGTTTATTCCAGAAGCTGAGCTTTTAAAGAAAATGCAGATGATTTCTCTCTGAGAGTGTAGACATTGTATGATCTCATGTTCTGGTTACCTGAGATTTTATTATATTGTAGAGGTTGGAAGGAGTGGAGATGGAGAGAATTTGGAGTGGGTTGTTGTAAAACTGGAAGCATGGGCAAAAGCCAGGCACAGACATGACTAAGGCTAGCCTTAAAGATGAACTGATAAAAGCCTGTCTTTGAAAAGCCTTCTCTGGCATGGCTGTCTCCCTGACACCCCACTTCTGGTTGCATTAGGGGAATGTTGCATTTCAGGTGAATTTACTACACCGTTCATCTGAATCCTGACCATCCACTGAAAAAAACATTTCTTTGGAGAAACCAAATAAAAAGTGGTCCTTACATCCCATTCAAGGCCCTAGTCATAGCACTCTCACAAATCAGTAGGACTTCTTGCCCAAGGACCAGGCATTAAACAAAGCTGAGCTTTCATTTCTCCATCAGGCAGAGGGAGGTGGCCTCATGTAAGTGAGGTTGGGCTCCATGTGTTTTGGGACTCATAGTACATTACTTTTTTTTCCTTTTATTTCAGAATATTTTGGGGATACAGCACTTTGGTTATATATATTGCCCATGCACTGCCCATGTCAGAGCTACAATTGTGGACATCCCCCAAACTGTGTGCCCCACACCCATTCATTGAGAGTTTTCCCATCCCCTCCACCCCCCTCCCGCCTGCCCACCCCCTGATGAATATTATTGACATATATGACATAAATATTGATCAGTTAGTACCAATTTGATGGTGAGTACCAGTGGTGCTTGTTTTTCCATTCTTGTGATACTTTGCTTCGAAGAATGGGCTCTAGCTTCATCCAGAATAAGACCAGATGTGTTAATTCACCATTATTTTTTATTGCTGAGTAATATTCTGTGGTATACATATACCACATTTTATTAATCCACTCGTGTATTGATGGGCACCTGGGTTGTTTCCACATCTTTGCAATTGTGCTGCTATGAACATTCGCATGCAGATGTCTTTATTATAGAATATCTTTTTTTCCTTTGGGTAAATACCCAGTAGTGGGATTGCTGGATCAAATGGTAGTTCTACTTTTAGTTCTTTGAGGTATCTCCATATTACTTTCCATAGAGGTTGTACTAATTTGCAGTTCTACCAGCAGTGTATGAGTGTTCCTATCTGTCCACATCCCGGCCAACATTTGTTGTTTTGGGACTTTCTTATATAAGCCAATCTCACTGGAGTTAAGTGATATCTCATTGTGGTTTTGATTTGCATTTCCCTGATGATTAGAGAAGTTGAGCAATTTTTTATATGTTTGCTGGCCATTATTCTGTCTTCTTTTGAAAACTTTCTGTTCATGTCCTTTTCCCCACTTCTTAATGGGTTTGTTTGATTTTTTCTTGCTGATTTTCCTAAGTTCTGTATAGAATCTGGTTATCAGCCCTTTATCAGATGTGTAGCATGCAAATATTTTCTCTCATTCTGTAGGTTGTCTGTTCACTCTAGTGATAGTTTCCTTGGCTGTGCAGAAGCTTTCTAATTTGATCAGGTCCCATTTATTTATTACTTTAATCTGCCCTGCTGTTTGGGGAGGAGAAGGCTACATTGTATGGTTATGGATAGCTAGAAGAGCCCAAATGTGCCCTCCCACTGTCCAGCCTTCTTCCCATGGGCCCGGAACTGTTTAGTTCTTCCCATCCAGTTTGATCTCCTCTCTGCTTGTCTGAATACTAAGCAGGTACCATATCCTCTACAGAGCCTCCCTGGACTTCTCAGGTCCTTAAGCTTATTTTGTCTAATATTAAGTTTGCTTTTGGTTAGTATTTGACTGGTGATGTATCTTTTTCATCCTTTTGTACTTTCAATGACCTTATGTTTTAGGTGTGTCTTTTATAAGCAGGATATAGTTGATTTTTTAAACATTGCAATCTGATAATCCCTGTCTTTTAAGTGATGAGTTTAGTCTTTTCATATTTATTGTTATTACAGACATATCTGGACTTATTCTTACCATTTTACTTTGTACTTTCTATTTGTCTTGCTTTTTGTATGATTTTTTTTCTCCTTTCTTGCTCTCCCTTTTTGGATTATTTGGTTTTTTATTCCATTCCCACCATCCTCCCAGTGATTTGGATGTCATATAGGCCTTCTATTCTTTCACTGAAATTTTATGATGCATACTAAACCATCTCTAAGTTAATCAATATCTTAACCCTCTTTGCAAATAATACAAGGGCCTTTTAAGACATTAACTCTTTGTGCACACCTTAAAGACTTACATGCTTTTATATTCAGTATTTAGTTCTGTATTTTAAAAATCCTACAAAATAGATGTTATTATAATTTTTATATAGAAAATGTTTGTTTGGATTTATATACAAGATTATTTATCTCTTTGTTCATCAATCCTCTTGCATCTTAAACCTTCTATCTGGGATAATTTTTCTTCTTCCTAAAGTATATTCTTTAGAAGTTTTTTTTTTCTACTAATGGTTTGTTGGATTTACTCTTAATTTTTGCATACCAGAAAATGTCTTTATTTCACCCTAGTTCTAAAAGATAATTTATCCAGGTATACAAATCTGGGTAGACAATGATTTTTTCTCCAAGAATTTTGAAGATGGTTTCCATATTTGCTGTTGAGAATTATATTCTCTGGTTGTTATGCCTTTTTTTATGATGGTGATCTATCTTCTCTCTCTCTGGCTGCTTTAATATCATCACTTTATTGTTGGTGTTCTGTAGTTAATTATTGTATATCCAGGTGTGTGTGTGTATTTAATCCTGCTTGATATATTTTGTGTTTCTTATATCTGTGGATTCAGATATTTCATCCGTCCTACAGAAAGTGAAGCCATTATCTCCTTGACAATTGCCTCTTCTCCATCGTCTTTTCTCTTTCCTTCTAGAACTTTGATTAGAAATGTCAGCCTTCTCATTCTATCTCCCATGTCTCTTGACTGCCTCTGGTCCCCACTGGTCTTCCCCTGTTCTATACTCCTACACAACTTCTAGTTTATATCATGAAACTGAATACAGACATTATTTTTTCTGTCATTTCATGTTTTAGTGTAGTTTCCCTAACTAGACTAGAAGCCCCTTGAGTACAGCACCCCCGTCTTGTGTGCCATTTGTATTCTCATGGCACTTGGCTCAGTCTTGATATAATCGGTTCTCAATGAATACCTCATAGATACAGGCCCGTGATTCCATGCTCCCAAAGTGCACACCCTAATTTGAGTCTTACACATATGACCTCTTAGCAGCCAGATGTGTGCTTTGGGCCAGGTCCCACCCACAACCTCCCTATAAGCCCTGGGAACATATAGTGGTCTGCTCAACTTGCCTCAGCTGACTTCCTTGGATTGCACCTTTTACCTGCATGAACTTTTCAGCACAGGGGGCTTACCTGCATCACTGAAACTCGCTTCTTGTCTTCTCTAGCTGGGCTTTTAAGCCAGCCCTGTTTGGCTGCCACCCACAGCCTCAGAAATACAATTCCAGGGACTGAACTTGGAGCTTTTTGGGAATGAGTGCTGCCTCTGAATGGCAATTTAGAGTTTGAGATCTGCCTCTACTGGCTGTGTGGCCCTGGGCTCTGAGCCCTAGTTTCCATATCTGTAAGATAGGAATGATATAGTTGTGAAATATAATTGCAATAATGAACGTGAAAGTGCTTAACGTATGTTGGGCACAGTTATTGTCTGCAAAACAACATTAAATGATGGCTAGAACCATTAGACACAGGAAATAGAAAATAGTCTTATATATCAGCTTTGGGAAAAATAAAGTCAAAACTATATTATTCTGCTCGTCTTTTAAAATATTACTTTAAAAAATTCTGTCAGTCTAACTTTGACCAAAATGTACTGAACAACAACCAAAAAACCACTGGGATGCAAAATAAAAATGAAAAAAAAAAAAGAGAACTGAGTGGTTTCTTTAAAACTCTGAGCACCTTGGAACTATTTGAAACTCTCTGTCCCCTTTAAATCACATTGCTCCTGAGTTAATAGGTAAGATTACAGCCAGGAAGAATAGGGTAACAGGAAATAAGGAAGAGGATTTAAAACATAAAAAGTGTCAGGCTCCAGAACTTCAGGAATGCCGAATTCCGTCTCAAATCTCAGCATCCTGCCCCTTAAGCCTTTGGTGAGGCCATTGCATTCACAGGGATCATCTTCTCTGTTGCAAACAGTTTGAAATCAAAGCCACGTGCAAGGCTCGCCACTCCACCCCCCATGGCCCCCACCCCCTCCCCATGACCTTCCTCCAGCTCCGTGTACGGGTTCCTGCTGTCTGTGGGTCCTGAAGACCCGGGAATCTTGAAGCCTTCCTAAGAGCAATTTCATCTCTGGACAGTCTTCTGGCAGCAGAGACAGAGCAAGTGATCCCATCACTCTTGTTGTTTTTTCTTTGTTTTTTTTTTTAATAAGTCAATGTTACAGACGTGGGGTCATTTCTTCTTCTCAATCACCAATGCCCTGCCAGGTGAATAGGAGAAACTGAATTCCCGTTTTATAGATGAGAAAACTGAGATGGTGGAACGAGAGTTCAGGTTTCCATCTCTGCTATTCTGCCAGGACTGTGTGGGGCGGGGGCGGTTTCAGTACCACCGCCCGTGAAAAGCAATCTCAAGACTATGGGCCTCACAGCAGTAAAAAAAAATGCTTGTAAGAGAAGCCAGTTGTGAATCCCATTTCATCAATAAGAAAACTGAGTCCTAAGCACTTACCCATGGATCTACCCAGACGGGGTTGTTTTCAAACCTGGGTTTTGTGACTTTCGTTCCACACTCAATATGGATTTAGTGTTGTGGATTCTGATTCTTTTAAAAAGTAGAAGTCCATATTTGTTTTTTTTTTTTAGAAGATGAGTTCACATATCTCACACCATTGGATAATTTCTTTATTATCAGAAACTGGCAATAAAAGGAAGAAAATATTACTCAGATACATTACAAAAGTTAGGTCTAGTCACACCATACCAAATATATAGAGTCCACATTTAGAATAATATTGCAACAAAAACATTTTCTCTTGGTACATTCATATTTTTACATACACTTTGCCTTTCAAAGCAAGAAAATTTTATAAAACTGAAAGAAAACTTTAAATTGTCAAGCTGGTGCTTAAAGGTATATACAGTTTTATTTATAACAATTTATTTCATTTCCAAGGAAAGGACCCTGAAGGGAGGGGGGCCAGGGAGTTTCCTAGATCTGTTGATAAACTAACTGATGCTTTGTCAAGTCTTCAAAGTTTTCACTGTAAATACTACACCTAACAATGTAATTTTGCTGTTGTCTGATAGGGAGTGGATGAATATACTAATGTATTAAGTTTATTTCATGATAAAACAGTTTTCACTGATACTGTGAAATCTTGACTTTTCTAGCCTTGCAAAATATCCTACTTAATAAATTACTTTAGACATGGAGTGCAGGTGGATATGTGAACTCATTCTGGCCAATTTATTATTGTAGAAATTCATAGGTGTACCAAATAAACTCTATGCACATCAAAAAAAAAAAAAAAGAAATCCATATTTGGTGTT
Source organism: Daubentonia madagascariensis (assembly GCA_023783475.1). NCBI lineage: Eukaryota > Metazoa > Chordata > Mammalia > Primates > Daubentoniidae > Daubentonia > Daubentonia madagascariensis. The sequence continues at coordinate 29,515 of JAKFHU010002080.1, forward strand.
TCTATTAGCTAGAGGAATCGAAACTGTAGTCATCGAAACTATAGTTTTCAGTCACTGAGCTCTCTCCATCCTACAGAGCGCTTTCACATCCTTTGTCTCATTTGGTCCAGACACCCCCGTGCCAAGCATGCCAGCAAACCAGGTGTTGCCCATCTCCATGGGAGCTAGTGTTCCACAGGTAGTTCTGCATGGTCTGCCATTTTGCAGATGGAGAAATTGAATCACAGAAAGCAACTTTCCTACATAGAGTTGACCCAGAAGTGGATTATTTGCTCCCCTTCTTACTCTGAATCACTACACGCACACTGTGCCCCTTGACTCCCCTGGTGGAAATGTGGATCATGAAGACAGCCTTGCTTTGGGAGTCAGGAGACCTGGGTTCAAGTCACGGTGTTGGTGCCAACTAACTGAGTGACCGTGGGCAAGTCACTTTCCTTCTCTAAGCTACTTACTTTTCTCATCTGTAAAATGGGGGCAAATAGTACCTACCTCAAAGAGTTCTTGAGAAAATATAATGTGATTGTGCTGAGTTCAATGCCTGTCATGTAGAGTGTGCTTAATAAATACTGGTCAAATTTGAACCCTTCTAGGACTTAATTTTCTAATCTGTTAAAGAGGGATAGTCGTCCCTGCCTGCTTTCTGCATAATGTTGATAAATGCCTCAGATGAGATAGCGCGTGTAAGATAACTGAGAAATAATGTTAAAATGCTTGGCAATTGTGAGAACTTTATTAGTTAAAACTGTGTGGAAGTTATGGGTATTTCTTTACAAGGAATCCTAGGCACATAATAGCTTTTGCCCACACCCCTTTCACAGCAGAAGAAATGATTAGCCCATTCTACAGACAGAGCCACTGAGGAGTGATTTGCTAGTATCAACCCAGAACGGAAGCCTGGCGTCATACTAGGAAGTTTTAAGTGCCAAAAGAGAGAGGCACAAGGAGGCAAGAGAGTTCGTATTCTGCCTGTGCAGGAGGGTTCGCAGCCTCTGTTGGGTCTTGGAAGGTGGGTAAGATTGGGGCAATATCAGGCTCCAGAAACCCCATGGGTCTAGGCAAGGAGACGAGGAAGGTTTAGTGGACACAGGAGAGATGGTGAGTCCCCTCATTTGGCTGGAGGATTGGGGAAAATAAAATTCGTCAGAAACTGCCCAGACCAAGAGTCCAGCCTCCAGGCCACCAAGAGAAGGGACTAGAGAGCTCTGGGAGTGTGACAGGAAGGGAGATTCCACCCAATCCCTGGTGCGAGGGGAAGGGAGCCCAGTCTGAAGATGTGCTCTGGAAAGAATGTAATTTCAAAGCTTTAGGAGGTGTCTTTATTGCTGAAGGCGAGACCTGGGAAGACGTCCCTTCATTTTAGCAAAACAGGTCGATTGGCTTTTTTCCCTGTCATTATTACTTTTACTGAAAAGTTAGGTTCAGATAATAATTAGGTCCAATAATAGGGCCAATAATAATTATTGCTAACATGTACTGTGTGCCTGGCGCTGTTTGAGTAGTCTTATTTGTTTCCTAGGGCTACCACAGCAAATTACCACAGACTGGGTGGCTTAAACGACAGAAATTTATTCTTCACAGTTCTAGAGTCCAGAAGTCCAAATTCAAGGTATCAGCAGGGTCAGACTCCCTCTGAAGGCTCAAAGGGGAGAGTCTTTCCTTGTCTCTTTCAGCTTTGCTCTAGGTGTTCCTTGGCTGGGGCCACATCACTCCAGCCTCTGCTTGTCTTCACATGGCCCTTCTCCTCTGTGTGTCTCTTATAATGGCACTTGTCATTGGATTTAGGGCCCACTCAGATAATCCAGGATGATCTCATTTCAAAATCCTTAACTTCATCTGCAAAGACCCATTTTCCAAATATTAAATAAGTTCATGTTCATAGGTTCTGGGGATTAGTATGTGGACAGATCTTTTTGGGGGCCACCATTTAACCTATTACCATGGTTTACATGCATTATATTATTTACTCCTCAAAGGGTGGTTACCCTATGGGGCAAGTGACGTCATCACCTTGGTTTTATAGATGAGGATAGTGAGACTCAGAGGGGTTAAGTAAACTTGCTCACAGTCATATGGCCGGAAGGTGGCAGAGCTGGGATATGGCTCAGGGGTCCATGCACTCCTAACCATCGTGCCATTCTGCCTCTGTGATATTTGAGAGAGAAATCACTCTGGGTGATAATGAAACAAGGAATTTGGAATCTTTCCTTGTCACGTGGGAGGATAGTGGGTAAGGGGTCCTAGAAAGGATAGAAGATGTGGCCACGGAGACAAGGCTCTGAGGAGAGGGACAGCCACAGGAGACAACTTTGAATGCTGTGTGTGCGCATACGAGTGCCGGCAGACAGGTTGTCGAGCCCCCGTGGAGCGGTGAGGTCCCAGACTGGATGTTATGTTGGTTCCTGTTGCATCCCTGGCTGAGATCGTCTCACCTTCTCCTGCCACCATAGCAGGTGTGGATTCGCGGTAGGCTGAGGAAGGGAGGAGAAGCCGCGGGGGTCACGTGGTAGGGGTGCAGAAAGAGGACAGCAGCCACGGGAGGGTGACACTGAGGATGGACACCCCCCAGGAGTCTCTGGATCTTAAAGACGAAGCTGTGTTTCTCACATTTCTGCAGGATGAGACTGGAGCCCTTCATTTGGCTATTAGAGGAGAAGGGGTCCCCAGAGTGCTGCAGGCCCCGGGCAGTCTGGGCTACAGGAAGCAGAGAGGGTCACCTGGGATGTGCAGGGAGGGCGCTCCTCTCACACGTGGCTGGCAGGAAGCCAGGACAGCCCGCAGGAGAGGAAGCAGCTCCTGGCAGCTGCCACCCTGGGCACAGGAGCAGCTGCAGGGCCGGGGAGGGGAGGGAGCTGGCCTTCCCACCCGGTCTTTCCTCCTCCCAGGGCTATTCTGGGAAGGAGGGGATGTGAGAACTGGGAGGGTGGGAGAGAGAATTGCCTGGTTTTTCTCCACGTTATCTCTCTGACAAACTGGTTTCTTGGTTTTCACCCACACTGCCATGTTGGGCTCCAAATGGGAAAGTGCCTTTGGCAGAGAAAGGCAGCGATGCCCTAAAGAAAGGCCTCCCCTCCCCTAACCTCTCCCGGCGCTCGGGCTGGGTTCTCACTGAAGATTGCAGGAGTCTGCACCTAATGGGGGCCGCTTAATGCTTGGTGGAGAAGGGAAAATGAGCTAAGGTGTGTGACAGCCCCACATGGACCACACAGTCCTACACAAATGACAAGTGACTATGACTATGGCCACTGCAGGCAGGGAAGCTGGAGTGAAAGGTCAAAGAGACCTAGCTGCTCCATCTCGCTCTGGTGCCTGCCGTGTGGTCCCTGCTGACCTGGGTCTTGGTGACACCCATCCACACAGGTCTCCTCCCGGCTGTGCCTTACCCCAGTTAGAGCAAATCAAGGGCTGCAAGGGAGGGCAGGTGAGAAGCTTGTGTTCTGAGGATTAGCAACTGGGACAAGTGGGGTGAGGATGAGGTTTCTTTGGACTTCTCCACTGTTAGTGTTTCATTTTCCATGACTGCTGCCCAGGCCTCAGAACAGAAAAGCTAAATAGGCATTTTTTGGGTGGCAAAGTACACAGCCTGGTGAGGGTGATCCGATGAGGGTGGTGGTGGAGATCTAGGGCAGAGATAGCACTCTCCAAATATCCCAAGTGCCCCTCAAATTAAAATTATAGTGGCCAGCTCATTGTCAAGGAGATAAGTTGCAAATGTTTCTTCCTACTTTGACAAGTTTGTTTGCTTTTTCAAAAATATTTTCCTTTGGGTTTTTTTGTTGCTGTTGTTTGCTTGTTTGTTTCGCCACGCAGAAGTGTTTGATTTTCATGTAGTCAAATAAGCCTTTCCTTTTATAATCTGGATATCCTGTTAGAGTTAGAAAGGCCTTCTCTATGCCAAGGTTTTAAAAGAATCCTCCTATGCCTTTTTCTGGCACGTTTATAGTTTTATTGTCTTTTTTTTAAGTCTTTGATCAATTTTGAATTTTCTGATTGAGTGAATCCAAGCTTATTTTTATCTAGTTTGCTACTAAGATATTCAGTATCATCTATTGAATAATCTTTTTTTTTCACCAATGATTTAAAATGCCACTTTTATCATAACACCATCTTATATGTGTTATTTTGGCCCATTTCTGGTCTTTCTATTCTCTGCCATATGTTTATCTATTTATATACTAATGTCACAGTTCTTTAAGAACATTGAGTGTGATTTACTAGCTAGTAGGATGGGACCCCCTCATTTCTCTTCATTTTCAGAGTTGCCTGAGCTTATTTATTTTTCCATATGAAATTTAGAATCTAGTTCAAAAAATACATGTTAGTATTTTAAATGTTTTAAATTAAAACATTAATTGAGGAAATATTTTTTTACCTTGAGTCTTCCTATCTAAGACTCAATGTAACTTAACTTTGCATTTGTTTAGGCTTCTTTTTGGCCTCTCCATCAGTTCTAGTCCCGTTCACAGATGGAAGGCCCTCAGGATGGGGAAGCATTTCCAAATGCGCAGTAAGTTTCAGCTGTTCATAATGACAGCGATATCTAAAGGCCCCACTTGGTCTCCACTCATCTCCCTCTGAGCCAAAGCTCACTGGCTTCGCCCTCATGTGGCATGTGGGTTGAGGTTTTCGGGGGGAGGGGAGGGTCTGTCACCAACACATAGAAAAAGAGACAGAGGAGGGAGCCTTGGAGGTGGGGAGAGAGAACACCATCTGAGTATCCAGAACTGAAAGTTGGCAATCTCAGACAAAGATAGAAAGACAGAGGCAGGCACAGGGGGCTGTGGGTTACACGAGGGGTTACAGGGAGGCCTGCGGGAAGGAGGGGAGGAAGAGAAAGCAGAAGGGGCGGGCAAGAGCATGCTGTGGGGAGAAGGGGCAGGAGCACGTTCCAGCCAGCCCCAGGGAGCAGGTGCAGAGGGCACGGAGGGGACAGGGGAGGGTGGATGGGGGTACTGTCTCTTCCCTCACACTTCAGCTCCTGCCCCTAAAGAGGCTGCAGCCTCTTCAAGGGCTGGGGCAATGTCTTCTGTTTCAAAATTATTCTTTGTGTTGTAATAAATAACATACGTATAGAAATGCATTAACACATATGTGTGGCTCGTGGAATGGTTATGAAGTCGACTCCCTCCCAACCACCACCAGGTTAAGACACGGAACATTTACCAGCACCCCAGCAGCTTCCCTCCTGTGTCTCCCAGTGGTAACCATTCTCTTGATTTTTATGATCAGAAGACAATTGCTATTATAATAAAGAAAAAGGTGTTGAGAAATTCAAGGCCAGGACTGAAATGTGCTAGAAAAGAGATCAGAGCCCAGGCCAAAGGGGGACCGCTGGAGGGCAAATCCGAGGCAAAGTGTGGACCTACAAGCAGGGCCCCTGGAGCCAGGGTCTGGGGGAAAGGCAACTATTCCACGGGGATGTGGCCCCCTGTTCCCCTGGTACCCCTGCGGCCCTCCAGAGCCTGGCTCAGAGCCAGCAGCCCAGGCCAACCCTCCAGCTGGGGGCAGCACTTAGCTTACCGCCTTTGGGCCTGGTTGGGGCCATCATGCAGATTACCTTAGTTTCTAGGACTAGAGCCCTGGGTGTGGGAGCTGGGCACCTCAGCACCAAGGCCAGGCAGTGAAGCCCAGCTGGTCTCGGGACTCTATCAAGCAAATCAAGAGTGTAGATTAGATTTCTGGAACTCTCTGTGGGCTGCTGGTCTCCCTCTTCTATACTTTGCTCTCTTCCTCTCTTGCTTTCTCAGGGACATTCTCCTCTTACCCAAGGCCCAAGAGAACCCTTCTTTCTACTCCAGGACATTTTGTTTTCAGCTCCTCCATGTCTTGGCTCCCTTCCCCAAGGGAAGAAATCCAAGCGCTCTCTCTACACTGGGTCCATCCTGGACCCGTGAGTGGCACCCCTGGGCCCAGACAACTGGCCTGATTCCTGGGAAGGGACAGTGAGTAGGGCTTTGGCAAATTATCAGACTGGAGGCCTCCACTTGGTGGGCCCTTGGTGCTCACAGGTAGAGCATCTGCAGTTCCTCAATCCGATCATCCCCGGGAATTGAGCAGGAAATCTGCCGATGCTCGAGCATGAATCACTTCTGCAGTGGGCAGCGTGGAGGAAGGGGACACATGCGCAGCCAGCATGCCCCATTCTCCCCTCATGGGTGCATCTCAGTGCTTTGGTTCTGGATGAAAAGAGACCTTTAAAAGAGAAAGTTGTACTGATCGTCTGAAAGGTGGTTAACTTGGAGTGTAAGGATAGATTCAGAAACTCAGGATTCTCAATGCCTGCAATGTAAAGACACTTGTGCTTTTTGGAGTTTGAGTATTTGTGAATGTCAAGGGTATCTGTGCTCGATCAATCAGGAGCTAAAAAGGTCCTGGCCTACACAGGTGGAGAGGGGCCGGCAGGGCCTGCAGGGAGGATGCTGAGTGTGAAGGTGGGCAGGGCAGGTAATTAAGGAACAAGAGTATGCCTGGAGTGGATGGCCTGCTTGGGTGTGGCTGGCTTCACGGTGGGAGGTCCAGCATCCGGGCCTAGAGAGACCACAAGGAAAAGGCAGGGGCCCATTCTGTCCCACAAGGGCATGCAGGAAGGAACATTATTTTGGGGAAATTGAAAGATCAAAGGCATGCAGTCCTTTCATGTTTCCATGAGGCCGGGCTCGATGGACAGACAGTGTCTATGTGGTAGGCTGTGAGGAATCTTTGTGGGGTGCTAAAAGCTCTCCTGGATCCTCCAACATCTCCCCCACCATCCTTCTAAAATCTTGATGCCTACCAAGAATGAAGTCTTTGGCTTGAGAATGTTACCAGAAGGCCCATAATAAATTGTTCCCATGCTCAAACCACATCTGACTGAGATCCACCCTGAACACCATGTTTAAAATTGCAATTCTGCTGGCCCCAAACTTCCAATTCCCCTGATCTGGGCCTATTTTATTTTTATTGCACTTTTCATCTAACATACGATATACTTTGTGTGTTTATTATTTTCTCTCCCCTCCTACCAGAACATAGATCCCCAGCAGGACAGGGATTTTTGTCTATTATTTCGCTGATGTAACCCCAGTGCCTAGGAAAGTGTCTAGCGTACGGTGAGCACCCAACAAATATCTGTGGAGTGAACCGAATGTCTATAACTAGAGGATGCTGAGATTGGATAGGCACTGTGTAATATTCATGATTCCCAGCCTTTTTCAGTAAGAAGGCCTCTTTTAAGCTCAAAACATTTCATAGATGCATATATAATAGTAGCTGTACTTGGAAAGTATAAAGTGTTTTTGAATGAATGTTTACTAATCTGTAAACATTTGGAAAATAGAATGTTATAGTCTCTATTTATATCCATTTATGCAATCTACTGACACCACCCGATGCACCTATTAATTCACAAACTGTTTGCAATGACTGTAAGGATGCGATGGGCCCATAGTCGACGGGTCAGACACCACCATTTAAAACTATGAACAATTTAGCACTCATTAGTTTATTGGCTTTTTAATTATCAGAGAGCTCAACTCAAAGGCTTTAAAAAGGTTAACAGTTAAGTTTTGAGTGGGGGACAGTAGGAAAGGAGGGACTTAAGTAAGCATGGGCTTTACAGCTATAGAGACTATTTCAAATGTTCACTCTCACAAGGGCCATCTGGGTGACCAGAAAGGTCCGAGGGATGGGGCAGTGTCCAGAAAGTTGTGGCACCTGGGGGAAAGGCAGTGAAACGGGAAAGAGGAGGAGCTAAAGGTTGGGCCGAGGGTGTCCCGTGTCAAGGGTGGCAACCCATCATCAATGATTCAGGGAATCGGGCTCGTGGAAGGTGCAGAGGACCAGTGGTTTCCTGGTTTCTGGAAGTATCGACTTCGGCAAAGAGGCAGAGTCCCTGGACACATTTGCAGTGAGTGGGCGAGGGGCACAGCAGTCTGGGCAAGTGGTAACCATGTGTTCTTTCTGAGTAGCTGATGAGATGCAGTACCCTAATTAGAGAGAGAAAGTCCTGTTTGAAGCCTCAAACTGAGACTCTAATTCTAATCAGCGTTCGAATTCCAGTACATCTGGCAAAATAAAAACAGCTGTGAAGACAGCCAGTGAAAAAGACAAGGAGAGCGTCTCCGTCCTTGCCTTTCAACCCTCCAGCTTCCGGAGACACTCGGCCATTTCTGTTGCTTTTCCTCTCCACCCTTCCTTTTTGGACTTGCCGGAGAACATGATACCTGCAAACAGGCATGTGCTCCAGTTCCCCCTCCCCCAGACAAGCCCTCCAGGACTTGGTTGGTGCCTGTCCTTTTCCGTAGCGCTACACCGGCGTCTGTCATTTCAGATGGGCTCTGTGGCAGGACCAATCACACAGATGCCAGCCACAGGGATGACGGGGGGTCTATTTTCAAGAGATTGGGCTGTGAGCAAGTCACAAACAAAACCAGAGAACATGACCCATGGCCCCAGAGCACCACTTTTCACCTACTGATGGGTTTGGCCTCTGTCCTCTCTGTTTTTGTGGGTCAGCAGAGAAGTGTCCACTTACATAGGATGTAATTTTAAGAGCTCCAAAATGCCCAACTACTCTTTGGCCTGAAATGGAAATTCTCCTTGTAGGAGACATTCTTTCAGCTCAAGAATGCTCCTGTCAAAAAGAAATAGCTAATGAGATAGGGCAACCTGCTTTACCCATTAGAGGCATTGATACCCAGGCAGCCTTTTATTTGGGGGGGTGGGTGGTGGCAAAGGGCATGTAACATAGGACAGGCACCCTTGATATGGAGGCAGGTACAGGAAATATCTGTGGCTTCGCCTGGGAGAGAAAGCCCAGGGGAGGAAGTTTCTAGCAGGAGGGGCAGCCTGGGGAAACTCTAGTGAAAAGTTCAGAGAGGTGATAAGGCCCCAGTTTCACTGACTTCACAGTCTTGGTCAACTGAGTGTGGACTCAAGGGTATACATTGGTCCAAAAGTTCATGGAAATAATAATTCACTTCTCACCTGCCAGCGCTCCCCTATTATTCTACTATGTTCCATGAGGGAAGTGGAAATCGTATTCCCACCTTCCCCAACAAAATCCAAACCTCAGGAACAAGGCCTAACAATCCTCTAGAAATGCTCCCATTTGGAGGGCAGTGCGGTCCCTTTGCTCACTTGAACATTTCTTAGGGCGTGGGGGCAGTTTTGCTCTGTCCACCAGGGAAATGAATTCAATGCATAGAGGTTAAGGAGACTACTTTATGAGTGTGGGATACTCAAAAAGTAAAGTAAAGTAGGATACTCTCAAAACAATGGCTGTTTTTGTACTTGGTTCAGTTGATAAGAGGGAAGTAAATCACTAAAAATATTTGATATTCTCAATATTTCTTATGTGCAAGTCTTTGTGAAAGGTACAGAGGGGGAAACAGAAGGAACAAAAATTGGGGAATCACACGCCCTACTTGCCTGGGGTAGTCCTGGCTTAAACCTGTTGTCCTGGTATAATTCTTACTACTTCCCTTTTTAATCTCAGGAGCACCCTGGCTTGGACAATAAGTAATATGTTCACCCTCAGTACAAAATGCTATTGGAGAGTTCACAATCTAGTTGGAAAAAATAAGCAGCTCACGCTTTTGGGAGGAGTGAAGTGAGAGAAAGCTGGACAGCAATTAGGGAATGGCTTCTTGAAATCCATGGATTTGCAAACGGTAAACCAATATTCTTTCCTCCTTTGCTATTTAGGTTCCTGTAGTACAAAGTGGGCACTTTCAGAAATAGATCCAGGTGGCAGAGCTGCAGGGCATCATACGCATCCATTCTATGTTGGTGGCACCCTCTGGAGACAGTCCTAGGGTCTACAGTGTGAAGCACACCTCCCAGAGTTGGGCAGCACAGCACCCTGGATCTTGGGTTTGGAAGTGGCAGAGAGGTCATTGTCTAATTCCAGTTGCTCGCTGTCAGGTGGGAGCCTGCAAGCTCCCCGAGGGCCATGGTCATGCCTTGTTCATCTTCACATGCCTTGGCACAAGTTTATGCAACAGAGCAGTCCTCCAATAAATGTGGGTTGAACTAAGACACACAACCATCCACTCCTAACATGAGTCCCTCAAAGACCTTTCATGAAGATGACCTGATCTAGTGGTTCTCAACCACAGCTGGAGAGGCAGTAAGAGGATTCACGTGCCCGCACCCTGCAGGCGTTGGCATCAGCATCTCTGTGGTGGGGCCTTCGCGTGAGTGGGGTTCTGACTTGTGGGTGGGGGTTAAACCTCCACTCTCTCCTCTCCTGGACTTGCAAACCCTGTGGTGATGGGGACATCAGAACCTCCTCAAGTGCCTGTTCCACATTGGATGGCTCTCCCAGCCTGTGGTTTGATGACTTCCATTTGCTGAGTTCTCTTCAGAGGTGCCAACTCTGGGTATAGAGAACAAATTCAGGCTATGGGACCTCTGCTGGGGGCAGGTGGCAATTCTGGGAGTTTCTAACAAGTGGGGAGGGGCCTCGCTTTGGGAGAAAGGGTGTCTGAGAGCAGGGCTGGAGCAGGATGTGGATATGTCACTTCCTTCCGGGGCCCTCACTGAAGCTCACCATCACCTGATTAAAATGTTTCCATGTCAGGCCTCTCCAGCAGGACCCAGGCAGGCCAGAGGGAGACGCCAGGGCCTGCGGGTCCCCAGACTTGGCCTCGTGCTTAGGCCTTCTGAGGGTTGGTTGCAGAGAGATTAACCCTGGGATTGGCAAGGGTGATTAATCAGTTTAGAAATAGAATTGTGTAGCTGGGAGCAAGGACGGTGAAAGAAGGAAGAAGGGGAGACAGACATGAGCATATCTGGTCCTAGGAAAGGTCTCAGGGACACTAAGGATCCTCATATAAGTACACGTGGAATGTGTTGAAGTGGCTCTGGTCCAAGCCTTCTGTCCCAGAATTCCTAGGGTAGGGGTGGAGTGGGCAGGGAGCAGGCAGGGAGGCAGAGCACCCCTTGGCCAGCATGGGCACTGCAAGGCAGGCCTGGACTCCCACTGTGGGGAGAGGCATGTCTGGGATTCCCCTCTCCCCTGCTGTGTGAATGAGGCTTTCAGGAAGCCCCAGAGAGGCAATGATGTGGTGGGGCACGAAGGAAAATCTGAGAACCAGTCCTGATGTTTGGATCAGCTTTTAAAAATTTATTGTTTTAATTCCCAAAGCACTCCAGGAGTTGTTTCTCTTTGCTTTGTATCATTTTACTGGTAGGAAGCAAGAAACAGATGGTAAAAGCAGATGAACTTGAACCAAGGGATTTCAGTTCCCCCAACTTGCCTCCCAAATGTTACTATGAAATCTTGTGCCCTGGCTTCTGCTCTGGAGCCAGACAATTGGGGGTCCAGTCCCCGCTCAGTCACTTTTTACCTGAATGACCTTGGGCAAGTCATCCCACCTCTATGAGCCTTGATCTCAGTGACCAATGGTGGGGCTGTGTAACGGATGAAGATAACGTGTGTCCCTGGCTCTGCACCAGCCATGTCATCAGTACTCAGGAAATTGTGGCTGTTAATACTGGCCTGACAATGCTAGTAAGCCATCCCTCAGTGCTCACAAGCCATCCCTCAGTGCTTCTAAGCAATTTGCACACCACAGCCCCTTAGCTCATTTCACAGGTGAGGAAACTGCCATACAGAGTGGCTCAGTAGAGTACAGAGAGGTTCAGTATCTTGCTAGTGTGTGGCAGAGCTGGGATTTGAACGCAGGCAGGCGGGCTCCAGGCTCCAGGCTCCATGCTTGCTATATGCCCTCTTTCCACAGATAAGATTTCTATCAAGGCTGGAAATAAACCCTCCTTGCCCTAGTAAAACTGTCACATTGATGATTTGCCATGGAAACCTGGTCCTCTCTCCCTGAGCTGTCCCTTTTTAAGTGTTTGTGTGATGGTCCAGATACCCAGAGTCCTTCAACTTCTCCATATTTTTGCCCCTCAACTTCTGTGTGCCTGGCATGGTTTGAGGCACCCCGATTACATCTTCTCATTGAATCCTCCCGCCAACTCTCTTTGCATCACCCAACATGGCTTCCCTTCCTCAAGGGTCCTGTTTTCTGGGGAGATTATTCCAGGTAAGGGAATAGTGTGGGTAGAAGCTCTGAGGCATCATGGCCCTTTGGGGAATCTGCAAGTGTCTATGCAGGTCATGGCATCCCTGTTAGTCCCCTCACCACCTTCCCAAGAGTACCTGACATACCTGCCCTGGTTGTGAAGCCTGCTCATCTACCTCTGGGTCGGCTCTCAGGGTGAGGTCAGGGGGACGAGCAGTCCCATGAGTTGGTGGGGGAGGCGTATAGACCTTATTTTCCAGCCCCTCCTCTGGGCAACAATGGGGTGCCACTTGGTCTCCTGTGACTCTGTTTCTCCAGTTTTAAAATAGGTGTCAGGGTAAGGTTAGGTGAAGAGGGCAGTGGAGATCTTGGGAGGGGCTTCTTGGGAGAGAGGCGTTGTGTCCAGGTAGCTCCCAGGAGGAGGCTGGGCTACCACCGGGCAACATGGATACAGCCCAGAGACGTGCTGGGACGGATGAGGGCTTATCTCTAAAGGGGAGGAGGATGCTGGCAGAGCAACGGAGCTGGTCATGGCTCTATCCTCATTCCCACTCTTAGGGTCAGCAAGCTGAGCAAGTCCAAACTACCCAGTCCATTCCAGCTAGCTCCTGCTGAAACTGGTCTCTGTGGGTTTCCTTCCTGGCTCCCCAGAGAGAACTCCTGTCTGGATAGCAATCTTGAACTTGCGTAGTCACTATGAAGCAGGGTCTCATACTCTAGAATTGTGGTCCATAGACACAAGTTTTTCAGGAGATTTCTGGTTGCCATTCCTCTGCTCTGAGGCAGAAAAATCTATAGGTTCCATAATCTCCAAGATGCCCACAGCCACCCTGCATCTCCTCAGTCTTGAATGAACACAAGAGTCAGAAGTGGTGGCCCTGGTGCTGTGTCCAGGCTGGGTGGGGACTACGCCCCTGCAGCAGAGGCACCCTGGGTGGTGACTCAGCATCCCAGAATGTCCAAGAATGTCTTGATTTCAAACAGCCTGCTGTGTTGGGAGACCACTTGTTAGGCTAGTGCCAGACAAATGTGTCCTGATTTGTATTTCAGAAAATATGGTCAGCGTAACTGGGGAGAAAGAAATTGGAAAGGACAGTAATTGGAGCCCAGTCCTGGGTATGAGAAGGAAACCACAGAGAGGCTCCATTTCATTTTGCTTAAGCAACAGTAGCTATCACAGCCAATCAGGGTGGAAGGGCTGTCAAGGTCGTCTGGTTCAGCCTCGGTCTTTCCATAAACATGTCCTGGCCATCCTGCGGCTTTGAGCACTGGCCCAAAGTCAGACAGAAGTAGGTTTGAATCCCTGTGGTCCACTTCCTAACGGTGACCTTGGGCAAGTTGTTTAACTCCAATCTCCACAATTTGTAAACCTGGAAAGATAATGGTACTGATGCCAAGGTGTGGTGTTCAGGGCTAAATAAACAAGTGAATGGAAATTAATTAGCCCAGCACCTGGCTTGTTGTGAAGCCTTCAATATTGGTTACCACCCTCCTCAGCACTGTGTCAGGGTGGGGACACCAGAGTGAACAAGGCACAGTCCCAGCCTCTAGTGCACACTGCTCATTGCCTGCTCTTTATCTGATCCTTCTCCCTCCCTCCCTTCCTCCTTCCTGCTCTCCCTTACTTCCATCATGAGCCATGGGTTTATTCAGTATCTTTCTAAAAACTAGATGTCCCAAATTTTTTTTGGCTGATAGAGGTAGTCATGTGATATGGTTTGGGCCAACAAAACATAAATGGAAGTCACTGGGTGGGATCCAGCAAGACTCTTCAAAAGGAGATAATGCTAGAGGTAGAGTACCCACCTGTGACAATGATGGGACAAGAGTGATAACAAAAGCCACATACTAAGGCAGAGCAGGAAGAGAGAGGACTCCTTAGTTGCAGGAGTCAGCAAGTATGACCCATAGGTCAAATCCAGCCTGCCAACTGATTTTGTCAATAAAGCTTTATTGGAACACACCCATGCCCATTCCTGCATGTATTATCTGTGGCTGCTTTCATGCTACTGCGGCAGAATGGAGTAGTTGCAACAGAGAACGGGTGTTTCCCAAAGCCTAAACTATTTACTACCTGGCCTTTTCAGAAAAAGCTTGCTGACCTTTGTTTCATGGGATCAGTGTGCCCTGTACCACTCTGGATTGCTTATCCCCAAGTGTCTTAGTGATAGCAATATAAATCCTGCTTAAGGCATTTAATTTAGCATTTTGCTTTCTGACTCTCCAATGCAACACTAAAATGTGCACTGCTCTACAATAGGATTGCTTCTGGTTCCGACAAGAGATTGTAAGCTTATGCTTAAAGATTCAGGGGAGAGTGTATCGGTGAGGGGTTGTAGGTTGCAAGCAATAGGAACCTCCTCTAACTGATCTAAGCAGAAAGGAAGTTTTTGGGGCAGACAAGGAAAGGTTTGATAACTGATCTGAGAAAGAACAAGAACTAGGCAGTTCGAGGGGTAATGGGAACCAGTCTCTCCCTGAGGCTAGAAGTGAAATGAATGATGGGTCTCTTGGCTGGGGGAGAGCAGCACCTCCATAAATAATCCCATTAGACAGTTCAGTGGGAGAAAGGGTCAGACCCAAAAGGAAATCAGGTGTTATTGGGTGCTGAAACAGTGCAGGTCCATCACAGAGAGGAAAATCCCTACCTCGGAAATAACCCAGTCATCACTGTGCAGAGCCCGTTGGTTGCTTCTCAAGCAGTTCTCCCCTCCTCTCCTAGGGTAAGAGAACCTCCAGGTTTTTAGCAGGTTGCATGGAAACCCAGAATAAGGATGAGTTTCCCAGCTTCCTTTGCAACCTGGTGAGAGCATCTGACAAAGTTCTTGTCATTGGAATGAGAGCAAAAGTGATGTATGCACCCTCTGGGTTGGGAACTTAAGGGCCGTGCCCTTCCCCCTTGCTGCAGCCTAGAATGTGGATGAGATGTTGCTCCATCTTGGACCAGGTGGGCCACAGCATCATCCTCAGGCAGGCAGCGCATCCAGGGAGAAAGAGCCGGGATCCATGATGTCACACAGACCTGGGCTGCTCCCCTCCAGAAGCCATTTGCCATGACAGAAGGATAATTCTTTTTCATTTAAGCCACTGCTAGCTCTGGTCTCTGTTATCCACAGTTGAACCTGTTCCTAACAAGTAGAATCCAGAAAGCAATTACTCGTACTGTGCTGAGTGCTGGGCTCCAGGAGCTCCACCCAGTAGATCCCCCCTTGGGTCTGTACATAGCAGTTCTAGGTCCTGTTCCCAAGAAAGTCCTATTGAAGATTTCCCACCAGCATTGCATTCCCCCATCCATACGCCCACATGACCTCTGTCTTGTCAGCTCCAGTCTCTCCACTGCCCCTGTGGGAATGCCTACTCCATGATGTCTGTGCTCCATCTGCTCATTTTCATCCTCGTGGGGCTCACACCATGTGCACTCAGGCCAAGCAGACTGGACACAAGGAGACTGTCGCCTACTCCATTTTAGATTTTCCACTTCAAAGGTTCTCAACCAGCTTTTATAAATGGTCAGTGAATCACTATCAGGTCAGTCCTGAATGTTGTCATTTTAATCTTTTCTTTAGCCCCAACAAAATATATAACATATTGTATTCATTTTCTACAGATGCTGTAACAGATGACTACAAATGGAGTGGCTTAAAACACCACCAATTTATTGCATTACAATTCTGGGAGTCAGAGTCAGAAATGGGTCTCTCTGGGCTAAAATTAAGGTGACAGCAGGGCTGCGTTCCTTTCCGGAAGCAGTAGGGAAAAATCTATTCCTTGCCCCTTCCAGCTTCTACAGGCCATTCACATTCCCTGGCTCGTGGTCTTCTTCCCTCTTCAAAATCAGCAACATCTGGCCAAGTCCTTTCACGCTGCTGTCTCTCCGGTTCTGACTCTTCTTCCGCCTCCCTCTTCCACCTGGAAGGACGCTTGTGATGACTACAAGGAGCTAATCCAAGACAATCTCACTATTTTAAGGTCACTGATTAGCAACTTTGATTCCATCTGCAACCTCCATTCTCTTTTGCCACGTGGCATAACATAGTCACAGGTTCCATGGACATCTTTGAGGGGACATTATTCCCGACACACGTATTGATGGTGGGGACCATGACTGCCACATAGCGAGGCTTTCTGAGGGCCAAGCACTATTCTGAGAACTTTATGTACAGTATCTGATTTAATCCCACAGCAACCCAAAGGTTTAGACAATGTTATTGCCTGTGGTAGGCAGAATCATCAGATGACCTCAAGAGTTCTACCTCCTGTATAATCAATGCCCTCCTCGTGAATGTGTGGGCAGGACCTGTGAATATGGTGGAATATCACTCCAGTGCTTAGGTAACGTGGTAATAAGGCAGGGGCAATGGGACAGGCACCCCCATGATTAAAGACTGGGAGATTCTGCTGCTGGCTTGAAGAAGTGCACTGCTGTATTGTGAACTGCCTATGGAGGGGACCACATGGCAAGGAGCTGAGGACAGGCTTTAGGAGGTGAGAACAGTCCCATCCAACAGCCAGAAAGAAAATGGGGACCTCAATCATATAGCTGCTGGGAGCTGAATTCTGCCAACACCTGAATGGAGCTTGGAAGCAGGTTCTTCCTCAAAGACTTCAGATGAGAGCACAGACTGGCCAACACCCTGATTTTAGCCTTGTGAATCCCTGAGCAGAGTACTCTGCCTGGATTCAGATCTACAGAAAGTGCGAGATAACAAATGGGTTTAAGGCTACTGTTTGTGGTTGTTTGTTATGCAGCAAAAGAAAACAGGTACATCTCTACTTGAGAGAACTGGAGCTCAGAGAATCTAAGAAAGCCGCCAAGGTCAGAGAGCTAATAAACGGCAGAGCTGGGACTCAAACTAAGGTCTGTCTCCAAATCTGACTTTCTAACCATTACACTTTACTGCTTCCCACCTGACAAACATGAATAATAGATTTGATGTGTGTTTTTTTTTTGATTGTGAGTACTTCATTGTGCCTTATAGAAACAGTTTTTTTGTGGCATTTGGAAATGAAATTATGGCTTTCCTCTTTTATCTGTGACAGGATACCTCACCTGTTCTGTACCATTTCGGGTGTTAATTCTCGGTGTTTCTGAACTTCTGCTGGGCTGCCCGTTGTAAAGTGATGTTCTGTTTTTTAATTCCACAGCACCAAAATTTTAATTCTGAAACAAGCTGGGTGTGTGACCAGATTTACGGTAGAAACTTTCATCGTTTCAACCAAACTTCAAATTGATGAAACCTGCAAAGCAGTGGGTTCACTAAATGACCCTGGTATAAGCAAGCCAATGTTTTCATGGAGACCAGAGAAATAATGATATTGTGCTTATGCACATGACAGACGTGGGTCCTGTAATAAGGAACCAAACACTGATCAACTGAAAAATGTTACTGACTTTTTAGAAGTTTTTCATCTTCAGGAATTTTCTCTACCACAGATATAAAAAACACAATTATCATCAACAACTTCTGCATTAAAAAGGCATCCTCATACTTGAAAGCTGGGAGCCCCTACTTCTCGGGGGGTGGTCTCAGCTCACCTCTGCCCCCATAGCCAGTCACTGATCAGAAAAGGACAGACATTCTGAGAACGCTGGCTTCTTTTCTCTGTGGCATGTGCTGTTTCTCTTTGCAGGCTGCCCCCATATGCCTTTTGGATACCGAAACCATCTCACAGTTTTCTAGAAGGGTGGTTTGAATGAAGTTATTGGGTCTACCTGAGTGATGTGTGGTTTACCTGTTGGGGTAATTAAGAAGCATGTGGTAGAGCGAAGCTGTTCAGCCCCTGGCTGTTAAGCCCTATTAGGCAATTAATTGGCACTCTGGGGAATGGGTAATTGGTAGTTTCCAACTAATTCTCCTGATCCTAAGGAGGGGAAAGGCTTTAGGCCAGGGGTAGTTTAGGTGGAGTCTTCTGTTTCCAGGGCAGTGCAGGCTAAACGCTACAACTAAGGTTCTCCACTTGCTGGGTGGCCAGTCTTTGATCAGAAAGTCCCGGAACCCTTAGCAGAGAAGTGGACTTACACCATCCCCGAGCTGGGAGCTGCTTCCAGTGTTTATAAATTTATTGAGGAAGAAGGCAGAAAAGGTGGATTTTCAAGCTAGCTTTGACACCAGATAGTTGTGTGGCTTTGGCCAAGTCATTCTGCCCCATGAACCCAGTCTTCTGGTGTACAATGTGGATAATATCTTCCTCACTGCTCTGTGGGAAGGATCTTGTAGAGCTAACATGCCCATATTAGTTTTCTATTACAGCATAACAAATCTCCAAATGCTTAGTGGCTTACAAAACACACCTATAATCTCAGTTTCTGTGGGTTGGGAGTCTAGGCACGGCTCAGCTGGGTCCTCTGCAAGATCTCACAAGGCTGCAATCAAGATGTTGGCTGGGGCTCAGTCTCATCTGAGGCTCGTTTGGGGAAGGATCATTTTCATTAGCAGAATTCAGTTTCTTGCAGCTGTAGGAGTGGAGGCTTCAGTTTCTTGTTGGCTGTCAGCTGGAGTCTGTCCTCAGTTCCTAAAGGCAGCCTTCAGTTCCCTGCCACATGGACCTTCCTACACAGGCAGCCCACAACGTGGCAGCTTGCTTCTTCAAAGCTGGCAAGGGAGTGAAAGACTCCAGCAAGACAGGTGTTACAGTCTTATGTAATGTAATCACATAATCATGTACGTGTAATCACATCAACCTGTCGTGTTCATCTTATTCTACTGGTTAGAAGCAAGTCATACATCTGACACTCAGGGGGTGGGGATCACATAAGGACATGATTACCAGGAGGTGGCAAGCACGTAAGACACCTTTAGAGTCCATCCACCATATCCCCCAATCCCCTTCAAACCAGGAAGTTTGTTCAGACACTGAATACCATTTCTTCCTGATGAAATCAAAGCCTGATCTTTCTCATCATCAGGCCCTCCAGCGACACAGTCAGTAGTTACCACAGCCCACTCACTTGTTCATTCACTCAGCAACCAGCTGAGCACATACTATGTGCCAGGCTGTGAGTAGGGCACTGATCTTAAACCCTGTCTCCCTACCTTCTCTTTCCTAAACTAAATGTCAGTCAGAGTTGAGGGGAAAATAGGTCTGAGAACTTGGGGACAAGATGAGAAATGTGTCTTTTGGAAATAGAAAATAGAGTAACATGTATGTGACTGTCCCCCTTGAGAAAACTTTCTCAGGAACAGCCCACCCTAAGATTTAAATCAGGAATTGGGACTACTTTAAAAAATTAAAGGAAAATACAATTTAAAATGTGATTATTATAAGATAAACTATAGTTTATTTCATGTTAATTAAATAGGCTCAAATGAAATGATGGATTTTTCTGGAAATTATTAAAGATTATTTGTGATAAATGATCTTATTGTTCCCAGTTGTTTGCCACTTGCTTCTAAGAGGGACTATACATGCACACCTATTGCCAAGTGGCATACAGTATCCCCTTTGGGAGGAGTATACTTCCTGGCACCATTGTTGGGCATGGTCACGTGACTTGCTTTAGCCAATGGAAGGTGAGCAGGAAGTGGTATATCCTGTGTCTGAGTAGAAGCTTAAAAATCATTGTCTGGTTTGGCCATGGGATTTTCCCTGTGCCACAAGAATGGCATGTTCTAGATGGGGGCTCCTCCTCCTTCAGCCTGGGCCCTGGAATAAAGCCATCTGGAGCAGAGCCATACCTGCAGGTACATGAAATGTGAGTGAATTTCTAACAGTTGAAAATGAGACTGTTATACTTTCTAAAGGGGACAAGAAAAGTGGTCATCTAGGGTTGGAGAAGTCAGATCTGAGAGACCGTGATTGAAGACAACAACAGTGAGAGAAACGGAACTCTTTCCTGATGGTGCCAAAGTTGGCCCATTTCGTAAACCTGTCACTTTATTTTGTAGGCATTTCTGTCCTTACAGAGAAGATCTGAGGAGCGATCAGTGTAACTGTAGTCCCCATGAACAGGTACCTTGTTCTAGAGAAAGGCACTATCTTTCTTAGAATAGAAGTGTACCATCTATGAGAAAGTGGGCCCTCCCCAGACACTGGATCTGCCAGCGCCTGGATCTTGGACTTCCTAGCCTCCAGAACTATGAGCAATTTCTGTTGTTTATAAGCTAAAAAAAGGAATGGAAAAGACTCTAGAGGTCGTAGAACCCAAACCCTTTATTTTACAGGTGAAGAAATCGGGATCCAAAGAATAGAGTTACTTTTCCTAACTTTGTGCTCACTCAGGGTCTTAGGGATTTGACCTCCAGAGTGGACTACCCTCGGGAAGAAGTGGCCACGCCAGCTACCCTGCCATATAGAAGGAAAATTGGCATTCCCTTTTGTTCCTCCTGTGTTGACCTGATTCCCCAGGGCCCATGTGCCCCTGGTGAACAAAATAAGAGAGGTGTGATGACAAAATAAAGACGTAAATATGACTGCACCCTGAATCTGTGGGCTCCCCTAGGAAGCAGCCTGCAACATACTGGCTTCTGCTAACTGCAGCAGGAATGGGTCACAGGCCTTCAGCCCATCTATAAGCTCTTAATCCACTTGGCTCCATTATATCTGATTTTCCAGCTTCTCGGAAGACTGATGTGTTCACACAACATGCTGAAGTGGGAGAGGGAGGCCCTGCTGCTTTCCAGGCCAGCCTAGGTGGACCCTCCTCGAGGACCCCCAGGTCTCATGTTGCAGACGCATCACTTTTGAGGCTCAGGGCGGGCCTGGTGGGTGATCATATCATACACACATGCACAGTCACCCTTGGAAATCTCTCTCTGGCCAGTACTGGAGTCACAGCTCTCCCCTTCCACGCTAGCACTTCCATTTAGTTGGCTTGTCTGTGGGTTCCTCAAGGTCAAGTCAATCTCACCAGGGCTGAGAATTAGAACATCAGAGGTAGCTGAACCCTTAGGAGTATATGTCCTCAATTGCTAGATTTCATTGTTCATTAAAGATTTAATCTTTTTGTGGGTAAATTATGACAATGTGAGTGAAGACAATGTGGGGAAATTGTTGCCTTTAGTACCTTTTCTGGATCTGTGTTGACCCAGTCAGCGGCTCCATCCTGTAGGTGTGGGCTTGTTACTTTGTACCTGTATGCGATTTTGTCCTATAGGCTTATGATGTTGCAGGCCCCACAACAGCTCTCATGAATACACCCCAGTGCCTGGCACACAGGAAGTGCCCAGTAACCCCCAGCCAGGGGATTGCTCTTGAACGTGAGTGAAAACAGAATGGAAACCCCACCTGAAGCACAACAGGCCCCGTTTCTCACCTACCATGAAGGAAGGACTTGCTCCTTCTGGACTCAGGGACATTAAGAATACTTAAGGGACCCAACCCATTTGCTTTCTCTTACTTTTGGTTCCTCTGTTTAGAAAAGCCATGTTTGTGGCTTCAAGAAAATTAAGAGATTTGAACCCGAAAGATGGGCAATTTGGCCGAGTTTCAAACCCACTTAGAACTCCAGCTCTAAATTTAGATGCGATCTGGGAACTTGAGTTTCAAGTTCCCCTTGACTTGGGCAAAGCCTAAATTTCAATCTACTTCATGTTTTAATTTATCTGTTCTCATCTTCTTGACTTCCCCAAACTTCTTGCTCCCTTTCATGAACTCATTGCTCAGGTGGTTGTGTCTCTCATTTGGCTGTTGATGTGACTTCCCTTGCATTATTGTCTGTTGTCATTATTCAGACTTTGTACTGTGCCCTTCAGTCTTGTCTCCTGGGCTGGAGTGCAGACCCCTCGTGGGGAAGCGATATCCTCAGGCCTCCTTCCTTTCCCCTCAGTGAGACTGGCTCAGGGTCTAGTATTCATGGGTCACAGTTAAGGCTTGAGGGTTGCTTTGTGGTAAAGCTGGAAACTGGAAAAGGTGTGCTCCAACCAGATCTGTAGAGCCTTGGCTTCTGATTTGGTTAATTATTTCTTGGAAGTAAACAAGTAAATAAGCAATGCAAACCTCTGGAGAGCAGTGGTTTGAGTTAAGAAGCAGTTTACAAAATTTAAGAAAAGTCTGATGAAAACCAAGCCATGTGCTAGGCAAAATTCAATCAATTCATAATAGCTTTCCCTCGCTCCTGCTATGCCAGTACTGCCTGACTTCTTTGTCTCCAATTTGTGGGGGCCAAAGGAGGTAAAGGTTAGAATTTGGCACATGGGGTAGTACTAGAGTTCAGATCACATGCACCTTCACACTTCTTTTGGAGAAAGAGAGTATATTCTTTTGCTTGGGCTGCCATAGCAAAGTATCACAAACTGGGAGGCTTCAACAATAGAAGTTTATCGTCTCAGTTCTGGAGGCCAGAGGGCCAAGATCAAGGTGTGGGCAGAGCTGGCTCCTCCTAAGTGCTGTGGGGGGGAACCTATTCTATGCCTCTATCCTGGCTTCTGGTGGTTTGTTGTTCCTTGGCTTGCAAATTTCTGCCTTCATCTTCATGTGTTGTTTTCCTAGTGCGTGTGTCTGTGTCCAAATTTCCCCTTTTTTATAAGGACATCAGTCATACTGGATTAGGGGCTCACCCTACTCTAGTATGGCCTCATCTTAACTGATCACATCTATAACAACCCTATTTCTAAGTAAGGTCAAATTCTGGAGGTACTGGGGGTTAGGACTTCAACATGTTAATTTAGTGTGTGTGGAGGTACATAGTTTAACCCATAACAGACTGCATAGCCTTCTTTTTTGAATTTTTTGCTCTCCAGATTAGGGTATATCAATGGGATTCAGTCTGTGCCACACCTGTGAATTGGATAATAAACATCTAGAAGAAGCTAAAGACGGGGTTCCTTTCTCTCCTCTTCCATCCAGTCATCCATCCATCCATCTGTCTCTTATTACACACACACACACATGCTTTGTATAGGTGGGACTCTAGGGGTTCCTCATTGGAGGCCCTGTCATGCCAGGACCGCTACTTGGAGTCTTATTTGCATGCGCTTGATGAGCCACCTCAGAGGCAGAGTTACAGGCACTCCACAGGAGGGCCTGGGTTCAGATCCCAGCCCTGCACTTACTGGCTCTGCGTCTCTATGACGTCTTCCTCTTTGAGGCTTGGTTCTTCATTTGTAATACAGCAAATACTGGAGTGGACCATATAGGTCCTTGAAAAATGGTGGCAGTTATTGACACTAATTGAATGAGCGGGGAGAGAGGGATAGAGTAGAAGCACAGCCTATCTCCCAGCTCCAGGAGCTCAGCACCAGACATCCCCCGGGTGGAAGTCCAGAGCTCTCTCACTGAAACCACCTCTTCTGGACTGTCCCCACAACAATCCCAGAGCTGTGGCTGTTAACCTTTTTAGGAACTGGATCCCTCTGAAAAATCTGATAAAAGCTGTGGACTCTTCCCCAAATAGCATATGTGTACGGACTGTCCTCACAAACTTGTGTACAATTGTGGTGGGTTTATGACTCCTCTTCAGCCCATGCACAGAGGCTAAAGTTGCTGACTTGAGAGATAGCAACCTGAGAAATTCAGTTGCTCATTCAATGAACATTTATTATGTGACTGTCACACACTGGGTGCTTCATGAGGGGCCAGGAAGTCAGGAAAAGGTCAGACAGGAGGCCTTTCCCCAGACTGCTCACAGCATAAATAACAGTAATGAGAGTAGAAATGACTCAACTTTATAGGAGACATACGCCTGTGCTTTTGTGCCGGTTCAGAGGAGGAAATTATTACCACTATGGGGTGTGTGGAATGATCAAGGGTGTTCAGTGGAGGGAAGGATACTTGAGTTGGAAAATGAAAGAAGAGTTAAAGTTTGTCCCCAAATTATATGTTGGCATTCCCAAGGCACGCATCCTGACACTTACACAAGTGCACAAATGTCAATCTGCTGGCGTTTGCTTTCACCTGAATGTAACAAGTTGGTAGATTCCTAAAATTCTGCCTCTCTGACAGGATGCCAGGTATATATAATTCATGTTGTTTTCTTCAAATATGGTCTTCCTAACTCAATACCACTTCTATAACACAAAGCACAGTTCAACCATGTGCGTGTAACACCGAACACATTGACATTCTGCCTGTCTTTGTCTTTCCCTTTGTTATGAAGGACTCTTTGGTGGTCCTGACCGTCTAGGGGTCAGTGCTGTGGAGGCTGGGCAGGACAAGGCTGGGCTTTCGGTCCCAGCCCATACACAGAAGTTTTAGATGCCCTAATGGTGCTTCGAATGGGAGGCACACATCCGTGAGTAGATAACCACTAATGTCCACTCTCTGTACCAGGAGAGAGGTTTCTCTACCCGATTCCCTTTCTTCTTTATCCATGTCATACTAACGGCCAAGAGCTGGAATGTCTCAGGGTCAGAGAACGTTGTTATATATCGGGTCTTGTTCTGCTTCAGCTGCATTGAAATCATATCCATTTGGTTCTGGTTCATAATGTTTCACTGGGAATCTTTCTGAAAGACTTTAGTTCCTTTTGTGGTTCAGTGAAAAGTTTGGTATTTGGGTTGGGTGCAGATTAGGGTTAGCCTAGGGTTGAGGTGCATCCTGGTTTGAGTTTTACAAGATGGTTGTTTTCAGGACCCTATCTCAACCCATCCCAGATGGAAAGGACAAGGGGTTGTGGCCTGTGAACCCACGTCACAGAGAATTTTCAATAAATGATCTGAGAAGAACACAGTGTGTTCTCTCTTGGGCGGCAGCAGCAAGTAGCCCTTGGAAGAGAACTAGGACTCGCTCTATTCTGTATGTCTTCAGGTTCCCACTGTCAAAATGAGCTCGGTCTGACAAGAATTTAGGAAAGTGATTTCTGGTTCAGGCTCGACTACAAACTCACAATGTGACCCTGGGTAAATCAATTCCTCTCTCTGGGACTCAGTTTCCTTCTGTGTAAAAAAAGGAAATTGGACTAGAAACTCGATGATGGTGAAGGTACCTTTCAGGGCTGAATGCTGTGATGCTGTGAAAACAACTGTATTTTAAATTAACTGTGCCTCTGAGGAAAAGACTCAAAGGCTCCCTTGCCCACTGCACGCCCAGTTCTTTCATCAAACTTATTCCTCCCATGTTGCACTCCCTTGACACCGCTCATTCCAGCGCTAACGTAAGGGCTCGGAAGCCTTCCTGGAGACCATGAATATTTCAGCAGAGGCCTTGGCTGCACCGCTGGCGGCCCCATCAGCAACTGAGGTCATGCAGTAGAGTTGTGGGCCCATCTTCTTCTCTCCCCTCTTCCTCCTTTTTCCCCTAGAGCTTGTGGACAAAAGAGGACAATATTAGGCCAAATCCAGGTTCCCAGGGTTTTAGGGTCCAGGAGGGAATGTGCCTCTTCAGGGTGCCAGGAGGCAGGGGCTGTCCAGCCAGCGGGGAGAGGCAAAGGCCTTCCACGCCCCTCTGGGATCCCCTGGGGGTGTTCTAAAGAACTTAACATGTAGTTTCCTCATTTATTAACTACGTAGTCCCATAAAGTATGCTAGCTAAGTAATTTTTCCACACACCTGAAATTTACCCTTTAAATAATAAAATGTTTTCTTTCATTTTAACTGTTTTAAATGGGAGTAGATCCACTTTTTGTTTCTTGCTTCTCTGCCTTCGTAGCTGGGTATCATGAACAGAGTCAAACCTTTATCCTTACATCAACTGTCATGCCTCAGGTTTTTGTGGGTGAATTGAGGAAAAGCATACCTCCCTACCTCCCTCACAGGGTCCCTGTGACTCTGGAAGTAAAGGGTTGGCCTGGAAAGAGGTAAATGCTTAATTAATAGTAATTATTATTTTAATTGTCAGTTGATTATATGGCGATATATACAGAGGAGACTGATTTATGGAGAGCGATTTGCCCTCCCAGGCAATGGCCCCTAGACCATCAGGCATTTTGGATTCTTGGGTGCGGGTTAAACAGTTTCCCCTCCTCTCTCTCCTTACCCGCTGCGCGGCTGGCCTGCACCTGGCTTGGGTGACCCTCTCTCCCTCCCTCCCTTCCTCCTTTTCTTTCTCTTTCTCTTCCTCTTTCCTTATTTCTCTTTTTAAAGTTTAGTGGGAACTTTTCACTATAAAATGCTCATTACAGAAAATTTGACAATAAAGGAAAAAAAAAAACCCAAAATAGAAAGAAAACAAAATCACCCATGGCATCTTGAGAAAACTGCATTTTGGTATATTTCCACTTTCTCTTTTTTCATAGTTTTGAGTTTTGCTTGTTTATTTTATATGTTGAAGTCATACTGTAGATATAATTTTGTATCCTGCTTATTTTTAGGTAGACTTATAAAATAAGCATTTCCTTATGCTAATTTTAAATTCATCACCAACATCATTGATATTGGCTGCAAATATGGCCGGGCACGGTCCCATGGTTTAAAGCATACATCTCATTAAGGTTGACGTTAACTTCTTTTTAGCTTGTTGTTTCTAATGGGCTGTGGCTGGAAAACCACCCACCAAATGCATCAGAACTGTATGTTAAGTAAGAGTTCATCAATCTTGGAATCTTGTGGGAAGACCTGACAGCTTTTCCTCAGGAGCCTTTAGATTTCAATTTTTTGACATCTACTTTAGTCTCTCAAAGGCCCATTTTATTTACATTTCCAGTTCTTGATTGAGGTCTGAATAGTTGAGATTAGCAAATAATTGGCTTCTTGATAAGTGAAATACCACTGAACTAGTTAAAACAATAAAATCTACTTTTCTCCCATTAGAGAAAATCTCTCATCAGAAATGCAGAATAGCGTAATTGTTAGGAGCTGCCTGCGTTCCAATCCCCAGTGCTCCTACTTTCCAGCTGGGTGACATCAGGCAAGTTTCATTCTGTTTGTGCCATAGTTCCTGCACAATGGGATAATAAAAGGATCCACCTTGCAAGGTGGCTGTGAGTATTAAATAAATTAATCTATGCAAAGTGCTCAGGACTACACCTGGTGCTTGGTAAGCTCTAGTGAGTGCTATTATTATACTCTACTTATTCTTTTAAACAGTTTCGACCTGCTCTTTAGCCATTTTTGTGTTTTAAAGAGGCTGTAGAGCAGGAGGAGGAGGAGATGGGAGGGCTAGGCATGGAAAGAGGAAGGGGAAGAGGAAGGAGAGGCGTGCAGGGAGCAGCACAGCTGGGGAGCAGGCTAACCCAGCAGTGGTGGCAGGAGAGCAGGTGGCTAGTCTCTCAGGGCCCCCAGGCACTGCCAAGCTGGGCCAGAAGTGGGGCAGGAAATGAGAGTTAAAGCCCCAAGGTGGGGTGGGGTGGAGCTGCAAATTAGGACTTGAGGGAGGAGGGGGCCAGGTCCCCAGGCACACAGCCTAGGAGGTAGGGCAGTGGAGTCTGCAAATAGAAACTTCAGTCTCTGAGGGAAAAAAACAGTCTAACTATAGAATTTATAGTTTTCCTTAACAAGAGATACAGCACAGTTGCATTCTGGTAACGGAAGCAAAATTAAAAATATGAGCAGGAAATAAAATTAATTTTAAAATATCTGAAAACATGTATTCTGTGGCTCCATCCAACTGGCCAGAGTTGGCTGGCTTGTTTTTCCCTGGGCCTGACTGATTAATAGGACAGAAATGAGGAGGTGTGAATTTGTTTTGGACCTGGGTGGGGAGCCAGGAGGGGTTGGCATCCACCCACTTAGGCTAAATCTGCGTTTCAAAGTCCACAAGGGTGACCACCTACTGGATACCCTGGAGGGTGGGGGGTTGGAAGGAAGGCGGTTTAGACTGAGCTTCTTCTCAGCAAGCTTCTAAAAGCGGTTTATTTTTTCCTTCTTTTGAAAGTACAGTCATGCAAGCCGGGAGACAGCGCTGCAACGAGAGACTCTCTGGGCCTTTATCCAGAGAAGCCAAGGACACGAAGCTGCCCTGGGAGGGCAGAGAGTGATGCTGGTTGTTGAGCCCAAAGTGCTCCCTGGGAAGAGATACGAGGACAGAGCCCAGCACTCAGGAAATAAGATAAAATCCCGCTGGGCTGTTTTCTTCACCAGGCATGGAGAATCGTTTAGCAGTATGAAAGGTGGTTGAGAAGCAATAAATAATCTTCAAATAGGGAAAAGCTGCTGTCTGGGAGGTAGAGAAGGCTGCAATGCAGAGCATTTTATCTGAGTTTAAAACTGGAAAGAGAGGCTGATTTCACTGTAGTTCAAGACACGGATAATTAAAAACAAAGACATCTCTAAGACAGATCTAAGAAGGCCTCCCGTCCTTGCCTTCACCCTATAAATCCCCCATCTCCTTTTCCCAGCAAAGGCTGGGAACGCCCTCAGGAGGAAAGTCATCCTAACAAGAGAAGACACGTTCTTCAAGAAATTTTGACTTATAGTTTACAGCTTTATAAGCATTTCAGTAGAAAGATGTCCCCCACTCAGGCACTAAGTCAAGGATGAATAGTTTCAGTGCTAGCTTGGTCTTCTGTGTGATTATTTTTACAACATTTGCAATTAAATGCAGATTTTCTACTGCCAGATTCTGACTGGCCAAGGGGCGTTGGTGCTTCTGGAGCCCTCAGCACATGCTCAGACACGCGGAGCCACATGGGGGCACGTGCTTGGGCAGGAGGAACACCCGCCCGCCGCACGCACGCCCATGTGAGCCGCCCAGACACACGCGTGCCTGCGAAAAGCCGCCTTCCCCCCAACCTTCTTCATTAGAAACAGACCTGCTGTGCCTCTCTGTTACTTCATTCTGATGATTGAAATTTTCCTTAACCAAAAGCGTAGGGATAATGACTATTTTTTAATACTCCAGAAATCTAGAAGAAAATATGATTATCTAAGTACATATATATTGGTTTCAAAAGGCACTGATTGCTCTGTGTGTGTGTATGTGTGTGTGTGTGTCTCGGGAGGGTGAGGGTCCTGGGAAGGAATGGACAAGGGGACTCTCGAGATGAGAGAAAAGCAGTGGGTCTGACAGAAGACATGAGGACAGAATAGTTGCCACCCTGGAAGAGAAACAATGACAGGAGATGAAGTGTAGAGGTTTGGGGTGCTCCAAAGCCCCCTAAAAACTCAAGGAGCTTTTCCAGAAAGCTCTATATTGCCCTTCTTCCTGGGATGGCCAGTGCTGCCCAGCACGGATGAGGAGCAATGTGCAGGAAGAGGGAAGTTTGGTTTTTAGGCCTGTAACTACCCACCCTTGCCCAATCCTTCCTGTTGTGAGATTGATGCTGTTTTTTGCTTCCCCAGGTTGGTTCAAGAGGCAATATGGAAGCCAAAGCCCTGTGTAAGGTCACAGTCCAGTTTGAGTAAGCAGGCAGGGGCTGGAAAAGCCAGGCCGTGAGTGTCAGTAAGACCCAGGCTTAAATCCCACTGGTCTCTCACAGCCTCTGTTCTCTCAGCTCTAAAAGGGGGCCAGTGATCTCTTTCACACGCGTTCCTTGTGAGGCTGCAAGGAGACGTGGGAGCACAGAGGCTGGTATGGGGCAGGTGCTCCAGGGATCGGAGGGCCGGTGCTCTCCTCCCTGCCAAGCCCTCCTCCAGGCTGGGCTGGAAATGGACTTGACAACAGAAAGGCTTTGTTTCCTTTTAGACGGCCACCCACCCCCTGCCCCCAGGCTGCCTCTCTGATCCTCCCCTCAGCACTTGGAGCTGGAGCCCAGAAAGGAGCTAGAGCAGGTTTTCAGTAAAGGGAAGAGGAAGAATTGAACATTCCACCCAAGCAGGGCACTGAGGCAGGAGGTGGTGGGCATGGGAGACAAACCCTGCCTGCTTCCCAGTTTCGCTCAGAGCCAGCCTAGGGTAAGTGGAGCTCAGCCTTCTCCCAGACAGTGAGCCCAGCAGTCTTCAGCCCTCAACATCCCCGTGGGTAGACCTCCCACTTCCTCTGGAAAGCATACCCAGTTTCACTTGGATACTACCTTTGGCCACCCTGAACACCCCCTGTCCCCAGGAATAGCTCTGATGGGGTCCCTTACCAGTCAGCATTTTTAGATACCTTCATCTATTCTTTCCTGGGGCTGTCTGCTATCTTGCCTGATTTCTTCTGGAGCCCCTGGGGCATCCACGCTCCTGCCTGGCTCTGCTAGCCCTGCAAGAAGTAAGAATTGCCACCTGGTGCCAAGGGCAGAATGTCACACATAGTAGATGCTCAGGCGAGGTCTGGGGGTTGATGTTGCTGATTCACAAGTTGAAAGCTGGACCTTTGGACATGAAAGCTAGTTTATTGTCAACTATTTTCAACCCGTCTTTCTTCACAGGAAAATAATTGGATGTAAATCATTCCCCTCATCCCTCACCCAGACTTCTCTGAAGTTGGGCTTTTGAAGTTGATTTTCCCAGCTCAGAATCAAGCGTAGCATCACTGAAGATCACCAAACTGCTATTTAGACATTTTAAAGATGCAATTTGAGTTCCAGGCAGGGGAAAGGGGTGGATAAAAGAGATTATATGATAATGACACGGCTGTGGGAAGGCTGTCAAATAAAGTGCATTTTCTCTGGTGGGCAAAGCTATTTCTGGGGCTGTGCATGGGTCCCTACACTGAGGGATGTGTTTATCCTAATGGGAAGCAGGACTGAGCTAGGCCACAGCTCCCTGCACAGTTTTTGAAATTTTAAGATACCACAAGAGACATTTGTGGTGTCCAGAGGATGCATCTAGTCTGCCCTGGCCCTTTCAATGTGTGCTGTCTTGGCTCTGACAGGGGCTGGAGGAAGGCAAGGAGAAATCGTACAGCAGAAGCGAGGAAAAGTGTGCCCAACCAGACGTGCCCATTAGGATACTTTCAGATACAAGGAAGAGAAAAGTCAACACAACTGACTAAAACAGTAAGGAGTGTACTATCATCTCACAAGTAGCCCAGAGCCAGGGCTTCAGGTAGGGTGTGATCAGGGTGCCAACTTTGTTTTTATGTGATCTTTGTCTGCTCTGCCATCTTCCAGTTCTTTGTCCTTAGGCTGACTTCCCTCATGGCTGCAAGATGGAGGCCGGCAGCAACTCTGGCAGTTGATTCTTTGGTCACATCCAGGGAGAAAAAGAGGAAAGCTTTCTCCCTTCAATCTGAATGGGTCAGCTTAAGCAACTACCTGGACTAATAGCAGCCACCAGGTAACATCCTGGACTGATTGGCCTACCCGGGCTTCTGAACCCAACACTAGCAGGGAGATTTAAGTCCCCCTAACTGCTGGGATTGGAGTCCCTCGAGGCAAGGTGTTACATGGGAGGGTCAGGCTCTGACTGGATTCTGCTAGGAAGGTGGGGGGAGGTGGGTTGGGAATGAAAGCAGTTAAGCAACCAACAGTTTTTCCAGCCAGAAACAAGGGAGCCCTGTTCTAGCAGAGCTCTGTCATGGGCTGAGGAACTGTCAGTCTGGCCTTTCTGCCTCACAGAGCTATCAGGGATCATGGAAGACGATGGAAGCGGAAAATGCAAAGTAGACATAAATAGCATATGTATATAGTAAAGTACAAAATATATGTCTACAAATACTGCATACCTCAGGTTTCTGTCCTGTAAAATGCACATGGTAATACTGACTTACCATTCTTTGCAAGGAGCATAGAAGTTTCATGTACTAATTTCAGTGCTCCCGAGACCTGCCAGGCTACTCAGATTGGGGCTTGCTTCCCACCACCAAGGAATGGTGACAGCTCCAGCCCTTTGGCACTCTCCCTTTCTCCCCGTCTCACCCCAACCCGGGTTGGTCTCGGCAGCATTCACCCTGGAAAGCATGATAAACCAACTTTCCCAGGGTTGTAAATCGCTGCCCTGCTTGACACATAGGGAGCTGGGCCTCCTGGATCCAAAAGGAGGTGCTTGCTGCACAAGCAGGAGCCCACCAGAACCTGTGTCCCAGGTCTCTCCAAGAGTCCTGGGGCAGCTGGTCAGGGACGTCATGGAGGATGCCTGGCTGAGCCCGAGACAGTAAGGGCGGGGACGGGCCTGGAGCCTGCCCACCGGGCCTTGGGGGGAGCAGCGCTGGTGCAAGAGGGGTGGGTGAGGAGGGGTATTCCAGGAGTGGGATCTGCTGGGGCGCCCAGGGAGACACGGTGGGCCTCTGTGTCCCACAGCAGGACTTTCTACTGGTGTGGTCATAGGCAATGCAAGTCTCATTGCAATCATGGCCACAAAGACTGCAGTTTCCAGTCCTGAGGGCAGCCCTTGGGTAGCGGAACTGATGATTTCTCCAGGCCTGGCCTTGCCTTTCACGAAGAAAAGGCAGCACTTCAGTTTCCACAGGTGCCAGCAGCCCCAGAGCTCCTCTGTCCCCTCCCTCCTCCTCCGGGTCTTGTCTGGAGCTGGTCTCTTCTTGGATGGAGAAAGATACGGAAACATGCACGCCCAGACGCACACCCGCAGCACCTGCAACACACGCAGTGTCCCTCCGTGCCCCCTCCCAGGTCTTGTCTGCTTGCTTCCTCTGGCCACCACACATGGAGAGACCATATTCCATCTTTGTGCATGGAGGGCAGGCACAAAAAAGCCATTTTCCTCCTCAGGCCCCCTTGCTTACTAAGACAGACCGACCAGGAAGTCCTCGGTGGCAGTACCACAGAGGCCATCACCGCCCCAGGCCCGCTCAGGGCGCCCTGTGTTCTGAGGGGACAAGCTGCTCCTGGAGACTTCCACCTCCCCCATGGTGCCGTGCATGAAACAGTGGCCACATAAACAGCATGGAAGGACTGGAGGGGATCATAGGGAGTGAAGCCAGGACAAGCCTGAAGTTTTACAGTGGGACCCGGGCCCAGAGAGGACTGTGCTCCAGCCACACAGGGCCAGGCCTCCCAGGAGGGTGTCTGGGGGCCTAGGGAAGGACTGCGTTTCCAGGAGCACGGGGAGCCCTCGGGAGCATGCTGACAAGGGTCAGGAGAAGTCCACCAGAACTCGGAGGCTCACTTCTGCTGACCACAAGGTGGCAACAGAGCTTTGTGCCAACCCCACGCTCGGGGCGGGGCGGGCAGGTCCCGCTCTCTGAGGACTGGGCCTCACGTCCCTACCCCCTGTGGGTCTGAGTATTCCCTCAGTATCCTCAGATCAGGCGGTGGTTAATTTAATGTGGGCCTGGGTGTGTCTCTTCTTCCTGTTTTATTGCCTTGAACGCAGTTCTAACGTGCACCTAATGAGCGGTTCTGATTTTCCCTGTCCCTTGTAGCTGTTCTATAAGCATCACAGGAGGTGGCAGGAGGACACAGCTGTACTCACAGGACTCTTAAAAAGCCAGGGTGAAGACAAGCCTAAGACATTTAAAACCCATTAGTATAGATGAACGTATATAAGTTAGTGCTATATGTGGCACTGAATTTACATTTTTTGTTTTAGGAGAAGAGTTTAAAGTGGCTTTTCCACCTAGAAACAGCATTGCCTGGCAGCTTAACTAACCTTCTCTCCAGCGCCTCGCAGGCTCCCCTGTGCCCCTGCACTGCCTGGTGCTCTGGCCTGTAGACAGAGTCCTGGTCGCCAGCTCAGAGCCCACTGAGTTGGCAGCTCTGGGAGGAGGTTGGGAAGCTGAGAGTGGGGGATTTGCAGTATCCACCGGCTAGGATCCCATTCAAACTGCTCACTCCACTGCTGGGGGACTCATGTGAAATGGCCAGACAGGGTGTCCACTCAGTCATATGTTCCCAACATGCTGATCAAATAGTAGTCGTTACTACAACTTGGCCTTGGAAGGCTGTGGTGCCAAGGGAACGAAGAACAAACAGGAACAAGACACTATGCCCCTCCAACCTGCCCTGGATGAGGGTTTATGGGGTGAATGCAAGAACAGAATGAATGCATTGGCTGCATGAATGAGTGGTGTGAATAAATGAATGGTATGGATGGATGAATGAATGAAGAAATGGAAGCCAGAGCGAGGAGAGGCAAACTTTTCACCCATTGCCTCTGGCTGGCCTCACTGTGTGTATGTTGCTAGTGTTCTCATGCCTCGTCGGGTGCTCATGTCTCATGCCACGTGACTTTGCTGGGCTTCAGGAAGCAGCTTGTTCATAGACACCCAAGAAGTCGACCATCAACAACAGGAAACTGCCCTGGGGAAGGCTTAACCTGTTCTCTACTTTGCTACCATCTCTGCCCTATTGGAGGTCCTGCAGAAAGGTTGGCTTACTTATGTAAAAATGAACATGTCTACCTTGTCCACTCATCAGCAGTATCAGTTAGAGACCCTCTGCATGCTGCCCAAAGATAAGACTTCGGAGGCAACTCTGTGGTTAAGGGCAAACATTAAACACATTTGTATTGATTATTTAAATGTAAAAATGATGCATGAATATATATACATATATAACACACACACACACATACAGTTGATCCTCACTATTTGATGATTCTGTATTTGTGAATTTGCCTACTCATTAAAATTTATTTGTAACCCCCAAATCAGTACATATGGTGCTTTTGCAATCATTCTTGGATGCAGACAGAGTGACAAAAAGCTTGAGTCACCCAGTGGGTACATTCCCAGCTGAGGACAAACAAGGTGAAGCTCTACTTTCTGTTCCAGCTCTCAAACTGTAAATAAGTGTCTTTTCTGTGGTCTAGTTAGTCCCACATTTTTCACATTCTTGTGCTTTTCATTGGTGATTTCACTGGTTAAAATGGCCCCCAAATATAGTGCTAAAGAGTTGTCTAGTATTCCTAAGCCAAAGAAGGCTATGATGTGCCTTGTGGAGAAAAATAAAATGTCTTTAAACAGAAACACACTAAAACAAAGTTGTGTATTGATCAGTTGACAAAAATGCCTTGACCAGAGGTTCATAAGAGCCTAACCTTGTATTAGGTCATTAAATATAAAATGTCCAATTTCGAATCAAAAGTATAGTTTATTATATCTCAAACAAGAAGTAGTACAATCAATCAAAGTATGCACCTAAACTATCGCCACAGTTTTGCCATCTTAATGGTAGCTTGTTTATGACAGCAGCGAAGAAGCCTGGAGAGCAACTGGTGATGAAATCACGAAAGGTATTTTCCATAGCCTGTTGAGAGTTGAACATTTTTCCTCACACGAAGTGGTCCAAAGCCTGGAAGAAGTGGTAGTCAGTTGGTGCAAGGTCTGGTGAATACAGTGATGACAGAGAATTCCCAAGTCCAGCTTTTGTAGTTTGAGCAGCATTGTTTGTGCGACATGAGGTCAAGAGTTGTCTTGCAAGAGGATTGGCCTGTCTCTATTGACCAATCTTAGCTGCTTAATCGCAAGCATCCTCATCATTTCATCCACTTGGTTGCAGTAGACATCCGCTGTAATTGATCGAACAGGTTTCATGAAGCTGTAGTGGATAATGTCAGTGCTGGACTACCAAACAGACAGCGTTAGCTTTTTTGGATGAATATTCGGTTTTGGACTGTGTTTCAGCATTTCAACTGTATCCAACCATTATGCCGAATGCTTGCGATTGTCAAAAAGAATCCATTTTTCATCACATGTAACAATACGGTGTAGAAATCGCTCGCCTTTGTGTCGTGACAGCAAAGAAAGGCAAGCTTCGAGATGACTTCTCTTCTGATGCTTGTTTAATTCATGGGGAACCCATCTATCCAGCTTCTTTACCTTGCCAATTTGTTTCAAATGGTCCAATATTGTTGGAATAGTAACGTCAAACCTTGCTGCTAATTCACGTGTAGGTTGAGATGGATTCGCTTTCACTACGGCTTTCAGTTCGTCATTGTTCACCTTGGTCTCAGGTTGCCCACGTAGCTCATTTCAAGATTAAAATCACCAGAATGGAACTTCTCAAACCATCAATGTACTGTGTGTTCATTAGCCACATCCTTCCCAAACACTTTGCTGGTCTTTGGAGCTGTCTGCACTGCACTAGTTCCACGATGGAACTCACATTCAAAAATAACACGAATTTTTGACTTATCCATGGTTTCACAAAAATTGCCCTCAAAAAAAATTTGGAAGATAATCACAAGCCAAAACGTGCATTTGAAAGACGGGGGATGTACCTTCACAATAAACAAAACAAGAAGTGCCAAAGTGAAATGTCAGAGATATCAATAGTCAAACTTAGTACTTAAGGAAATTGGACATTTCATACTTAATAACCTAAATATTTCCCCTAGAAGCAATGCGTCAGTGTTTGCTATTCCAGTGTTTGTGGCAACTTTGTAGAATGTAACTACCACAAATAACAAGAATCGACTGTATCTGTGCGTGTGTGTGTGTATATATATTTAGTATAAAAATTAAAGGCATATAGGTATAAATAATAAAATATGTTATCTCCCTTAATCTGTCCTTCTCTCTCCAATTCTGTTCTTCTCTCGTAGAGGACCATTGTTAACAGTTTGGGGAGTAGCCTTCCACACATCTTCTATTAATTTACATACTTAAATATTAATATATATTACAAAATGTGCATAATTTTTGTGGGAGTATTGTATGAAGGAAATAGCATATGTACGTGGTCTGCCTTTCATCACTTAGGTTAGGGGTTGGCAGACTTTTTCTTTTTCTTTCTCTCTCTCTTTTTTATTTTTGGCTTATAAACAACAGAAATTTATTTCTCACAGCTCTGGAGGCTGGAAGTCCAAGATCAGGTACCAGCACAGTCAGATTCTGGTGACGGTCCTCTTCTGGATTGCAGACAGCTGACTTTGAGTTGAATCCTTTCATAGTGAGTGGAGAGCAGAGAAACTGGCAAACTTTTTCTGTAAAGGGCCAGATAGTAAACATTTCTGGCTTTGTGAACCATATGGTCTCTGTCCATTTATTAACTCTGCCACTGTAGTATAAAAGCAGCCATAGACTATACGTGAATGAATGGGCATGGCTATGTTCCAATAAAACTTTATTTATGGACACTGAAATTTGGATTTCATATAATTTTCATGTGTCATAAAATATTCTTTTCTTGATTTTACTTCAACCATTTAAAAAATGTAAAAACCATTCTTAGCTCGTGGACTATATAAAAACAGGCAGCAGGCTGAATTTGGCTTATGGGATTTAGTTTGCCAACCCCTGCCTTAGATTATAACTTGAAAATCTCTTCCTGTTAATACGTGTAGATCTACCTCATTGCTTTAATGCCTGCCCAGTATTCCATCACATGAATTTAGCTTAATTTATATAACCATTTCCTTATCAATGGACAAGTAGGTTATTCCAAATATTTCATTATAACAGAATATCCTTGTGCACACATCTTTATGCATATGCAGAGTATTTCTATGGAGTAGAATTCTAGAATTGGAATTGCTAGGTGAAAGGGTTAAAGGGTATGCACACTTTGAAAGTTGATACAGTTTGAGAAGGCAAACTAGTAGTGAAGGAGGATTTCTGGGTCAGGTCAGGGCTTTTTTCCTAAATTTACTTTCTGTTCATAGAGCTGGGCTACTTGCAAGAAGCAAGTGGTCCATGCTGTCTTTCTCTGTCCCAGGACAGAGCACTACAAGTAAGATGCTCTTGAATAAACTCATGTAAGTCCCTCTCACATACTGCCCCACGAAGGCCCTTATCACAGGGTTGGCCAGGAGGGAGAGGCCAGCAGCATCCAATCCTGCAGGGATGTCGAGTAAGACGTGGCCTGGAAACGGGCCTGGCTTGCTTAAAGTAGGAACCAGTGGAGCTCTTGGGGAATGCAGTTTTAGGGCAGAGTTTCTGGGTCCCATTTTCAGGGCTGGGCAGCCCAGAGGAGCCTGTTCATGGGGCCATGCCAAACAGACTGGCCTCACATGGGCTGAATGTTTGCCCCAGGGCAGTGCAAGGCTGAGGAGTACTGATCTGTGGTCAAGGAGCAGAGTAGAAGACCAAGAATCCATGCCCAGCTTTTGGGCCAAGAGAAAGGTGAGGCCATGAATGGGAAGACAGCTCAGCAGGTGAGGCAGAGGCAGATGGGGAGAGAGCTGGTGTTGGGGACAAGGTTCAGGACCCAACCATGAGCCCTGGGAGGGTGAAGAAGCATGGCTGAGCCATCAGGAAATGCTGCCGGGGGGCACCCCGCTTCCCTATGAGAAATCACCTGTGTTAGGACAGGCACTACGGCAATGATGAGGTAGGACAGCAGAGCAAGAGGAGATTTCTTTTAACTTCTATGTAGGCTGAAGGGAGTAAACCAGCAGAGAAGGAGAACAAAAACATTCAGGAAAGAGGGGAAGGGCTGCTTGGTACCTAGTATATAATAACACTGGATCATTAAATAAACACATTAAACTACCAGAGGCCAAAAAGCACTCTGTGCTCTGGGGATGCTGGAAAGACTGTGCCTTGACCCTGATCTCTGTGCTCCCGCTGGAGTGGAATCAAACACGTGTAACTCGAGAGGTTTAGTACATTGCTCCCTGAGATCTGACAGACAAAAGCACATGGGTGGAGGAACCAGAAAAGGGCAAGGCCAATCTAGGGGAGGGTGTGGGACAACTGCCTGGGGAAAGGTTGGTTTTTGTATTTGTTTGTTTGTTTGTTTTAAATAGACTTTATTTTCTACAGCAGTTTTAGGTTCACAGCAATATTGAGCAGAAGGTACAGAGAGTTCCCATGTACCCCCTTCTCTACACACACACAGCCTCTTCCACTGTGTATGTCCCCCACTGGAGCGGTATGTTTGTTACAATCAATGAACCCACACGGACACGTCATTATCACTCAAAGTCCATAGCTCACAATAGGGTTCACTCTTGGTGTTGCACATTCTATGGGTTTGGACAAATGTATAACGACATGCATCCACCATTATAGTATCACACAGAATAGTTCCACTGCCCTAAAAATCCTCTGTGTTCTGCTTATTTATTCCTCTCTCCTCCCAACCCCTCTAAGCCCTCACAACCACCGATCTTTTCACTGTCTCCATCCATAGCTTTGCCTTTTCCAGAATGTCATTTAGTTGGAACTACACAGTATGTACCCTTTCCAGACTGGCTTCTTTCACTTAGTAGTATGCATTTAAGATTCCTCCATGTCTTTTCCTGGCTCTATAATTTATTTCTTTTTAGCACCTAATAATATTCCATTGTCTGGATGTACCACAGTATATTTATCCACTTACCTACTGAAGGACATCTTGGTTGCTT
Source organism: Daubentonia madagascariensis (assembly GCA_023783475.1). Taxonomy (NCBI): domain Eukaryota; kingdom Metazoa; phylum Chordata; class Mammalia; order Primates; family Daubentoniidae; genus Daubentonia; species Daubentonia madagascariensis. The sequence goes on from JAKFHU010002080.1 coordinate 68,384, forward strand.
CCAAGTGTTGGCAATTATGCTATCAACATCAGTATGCAGGTTTTTGTATGGACATAAGTTCTCAACTCATTGGGGTAGAGAAAGGTATTTTTTTTAAAGGAGATAATCCCTGAGTGCCTTTGAAACAGGAACACTGTGTTTGTTGGTAGGGGCATGAGGGGCCAGAGAAGACCCTCCAGGCAGAGAAACAGCATGAGTTAAGGCTCGAGGTAGAGGGGGCTTGGAGGAGCCCAGGGTGGCAGGTGGGGTGCAGGGAATCACAGGAGCACTGTACCTAGAGGCATGGGCCAGGTGCAGACCATAGAATGCCTTGTTAGGCCAGCCTGAGACTTCATCTTTACCTGATGAGGAGCCATTTGAGGGTTTAGGGTGACCAATTGTCTCAGTTTGCCTAGGGTTTTTCTTGGTTTTAACATTGAAAGTCCTACCTCCCAGGAAATCCCTCCATCCTGGGCATACCAGGATGGTTGGTTACCCTAGTTTTAAGCAGGACAGTGATATAGTCAAATTTGTGTTTTTTTTTTAAAAAAAAGCATTTTATTGTGTAATAATATTAGATTCTGAGAAAAATTGCAAAGATAGTAAGGAGAGTTCCAGTATCCCTGCTATGGTCTGAGTGTGTACCCCAAAATTCATGTGTTGAAAACTTAATCCCCAATGCAACAGTGTTGGGAGGTGGGGCCTAATGGTGGTGTTCAGGTCATGAGGGCTCTGCCATCAAGAATGGGTTAATGCTGCTATAAAAAGGGCTGTGGGGGTGGGTGTGCCCTCTTCTGCTCTTCTGCCATGTGAGGACACAGTTTCTCTCTTGCCCTTCTGCCTCTTTCCACATGAGGATGCAGTAAGGCGGCCCATACCAGGTGCCAGAGCCTTGATCTTGGACTTCCCAGCCTCCAAAACTGTGGGAGAATAAATTTTCATTCTTTATAAATTACCCAGTCTCAGGTCTGCTGATGCAGTAGCACAAAATGGACTAGGACAACACCCTTCACCCAGTTCATTGTTAACATCTTACACAAATACGGTGCAATTGGCAACACTAAGAGATTAACAACAATACATTACTATTAACTAGACTTCAGGCTTTTTGAATTTCTCCAGTTTCTCTACTAATGTCCTTTTTCTGTTCCAGGGTCCAATCCACAGTGCCACATTTAGCAGGTTTGTTTTTAGAAAGATAAACTGTATCTGTGGTGTGTGGAATGGACTGGAGGCCAGCAGACCCGAGAGGAAGCTGGAACAGTAGCCTGGTGGAAGGTGTCAAGGGCAGGAATTACAGCTGCTGCAGAAGGGAAGAGGCGAGGGGCAGTAATGGGCCAGGAAGGTTGAGGAGGTAAACTAGATAGGACTCCAAGATTGACACTCGCTGATGAATCAGTTTAGTAAAGTGAAGTCAAAGTGTTACCATGCGTTACTTTTCCCCGTATTTTATCCAGCCTTTCATGCAGCAAATAATTATTGAGCACCTCCCAGGTGACAGACACTGATGTTCTCTGGACACATGGCTGTGGGTTCCACCTGCCACCCTCGGACATCTCCAGTTCTAGCCTGGTTTTCCCATTACACAGCCCCCACCGACTTCTGCTGTGAGTATGCAAAAACAAAACTCCACTCCTTAAAAGAAGTCCAACATGAAAAGAATTTTCACAGCCTGTCCTTATTGCTGCCAAGAATATATATTACCAATTTCCAGTGGAAGCTCAAATGTCCATTTGTAATCACCCAGCCTCTTACACTAAGTTCAAGGGGGTCATGAGTGGGGACTCCACCCAGAAGGCCTGGCTGCTGGCTGCCACTGACAGCTGAGGAGGGGAGGGGTGTGGGAGGCAAGGATGGAGCTTACACCCTGAGGGGTCGAGATGCTCTCTCCCTTGGGTTATGGCCCAGGGTTAAGAAAAAATCCAGAGAAATCCTGGTTGGCATGTTTCTAGCCCAGAAGGAAGAGAAATAGGACAAACTCCTGAAGGGTTCCAAAACTAACACACGAGAAGTGCCTGTTGCCAGCAAGTTCGAGGTATGTTGGCACACACAGCAGAAGAGAAATGTATTCACCCTGCTGGAGAGGGGAAGACAAGAAGACGGACGGCTGTTGAGAGAAAGTGGGGTGCTCCCTGCCAACTGCGAGCCGCCCGCTCTGTGAAGAAAGGCTGCTTCCAAGCGACCGAGTGGGGCTGGCCAAGGCCAGGAGGAAGGGGTGCAGACAGCCAGGCGACAGGCATCTTGAGATGCAGGGCTCGTGGCTCGGCAGGCTGCCTCCCCTCCTCCATGCCCTCAGTCTGCATTTCTGCACCATTCTCCTGTTCCCCAGGCTATTTCTTGCCCCAGACCCTCCTTCATGCTTGCCCCTGGTTTGCAGACAGCGGTCTCCTCATTCTGTCCTCACCTGTGGAGAGAGAGGCCATCTCTCCTGTGTCTACCTCACCACCTAATCACCTCCCAAAGTCCCCACCTCCAAATACCATCACACTGAGGATTAGGCTCAACATATGAATCTTTTTAGAAGGACACAAACATTCAACCAACAGCACCATCCTTCAAGAGCACCTGAGGAAATGACTCTTCTGCTACTCTGTCTAGAGCCTTCAGAGTCTGCAGCTGTGCCTATTTTCACGCCCCACCCACCTCATTGCCCCCTGCCCCCCGCCATTTAACATCAAATTGCCTGTTGCTGTCTAGTGTTTACAGGGCTTGGGTCTGCTTCTTTACTGGGTTAGAAACTCTCTGAAGGCAGCGATCCTATCTTTTCTCTGTTTTGTCTTTTTCACACCCTAGCCTCTAAGGTTTGCAGCATCCCACAGTTGGAGTGAGAGTACTAGAGAACACTGGCCGATCCACTCATTGTACAGGCAACATGGGTCCCAGAGCAGTGACCAGTGAGGGGACTGGCCAAGGGCAGGAGGGAGGGGGGTGTGGGCAGAGGAACAAGAACCTGGCCTTTCTGACTACCACCTCCTGGGAGAGCGCTGGGGCTGTACGGGGCATTTACATGCGAGATGCATCGTGACTTGACTTCAAATAGGGCCTTCCAAGGAGTTCAAAATGCTTCACCAACCTGAGCGTTTCAGATTGTATACTTTATACTCTTGGGAAGAACAAAGATAGGCGAAAGGCTTTTCTATTTACAGGAGGTAAAACAGAGGTCCTAAGAAACTGAAGTGATTTGCCCAAGATCACTATCAAAGTTAGAAATCTCCAGCTCTGTGCATTCTGTGTCTGTTTCAGGAAAACAATAGGATATAGGCAATAGGAACACTTCCCAAGAGGCATTGGGACTGCCCCCTGAGACCCTCCTGGGTCTTTAGGGGCTCCTTTGAGAGGAGATGATGGGAAGTCCTTATATTAGTTATCTGTTGCTGCTCATCAAATTACCCCAAAACTTAGTGGCTTAAAACAATACTAATCATTTATTATCTCTCACAGTTTCTGTGTGCCAAGAATTAGGGAGTGGCTCAGCTGGGCAGCTATAGCTTGGCACCTCTCATGAGCTTACAGTCAGACAATGCCTGTAGCCAGGGTCACCTGGAAGGCTCCTTCACTGACATGTCTGGCAGCCAGGATGGCAAACTTGAATGGCGGGGGTCCCTCGGGTATCTCTCTCTGTTTCTATGTGTCGCTGTGTGTCTCTATGTGGTCTCTCCAGCAGGGTGATTCCTCCACGGTGGCTCAGGTCTCCAAAGGTGTGTGTCCCAAGAAAGGGTGCCACACCTAGCCTTAGAAGTCACAGAAGGTCATCCCACCACACTTTGTACTTCGGTTAGTTAGATGTGAGTCCTTGAGGAGGCTGTGTTCAAAGGGAGGGGAATTAGGCATCACCTCTTTATGCAGAGAGTGTAAAGAATTTGGGGACATGTTTTCAAACCACTGCAGACCCCAAGTTCCAGAGAAAGGAAGTGATTTTCCGCAAGCTACATGGCTAATGGGTTAGTAGGGCAAAAATTGGAACAGGAGACCTATCAGCTCATTGTCTTCTTAATGGTCAGTATGAAAATATCGAGAGTCAGAAAAGGGAGGTTGATTTAGAGGGGTTTTTCTAGGGTCTTACCTCATTTTTAAGCTGTTGTAAATCCTTTAGGAAACAAGGTGACTCAAGGTAGCTAAACAAAGAAAGAAAGAAGTGAAAGACAAACATACCCTTAATGAGTTACTACTGGTAATAACATCATAATGTCCCTTTATGTTTGTGTAACATTTGGCTCACACACACACTGAATGACTTGTCAAAGATCATATAACAAGTCAGGTCAAAACCAGAATTAGAACCAGAACCAAGGTGTCCTTATTCCTGATTTCTCTTTGCTCTGATGTGTTAGCACAACTCCCTGGACAAGCCCTCTGCTTCTTTATGAGAATACTCTCATTTTATCTTTCAAATGGCAGTGATGTTACCCATTATTGACTCCTGGATAGTTGCATGCAGGGTAATATAACCAGGCAACTTGGCTCTGGCTGTTGCTGGGCATGGCAATGCTTTGCATAGTTACGAGGAACCACAGAAGTCATTGGGTGCAGCTCCCCTATTTCATAGATTCAGAAACCAAGGTGGGGTAGGCTGGCAGGATATTGCTTAAGTCCTTTGATGAATTATGAGAAAGGTGGCATTCAAATCCAGGTCTCTTAATGTAAAAATCTAATTTGTTTCTTCCCTTCACCTTGGATTCCTGCGTGTTTTTGAAATGAAAAGCAAACTGGTTTTCAAAAAGTGGCTTGAATTTAATCACCCATTGGTTTGCTCCCTGCATGGACCCAGGAAGGGTTATTATTAATACTTTGGGCAACTTCCCACATCAATCAGTCAACATGCAGTTATTGGAGCACTCTCTGTTTACCCAGCACTGTGTGCTAGGTATGAATGATACTGAGTGTAAGAACTTGGTTTATAGCAAGTTTATAGTGATGGTTCTTGGCTTCAAATAACTTTATGAACCAAACCACACAGAACATGCCATTTAACCAAATATTGATCACATGGATGACACAAAATGGCCTAATTTCACAGAAGTCACACCTTAACCAGCACTTTCTAGGAAAAACAAATAATTAATAGTAGTGTGCTTTTATAAAAAACACACATCATATGACGGCAGTGAACTTAAGCCCTGTTGGAAAATCTGAAATGTGTGGCAGCCTTCTAATTAAAAAGATTATTTCCTGCAAACTCAAATGGAATATCCTTCCTCTGCTTCATTTTTTTCCTCCATAAAACAAACTCTCTGCAAGAAATATGAAATTTATTATGAGAGTGAACATGCTAACTTTCCAAACATATCAGTCAGCTTGAGGAAACGAGGCAATGACGACTTGGAAAGAGCCTCCCTTTACACACATACTCCCTCGCACGCGTCACGATCCGGTCCGCCGCCTGGGCCTGAGTCAGGCCCTAAGCAGAATCTGACAGCAGGGGGGATGTCTGGTGAAGCAGAGCCATGTGGACTAAAATCACCTACTGGGTCTTCTGGTCCCACCTCCAGACTAATCCAAACTCCAGCTTTGTCTATTGTACATCCTCCACGACTTTTCCCAGCCAAGGTTTAAATGACTCAAGTTCCACCATGTTCCCCGGAGGAGTCCTACTGCAGCCAAATAGAACGAACTCACCATTTGGAATTTTATGCCTTTTATTGAATCTAATTTTTCCTTTCCTTCTTTTCCTACTGTCATGTTCTTGCTGGATCCCTTTGGACCACCCACTGTGCCTGTTCTTAAAACGTGTAGACCAGAACTTCCCAACATTATTTGGTCTGTACACACGTTTGAATTTTAGCAGTTGCAGCTGTGTTGCTACAGAAGGTTGCACATGGTACCATGTGTGGGATCCCATCCCTGAGATCCATACTAGGTCTGGCCATCATCTAACCACACCTTTGATTCTCTAATACTGTGGTCCCCAGTCCCCAGGCCACAGACCAGTACCCGTCCATGGCCTATGAGGAACTGGGCTGCACAGCAGGAGGTGAGCGGCGGCACAAGTGAAGCTTCATCTGTATTTACAGCTGCTCTCCATTGCTCACATCACCACATAAACTCCGCCTCCTGTCAGATCAGCAGCGGCCTTATATTCTCATAGGAGTGCGAACCCTACTGTAAACTGTTGGTGGGGGGTCTAGGTTGCGTGCTCCTTATGAGAATCTAATGCCTGGTGATCTGAGGTGGAGCTGAGGTGGTGATGCTAGCGGTGGGGAGCGGCTGCAAATACAGATTATCATTAGCAGAGAGGTTTGACTGCACAATAAATGTAATGCACTTGAATCATCCCAAAACCATCCCTTCCCCCACCCCCGACACCTCCTCCCATCCATGAGATCGGTCCCTGGTGCCAAAAAGTTTGGGGACTGATGCTCTAATACACACACATACAAACACCATCACACCTCTTCTGCCAGGGTCTTGCCAACCTCTACTCTCAACTCTCTGAGCCAAATTTAGCACAGTGGAATAAGGAAATCCAGAATGTGGCAAAATGGGAAGAATGTCTTCGAGACCCAGAAGAAGGTTAGGCAGCCTCAGCTGAGAGTCACTGTCAAACATAGCTCTAAAGAAAACAGAACCTCCAACTCATTTCCTTCCCCTCAGGCATTTTTATTCTTTCTTTTGATATTCTTGCTACTTCATTTTGAAATGCTATGACAATTTTCTAAGTCCTCCTTCAAACCTTAAGCCAAAAGAAACCATGTCTAATTATAAGGAAATTGAATCCTTTGGCTAGTTAACTCACTCGTAATGTGGGAATACTAGAAATAAGCCTGATGATAATATTTGCCACTTTTTGATAAATGTTCCAAATCATATGGTCTTGTTTAATTCCAGGACATAGCAGACTCCATTGTACAGGTGAGGAAATGGGCTTAGAGATGTTAAATAACTTGTGGAAGGGCCTGGAATTCGAATTCAGATGAGCTGGAGAGCTTAACCACAATGCCTTCTCCTGCACTGCAAACGGGAGCATCTTGGAATGACCAAAGCAAAGGTAGAGGGGAGGTGGGGGTGGGGACCAGACAGACAGTTTGGCACCACTGGTCTCTGTCTGCTCTTTCACCACATCCCACGTAGGACAATATGTGTCAGACTTTTTTTCATTTCCCAATGATAGCTGTTGTTCCCAAATTGACTCATGTGCACGTCACACAGATGTCACAACACTGCCCGGGTGGGGTCTAAGTCATCAGGTCTAGGCAGCCATAGGTAATTAGGACTTTGCTTGTGGGGAAGGGATGCAGACCTGGGCCTCGGAGAGCCTCCTGAACAGCAATGTCTGTTGTGATTTGCTTTTTTTCCTTCTGAAAGTTCCATCAGGGCTGGAAATGATGCTAGTGGCTCCATCCATGCTGCGGCTGATGCGCCAAACACGAAAACCAGAGAATCTGCATTAGTTACCCAGAGATGTCTGCCCTAGACACCGACAGAAAGTGCTCTGATCCCACTTACTCTCTTTTTAGAATTCTGTTGTCTGTGCTTTGATTTCTTAATCCATACAATGGGCACATTAATGTCCCTTCTCTCCCTTTCTCAGAAATGCCCCCAAATGACAAACAGGATTACTCTGCTGTTCTTGCCAGTGTTTCTTCCAGAGTAGGGCATGTTTTCCAGATGTTCCCCCACCTGGGTGAATGGCTCAGCTCTGCTCTGTTCACAGTTTCCTGAAGCCCCCTCGAGGCTCTGGACTTTCTGTCAGTGGCAGAAGGCCCGTTCCCAGGGTGCTGGCCCCCACCTAGCACCCTCTGTGGGCATACTGCTTCTCACACACCTTGTCTATGAGATCCAAGTTCCGCAAAGTCACTTTCCATCTTCGTGACTCAGCTCAAATTCCGAACCTGCGGATTAGTGTAAGTCATAAGTTCTGGGACATTCTCAGCTGTTATACCTCCAAACTGCCTTTGGTCCGTTCCTCCTTCCTCACTTTTTGAAACTCTGATTAGACACATCTTGGACCTTCTCACTCTATCCCTCGTGGCTTTTAATTTCTTTTGCATTTCCCACCTCTTTATGTCTCTGGCATTCTCTAATAGGCTATTTCTCCAGTTACATCCTTCAGTTCACAGAGCTTCTCTTTGTGTGGTGTATGGTCTGCTGGTAAACATATCCATTGAGTTTTTAATTTCTATTTTATTTTTAGACTTTCACTTTCTAAAAGTTCTGTTTCATTCTTTTACAAATATGCTTAGCATTCCTCATATTTTAAAGATGGCCTTCCATTTATTGAAACACAGTTATATTCTGTGTTTGATAATTCCCAAACCAGAAGTTTTTGCAGGTTATTTCTGTTTTCTGTTGTTTCTGCTTAATTTCTGCATCTGTGAAATGGAAAGAATATCACTACTTTGCATGGTTTTTGTAAGGATTAGAAATAATACCTATAAAGTACCCAGCCCAGGAGTTGGTTTGTACAGGGAGGTATTTAATAACTAGTAGCCATTATCACTGATGTGGTTACTACTGCTAGAGAATTCTACCACAAACTTCCACCAGGACCAGAGTTTAAAAATTAAGGACAAAAGAGAAAAAGATGGAGTTGGGCAGAAACACAAGAAATAGTTCCCCTCAGCTCTGTCAATTGTGGACTGTCCCATGGGAGACATTGTCCCACGCATCTATCTTTAGGGCCTTTGTGGGTTCCAAGATTGCCGCAGCAACATCAGATCAAACACATGGGGGGGCATTTGTGGAGACATTTCTGCCAAGGCCTGCTGCTCCTGACACTTCCTGGGGGCCTCCAGGGCTTCCTGCATGTTCTCGATTCAAGGACTTGGAGGGATCCTGAAGATTATTTTCTTCTCTGGTCTGAGTCTGCAGGCTGTGGGCCTATCCTGGGGTCATCTTGTGTCTTCCAAGCCAGGCTTCCTGGGGTCAGGAGAAGATGGATGAGAAGTTAGGCAGGAGCTACAGATCCCAAACAGGTCCTGGTCCTCCTTCCTGAGACAGGAGAGGCGGAAGGAGACAGAGCCCCTCCTGCAGCCTCGGGTTCCACCACAGATTCAGCCTCAGGGCGACGTCCCAAGAAATGACAGTACAGAGCCCGCAGGCATCCCACCCTGGCGCTGATAGCAGGTGTCTTCCGGCTGGTGGCGGCCTGAGAAGTAAAGGTGAGTGCAAATGCCAGGGACTGTCAAGGTGTCCCAGGGGAGCCACAGCTGCTTGCTTTGTAAAAGGAATCTTTCGCTTCCCAACCAGATTGCTGTGAGTGGTGAGCTGGCCCTCCGCGGTCCATTTAGAAAGTTATTCGTGGTGTTGGCTTTGTCCTCTTTCCATCCCTTGTGACCCGACAACCTCTAAGACCTCAGCTGTTCTTTTGCAACATCCCTTAGATCTCTCCTGGTCTGTTACTTAATCTGCAACAAGAGGAGGAGGAGTAGGATGGTCCCGCCTTCGCAGATGCTAACACTCATCCCACAAATGGCTGCGCTGAGGCTCCAGGCTCCAGTCCACGCTGGGGGCCCCCAGACTGTGCTACTGCCTGGACCGGGCTTGTCTCCTCAAGAAGACGGTCAGCTCCTTGAGGGCAGGGGCTGTGGCTCCCACGTCCCGCGTAGCCCCAGGCACGGCCTGCTGTTGGAAACAGAATCCGCCCAGGTTTCCTGGGTGCCTGCTCCTGGCTGCTTCCGCCTCTCCCACCTGGCACAGAAACCCGAGGCTGTCTCTGCTCCTTCTCCCAATGGGACTGCTGGGCAGAGGAAGCCTCTCTTGGCCTGGGGCAGCCAGGCCTGTTCCCTCCCGTGATCAGGAGTGTCCTCCCATTGCTGTGGCTCCTCCGTGGTTTCCGGGAGCGGGTCTGTGGACAGTGCATTTGCATCACAGCCTCTTCTCGGCCTTCCTCGCACCTCCCCCTCTTCCCCTCCAGGATCCACATGTGGTTCATTTTGGTATTTCCAAATAATTTCCTGGCCAGAGGGTTCCAGCTTCCAGGAAGGCTCTCCCAGCAGTGTGTGGGAGTCTGATGCTGACCCGGGGGGCCTGCCTGTGGTCAGCCTGTCTGCTCTCCCCGCTCCTGGATGTATTTATCTTTGACTCACTTCTTCTTCCAATGTGAATTATTCTTGCCTTGACCAGCTAGACCACATGGGAAGAAGTCTTGGAGACTAACAGCTTCTAGTTAGCTGGAAGGACACCTAAAGAGGACTTAGTTGTAACGTGGGCCAAGATCCCCTCGATACCAGGCCTGTTCCCTCCCCTGCCCAGAACCGAGGGTTGAACTGGGTCTGAGCTTCCACACCTGACTTGTAACCCATTTCACTTTCTGATAAATATAAAAATCCCACAAATCCTTCTCCTGCCACAAAAAGATACTCTGAACAACTCCAATGAAGAATTATAATTATTTAACATATGTGGCCCAGGTCAACCCTATAGACAGACTTGATCCAGACACTGGCCCACTAGCCAAGAAGATTTTGTAGAGCTTTCCTTTCTTTCTCTTAATTTATGAAAACAACAGGGAGCCTTTCATTCTTCCAATAGGAAGTAATGGTAGGATGTTTAACAAGTATACATGAAAGGGCAGGAGCTCCTCCCTCGCCCGAGCCCCCCCTTCCTGGAGAAATACACAAAAGGAGGCCAGAGGAATGGGGGCGGGGTACGGGGTGCTGAGACTCAGGCAGAGAAGAGCCCAGAGCTTTGTGCCCAGAGCTGTGCTGGGCGCAGCTGGCTTGGCCTGGGGAGGGCCTGGCTCTCTCAGAAGAGGTCCACTCACAGGACCCAGGGCCGGCTTGTGACCTCGTCCCTCCCCTGCCCTCCCCTCTGGACCAGTGGGGCCAGAATGAGCAGAGAGGGCCTGAGACCCTGCATGGAAGGCCAAGAAAAGGAAGAGGCTGGACCCTGGGGGAGGGAGCAAAGGGCCAAAGTCAGCACAAAGCCACAGAGGGAGGAGGAGGGCCTCGCACACCCCTGTGGACTGAATGGGACAGGTGATAAGACTCAATTTTGAAGTGAAGACTGTCTGGTACATTTGGGGGGCTCCCTGTGCAAGATTGATGACTGACCGTAGCAAGGCTGGTGTACCCACTATAATGTCACTGCCTGTGACCACACGCTTATCACACTATGTTTTATCCCCCACCCCAAAGACTGGGGATTTCAACATGCCTGCACCCCCCTCTCCCAAAGTGACACAGAGTCTGACAGCTCCGACAGTTGTTCTCTTTCTTGACCACGTGACCTTGACTTCCCCAGGACTGCACAAATGAGAAGCAAATTTAAGTCGCACATCTAGATCCCCTTGCCTATATCCCTCACCCTTGAGGCCCCCCCTGGCCCCATGTGGGCAGTGGCCTTCTGAGGACCCCTGGTCTCTGGCTCCCAGGCTCCAGATGGGTTCGCTGCTGGAGGAGTTGCTAACCTTGTGTGTGATGGTTAACTTTGTGTGTCAACTTGGCTGGGCTATGGGGTGCCAGACATTTAGTCAAATGTTATTCTGGTCCACAAGGGTGTTTCTGGATGGGATTAACGTTTGAATCAGTGGACTGAGTAAAGCAGATTGCCCTCCCTAATGTGAGTGGGCCTCGTCCAATCAGTTGAAGACCTGATAGAACAAAAAAGCTGAGTAAGAGGGAACTCCTCCTGCCTGACTGCTTTGAGTTGGGACATCAAGCTTTTGTGGCCCTTGGCCTAGAATTGAAACATCAGCTCTTCTTGGGTCCCAAGCCTGCTGGCTTTTGGACTGGAACTCACCCCATTGGCTCTCCTGGGCCTCCAGTTTGCTGACTGCAGATCTTGGGACTTGTCAGCCTCCACAATCACATGAGCCAATTCCTTATAATCTCTTTTTCTCTCTCTCTTTCTCTCTCCCCCCCACCCCGCTCTACCTCCCCCCACACACATATACATACACCTCCCTTTGGTTCTGTTTCTCTGTAAAGCCCTGCCTGATACACCATGATTCTCACAACCTGAGCTCCACCCTGCCTTGTGCCTGGGTCCCACTCACACAAATTCCTTTTCCCTGCACCTTTGCCACAAGTCACACAGCCTTCCACAGAGACCAGCCAAAACCAAAAGACCCCAAGCTCACAGTCTATCTCCCTGTTGGAGCCCGTGCTCCACAAATCAGCCTTCCACCCCTGACTCCCCAACCCAGGGCCTTTCCAGTGATGAAAATAGAAATCTAAAATGAGGTAAGTATTTGAGCAACAAAATAAATAACACAGTATTGGATTATAAACCAAAGTCTAAAATAAATACCCACATGTCCATATTGATATAAATAAATTTTGAATAAATAAATAACTAGGAGAAAAGAAACAAATCTTCTGCAGAAGAATTCCAAATCATAGGTAGATATCCCCTCCTCAAGGAAGAGGAGCTTCATCTCTCCAGCCTTGGACTGTGCATGGGGACTTGCTTCCAAAGAATAGAGGGGGGAAAGGGGAGGGGTCACTTTGCAGCAGAGAAACCTGGCAAACAGTACTTTGGCCAGGTAATCGAGTCGACATCATGAGTGTTAAGTCATATTGATAGCATGTACCCCCTGGTATGATGCAAACAGAAGAGCACTTCATCTCTGTGGTTTTCGCCCACACCATAACCCCAGTCTAGTCTAGGAGAAAACATCACGCCCAAATTGAGGGGCATTTTGCAAAATACCTAGTCAGTACTCTTCAAAAGTGTCAAGGTCATGAAAAACAAAGAAAGACTGAGAAACTACCACAGCCAAGAGGAGCCTAGGAAGGCATGATGACTAAATGTAATGTGATATTCTGGATGGGATCCTGGGACAGAAAAAGGATATTAGTAAAAAAAAAATATGGTGAACTCCAAATGAAGTCTGGAGTTTAGTTAACCATAATGTACCAATGTTTCTTAGTTTTGACAATTGTACCATAGAAATGTAAGATGATAACATTAGGGGAAACTGAAACTGGGTAGGAGGCATACAGGAACACTCTGTACCATCTTTGCCGATTTTTGGTGAATCTAAAATTATTCCAAAATAAAGACTTCATTTAAAAAGATAAAGTAGGCCAAACTAAAACATTTCTTTCTTTTGTGTGTGCTTTATTTCACAATTAATATCTAAATACGATCTCATTGTGCAGGATTCAAACAAACAGAAGTTTACAGAACAAAACTTGAAAGTCTCTATCTCTGCAATACCCCTGACTTCTACTCACTACCTCAGAACGAATATTAATTATGACTCAAACCCGGGAACTACTTATTATGTGCCAGGCTTTGCAAGAAATGCTTTGCCAATACTTTGTTCAATACTGAGTGATTGAACTTAGTCTTCATAACAACACATTGAGATAGGCACTGCTAGACCCATTTTACAAATGGAGAAACTGAGGCACATGGAGCTTAAGGATGTTGGCCAGGGTAGGTAGTAGATGGCAGAGCTGGGATAAGAAGCCCAAGGCAGAAGCCCAGGTGAGTGAGTATGAGTATCCACGCTTTAACCACCTAGAGAGGAGGTACCACTTCCACTGTTTGGCCACAACCCTGTACACACATACAACATCTTGTATTTTTTATTAGGAATAACATCCATGATGTTGTAGCACTTACTTTTTATTCTTAACAACACATCTTGATGCAGCTTCCATGTCAGTATCGAGGGCCTGCCACCATTTTCTTTCTTGTCCTATGCCAGTGTGTCTCAACCAGGGGTGATTTTGCTCCCAGGGGACATTTGACAAAGTCTGGAGACATTTTTGGTAGTCACAGCTGGGGAAGGGGTGCTACTGGCGTCTGGTGGGTAGAGGCCAGGGATGCTGCTGAACATCCTACAATGCACAGGACAGCCCTCACAATGAAAAATTATCTGGCTCAAAATGTCAATAGCTCTGAGGCTGAAACCCCTGCTCTATCTATGATATTCTGCAGCGAAATTAGAAGATCCCAAGGTCCTCCCCGTTCTAACACACCACATGGATGTATCGCTCAGTGCCTTCCTTCTCTCCTTTCGGATCCAGCACTTCCCAGCTGTCTATACTCAGTCCTGTTTCCATCCCTTCCTGCCATGGACTAACTCCCTCAACTCTCCTCACAGAACACTCACATGACTCAAAACCACACTCTGTGGCACCTCCTGTTATGTATCTTACCTCACCTTGCAAATACCTAATTTTTCCTTAACATTATTGCCTTGTAGGGGAATTGCAACCCCTATAAGGCACTAATGGTATCCATTTCTGTATCATCTTCAGGACCCTGCATGCTACACATGGTGAGTGAATCAGAGAATTACATCTAACCACTCAAGGTGACATTTTTATCCCAGTGCCTCTCAGCCCTGGCTGCACAGTAGAACCCCCTGGGGAACTCTAAGTAAATAACAAATGTCCCAGCCACCAGACACCTGTTGAATCACAATCTCTTGGGTAAATTCCACACATCAACATTTTTTAAAAGTTCCCTTGGTGATTCTAATGCCCAGCCAGGGAAGAGAACCACTGGGCTGCAAAGTTATCACAAACATCTGAACCAAATGCTTGCAGTTCTTAAGCTAGTTCCTGGTAATAAATTTGTGTCAAAGAAGGGATCACGTCCAATTTCTGTTCTCTAATCCATGGCTTCTCACACTATAATGTGCACATGAATCACCTGGGATCGTGTTCAAATGAGGATTTGGAGCCAGCAGGCCTGGAGCAGGCTGGGAGATAATGCGTTTCTAACAAGTGTCCTGGAGATGCTGACACTGCAGGTCCGGGAGCCATATTTTGAGTAGCTAGACTTGAAATGTGTCTCAGTGGCTGGGGGCCCTCAGGCTGTTTCCCAAACTTAAGCTCTGAAATGTTTGCTTGTTCCTTAGTCAAGCACCCAGTCATCCTCTTGGAAAAATTAGCTCAAGTATGGGTGAGCTGAAACAAAAAATCTGAAGAGAAACGGCAAACGTTTACTAGGAGTTAGGAAACACACACACACACACAAACAAACAAACAAACCAAAAAATAAAAACCAGATAAAGCAGAGAAATGCGAAAACCCCTGAAACTTAAAAGCAAAAAACAAAACCCCAGGAACTTTAGGGCCCCTTCCAGTTTTAACAGTCTTGATTGGATGTCCATTAGAATGTCAGCTAAGATCCATCAAGGGCACAATTTCCTCCCACAGACGAGGAATCTCATTTTTGCTGCTCGAGTTGCACTCTGTTCTCCATCAGTGGGATTTACGCATATGGAACCGAGTGTGGAATTGGGCCCATTACATTTAACTTCCTATATCTGACATATTTAATACCTACTTTTCAAATAAATGAAATCCCTGTTTAGTGCTGGCCTGGAAAGGTGCAGTTGGTTAAGGAATGTTTCACGGGCAGTTCTGTCTGAGCAGGGTGGCTTTTGAAGCGGGTGCAGTGACTGGGGTCTCCCAGAAATTGGGGGACAAGGTTATAGAATAATAGAATAACTTATAATAAATGGGCAAATGCATTGTTTAAAAGTCGTACTAAAAGAAGAGCTGCTTTGTGTGCAGAACTATAATCACTCACATTTAGAAATGTATGTGTCTCAGAATTGGGGTAGGAGAAGTTCCCAGAAGGCACCAGTTCTAAGTACCTATTTTTATTATGTGCCACACCAGAGCAATTCATGCATCTTGAGTTTGTAAAGTAAAATAGCAAAGTTATAACTTGGCCCAGCTTTGACTGATCCTCCAAATCCTTGTGAATATTCTGAGCTGATCATCAATGACTTAGCATAGGGGGCTGGGGCTTGGAAGTAGGCAACCAAGGCTAGGGGTCAATGCCCACTCACACCCCACCCTTACCAACCAGCTACCTGGTGTGGGTGTGTTGAGGTGGGCACACCACAGGGTGTCTGGGCTGGGCCAGAGCTGGAGCTCCAGAAACTAGAGCTTCTGGAGAGAGGAGGGAGGCAAACTCACGCCCTGTCATCTACTCCACGGGTCCATTTGCAAGAGTTTCTATGCACAGGGCCTCTTGGTTTGGAGCTGATGGGGAAGTGGTGTGTGTATGAGGCAAGGGGTATCTAAGGAAGAGAGAAAAACAAAGATGACAGGGAGGATATTGTGTGTCTCCTGGTTTCAATGGAGAGATGGGGGGGAACTCTTTCCAAGACCTGCTCTGTGAGCTTCCAGGGACCAAGTAGTGCTGCTTTGCAACCCAGTGACAGAGGATGGCAGTGGGGGCCAGCCATTCTACCCTCTTGTTCACAAAACTCAAGGCTTGTCACAGTCCTCCATTTCACTGGCTTGTCACTGTCCTCCATTTCAGAGTGTGTGTCACTAGGTGTTGGCATCACTGGGCTTTGGTTCCTTGAATTGGCCGAGTGGAGGTGAGGCGGGGGTGCCTTCAGAGCGCACAAAACTGTGTGTGGAAAAATCTGTCCTCCGCTTTATAGAATTCCCCTTTAGCCACTCACCTCAGCCCTGCACCCACCAGAGCTCCAAAGAGCAGAATACTTACAAAAGTAAAAAAGGGAACTTGGAGAAAAAGTCATAGTTGGGTTTTTTGGCAAATGTCTTCAAAACCTCAGTTCAAGTTCAGGGCTCAGCTCACCTGCCATCCAGGCTGGTTCTTTCAGCCTCATGTGAGGGTCTGTCATGCTGTGACTACCTGGATGTCAGGATTTAACCAAGGCTGGTCCCGCCCCTGTTCCTTCTGCTGCTGGAGCCATCTGAGCAGCTCCTCATTGGAAGATGGAACGGATGGAGTGCTTCCCTGTGCCCCCAGCCCACCCCACCTCAGCCTGACACAATAACAAACAGCCCTGTGAAAAGCACTTACATTTATGAACTGTTTGTAAATTTACCGACATTGATTTATGACCCTTGGCTGGACCTGATGTTAGTCTCTTTAAGGGTATTTCTTCCTTCCTTCCTTTCTTTTCTTTGTGGATTTTTTTTAACGTGTTAATGTTACGGTTCACATTCTTAATATAGCCACACACCAGGAACTACCCGGAAGACAGCTGGGAGCCCGACCAATGACCCATGGGCAGGAATCTAGACTTGATTTATGCCAGGGGCCGGGGCTGGTGGAGAAAGCTGCTTCTGGTTGGCCCAGGGACAGGCTGGTGCTCCAGAAGAAGACCCCGGAGAGACTGCCTCCGTTCTGAGGGGCAGTTTCCAGAAGCAGGAAGAGGACAAGCTGCATTTGGAACTGTGTGGACGTCACCGTTTCCTAGATGTGTGACTATAGACACCCCGAGCCCCAATTTCCTCCTCTATGTAATGTGGGCTGTAACACTCACCTCGAGCGGTTGTTACAAGAGTTAATGAGGCAACGTTCACAAAATACGGCAGTGTGCCTCCCCTATAGTAGGTGCTCAGTGAATGGTGATGAGCTGACCTGTGCTGGGCGCACGAGCCCTGGAGAATTTCCCCAAAGCTTAGGCAACAGTGACTTGTCTTATTACTTATTAACCAGTTTTGTATAAAGAGTGGAATGGAAACGCGCCATCGGCCTCTTCAGTGAAGGCGTGGTCAGGGTCGCCACAGAGTCCAGACTTCTCACCCAGCCATAAGTGGGATGACAAGTCCCGTCCCCCCATTTGCTCTGCCTGTCCCTACACACGCCAAGAAAACTAATATTACCTTCCCTGTGTCACTAACTTTGATTAGTACCTATGTCTCCCTACATCTGCTAAGCAAAGAAGGAACTAACATTTATTGAATGTCCTCAGTTGTCAAGAACTTGGAGGACTTATCTCGTTTTAAATCTCACACAACCCTCTGATGTAGGTATCGTCATCCCTGTTTTACAGATACGGAAACCGGCAGAGTTTAAAGTAACTGGCCCCTGATCACACTGCTAGCGAGCTAAGAGCGAAACCCAGCGCGACTCCTGACCAGTCCATCACCGCCACATCGCTCTCTCCCTCCCTCCCCCTCTCTTCCAAGGTCCCCGTGCCTGCTCGGCCGTGATCGGACAGGCCCCACCTTCCCCCCAGAGCCCTGTGGGTCTAGAAGAAGAGTGGGAACGACAAGGACCGCGGCGGACGCGCGGGCGCTGCCCCCGGGCCCGTCCACCCGCGCTGACGCCGCGGACACCAGGTGGCGCCCGAGCCTGGCCGAATGCTGCGTTCGGGTGTCTGAGGGGAAACAGCGTCCAAAACTGTCAACTAGCGTGGGTGACGGTGCCCGCCAGCGAAGGAGAGGTGTCCTAGCCACGGTCGGGTGGCCTTTGGGTGAGCGGCTCGGTGAGGGCGCCCCAGCTAAACACCGAGCCCCGCGGCCGCGCTGCTGCTGTCCCAGGCAGAGCGACCGGCAGGGCTGTGAGCGCGGCCCGAGGGTCCCGTGGAGCCGGCGCAAGGGACAGAGAATGGAAGGGGGGCTCCTCCGGCTCCTCCGGCTCCTCCAAGAGGCCCGCCCCCCAGTGCCCGAGCGGGCCCCTCAGCCCCTCGGCGCCTCTGTGGCTCCCCCCGCCTCCGCTCCCCGCTGGCCAGGTGCGGGGTTATGCAGGAGCCCTCCTTCCACCCCGCCTCTGACAACAGTGGGGAAGGGGACCCGCTGGCGTAGGGGCTGCCCCTCGGCAGCTAGGCCCTTCTGCCCAGGGCTGGATCTTCACTTACTGTCGACTGAGCCTCCGTTCTTGATTTCCACGTGGTAGAATGTTTGGGTGAAAACGTGGACACTTGGGTTCTAGGGAAATGGACATGCCCCAAACCCTGGCAACATAGCTCAAATGGAAAGACGGACAACTTCGCGTATCAATAACCTACCCCTGCCTGCCCTCACCTAATTACCAGGACCTTCTCAGCCCTTCCAGGACATGCTAATTTCATACAAACCAGTTTTTCTCTGAAATCATTGAAAATAGTCTAAAAAGCCCAATATTCAAGGTGGCATCTCCTAAACAGCTTCTCTCAGACAGAAGTGGGACAGAACTCTGTTGGACTCGATGTTCTGGGGTTTGGTGTAGACGATAAGGTCACCCATGGTACATCTTATCTTTGTAAGGGCTGGGCTGTGGGCAGGGCAGGGCTCTCTTCCAGCCATGCCATAGTGCCACCTGTGCCTGGGCTTTCAGCCTGGAGGCCCTTGTTCCTCTCCATTTATATGTTCTGGATTCCAGAGCCAAAATCTTCTAGGCCTGTAGACAGAGACTGGGTTCATTCAGAGGCTCATTAATTAATACATGGCTAAGGGAAGGAAGAGGAAGAAAAAACTCATGAAAACGTTCATTTAAAGTTAATTGCTGCTCATGCTTTTACTAATTGAAGTAGCTCAGTTGGTTTTCACTTCTGTACCTGTGTGTGTTTAAAATGGGATATTGCACAGTATAAACTAAGCCACATCACAAACTAACGACCTGGAAAATCTCAGTTTAATAAACAAAGTTGGCTTTAAGTTACACAAGAGGAACATACACTTGCCCATGCATGCTGACACATGAGTGCATGCATGTGTACGCCTGCACACACACACGTACACACACACACAGCCAAAGCACCAGGATCTCAGACCTTCTGTTCGTGTCTTTTCCTCCATAGTTCAAATTAAACACAGTCTCAGTCTCTTGCTCTCTTTTCCTCTCTCTTTCTCTTATTAAATTTATTTTTAACAGCACCTTAAAAAAAATAAACCCACCCCTCTGTGCCACTCCTATGCCAGGTGCAGCCAGGGGCAAATTTTTACAGCTGAATTACATGACCTGAAAAATATGGAGAACATAATGAGGACATTGAGAGACACCCATCTACAGCACTGGGCCAATGCTGGTGTAGTAACATTCCTGGAGAGAGCAGTAGCCGGAGCAGCAGCAGAGGCAGGGCTGAAGCCCTTACTCAGCATGAGGAATTATATATATCTTGGAACTCTTTCCTGAACCTAAACATTATTGCTAAGAAAGGGAAAACAGTGTGAGCAGCCATGGCTCGCCAGCCGGGGCGCACACACTGCCTTGTATGTGAGTTTCCTCCCAGGGCTGAAGGGAAACATTCCAGACCCAGCTCTGCCTAGGACAGAGGCAAGGACAGGGCTGAAGGCCTGGGAAGTCTTTTGCTTTGAATTGGTGTTGACATGGCAGTGGGATAAAGTTTGGCACTCTGCAAGCCTGGTTCCACCACCCGAGGACCTCCAGGAGGTGTTGTAGACTATTTAAAAGTGCATGAGTCCACTTCCTGGTCACAGCTTCCTGGACATTACCCTGGAATGCCCCAGTTATCTGGAGCTCAGATCAGAGCCCCTCAGTCTCAGCGAGAGCCAGGAGGGAAGGCAAAATGAGCTCTAGGAAGAATAGCAACAAAGATGGCTCTTAGAGGGTGCCCTATCCTAGATAGAGGTTTTTTTTTTTTGAGGTAAAATTCACATAGCATGAAATTAACCATTAACCTTTTTAAAGTGAACAATTCAGTGGCATTTAGTACACTCACAATGTTGTGCAACCAGCACCTCTATCTAGTTCCAAGACATTTTCATTGCCCAAAAGGAAACTTCATACCCATTAAGCAGGCACTCTGCATTCTCCTCCCTGCCTCCCTGGCAACTACCAGTCTGTTTCTGTCTCTATGAATTTACCTATACCAAATGTTTCATACAAATGGAACCATACAAGACATATGTAAGATACAGGTTTTTAAAACTTTTTATGTATAATATGAATAAAGTATACAAATACTAACTGTGCAGCTTGACAAATTTTCACAAACACACTGCACATCCAAGTAACCACCACTCAAATCAAGAAACTGAACATTACCAGCACCCAGAAGCCTCCTTATACTGCCTCCCAGCTCTGTTCCCCAAGGAGAACCAGTCTCCTGACGTCTGCTTCGTGGATTATTGTTACCTGTTTTCATAGTGTTTTGTGTAGTTGTAGCTTGCTCATTTTTCATTGTTGTATAGTATTCCAGTGTGTGACTATACCACAGTTTATGTATCCACTGGACTGTAGATAGATATTTGGGTAGTTTCAAGCTTCCGAGCTATCTATTTTTAATTGACATACAAATCCAGCAAACCTGTTCAGTGGATTTCTCTCAGACAATAGCAGATTAAAAGCATCAAAATAGAAGGATGGGGACATTGAGGCATGGTAAGGGCAAGCAGAATAGAAGCAAAGCACTTTTGTGTGTTCTTTTTGGGGACCTTTATGAGTAAAGAGTCATGGAGTCAGAAAAGCCCAGACCAGCTTCCAAGCTTCAGAGTCACCTATACCCCTACCCCAGCCCCCATTTTGGACCCCCATAGACAGACAGCTGCTTCCTACCTGCGCTCACCCAGGGCTCAGAGTCCAGAGACTGTGCTCCAGCTTGAGCCGAAAACCTGGCCACCACGGAGAGAGGACATGCCTTCAATCTATTGTCAGACTGTGGTCAGACACAGGAGAGAGACACAGGAGGCCTCCAATTCATCCCTTTACAGTTTGCCCAAGGCATATTCTCAAATTACTCCTCTTTAGAAATCAATAGTAGATCAAATTATACTTCCCTTGGCATATATTGAACTGTGCCTTTTCCCGTTACCCTGTCTCACATTGTCCTATTACCCACACAACTAAGGCAGAATTTTTCATCTGCAGATTCTGCCTTTGCCAGTCCTATTTCTGGAATAAAGGTATCGGGTAGCTACTTTGAAAGCAAATGAAAGATCCAAGTAGAGGAAATGCAATGTGCAGACACCCAGACTTCTTACCTCCTGCGTCTATGCAGTTAAGATCAGGGCTCCCAGGTCCTCCCATTCCCATCCTGTGTGCTAAACGTAGTCAGTGTGGGGAAATGGATAACATACTCACCAGCAAATTCCTTCCAGATATTTCCTTTGTGGGGAGAAAAGATGCCTTTGAGTGTATATTTCTCAAGCTTAATTTCCTTTCCCATTATTAGAAGCTGTTAGGATGGCTTCACCTCCTAACCTGCCCAGGGACATTGCATCATCTGGAAAATGGGTTAGGAATGGGGCCCAGTGCAAAGAAAACAGAGTGGAGAAGGAGAAGGGGCTCACTTAGCACTCGTGACAGCAGGAGGAGAACCTGGAGCAGGGACCCGATTTCTGAATGACCTTGGTTCTTCTGGCTGCTTTGTCTACTGTGTTCATCCTTCAAGGTTCAACTCAAGTCTTCTATTTCTTGGAAAACTTGTTCCAACTGCCCCCTCCCTCTACTGTCACTCCGCCTCCACCTCCTGCAGCCTGGCTATCCGTGGTCACTCACCTGGCCCTGGTGTTGTACTGTGGTTTGTCTTTCCTCTGTAATTCCTCTCTCTCTACCCAAATCATAAGCCCCTTAAGCTGCAGAAGGAGGAGGGGGATGACTGGCCATGTCTTCTGCCGAATCTCAGCTCCTGTCACAACACTCAGCAAGTGGCAGTTTCTCCATAAGCTTTTGGTTATTGGTAACAATGGTGTGAAGTAATTATGTGCTTGGATTTCTCCCTGTGGCTGTATTCTTGGTCAGGGCTTTTTTACTCACTTAGAATTCTGGGACATTCATGGCCAGAGATGATAAGTGGGTTTGAGGCAGGCATCAGTTCCCTCTGATGGATTGTGGGTGCCTGGAATCCTCTGTTGAATATGCCCAGTGTGTCTGGGCTCCATGGGGAAGGAGGCTTGGATCAATTAGCAATGTCTGCCGTGGGCATGGAGCAGTAAGGAATGGCAAGTGTGCCACAGATTTGCCGTGCTTGGGCTTATCCAACTGCTTCATCTTACAGTGGAAGAGATTGAGGTGCAGAGAGGGAAGTGACTTTATCCAAGGAAAATCAATTTCCTAAAAGGACTTTGCGCTCTGGGCAATGAGCTAACACATTGGCACCATTCACAAGCGGCTGAGCATGGGCTCCATAAGACCATCTTCCGCTTCCCTTTGAGGTGGTGGATTTTGACATGGGAAGACATATTAGGAAAAGGCATGACTCAGATCTTCTGAAGCCGCTAAACAGCATATTAAGCCATCGACAGCTTTTTCTGATTTTCGGTTTTCTTGCAGTAGTTCAACTGTTTTTTTTTTTTTCTTTTTAATGTAAACAGACTTTTCCCCTTTGTAGCCAGCCAAGTCTCCCCAGTGAATCTGTTAGAGTAGGCTAGCTTTTATGACTTCACTACTGAAGAAACTGAAAAAAAGCAACCGGATGTCATAAGAATTTGTGCTGCTCTTTCTGAGATCAATCCTCAGGGTTTTAGCCGGGATGTTGCTCTCCTCATTCCTTGAAATTGGCCATACCATGTCACATTGCTTAGCGTCTACTTAGCATTTACTTCATTCTGAATTATTTTCGCATTAGTTGTTTAAACATCTCTAGCCCCTGGTAGACAGTGAACTCTAAGGCAGGGACCATAACTGGCTTATTACCACATCTCTCCCACAGCCCAGCAGGCTACCTTGAACCTTGCCCATTCACTAGTTCATTCATTCATGTATGCCTGCATGCAGAAGCCATTTGTGGAATGACCACCTTGTACTGCCAGAACTCATTATGGAGAAAACTCTCGGGCAAGATGGGTCATGCAGATAACATTGACTATTGAAATTCTCATGGAGCAAGGACTCAGACCAATGCACTTTTCTCTGCACAGCATGAGCTTTTTAGAGTTGTGAATGCCACTCTCAGGGTTCCAGAGGGATCCGATTAATGGACAGATCTCGAAAAGCTGCTGAGAATCTGACAGCAATTCTTTGAGGAGAAAAACTGTCTTCAGCTTCGGAATCCTAACTACTATTTCCCTTCTTTTATTTTTTCTTTCCTTTTACATATTTTTATGTGAAAAATTTCAAATATATACAAAAGTAGAGAGACTAGTATAACCAACCCTGCGACCCCTCACCATCAATTATCACTAACTCATGACCAATCCTGTTTCATCTTTGTTTCACTCCCTGCCCTCACTCCGGGTTGTTTTTCTTGTTTGTTTGTTTGGTCTTTTTTTTAGACAGAGTCTCGCTGTGTCTCCCTGGGTGTAGAGTGCAGTGGCATCATCATAGCTCACTGCAGCCTCAGATTCCTGGGCTCAAGTGATCCTCCTGCCTCAGCCTCCTAAGTAGCTGGGACTACAGGTGCACGCCACCTTTTTGTAGAGATGGGGTCTCACTCTTGCTCAGGCTGGTCTTGAACTCCTGAGCTCAAGCAATCCTCCCGCCTCGGCCTCCCAGAGTGCTAGGATTACAGGCGTGAGCCACTGCACCCGGCCTCACTCTGAGTTATTTTGAAGAAAAGCTCTCATGTTATATCATTTCATTTGTATGTTTCAATATGTATCTCTAAAAGATAGGGAATTTTAAAAAGATATTCATTATACCATTAAATATCTTAAAAATTAATTAATTCTTTAATAGCATCAAATACACAGTTCTGTGATTGTCTCATGAATGTTACTTGTTTATTTTTAAACAGTTTGTTTGTTTAATTCAGTATTCAAATAAGGTCCATACATTGTGATTGGTCAACATGTTTCTTAAGACTCTTTTAATTTATAGCAGGAGTTCTTACCTAGGGGCACTTTTGCTCCCAAGGAGGCATTTGACAACGTCTGGAGACATTTTTGGTTGTCACAACTGTGTGTGTGGGGGGAAGCTACTGATATCTAGTAGGTAGAGGCCAGGGATGCTGCTAACTAAACATCCTACAATGCTCAGGACCCCCCACCCCCCACCCAACAACAAAGAATTATCCAGCCCCAACGACAAGAGTATTGAGGTTAAGAAACCCTGACCTAGAGGTTCCACCCCTCTCTCTTTCTCTTGCAATTTATTAGTTGAGGAATCCAGAGTTTGTGCAGGTCCCAGAGAGTTCTCCTATTCTGGATTTTGCTCCTTGTGAGCCTAAGGTGCAATCTCACATGTTCCTCTGAACTCTGCATTTCCTGTAACTGGGTGGTTGGATCTCTCACAACTTTCTCAAGGTGGATCCTGTGCCTGAGTCCCTCACAGACACAGGCATTTTCCTCAGTGGTGCATCCACTGCCCTTAGCTGGGTCCTTGTGTTGACCTGCCTCATAGACAGAGCATGCCTGCAGGAAACGCCACGTGAGCCCCAGTGTCAGGGAAGAGGCACTTCCCGAGTCACCGACTCTGTGCTGGTAGCCCCATGTGGCCTCCCTGTGCCTCCTTCTTCCAAGTGGGCTAGTCACCCTCCAGCTTAAGCAAAACATCTATCCTTTTGTGGTTTTAAATTTGACACCAAGAAACTTGACATTTACACAGATGCAAGCTTTCAAAGTAGGTTCCAGGAAACAAAGCTATTCTTAATCAAATTAGCCATTGAAATAATCTGGAAGCTCCAGTGTCTGCAGCTGGCATGCTATTCATCCACACTCCCCAAATCTACATGAGGTATTTCACATACACCGCATACAATGGCTCCCAGCATTTGTCCAGAAGCCAGATTCCTGCCACTGCAATGGTTGGGGACAAAGCCACAGAGACAAAGGTAGAGAATAAGACTTCTGCTTGGTGAGGAAAACAGGTCAGAGCCCTGCAATTTAATTTTTAAGACTGGCAAGGCTGTTGCCCAATAATTGGGCATAAAGTAAGACACACAGTCAGCAGCAAGAGGTGAGCACTGACAGCAGGACAAACAGAAGAACTATTTTAAAGCCCCAGTGGTGTGGGCCTATTTAGGGTGAATAGCCTACTTAACTCTGAAGCCCCTGGAGCTGTAATTACAATCACCATCACCAGTGTTGGGGACATTGTGTTTAAGTTGTCAAGAGCAAGAAAGGAGGAAAGATGGTGGCGAAATGACAGAGGGCTGACTGTTCCTCACCCACCGCTCTGAGCGCTGGGGAGCATAGCGGGGAAAGACCCAGGCCCAGCCTTTGAGATGTTTACGTGAGCAGACAGGAAGGATTTTAGCAGAGTGCGAGAAATTCTATGAATAAGGGAGCACGGCACAGGTGTCCCTAACACAGTGCGTGAAAGCTTCCAGGAGCAGCCAACAGCTGGGTTGAGACCAGGAGGAGTAGAAATTAGCCACGTAGAAAGAAGAGTGACAAAAGGACATGGCAGCGCCTATGTTCAAGGGGTGTGGTCCGAAGTGCAGTGCGGCTTGGGGGGGGCGGGGGGAGGCAGGGCCAGGGGACGATGCTCTGTGCAAAAAACCAAGCAATCACAATTTGTTCTCTGAGCTATAGGGAATTCTGAAGATTTTAGGGGAGAGACATATGCGATCTACACTTTGGGAAGGTTATTCTGGCTGAAAGGATCAGGAGAGGAGAGGGGCAAAAGTGAGGCTTACTTGGTGGTTGGCAGTAACCCAGGCAGGCAAGGGAGAGGATGCATGAAGGCAGGGGGATGGAGTTGGGGGGGGATGAAGGGAACGGAATGATGAGGTTATTGAATTGCAGCTTCCAGAAGTCATCCTCCAGAAGGTCAAAGCCATCTGTCTGGGACAGACTCCTGGTGCTGTCCAGATCACAGACAGAAAGTGGTGCCCTCTGGATCTGAACCCAGCTCTGACTCCCAAAGCCGAGCCTGCTCCAGCCTGGCAGGGCTGTCCTGTGTCTTACTCCATTTTAGGTCTTTGATGAAATCATGCCCAAGGTGACATGCAACTTTTTTTTTAGTGCAGGAAAACACAGTATGTTTTAGAAAGATTTCTGTGAAACAATTTAATATGTCAAAGAGTGCATTCTTTGAGAGAACCTGGTAAGTCATGAAGCCTGTGTCGTGATGCCAAGTGGGGACTATACAAGCTTGTGTTCCAGCCACTGGGAGCACAGGCTACCAGAGAGACCCCATCATTCCTGGGGATGCCAGGGCAAGGGGGGCAGTTCCCTAGAAGGCTGTGTCTGACCTAGAGACCCATGGGAAGGTGAAAAGGCTTTGGGAGAGAAGGACAGTGTGGGCAGCCTTTGTGGAGAGGGCAGACCCAGGCCCTGCTGCCGTGGTGAAACCCAGTGATATCAGACCCACCACCAGCGGCTCTTATTGAAAAGTGTGGTGGTCTCCACGGAAAGAGAAGAATGGTGTATTTCAGTCTCTCTCTCCCCTCTTCCCCTCTTGCTCTCTCTCTCTCTCATACACACACACACACACAATGTAGAGAGCAAGGGAAAAATGTCTATTTGCACATCTGGCTTGTTCTTTAAATAGCTCATTCTGAGAAAGAAATATGTTCTCCTTGCCTTAATTTATGTTTCTACCTTTTTCTTCCAATAGGCCTGCAGGAAGAAAAAGGGAGGGAGGGGGAAGCCCGAGGCCTTGGAAGGATTCGGCAATGACTTTGGTATGCTGCTGCCTACACAGCAGTATTTAACCCAATTACAGGATAATAAGGGCTCAGACAAATTATCTGCAAATAGATATGTCTATATGTAAACCCTCATATTTGGAACATGCATCTGGAGCCAACGAAAAGTTAAGTGCTTAGCCAGAGAGTGACTGAGCTCATAGCTTTCTTTCTCCCCAGCTCTGTGTGTGGAGATACTTGAGTTAAATAAATAAGAGATCCCAGGTACAAGCTAGATCCAGATGAACAATTTGGCACGAGGTGGGAGAAAATGTGCTCCCAGACCATCCCCATCTGGGGGCTGACCTCGGGGACACTGAGGGGCTTTGCTGGGCTGGCCCAGTGTGGCCCTCACACAGACTGCAGTAGCTGGGGGCTGCCCAACCGCCCTCCTCCTCTTCCTTCCAGAGAGCAAGAACAGACCTCCTAGACAAATGCTCACAGCCTGGCCCAAACGAAACTGCTGCCAGCCTAATTTGCAAAGGCAATGGATTGGGCTGAAAGCAAGTAGGGGCAAAAGGGTAAAATGCAAAGCAACTGAAGCTTTTAAGCATTTTAAATCCTAAACCATCAGCCAGTGCTCAAAGAGCTCCCGTGATCAGCAGGTCTCCCACTCCCACTGTGCAGCAGAGCAGGATCCTGAGGTCCAGAGCAAAGGGGCCTGGCTTATGAAGAAGCCGAGACAAAAAGAACCCAGGTGTCTGGCCCCCAGGCAGGACACTTTTCGAGACCAGCACTGCCCTCCGTGGAAGAACACGGCTGGGGTATAGAAAACCATTCTTGGCAGCACGCTCTGCTCTGAGAACACAATCTAAAAAGAAACTGGAATTAATTTTCTTGTTTGCCCTAATAATTTACACCTAGAGGAAACTTTTAAAAAATATGACTTACATAATGTGCACAATAAAAGTATGGATTGCATGACACAAAATCCCTTGGTTGCCACTGTGGGAATATGTTTGCGTGTGCATGTAGGATCGTGAGTGTGTGCACGCACAGGAGCGTGAGCCGTGTCGGCTCTGGGGCTGGGCCTGTGTGTGTCTGGGTGAGTGGGCGTCCCCCTCCGGTCCAGCTCTACGAGCTGCTAACCGTTCTGCTGGTTTAGCAGTTTCCCCGTTTCTCCACTCACCCACATGCTTCCTCAGCCTCGGTTTTCTCCATTATGGTGTGTTCTGCTGCACCTTAAAAACTGTTTTCTTTAGGCAGGGTGTTTGCTGTTTTATATGGGGCAATTGAAATCAGCCCACATCTAGGCCTTGGAAAATAGTTTTGATTCCCAGGGAGAGGCAGTGTACCAACCGAAGCAGCTTTCCCAGCAGTTGTGGGGAGAGGGGGGTTCACTGGTGAGACCTGCTAAAGACACCTTGACAATGTCCATTGTCATTTCCAGGAATGTCTTAGATCAGCTGAACACTTGCAAGGCTTTGAGGATGGTCGAGGCAGGGTCTAGGGGGAGGCCGGGGAGGTGAGGGGGATGAGGAGGAAGGAGGGCAAGGAACAAGCCCAGACGCCCAACCTCAAAATTCCCCTGTCTGAACTCTTGCAGGGTGCCCCCAGTGCAGCCAGGCCCCTCTTGACTGCTTCTACCACCTGTTTTTAGTACCAAGGTTTTTAATTCATTTCAGCGTTCAGAGAGCAGGGGTAGCTGAGTATAAGGCAGGGCAGGGAACGGTGGAAAGACCAGGCTGTTGTTTTGTTAGACAGGAGGCCTGGCCTTCGTCAGACGTGAGGAGGTGCCCAGGTGTCTTTATGCAGCCCCCAGCGCGGGCCCGGCTGGCTGGAGTAGGTTTCAATTCTCACTTGCCAAACTACACTTTCAAGAGGTGTCAGATACCGAAAACCTCTCCCCAAGCCAAAGCAAGCATTTGGGGAAGGAGAGGCACAGGAGGGGCTGGGGACAGTAGGAGAAGATGCTTGGTTTAAAATTAAAAAAAAAAAAAGGAAAGAAAAGTTCCTTTACATAGTGTTCCAAGTTGGCTGTTTCCTTTTAAAATAATTGGTTAAGCTGTGCATAAAACCAGGTAAGTCTGTTCAGCATTGCAAAGGAGCCTGGGCACAGACTGGTCTTCTTGGCATAGGTGGGATTTTTGTAAACCAGAGCTTTGTAAGACAAGGGAAGGGGCTGTGTCCTGGTGGCCTAAGGTGACCCACTTCTTAGGGGAAACCCAGAGGAAGAGAAGAAAGTGGCAAGAAAAGGTGTGAGGGAACTAGGGAAGGAAGGGGGGAAGGAGAGAAAAGGGAGAGGGGGAGGAGGGGGGGCCGGGTGGGGGAGGGGAGGAAGGCAGGGCTCTCAGGTCCCTCTCCTGCGCCAGGGCCAGGCTGGTGGCCTCCCATTCTCGGCACCTCAATCTTAAGTATCAATAACTGCGTTGACTGCTGCCGTCTATAAGGTTCCGAATTCTTCTCTCTAATGACTCATGAAAGCATAAAATTAAGACATTCTGGGGAGCCAGAGGAATCTGGTTCATAATGTGCGTTTGGGGAATGGAAGGCATTAGAAGAATGCCTGCGTCTGGGCTATTCTGTTGTTCTTGTCCCCTGTTTTCTCTTCAAATTAATGAATGAGTCATGGTCATCTTTGGGCCTGTAAAATGCCCCCACTGGGGGAGAGGGGCTGGGGATCTGACTATCGCACTTGCTCTGGCTTTTTGGACTGTTCAGAGCCGTGGCTGTTTTTCTCTTCCTCTTTCTATCTGTCTCCAGAGAAAGGATCTTTCCCATTAATAATAAGCAACACAACTTGAATACCTTTCTCCTCCCTCCTTCCACCACCAGGGCTAGACCGCCCACCTTGAGTAAAATCCAGCCAAGTTACAGGATTTGCAGACTGGTTCCCCTGGCCCTCTGGACGGGATGGTGTGGAACCTAGGAGGCCACCCCCGCCTGGCTGGAGCCCCTGCTTCTCACCACACACCTTTGATTCAGCCCCTGTGTCTGCCTCTGGCCCGCTCCCCAAACCGAGGGCACCCCTTTGGGTGCGTAGAAACACCTCAACCATCAGAGGGTTAAAGAGCAATCCCTTAACCTCTAGAAAGCACAGGAGACCCCATCTCGCGGCAGGTGCCTTCCTTTTTGTCTTCCCTGCCGGAAGGCAGGCTAAAGAATCCAGCCCGGATTCCCCTGGGAATTTCACAAGTGGGCCGTGTCTCATGATTTTTTCTTGAGGGAGTCCCTCCTTCCTCCACCCCTCTAACGACGCCTGTTCCCTGAATGCTGGCTGTAGGAACTACTCTGATGAAAGTGGAGCAGGAGGAGGAGGACAGGGAGGGTCTCATCTGAGCAGCTCCATATGGGCCACTTCAGCCGACAGGTGGCAGGCAAAGTGACATTCCGGACTTGGCCCCCAGCCCTCACCCCACCCCCATTTCTGGTACCCCTGGGAATAGAGGGGAGAAGTGACGTAGACTTATTTTGTGGAGCACCTACTATGCCCCAGAGTTATCCATAATGCCCCACAGAAACCTGCAGTTGGATCATGGACTCTGTCGAGGCTGGGGAGGTTACCAAGCAGGCCAAGGTCACCGCCCAGAGAGGCAGGAAGCCAGATTCACCTCTGGATTCATCAGCCTGCCAGTCAGGAGCTGCCTGCTTCCCTGGCCCCAGAAGTATCTTCCCAACCTCTAACTCATTTTTCTTCTTCCAGAAGACAGAACTGGCAGCATCCACAGGCCACTATTCTCAGAGCCCTGGCCCATGGGCTCAGTATTGGGAGCACATCTTAGCTGAGGGCCGGGCAGCCCCCTGTGCCAAGGCAAGACCTGTTGGGAGGGAGGGGAGGCTGGAGAGCTACCCTCCCAGCCCCCAGCCCCGACAATGTCCAGAATGCTTGAATTTGTTGTGCCAAAATTAGGCGAAGAACGTTTATTCCTTATTACCAAGCCACATAGCAACAACTATGCAAATGGTTAAATATGCATCAGATTAACTTTGCTGAAAGTTTGACTTCATTATAACACTAAAATTCCAAATACATATATTCTGTTTTTCTAGGTTCTTGCTTGTTGAGTATGGTCATTCGCTCAGAATAAATTGAGGGAATACTGTTTATATATGCCAGTTTCAAAGCCAGTACAGAAACACTGATGTTTATGCAAGATGTGATTATAAAATAATGACTGTGTTTTTTCAGCAAACAGACTACGACTCCAAAGACATTCCACTGGAAAGCTCCATCCTACTCCAGTGAAGCTGCCATTGCTGAAGTACCTTGTGGCATCTCTTTTGGAATTGCCTTCAGAGTCCATTTGTGTGGGCCACATGGAAAAAAATAAACCGCTCTGTCCCACCTCATTACTGACCAAAAAATTCTATTACCCAGCTCGATTACTCACCTAATTCACTGGGATTGGCTTCAAATGTTTTTCAGTTGCTTCTAAATATCAGATCAACCCTTAAATGACAAGAACTAAGAGCCTTTGAAGGGCATTTCCAAGAATGCTGAGCGGGCTCTGAGAACAATTCCAAAACAGTTGAGATCCAGGCAGGGCTGGCGGGTGAGTTCGGTGTTGGGCTGAGCCTCAAAGGACGGAGAAAGCTCTGAGTGACAATGTAAGCATTCTACAATTTACCAAATACTTACCCCACCTATCCTTCTTTGGAGTCTTACAACAGCAGGAGGTATTGTGATGATCACCCTATTTGGATGAGGAATTTAAAGCCCAGAGGGAAATCACACGTTCCAGTTACGAGTAACAGAGTTGGAACTTGAAATCAAGGCTCTGTGTGCCGCATGCACAGTGCCCACCTCCTCCGATGTCCTGCAGGGTCCCAGGAGGCAAAAGCCAGTAAGTACAGGAGTCCAGTAAAGAAGAGAAGGAAGGGAAGGCCAAGGGAGTAGGTTGGGCTGGATTCTGGGAAGCCTTTGGTGCCAGGTTAAGAAGCCTGCAAGAGACTGAATACTGTAGCTCCTGGCCACAGACCAGTGGTGGGGGCAGCATGGCATCCCCAGCATGGTTGGCTCTTTCTGGACCTGGACACCAACAGGTTCCAAGAGGTCCCCACGTGGCGAACCCCACAAGCTGCCTCACTAAATATCTGCCTCGACCAGCCTTCTCTGGTCTTCCTGAATTTGAGGGCTTGATCCCTCGCAGCCAGAGTGCTACTGACGGCCCAGGTGTACCAAAAGGCACCCCCGTGAGGCATGGAAGGTGGCAGTGAGCAATGCGTGTGCCTCGCCTGCTAACAGTGATGGATTCTGTAAAGAGTGACCAGATTCCTACAGGTTGAGACCTTATTTTAAAGACCCCTAGATAGCTCATTATTCACAGGACTACTACAGAAGCTCCTTCTGTTGTGGGAAGAAGCCTTTTATAATCATGCTTTCCCTTAGGCTTTCTTTTGCAACTCAAGATTTTCATAACCAGAGTCAAGGTACGGTGGGGCCCCTCCTGCTCTGAAGCCTCCCCAAGCTCCTCCCAGTGCCCTCTGGATAAAAGGCTGAGGCAGGAGGAGGGGAGTGCTTTAGTTCCAGAAAGTTCCCCTCTCCTTGAAGCAGGTGGATTCTTCCTATATTTAGTTCTTTGGAATAAGGATCTTGAAAGCCCAGTGCTTGCTTCCTCTAATTTAGCAACAAGGAACTGAAAACGTGGAAGGCAATGATTTACATCAACAGGCTCAGCCCTCTCGCTCCAGTTCCCCCCACGCCCAGACCAGGAGCAGGGTTGGCCGGGAGCCAGAGGGGTGTTGCTGGCAGGAGCTGGAGGCCACCTCCCTGTCCCTTTACTTCCTCACCTGCGTCTTTTCCTCACCCCTCCCCTCCCTCCCTCAGCCCCCTTCTCCCTCCCCTCCCTCACTCCTCTCCTCCCTCCCTCAGCCCCTTCTCCCTCCCCTCCCTCCTTCCTCCCCTCCCTCACCCCTCCCCTCCCTCCCTCAGCCCCCTTCTCCCTCCCCTCCCTCTCTCCTTCACCCGCTTATACCTTGCTCCCTTTCCATCCCTGAGCCTTGGGCCCTCCAGACCGCTACTTCTCCACCCCATCTGCAACCAGCTGCTTCTAATAGAGTCTGGGTTTGGAGAAAACAAACCCAGGCCAATTTCCTGTAGATTCTGGGTGTGATCATTTCTACTACGATAGAAAACTCAGTTCAAAACTGACTTGAACAGTAAGGGAATAGTATATTAGAAAATGCAACTTAAAGTCCAGGAGTGGTTCAACCTTCGGAAGTGGTTTGATCAGGGGTATGTCTCCATTTCTCTGTGATCCACTTAGCTCTGCCCTTTTTGGTGGTCTGGCTTCATTTCAGCCTGATTTCCCAGATGGTGGCAAAATAGCTGCAATTGTTCCAGGCCTCACATCCACATACCACACCATGGAGAGTGTGAGAGAGCTCTCTCTCTCTGTCTCTCTCTCTCTCACCTCTTCCAAATATTTAACATGAGTCCTGCACTTCACTCTGATTCAGCCAGCCTGAGACAGTCACTATGGCCAGGAGAAGGTCCAGCACTGGTTGGCTTAGAACTGGGTTCCTTCACGTCCCTGAGCAAATAAATCACTGAGGCAAGGGGGATGAGACTACACTTACTGGCTTGTGGAGATGGGAGAGGGGTTAATTCCAGCAAAGCAGCATGGCTGTCCCACTGTGGGAAAGGGCTAGAAGTGGGGCTAGGAGGCCATCACGTTGGCCGCCTCTCCAGTGAGCTGGTCTTTGGTCTTAGATACGATCTAAGCCACGGGGCATCCTAGTAAGAGCATAGGCTTTAGATCCTGACAGACCCTATTTGAATTCCAGATCTGCCATTCTCAGGTTAAGGAAGCTTTACCAATTTACTTAATCTCAATGAGCCTCAGTTTTCCCAGCTGTAAAATGGGCATAATTCTACATGTCTTTCAGGGAAGTAATATATGCAGAAGCGTCTGCATGATGCCTGGACGCTGCAGGTAACTCATATGTGGTAATGATGATTATGATATGAGAATTTTTAAGCCACAGATCTCAGAAATAGGCTCTGTCCATCCCCTGCCCACCCCACCACTGCCTCCTGCTAGGAGGAAAAAGCCCTTTGGGTTGCATAAGAGCCAGAGGCCAATACAAAAGCCTCAGGTGACCCACTGAGCCTCTTCTCCACTTCTCAGGTTGCTGGTGAGTCAGGGTCCACGGAAATATGGCCGATCCCCTCATCCGCGCCAGGACATCCTAGGAGAGGTTGTTCTGGGTGACATACTGGCAGGAGGAAGTCTTTGAAAAGCTTCTTGTTTGTTTCCAAAATACCAAGAAAGATTATGGGAATAAATAAAAGAGTAGTCTTGACTCTGTACATTGGTGTGGGCTTCAGGGCTGGAGCATGGGCTTTGGAGTCAGACAGCACCGGTTCCAATCCCAGTGTTGACACTTAGGACCTGTATGGTTTGCCCCACTGAGAAATGATTTCCTCCTTTTGTAATAGGAAAATAATGACTAGACTCATTTCATGGGTTTGTTATGAGGATTGAGTACAATAAAATATGTGAGGAACCTAGAACTGTATCAGGAATTAAAAGGTGATTGATAAATATTATCACCATTATGATCAAATGCCAACAAAAATATTTGTATCTAAACAATCTCTCTTCATTATATCTCTAAAATTCTAGGATCTTTTGATTATATCTGGGATTCACTAAGAGATACAAGATGCTCATATTATCATCTCAGTTTAAATTTCATTAACATGTATTCATTCGACCAATATTTACTGAGTACTTACCAAATGCTAGGTACTCTGCCAGGAGCTGAAAACACAATGGGCTGCCATGTAGGGTCATGCATGTTGGGTTGTGCACTGCACAATTCCAGGTGCCCAGTCACATCCTAATCTATGTAAATGCTCCCTCATGCCCTGGAATTGTGCAGTGCACAACCTGTGTGGCTATACAAGGTGTTCTACCTGCTTTCCACTCAAATCATCCCACCATTATATAATTGAAAACTCAGATGTGTGTGATGAAGAAAAGGCAAAGGAGGGCTGAAACAAGGTCCAAACCATGTAGAACCTCATCGGCTGGGTTAAAGATTTGGACTTTTATCCTTAAAGCAATGGGAAGCCACTGGAAGATTTTTTAAAGGGGAGCAACACAATTGGATTTGCATTTTAAAACTATCCTCTGGCTACTGTGTAGAGAATGGATTATAAGGGCAAGTGTAGAAGCAGGGAGTCCTCCGTGAGGCTTTTATGGGAGAAAAATGATCATAGCTTGGACTAGGATGACAGGTGTCATCCAAAAAAACTTCAGGATGGCTGAATAGTAGAAAGGAGAGCTTTATTGGTGATATCAGTTTGTAAACCAGTAAGGGATAGTATCCAGTGTGGGCCAAAGATGCTCTCTCTTTGAAGAGGGAAAGGGCAGGTTGGGTTTTATGCCTCACAGGGGCCATACTACATAGTAGAGTCATACATATTCAGCAGGTTTGGGGGAAAAGCTATACATATTTATGAGGGAAGTCAAGTGCATGCATAATAGGTAAACATCTATATAACATACATACCATGTTCACTTTGGTGCATGTTTTACCATTAAAATGAGCTGAAATTTGACATTTTATGTCAAAAGGTGAACTATAGGACACAAAGACAGTTTGTGTGCACTCTCTATAAACTGCTTGAGCTGGCTTGAGGTCTACAGTTGCTTATCAGGAAAGAGCATTTGTAAGGCCTGTCCTCTGTCCAATCTGAGTTTAGTGGTCTGGGTTGTAAATTAGAGTTAGGAAGGGTCTGACAATTTGCCTGATAGCTCCTATTTTTAAGTAGTCTAGCAACGGTGTGGTTTTTCTCCTAGCCTAGGAATTCAGGAAGTTGCCATGCCATCCAAGCCCTGAACCCTCAGCCTGTATGTAACTTCTGTTTCCTTAGCCTTAAAGTCTGTCTTAGTTGATAAAGGAACATCTCTTTTGGTCTCTCAGGTTGCACAGGAAAAACAGAAAAGAGGGACAAATTTAAGAGTTTACAAGGGCTAAAGGTGGGGAAAGGAAGGACTAGATGGAGGCTGGGCATTTTTTCTGAGAGGGGGAACCTGGGAAGAAGACCATGTTTGCTCCAGAATTCCTAACAAAATTTTCTATGAAGGCCTTTATGGTGTGCCTTATGTTTCTGTGCCTTTGGACACTTAGAGTTGCCTCAGCCGCTGTAAGAGCTGAGCTATAATGGGTGAGCAGAGAAGAGGGGCTGGAGGAAGAGGTTCAGGGACAGAACCCCAGCTCAACAGCTCTGCCTCAGAAAGATGTTATGGCCTCAACAAGGTCAGGGCCATGCCTTTGTCATGAGTTGTGCTGGAAGCCTCAACACAGAGCTACAATCCTTACCTGTAGGTGACAGCAAACCCAGAGCTTGAATTCCCCACAGGAAGGCGTCTTTATAGAAACCTGCCCAAGGCGCTAGAAAGATGAGTCAACCCCAGGCACCAGAAGTCTGGGCAGACTGAACAGGCCTCAGAAGTCTACCTGTTGGAAAGCCTATTATTAGACTTCTAAACTGCCATAATCCAACGCACAGAGGCACACCCTACCTGTATGCAAATCTCCTTTCCACCCTTGATATTGAAGCCATTAGTCACCGATGTCTTCCCAGCTTCCAAATCCAGTTCCACTCCAGAGAAATTACCCTGGGTGGAGTTGGTGCTTCTGAGGGCAAAGGTCTCACAAAGGTCAACTTGTCCTGCTTCTCCACCACAAGGTTTGACAATGGACCACTGCCCTGGACCCAGGCAAACAGGCCACCTCCTCCTGGAGGATGGCTGGACCTGTGTGCATTTTTCTTTCCAAAGCTTGGCTGTAGAGATGCAGACCCCGGCTCAGAGCTGGGCACAGTGGTGAGGGACCTGCACGCAGGGTGCTCGATAACCCAACAGATGATATTTACAAAATCACCTGCACTCTGGCACCTCTGCATTTAAAAGAGCCCCAACAGGTCAGAGCCAAGCTTTACCAACAAATTCAATCTTTCAAAAAGAACGACAGTCAGCTGTAGGCTTTCTATCAAAAGAGTCCAAAGCTTGTTGTCTTTTATTGTATGCTTTTCCTCTGCTCCTTCATTCATTCATTCATTCATTTATTCATTCAGAAAATGTGAATGAAGCATTTTGTGTTCAGCAATGTGCTGGATCCTGGGAAGAATTCAGACAACGAGAGGGGCATTCCTTGGAATGGGGTTTGCATTCTGGTATGTTGGAACCTATTAGCCTCTCTGCCCAAGGTCTGATAACTTCTGCTTGCTGTCCAGATGTGTCCTTATCACTGTTCCCAACCTTAAGAGAAGGTGCATTTTTTTAAAAAAAACAACCAGTACAACCCCCTGAGTATCACGATAGCTGCTGAGCAGGAACACAGGCTACTGCTAGAATATTCAGCCCACACAGATAACAACCGTGAGCACAAGCCCTTGTGGTAGGATCTAGAATGGATTATTAAGGTGAGGCCTTGCCAATACCTAGAGAAACAATAGTAATAAAAATAGCCAACATTGGAGCTTTGCATATGCTCTTGTTCATTCAATCTTCATAACCACCTTTTGAAATAGGTATGGTAATGTTTTTGTTGACATATATTATACATATTTATGGGGTACATGTGATATTTTATTACATGTGTAGAATGTGTTATGATCAAGTCAGGGTATTTAGGGTATCCATCACCACAAGCCTTTATCATTTCTATGTGTTGAGAACATTTTAAGTCCTCTCTTCTAGCTATTTTGAAATGCACAATGCATTGTTGCTGACTATAGTTACCCTACTCTACTGTTAAACACTAGAACTTATTCCATCTCTCTAACTATATGTTTCTACCCATCTACCAACCTCTCTTCATCCCCCATCAACACCCACATCCTTCCCAGCCTCTCATAACTAACATTCTGCTCTCCATCTTCATGCAATCAAATTTTTTAGCTCCCACATATGAGTGAGAACATGTGATATTTGTCTTTCTGTGCCTGGTTCATTTCAGTTAACATAATGACCTCCAGTTCCATCCATGTTGCTGCAAATGACATGATTTCATTCTTTTTTTATGGCCAAACAGTATTCAAATGGATGTGATGATTACTTCCACTCTGCAGCTGAGGATATTGAGAGAGAGAGAGAGTGGGTAAACAGCTTGCCACACAGGTAGCAAGTGGCAGGGCCAGGACCCACACCGAGGTGGCCTAGCTCCAGGACCTCTGCCCTGACCACTGTGCAACACATCCTCCCCTGGGAGTGCCTCCTGGAGAAAGGCGTGATGCACTGGCAGCAAGTGTGTCAGTCCATCCACATCGCCTTCCTTGCAGGTGCCAGTACTAGCTCATCAGTAAAAGATGGTAGATACTGAGTTTTTGGACAAGACCACATGGGCGGGACAGTGACTGGTTGAACAACTGCATTCAAGGGGGCCGAGACTGAGTGGGTGTTACCCTGGAGGACACTTCCTGGAGGAGAGCTGTAGTGCATGGAGTTTGCCCCCTAGAACATTAGAACAAACATTGCAACAAAGCTGCCCTCGGCTTTGTCCTGTTGAGCACACTGGCTGGTGAGGCTCTGCCTACTGAGTCTGCAGAGGCAGGAGAGGGAGCCAGTGCAGGCCGCAGGTCTCTATCTTGCTGGCTGGCAGTCTCCCTGGAGGAGAGGGGCCAAGTAGAAGCTTTGAGGAGATGACTGCAGAAGCCCTCACCACTTAGCAGAAGGAGGCATTTACCGGCAGGTAGGACCTGGCTGGACCTGGTGGGGATGCTGGTTTTGTGGTCTCCTGTCCCAGTCCTAGACACTCTGGAGCCTGGGCTTTAAGTCCCATAAGACCCCTGGCTGAGTCAGCCCCAAAGGGCTGCCCAGCCTGCAGGCCATTGCCTGTGACTGGATCGCTCAGAAATGGCATCAGAAATGAGATTTGTGAGCTGGGATAAAAGTCAGCTCTGTTGGCTTGGCTTGCACTGTCACCCCTGACCCCTGTGAACGCCTGGGAGTCTGCTATTAAATCCACTCCAAAGCCTCAGCTAAAGACAGCCACGTCACTGCGACTTGCATATTAGCAGGAATTAGCTTCTTGGATCCCGGGCCAAAGACCAAGAGGTGTAGAACTGAGCGCAGGTAGTATTTGTTTCCCAAGGCGGAGAGGATGAGGAACCACCCAAGACATGGACTGATATCCAGAGGCCCTGCAAAGCCAGTCAGGGGGAGGGATTAGTTTCCTGTTGTTGCCATAACAAGCGACCACAAGCTTTGCAGTTTAAATCAGCCCCCACTTATTACCTCACAGTTCTAGGGGTCTAGAAGTGTGGCACAGCATGTGGCTCAGCTTAACGTCTTGCAGGCCGAAATCAAGGTATCCATTGGTCTGGGCTCTGATCTGGAGGCTGTGGGGGAGAATTTGCCTCCAAGACCATTCAGGGTGTTGGCAGAATCCAGTTTCTTGCTGATGTCCGCCAGGAGCCCCTCTCAGCTCTTAAAGCCACCTTTGCGGTAGCTCCCCCACCTCGAAACAGCAAGAGTGGGTCAAGTTCTTCTCACACTTTGAGTCTCTCTGGCTTCCCTCTGTCTCATCCCTCTGGGTCCAGCCAGGGAAAGTTCTGTGTTTTCAAAGACTCCTGTGATTAGAATGGGCCCACCTGATAATCCAGAACCATTTCTCTATTTTAAGGCCCCTGACCTTAATAACATTGGCCGTTTCTTTTGCCATGTAACGTAACATATTCACATGTGTGACATTAGAGGCAAAGGTCAAAGGGGCCCCAATCTTGAGCATCTGGGGAAGAAGGTCCATGGTGGGGAAGGGAAGGGGGTCTAAACAGAGCCTACCTGCCTCTTAGTGAGCCCAGGGCCCTCCCTGCTCAGTGCCAGTGCTTACTGGAGCTTGGTGACTGGGGAAGTCATGAGCCAAGAGCATGCGGTTCCCTTTTCTCAGCATGACATTGCTCAAATATATTCACACTACCACCTTAAATAATATACGTGGCAGAAATGTATGGACTCATCCACACATGGACTTACACAATTGAGCTATCATTGGAAAATATAAAGTGTATCATTGTGTTTTCATGCAAGCTTTTATTTTTTAAAAAAATCTTATAGCATTGGTTGCCCTACAGCTGGAATTCCATGTGTGGGCTAAAAAAAGATGGCAAAAGACAAAGGATAGAGAAAAGGTGGTAACTGATTACAGCATTATTCCCTACCCTACCCACACAGAGGCACACACGTGCATGCACACATGCAAACGTACACACGTGCACTTACACATACATACACACTGGGTGTCTACATTGCACTATTCCTGGACTAGAACACATGCCATGATTACCATCACAAGCCACACCAGCCTAGGGATATAACAGTCCCCCTATAATAGTGACAAAACCATTATTTCTTCATTCATGCAGTCACTGTGTGCACCACTACCAGGAGTGGTAGGCCCTGTCTCTGACTCTAAGGAGACAGCTCACAGTGACACAGGAAAGTGGACCCCAAAACTGGCATCTGGCTTGAAGGCCAAGAGCGTTCTTGGCTTCATGCAGGAAAGAATTCAAATGCAAGCCTTAAGTTGGAAACAAAAGCAAAATTTATTAAACAAACAAGGAGCAAACAGGCTACTCCACAGACAGAGCAGCCCCTGCACATTGCAGGTGGCTGCCTCTTGATTACTGCTAAATAAGGGGTGGATTATTCATGGATTTTCTGGGAAAGGGTCAGAGAGTTTCAGGATTTGGGGGGGTCCCTCCTCTTTTCATGCCATATACGGTAACTTCTGGGAGTTGTCATGGTGACTGTAAACTGTCATGGAACTGGTGGGAGTTTCTTTTAGCATGCTAATACATTATAAGGGTATAGTGAGCAACAAGGCCAAGCAGAAGTTGTTTTTTGTCACCATCTTAGTTGTAACTGGTCTTAACCGGTTTCTTCACTGCATCCTGTTTTTGTCAGAGACTTTGGTTCAGGTCTTATGGCTCCTTATCAAGAAGGGCCTGCCGGTTCCCTATCTCAATAGTTTAGCTGTGGAGAAGGATAAGTAAACCCTCGATCACAGTGTCAGGAGGGGCACACTAGGAGTCAGAAGAGGTACAGGCCCCCCTGGAGAGCTTAGGGAACTCCTCAATTCCCAATTCATGGCTTTCCCTGGCTTCATTCCACGAGAGCTGCGCTGCCCCCTCCCCTGAAGTCTCCCCTTCCAAGCTAGGAGATAGATGACATAGCCCTGCAAGAGACCCAGAGCTGCTCAGGGTTATGCCTGCCTCTCAGCTGGCTGTCCCTGCTCCCCCCCCCCCGTCTCCTCTCCTGCCCACTCCTCACTGGGCCAGAGAGAGCCTCAGTGGGCCAGGCAGCCCTGGTTCGCATGACTCACTGCTTCAGAGAGAAGGGCAAGACAGATGCCCGAAGCCTCCTGTGAGCTGGAGCCTTGCCCTTGCTTCTGCTCCTGGTTCTCTTACCCTACCCAGAGGCGAAGGCTCCATCTAACTCCAGCCCCCGCCTATCCAGAGGGGCCCTACGACACAAACCAAGCATCATGAGGAAGGCTCTCATAAGTGATGCAGGCATTTGACTCCACTTCATGGAATGTATCAGTCAGGAACAGTCCTGGCTGTACATAACAGGACACCTAAATTTAAAAAGCTTAATGCATAAAGACATTAAATTATCTCACAGAACAAGAAGCCCAGATAGGCGGTCCCAGGGTGTAGTGGCTCAGTGATGTCACCAGACCCTGGCTTTTCCCAGCATCTTCTTCAGCCATCCTCAGCCTGACTACACTGGGTCCCACGTTGTCACAAGAAGGCAGTGACAGCTCCAAACATTGCATCTTCACCCAAGAGCATTTCAGGCAGATAGGGGTGATGCAGTGGCCTTGTTTGCACATGGCTTCTGTTTCAGGTATGAGGCAGTTTCAGAGCTCCTGTCAAGCCCAGAAAATCAGGAGTGATTGCTACAGCCCACAGCTTCACTTTTCCATGGCCTCCTTTGCTCTCATGCAGAGGAGCTCAGAGCCCAGATTTGATAAGCCCAACTCACTTGTCAAGGAGGCTCAGTGTTCTCTTTCCTGCCTGTTCTCACCACACCCACGCCCTTGGCCTTCCCTATTCCTTTTTCTATGATCCCTTTCTGCCTCTATGTGGCACCCCTGAAAGTCAAATAATGCTATGCAATGGGTCCCAGTCCCAGAGGTGGGAGTCAGAGTGGCCCTGCCAAATGAAGTTTTTATTAAATATAGAAAGAATGTTTGTGATTCCTTCATTCCTTCATTTAACAATTATACATTAATCTTGTATAAATGCCAGGCACACTGCTTGGGGACAACCAGGCACAGCCCTGTCTTCCTGAAGCTTATGATCCAGTGGGGAGATGGACAACAGCAGAGAATCACACAGATAGCACGTCATCACGCTTTGTGGTAGATGCCCTGAAGGACAAACAGAGATGCTGTGGGTGTCGAGAGCCTCTGACCAGGTCTGGGGGTGGGGGTGAGGGAAGGCCAGATTCGAGAGGGATGTGGGAGTTAGCCAGGCCAATGGGGACGGGCACAGGCAGTGGTGAGCTGTAACCAGCTGGTACCAGCTTTCAAGAGCTGATTGTGCACCTTGCATTCCAACTCTGCTGTCAGCATCTTCATGTTGGTGGCTTGAAATAATCCCTAATTGGGAATATTTACACTATGGAAATTGGCCACCGTTACAAATCAGGGCTTTTTTCCCTGGAGAGCCAGAAACGTTTACCAGTATGCCACTGGGCAGAGGAGTGACTGCTGAGCACACACAAAGCTGGGTACCCACAGTCATTATCTGAAGTCATTTCTCCACAGGGTTCTACAGGCTTGTGCAGGCAAGGTACGGATTCTCACCTGTCCAATGCATCATTGAATAACAGTTCCAAATCTCTCCACATTTAGGGCTGTGGGGCTGAGTGCATTAAGGTCTGATGAGAAAACATGAGCCAGCATTTAATCCTGACAGGTGTGACAATGGCAACAACCCATCAGAAGGGGTGCTTTTTAACCCACAGGGCACTCTGGGACTCCCCAGCATCCACAGCTGTCCTCCAAGTGCAACCGCACAGTCTCTCCAAGTCCACCCCTGATTACTTTCCTCTGCAAACCATCTGCTCGAAGTAGAGCAAATCACATTCCTTCCCTACTTGACCCCCATTCCTTCCAGAACACTCTCTTCCCCAGATCCTTCCTTCTTTTGTGACTAGCTCACACCTTCTCAGAATGCAGGCTTCTCATGTCTCCAACAACTGGGTGTATTGCATCCTCTAAAATTCCTTTTAAAATCTACCTCCTCCAGGAAGCCTTCCCTGGCTACCCCAACTCCACCTTGATGCCCCATTATTTGGTGTCCCTTAGCAGATGTGCTTTTCATTTCCCACCTGTGGGGAGGGTCACTTTGTAACTATTCTCAGGTTAATTCATGGGTGTGAAACCGACTTTCCAATAGAGTATAAGCTCCTTAAGATCAGAGAGAACAAATCAGTATTACTATTGTTATTATTATTTGTAACTCCTAAAAAGGCCCAAATGAGGTTGGGCGCTTGGAGACATGGCCCAAATACTTAGTCAATTATCCCAAAGATGTACCGATGGGTTCTGGAAAGGAGGAGTGGTGGAAGGCAGTTTTTGACCTCCCTGTCCAGAGTGAGACAAGCCCCTGGGGGTGCGGTTGTTAAACCAGAGCCAAGCATGGGCGTCCTGGGCCCTCCACTGACCGACTCTGAGACCGTGGGCACATTCTTCCAGTCTCTCTCCCTGTGACCCTCACTTTTCTTATCTCCCAAATGCGGACATCAAAGCCAGCTCAGGGACAGTGCCTGTGAGCAGTACACTCAGGGCTGGCGCCTCACTCAAGACTGAGCCTGGGCCCCTGGCAGAGGGGTCAGGGTGGCTCTGGCTCCTTGCACCCACTGGGTGCTACAGGAATTGTCTGTTCTTGTGTTATCGTCTCCTCAACTCCTGACTTTGTTTTGCTGCATCTAGACTAGGCTTTGCACATAGTAGGTGTGTTTAGTATTTGTTGAGTGGAGAAACCAATTGTGGTGCCTCCAGCCATCTGGGAGCAATTGTTTGTTTTCAGGTGAATGGTGAGGTTTTTCGCAGCTTTTCCGCACCTCTCTTCCTTCGCCTGCAGTGGCATATTCATCTGGGTCCCATTATCCATCCTCTGGCGTGCGCTGGCCTCCCCGCTGCTGGAACAGCATCCTCAGCTGTGATTTCCCCCCCACCCGCCCCCCACCGGGCCCCCAGCCTGATCCCTCGCATGAAGTCCTCGATGTGACAGCTGCTCTTTTAAGTCTATGCAAATTCTCTGATCCAACTTGTCCCTGCTCTCCAATCTCAGTTCTGCGGTTCCTGGATCCCCCTGTGGTTTGCTGAAGGTCAACCTTGGACGACTGTAGATTTTTCTCAAGTGGAATCCAAATAGGGCCAGCTGAGGGGCTCAGTGGAGGGTGCCAGGTGGTGGGTCCCACCCAGAACTCCAGCTCCCTCCTCCAAATGGGCCCCCCCCACCCCACACACACACTAAGGAGACACCCAGTATTGCAGGATCCCTCTGCTTTTATTTTTTATACTTCAACTCAGCTCTTTATCAGCCAACATCTTGAGAGAGGCAATCTGAGCTGGCAGAGCCA
This sequence comes from Daubentonia madagascariensis, assembly GCA_023783475.1. Lineage (NCBI taxonomy): Eukaryota > Metazoa > Chordata > Mammalia > Primates > Daubentoniidae > Daubentonia > Daubentonia madagascariensis. The sequence continues at coordinate 112,985 of JAKFHU010002080.1, forward strand.
GGTCCATTTGAGGTCCTCACACCTTTCCAGGAGCTGTCACAGGAGGCCCCAACATTCTTTAGTTTCCCCAGAAGGGAAAAGGAAGCCATCAGCAGAGGTGGGCCCTTTCCTCACATACTCCACTGCCGGCTCTGTCCACCCTGGGGACATGACCACCAGAAACTCCTCAGCCAGAAGCCTGCATTGCAACCCCCAGCCCATAGCCTTGGGATACCCAGTGGATCTGGCTCTCCTCCCCAAGAGGGGCTGCTGCACCCCTGCACCCCTCAACAGCCCTCTCCAGGGATGGAAGCCAGGACCCCAATCCTAGGCTCTGTCCAGGCTGCTGTGTGTCACTTCCTACCCCTCCCTTTCTCTCTGGTTGCTCCTTCCTTCCCTCCCTCTCTCTCTCTCTGGCTCATGAAGCCAAGGCTGCACTCCAGCCATAACTCAGAATTGTGACCAGATGACCATGGAACTGAGTTGAACTCCACTCAGTCATGACATCACCCTCATTCTGAAAACCTCCTCTTTGGCTCCGCTGACGAGTTCACATCCACTTTAGGATTTGGCTCCAAAGCCACTGGTCTTACTTGCTCCATATTACCTAAAAAGAGCTACTTATGCTCTGCAAACCTCCCCAACCTCTGAGGTCAACAGAAGCACATGTTGCGACCATTCCAACGTTCTGAGGCCCGTGATGCTTTTGGCTCCTTAAGCCCTTCTGCGGAAATCCCTGCAACCACTAACCAAGTATTTTTCAAATCCCCTTTAAATACGTTCGAAACACAGAAAGCAACAGCGAAGCTCAGCTACTCTCAGGCCATGTCAGGAGGAAAGGAACAGAGACTCACCCCTGGCCACATCCGTCTCTTCCTCTCTCCCATACTCACCCTCCCACAAAATCTAGTTTGTTGCCAGGAGCAGCTCATCACAGTTTGTGTAAAAAGTTTCATATGCTCAGATTCCTGGAAGGTGAGGTTTGATCCTTATCTTTGAGGAGGGGCCCAGTAAGGCCACACTAATAATACATAACGATATAATAAAACTGTATTTCTGTAGCTCAGAATTGTGACACTCGCGCCCCGGATCCCTCCCCAGCTCCTCAATCAGTGTCATCTGGCCACTCTGTGACAACTTCTAGTGTCTTGGCTGCATAGGTCTCTGGCTCCAAGGCTGCTGCTCCAGATGGAGGCCAGGGTGGCTCAGTGGCCGAGGCTGTCTTCCGCTCCTGACATTGGCCAGGTAGCTCCCAGGTCACTGCAGCTTCCAGGTCACACTCACAGCCCCAACTCTGGTCTGAGTGGTGATGGCCTAAAGTGAACAAAGCATCCTGTTCCCCCTCAACTGCCCCCAGAGGGTCAGCTGTGGCTCTAGCGACACTATCCTTTCTCTCTCCCAAACTCCTCTCTTGGGAACTCTGGCACGGGTCCAGGTAACTTGTGTTTGAGGGCACTGGGTAAAGGAACACGCAAAAGGAGAGGGTGATCCGAGTTGTGCACATTTAAATTATTTTCAGAATTTCCGTACCCCTTTGGAGATAACCTATTGTCCTTGCATCAAACACATGTATTTGTACTTCACTTAGAGAAGTGACTCTCAAAGGTGGCCTGTAGTAGGAGCACCTGGGGGCATTTCCAACCCTTCCACACACACACAAAGATTCAGATGCCTCCACTCTGCATAGATTTCGTCAACACAGCTAGTTACCTCCTGTGCCAAACTGGTTCTTGGTATGCAGCACCTCCTCTGCAATGCGGGGGCTGGAAGCCTGGGAACTGCATTTCCCAGAATCTAAACCAGCAGGTTTCTGGTTTAGATTCCCCTAGCAGAGGCACTCATTGAGAATTGGAAGGCAGATCATATTTGTCCTGCAGCAGTGGTGGGCAGACACACTGATTTTGACAGACACAGGGTTTTGCAGCTGTTGCTGAATGCAGATTCGGCTGCCCACCACCCGAGCACCAAATAGAAGAGGTGAGTGTTGGTGAAGAAAAGGTGGTTTATTCAAGTGCCAGCAGCTTGAGGAGATGGCAGACTATTGTCTGAAAGACCATCTCCTCTTTACTTGCTGAACAACTTATAAAGAGAAGGGTAAAGGGGGTTCGTGGCAGAAAGCAAGCTTTGTGCAATTCATCACGACTTGCTCAATGGTTATCAGCAAACAATAGATCGCCTGGTGGATCTGGTCATCAGCAGTCTACAGTTGGCCTATTCCAGACTCTTCATCTGTTTTTCCTCAAGGTCGTTCTCTAATCTTTTGCTTGGCAGCTGTGTAAACAAGCAGCAGGTTAATTCTAAACTTTTAAGACAGAACAAGCCCAAAGCATACTGGAAGCAAAATGGCTTCCCTTTAGCTAGCCTAGCAATATAGTCCGAATGGCCCTTGGGGTGCCCTTACACTGCCACCTCTGGTTTTTCCCCTGTGAATAAGCTGCCTTGGTGTTGCAGGTAGCTCTAGTCATTGGTGGCGGTTTCCTGTGGTGCTAACATTTTGATGTCCTGAAATCTTGCAGTGAAACTTAGAGCTGGCACCAGCCTTTTCTTCTCTTCCTTTAACCCTTTCAACAGTCTTGCAAACACTCAGTTCCTCCTATCACCCCCCTTTCTACCTAAAATGGAGTCTATTTTTCTGACTGATATACATATCTACTATCCATTCATATCGTCTTCCTTATGAATAGAATCCTGATTTTTAGAAGGGCAGTCATTTGTCCAGCTAAAATATCCAAATGTTACCATCTTGACTGATAAACTATAAGCAAAAGTCTACTGGGCATTTGGGGAGAACATTTTGCTTTTCTGATATGATATTGCTCCTTCTTCCTCATTTCTGCCGCTTCATTCCTATTTTCTACTTTCCGACTAAAATGGACTTAGTGGCTGGAGGTTCAGCAGGCATATTGTGACCATGAGGAAAAGGCCAAGGAAATTTCAGAGACCTCAGCCCTGAAATCTTTAAACCCCTGGACTAGTACTAGGCATTGCCTCTTCTGAACTTCTTGTTTTGTGAGGAAAAAAAAAACCTTCCTTAAGTTATGTTAGTCACTGTTATGTTTTCTGTAACTTATAGCCAAGAGCAGTCCTAATTGATTCAGTAGAGGTGTCCATCTGCCTCACCTATTTGGAGATCACTGTCATATGGACCACATTAATTCAGCTGTGTTTAGATACGAAACTGGTGGCAAACCTCTTCTGTGTGGAGAATTCTTCCCAAAGGCTCCATGGCCTCTCCAGACTTTTTGTGAATACAGTTTATCCAGCTGTTTCCACAGGTCCCAGACATGTCCAGGCATATCTACATGGTATAGACATCTTAGACCAGACTTGCAGCATCAAAGTATGCATGGAATTTATCTAGAATCTCTTAATCAAAGAAACTCAACCCTAATATATAACTTGTCTCTTTCATCTCTATAAGGCCTAGTTAACAGTCACAACAATCTGTTATATATAAACTGGAGTCACAAATTCATTCAAATAGACCAAAAAAAAAAAAAATACCTTCCAGGTTTCACCATGGAACAGAACTGGCCAAATTTGGAAAAAGTTATAATTAACATGTGTCATCAAGACTATACTATAGTAGGAGTAATAGTGGATGTAGAAAAGTACATCTGTTTCTGCAAGATAGTGGGAGGTATTTTTGTTTATTAAGGGAAACTCATTTTTTGTCTTAAAATAAAGAATTTGATTGTTCCAGAACATGAAAGATGATAGTAAAGGACAAAAGTTCTATGGATATAGGAAGTAGTAGAAGGCTTGTGAAAAAAGAATTTTATTTGCCTTGAATTACAGTACCTACAAATAATTGAGCCTTAGAAAACAGATCAATGAAATGTATTAAAATTTTACCAAACCTGGCTAAGTCTTTATGGGTTTATTCATAAGATTATTTTAATAGAAACTTCGTAAGCATTTACTGTTGAAAATTATATTAATGCAAAAGTCAGAATTTTGTTTTCTCTCTGCTAACGTGATAAATTGGTCTTGGAGTATTCAGTCTGCTCTTAACAAGTGGTAGTAAAATATTTTCTTTACCTAAATAGTAGAGATTCCACATTTCAGAATAACTTTCTGTGCTTTTGATTGTCTATAACAAAGTCAACCACAAAACTTTCTTAGATTTAAAAAAGCTGAGGTTCTTTAAAACAGTTGCTTCAGGGGGTCTCAAGACCACCTTCAAGTTTGCTGATGTGCTAGAAGGACTCACAAAACCTAATAGCAGGTTATGATCACAGTTAAGGTTTATTACAGAAAAAGCATATAGAGGAAGAGCAACAGGAAAAAGACATGCATTGAACAGAGTCTAGAGAGGTCAGGCACAGGCTGCTGAGTCCTGCCCCACCTGGAGTTGCATAGCATGTGCTTTCTCTCTGGCTATGAATTGTAGGGACATGTGTGAAGAGTTTCTGCCTCAGAAAGCCCATTTGAGTTTAAGGGTACAAGGTTTTTATGGAGGGCTGATCACGTAGGTGCATTTTGCTATGCAACCTGCCATGACAACCTGAACTCAGAACTCCAATGAAACCAGATGCACAAAATCCATCTTGATGTTTGAGCAAAACAATCCTGATAAGCTGGTATGTCACGGTCCATTGCTGTAGGTGTACAGAAGAAAATTGTCAATCACTTACATAAATAACCTCCCAGGGACCACATTCCCAGGGATTAGCCGAGGATCGATCATGGTTTGAGTTTCCTGTGGAGGGATGCAAAGAGAGAGCAACCAGACCTGCTGTATCAATTCTTTCCTCACAAGAGTGTTACACTTTTCTATATTATTTAAAATATGAAAATATAGTATTGTCATTTTGATTAATAGGTAGTCGAGCTATAGCCATTTATTGTTCTTATACACACGTGATTCTTTTTAATCAAGTGATCAAATCTCCTCTGATAATTCACTGCATTTTGCCTTTCCAAGATCACATGCTAAATTAAAAAAAAAAAAAAAGTAAAATTTTCAGGGTTGCTTTTACTCCTACAACAATTACTGAGATTTTCCAAAGAAAATTGTCAATTTTTATTTTCACCCTACAAAACGAGGGATGCTAAAATGATTGTCGTGTATGCTCCATCTGAAAGCTGTACGTGAAGTGTTGTTAAGTCAAAGAAAGAACTTTCCCTAGGTTATTTTGGTTCAGCTAAATAAAAATATGCTTTAAAGATTTGTGTACAGTACAAGAAGATTCTAGAGACTTGTGAATGTTCTCATGAGAAACATGGGTCTAACCCTTATGAAATAGTCATATATCGTAACCTAGTAGATTTCACTCTCCTCTAGTCTTATCATCAGCGAGTAATTTCTGATTTCCTCTCCCAATTGCCTGGAGGTTTTCTTATAAACTACAGGCTCAACATTGGGTCTTCAACAAAGAACACTCTCAGAACCTCAGTAGAAAGGATTGAACCAGATATTCTTTAACTATTGCCACTGCAAGGAGTAGACTCGTGGATATCATTTAGACAACTTTAAGAGTAAGGATTTCTAGGACTATTTTTATTCCAGAAACAGATGACTTTGTGAAAAGCAGCTGCTGACAAAGATTCAGTGGAACAAAAATACATCATATAGGACTGAGTGAACAGATGAAGATAATCTAATTGTGGTTATTTGTTTTCATTATAGTGTTCAATGTTCTATCTTATTATGGGTATATTATGAAGCCCTTTGGCCCTCTATCTGTCGCTAAGCATCGTGTTAGTAGTCAATGCTTTTATAAATTGAAATAAAACATTTTTTAAATGATACCTTGTTTTCACTGATACCTCAAAATTTAGGAACAAATATAATTTACTGAGTCTCTATACTTTTAATGGCAATGTAGTTATTTTATAAATACCATAAGAATTTGTCCTCCTTTTTTAACCAGGATATAACTGGACAATTTGTGCAACCAAAGTCATATTGGAGTGCCATATTTGAGAATAAATCTTATTTTATCAGGTTTGACAATCTCACTGTTAAGAAACAAGAGTTGTACTTCATATATGGAATCAGTGTCCCACAGCCCTCCTAGGAAATTGATCTGGTACCTGTTCTATGGCTTATAGAAAAGTCACTTCTTGGTAGTCCAGGAACTTCAGCAGATTTGTGGGACCTCAAGAAGAAAGAAATTCACTATCGTTTATAGATGTTGTAAGCAAAATTGGTGGAGATAATTTTCTTGGGTCTGGTTTCCTAATGTAGGAATAGAAGAGTAAATAAGAGGAATAAAAAAATACTGGGATAATAGAGGTTATTGAAAATACAATTCCTTACACAGTCTTCAGACAGAAGTTAATTTTCCAACTATAACAATGCTTCCCATCATATGGCTCTAGTTTGTTGGCTACTATAATTACGTATGTTAATTAACACTTTTGCTGTGTGCATATAAATTAATCAGGCCAAAACACAGTGTGATTAAGAGTAATACTTGGAAATTATTTATGATCACAAGAAAAGACTATTCAGAAAGATTATCCAGAACTTGGAAATAGGCAAAGGGATTATTACATGTCCTTTCAGTGCTAAGCACTGCTGACCAGACCTGCTGGAAATTATCAGATTCTCTAGGGATGTGTTCCTTTGATTTGCTACTTACTATTGAATTAGGATATTTTATAAATCCATAAAGATAGGTATTAACTTACAGAAAACTGAGAGTGATACAGAAGACTTTTGTCTCATGGTAATGTAAATGAATTTTGTTCAGTGGAGATGCAAGTATTTCTGTCTGGTAGAAAAGATGACCCCAAAGGTTACAGTGTTAACCAGCTTTTGTATCTAAATTAGCAATCATGTTCAAGAGTTCTTTCTTTCAGTGACTATGCATAGTTTGCTCTCTCCAATCAGTCTACCATCTTGCTGGTGTTCCATTAAGGACACACACTCACTTAAAAACAAACAAAAACCTGAGCACATAGAATGAAGAAACATCCAAGCTGAGATACTTTTCTAATGTTCCTTTTAAAATGTTAATCTTCTGACTCTGCAGGAAACAAAGAAGATATGATATTAATCCTCAATTGTAGCCTGGAACATCCCCCAACACCATGCAACAAACCCAAACAGAATGTCTTGAGACTATGGAAATATTGGCACAAAACCAAACGATTTATATTTCTGGAATGAAATGCAATTTACAATTTTATTTTTTCAACAAAAATATGGCTGGCTTATTTTGCTAGTAATGTAAATGTGGGATGCAAATAGTAGCTCACAAATTATATCATTAAAAGTTGAAAGTGCTTGCCCGGCACAGTGGCCTGTAATCCTAGCAATTTGGGAGGCCAAGGCGGGGTGGGGGAGGGGGAGGCAGATCACTTGAGGCCAGGAGTTCAAGACCAGCCTGGGCAAAAGCGAGACCCAGTCTCTACAAAAAATAGAAAAATTAGCCAGGCATGGTGGCATGGGCCTGTAGTCCCAGCTACTCAGGAGGCTTGAGCCCAGGAGTTTGAGGTTGCAGTGAGCTGTGATGATGCCACTGCACTCCAGCCTGGGTGACAGAGTGAGACTCTATCTCAAAAAAAACAACAAAAAAAGTTGAAAGTACTAAACACTTAAATATTTTATCAGAATGGCAGTCCTATTCTGGTAAAGCTAATAGTCCAAATAAAAAAAGTTTGCAATCATCAGTGATGAAAAAAGTAAAAGTTGATCATTGAGCAATTTTATATAAAACAGCATTTGAAATCATCAACATTTCTGAAAAAAAGTTTATCAATGACTGTCAAAAAAGAAATAAACATTTTGAAAGTACGATTAGACTTTGTAACACTATACAGTGGTTACGATAAATGAGTATTTTCAGATATGAAATATTTAATAAACTTCAAAAAAACAATAATTTCAATATGGGTATATTATTATAGTATAGATTTATGGTCTTGCTTGTTACAAAACATTTGTGTACTAGAGTATAAAAATCGCTTTTTGGAAAACTCATACATTCAAGGCAATAAAATGTCAACCATTGTTGACAAAGCCTCAACTGTTTCACATTAAAGTGTTGCTAATAGTTTACTTACATGTGAAATTTAAGACTTGGAAGGTAGTTTAATGGATTTTGTTGATCATATGGAACTGGAAGTAGTAACATCTGAAATAATATAGCTAAGTTTATCAAGGCTTGAGAAAAGTAATTTTTCACTGAGAAATAGTTACATGAAAATCTCTTCGAATTTTTTACAGAGAAAACCAGTGTAATGCCATAAATAAAATATGAGATTTCAACACAAATTTTAGAAAATTTTACAGGTATTTTAATTTGACACCATCTAGGTCATTGTATTCGGTTATCTTTGAAAGATTCAATGAGAAATGTAAATAAAGTAAATCACTGTAAATCTTTCCTCCATAAACTTTATATTTACTTACATTCTGCAAATAAAATATTAGAGATTAACTAATATATTCGAAGCACTTAGAATTTAAATAACAAAAACTGGAAGACTATTCAGACCTCAAGAGCCAGCCTGCAACATAAAGAGCTACAAAAGCAGGTTGGAAATTGTGTTGGGATATTTATTTTAACAGAAATTATAAAATGGCAATAGTGGAACATTTTGAAAATAAAATTTGTTTTTAGAGATTCAGCTTTAATAAATGATATTCATCAATTCTTTCTTTAGCTTTATAAGGAAGAAAAGTTTCTGTGATGGTTAATTTGAGGCCAATATGGGATCTGAGCATAACACACTGGATATGGAAGGCATGAAAGAGAAACAGAAGATGCTGTAGAGACAAAGAAATACGTGGTCTGTCTGCCCCTCCAGCCCCTCTGTCCTTCCTTCTCTGCTCTGTCCTCTGGCCTGTGTGGCCCATCAGGGTTCATCAGTGGACTCCTGGAAGCTCAGCCAGCTAATTGGGTTTGGTCAGTTGGAGCTCCAGCAAAAGACTGGAGAGAGGGAGGAAGATGAGGCCAAAGTGACCACTGCCAGGCTCCCTCCCTGCTGGTAGCCTGCCCCTCTCCACCATTCCTCCCGCAAAGGGCCTTGGGGCTGTCCTGTGCACACAGTTCTCTCTCCAAACGTTAGAAACTGGTCAGGGCTCTGTCCCCTCCCCCTCAAGCCTAGGTTTAGTAATGTGTCCCTACTGTGACTAGCCCTGAGGTACTTCACTGTCCTTTGTCTTTTCTGGAAACCTTGCCCACCTCGCAGTAGAGAGTCCCTTTATTAAACTCTCTTCAAATTACTCAATTTGAGTGTCTGTTTCCTGGTGGGACCCTGACTGATTTATATGTCATTTGAAACAACAAAAAAGAGTATTTTTTCCAGGAAAAAAACTATTAGAGTATTTTTAAAAGGAAGGAGGGAAGGAAGGAAGGAGGGAAGGAAATGTGTTTCTTGTTTGATAACAAAAAAATGCAAAATATAAAGAATGATTATATTCTTTTAATTTATTGAATCCTGAAGCATGGCTAAATAATATTTGGGTTTGAAGGTGAACAACCTTAATAAACTTAGGCCAATTAAAGTATGACATTCCAATAAATAATTTTGTATAACTTCTTCAATAATATAGATGTAGAATATTAAAAAGTCACAAACAATATTACAAGGGTTAAAAAACATTCTAATATGTTGCTATTAGTTCAGCAGAAATTGAGAAAGGCTTTAGTACCATGAGCAATATCAATGATGCTAAGAGAAATTTTCTACCTACTGAGAAACCAAAAGCCACCTAATAACTACTAACTTATAAAAGAATTCTTTGGAAGAGTTTGATGCAGTTCAATATGTCAAAAAAAAAAATTAGATAAGTTTATCGTTTGGCTAGCGACAGTTGTGGAAAATAAGAAAAAAAAAAGAAAAGATCAGACCAATGATTTCTAAACTCCACAAATGATTTGGAAATTATTGATTGGTTTGATGATTGATTTGCAGCACAACTTCTATAACTTACTACATATTTATGTTATTTATAGTATAGTTTATTTGGGAATAAAAGTCAATATGTTTTAAAATCTGTGGTTTATACATTGATTTATATTTTAATTTGTTACCCTATGAGTGGTTATATATTTTTAATAGTGGCTGTGCCAAATACTACAACAGTGGGTTCCCTAATATGAATTATGATCAATAGATGGTAGAAACCAATTTAAGTAAGGGAGAATTTAAGTAAAAATAACACAATCCAGCTTTTTTTTTTAAACAAAGCAATATTCCAATTTCTTAGTCATTGTCTGGAGTTGAATCATAACCACAGAATTTTTCATAAAACTCAGAAAATGTTCAAGGGAACAGGAACAATGATTTTTTTTCCAGGATATTGTCTTCCCCAGGCATAGGCCAGAAGAGATACAAACTGATTCCACATCTTATAGCTGGGAGTGCAGACAGACCCCCGACTTCACACCCAGAGTGCGGGGCACTGCCGTAGGACTGTGGGCCTTAGGGACAGCAGGGAGGGGACCGAGAGAGTACTCCTGGCCTGCTTTCTCATCCCCCCGGAAAGAAAATGGCCCCCAGATGGTAACAGTTCCCTTCCCTCCTCCTGAGAGACCCAGGCTACAACTGGGAGGGTCCAGGCTCTTCCTAAGGAGTTCCATCTCTAAGGATGCTGGGTGTGTGCAAGGTTGGAGGGAGGGTGTCATACAGCCATGGGGACGTGGCCCCACTCCATTTAGACAGGAGTCTCCATCCAGCTGTTAGAGCTCTGACTGCAGCCCAGTCAGACTCAGGGGGCAACCCCACACTCCTGGAGTGAGAACAGCCTGGGAACTGATTCCCCACACCCTGGCTGGATTCAGAGGCACCAGGGACATGGCCGCAGCAATCGTGCATGAGGCGCAGCCAGACCTGTCAGTTCTAATGAGGTTCCTGAGCCAGAGAGGGCAGAATGCAGCATGGAAGCTTCTGCCACACCCAGCACAGGGAGGGATGAGCTGGGGAGGGAGGCGCCAGGGCAGGAAGGGTGTGTGTGGGGTAAGCAGACGCTGCCCACCTGCCCAGCTGTGCTGCCTGTAGGCTGAGGCACCGGCGTGGCCGCCAGGAAGGCTGGTCTCCAGATGTGCTTTCCCCCACGTGGGCTCTTGGACCACAGATTCCCTTCATGCCGGGGAATCAGGGATGGGATTTGGAGAGAAAAAATGTTTACCATGGCCAAGACCAAGAGGTGGACGGGACCCCAAGGAGCTTTCATTCATTCCTTCAACCTTCTCCCCCACCCCGTGAAACCCACCCCGGGAGGCAGGAGAGATGTATCTGATGTATTCATGGCTTAGAGTCCCACACGCACACTCACTCACACACCCACATCCATCACACTCCAGCTTTGAAAACGTCGTTAACAAATTTCTTAATGTGGCTGTGATGATGACATTCGTACACGCTAGAGAGGGATTCTCCGGAGGAAGAGACAGCTGGAGAGGGGAAGAGGATGGGGCAGACAGTTATAATCCTCCTGTGACTCTCCCAAGCGCACAGGATAATCTGTCAGCCATTTAGGAACCACAGTGTCAGGCTGTGGCTGCCCCAAGAGGAGGCTCAGAGACAGTTCACACCCCAGCCGCTGCAGCTGGCGGTTTGGAGATGTGTCTCAGCTAAGCCAGCTGTCGGCGCCCAACTCTGAGCGTCAAACCGCCTTGGAGGGTGGGACCAGGCCACTTGGGCTCCTCTTCTCTGGTTGCTGATTCTAACGTCACCTGTGGAAATAACGACAGGCCTGGGCAGAAGAGCAGAGCCTGCCCCTTGGGGATGGGAGCAGCAGAGACCTGGGCGTGATTCTCCCCTCCGGTGAGGGGCGGGTGTGGACAAGACAGGCATCCACCTGCGTGCCTGAGTGATGACCAGGAAAATGAATGTGGGTGCCTTGCCTGGTGGGCGGAAAGGACAGGCCAGGAGCAGAGAGAAAAGCAATCGCCTTCCCCAGCCGTGTCCTCCCTGCCAGGAAGGTTGACCTGCCTTTTGGTGGCTGTGCTAAGTCATCCAGATGTTCTCCCCCGGACCTCAGCACCCTTTTCTACAATGTAAGTCACCATCTTAGTGACGACCACAATTTCTGTCCATTGCACCACGAACCGCCGATTCTATGGTTCTCTCCTCTGCCTAGTCTAACCTCACTCTGCCTGTTCATTTACTCAACATATTTACTGAGCAACCACTAAGTACCAGACCCAGGGCTAAGCCTGGAAAGCTCACAAATTCAGACCTAGGCCCAAATTGCAGTTTGGCTACTTACTAGTTGTATGACTTCAGGCATTGTCTAATCTCCCTGAGCCTCAGATTTCATAAAAGGGGGGGAAGTGCAGACCTTATAGTGCCGCTGGGAGAGTGAAATGAGATGGTGCTTATTAGGTGCTTAGCACGGGGGGCACCTGCTCTCTAACTCTTCTTCCTCAGTTCTCTTCCGCTCAAGGGTCGAGCCCTTGCTTTGTGCTTCCCTAAGCACCCTGCAGCGCCTTGCATGCAGCGAGCGCTCCACAGAGGTTGGGTGACAGAAGTTGCCTGGTGACGAGCTGGGATACAGGAATACCACGTGCCTTGTGCCGGGGGAGTCTCCTGTGCCTCCCAGCCCTGGTTAAGAGCTTTACAGCTGCAGATGTCCATGGAGACACTGTTACTATTTCATTTGGTGCTATTATTTTTTTCTCCCTTTTATTAGCAAAAGAACAAACCAAGACTTGAGGGAGTGGCAACTTGTCAATGGGGAAGCCGAGCAGTGGGGTGAGGAGCACGCCAGACAGGCCAGAAGAGCTGCTTCAAAGCACAGACATGCCACAGAGAACATGTGTGCGGGGGCTAAGGCCTTGCTGCTCTCTGAGGTCCAAGCCTGCCTCCTCCAAAGTCATGCAGCTCATCCCTGCACCATCTACTCTGTAGGGTTGATGGCAGGAACCGGGGCCTCATGTAGGTACCATGAAAATGATTTGGAAATGATTTGTGCTAGGTCATACATCACAGCCCTCCAGGACTTAAAGGTTGATGACTCTGAACAGACACTAATGCCTGTGAGCAGACACTAATGGCTCTGAAGCTTAGCAAATCCGCTCCAGCTCTGGATGCTTTGGAGAGTGACGATCTGTTGACAATGAACTAGCTGGCTCTTTTAGGCCAGACTCTTGGTGGTTCACCCTGTGGGTGCTTTGTGGGGAGGGGGAGTTGAGCCACAGGCTACTCAGGCCATTGCTACAGCCCATGTGCAAGGCAGCTTGTGGAGTTGCAAGCACATATTTGCAAAGAAAATCATTTTCCTTCAACAAAAATCTGGCAACTGCAGGAGATGCAGAACCCTGGGCCTGGGGTTTTCCAAGCCCTGCCAGATTTTTGGCTCTTACCCAGTGTGCTTCTGCACCAAAGTCACAGTGAGGGAAACCTTCTGATTACCCACTCCTAGGCCTAACAGTCCTCAATCGTGAGTCCTCAACAAACCCCCAAGCTCAGCCTGTCCTTCCACCTCTTGACCCTGTTTAGTGCTGTTTGGCCCCTCGGTGGTCCCACATCACACCCCAACCCCACAAGGCATCACAGAGAATCAGGCAGCCCCACAGCTCCTGTGTGGGAAGAATCTAGAGAAACTTAATTCCACTGGTCTTCACATATTTCCAGCAATTTTGTAAAAGAAAATGAAATCACCAAAAGTGGTATTTTTTATAAAGACTTATTATAAAATCAACAAATGAGCATAGTGATGCTGTTTTGATGGATCCCAAAATTGAAAATTCAGAATTAGGGGTTATGATACGTATGCCTGACACACAGCCCATACCCTAACTAACTTCCAACCCAGCCCGGGGCTTACTCCCCTTCACAGTCACCTTTGCAGAGGGTGTATTTCACTGAAACCATAAAGGGTCAAGGTCAGGGCATGGTGTGTGGAGCCCAAGAGGGAAAGTTAGAGCCCTCTCACCTGGGATTCAACCTCGCAGAAGTGCAGGGACACGTGCAGAAGGGGCTGATGTAGGCAGACTCCAGAAGAAGAGGGAGTGGTTCTCGGGGATGCTGAAGAAAGACGCAGTGCATCTTCTGGGCCTTTCACAACCCGTAGCTCTCACCACTCTCCCTCAGTCCCAGCCAAGTGCGGAACTCAGGGGGTAGGAGCCATGTTTCAAAGAAGCAGTGTCCTTAGTCCTCATACTCAAGGACTCCCTTCTGATCAAGAACTTCCAAGTCTTCCCTCTTAATCCAGAGCATGTGTGTGGCATGCATGTGTGTGAGCGAGCATGTGTCTGAGCGTGCACGTGTGTGAGCGTGCATGTGTGCACACACACACACTGATGGGGCTAGACAGAGAGAACCGAGATTGAGACTTTAAACAAGGCCCCGTCTGGACGGCAGGCCCTGACTTTCATTCTGTATGTTGTGCCAGTTGTCCAGCTGTGATGGATGGTGACACTCACACTAGACTTGGCTTTTTCCCAGGTCTCGGGGTGCAGCCATCACTGGGTTATGCTCTGGACGTGGGACCCTCTGCTCAGGCATGCAGCTCCTTCTCGGCCTAGGCCTTCCACCTCTAACTCCAACATGCAAATGCCCCAGAGCCAGCAGTCTGGCTCGTCTGGCAGCTCCTCCAAGCTGCGCACTTCCAAGGGCCTTGTCTTTCTCCTTTTTGATCTTGCTGATGCTGGCAGGAAATCCCAGGACTCCGCCATGGAACTTTGATCTGCATAATGGAATCAGGCAGAGGGAGACACTAGCATATGCTGAGAGCCCTTTCAGCTGGCTTGGGCTCAGGGGTAAGGGAAGCATGGGCTTGGATGTTTAATGAGGGCAAATCTGCAAAACCTGGGAAATAAAAACTGAAAGATGTAAATAGCGAGAGATTACCGCTGAATTCTTGTAATTGTCTTACAAGCCCCTCTGGAGGGGCAGACAGTGACTAAGAAAGGACTTTGCCATGGGATGACGATCAGGGCTTGGCAGGCAGAGGTGTGGTTTATAGTTGGTCCTGAATGAAGCTAAATGTTCCAATCCGGGGTATTTTTTTTTTCTATCGCTGGTTTTTGTCAGTTTTCTTCCTCCCGGCCCCGCCCCAAAGCTTGTGCAGTGAGCCAGGCAGAGGTTGCTGGGGACTTGAGGAAGTGGGCTGAGGGACGCAGCTTTCCATCTGCCTCTGCAGGCCTCTGTCTCCTCATCCAAAGTGTAGTTCCATTCACCTCTCCCGAGCTCACCTGTGTGGCACATGTGACATTGGCTTGTTCTTCCTGTTAACGGTGTGTCTGTCCCTCTACCCTAGACTCCAGCAATGGGGCCAGGAGGCCAGGGGTCCCACTGAGGCAGTGAGGCTGATTGCAGAGCTTGTCCTTGATGTGATGCCCCATTCTTTTCTGGAACTGACCTGACTTCATCGAGCTGGGTGGACTTGGACATGTGACCTGGCTTTCATGAGCTTTACTTTTTTCATCTGTAAAACGGAGGTTGTGTGGATTAAATGAAATGTTCCATGTACAGTGCTTAGCATAGTGCTTTGTACATAGTGAGTGCTCAACTCATATTTATTACTACCACTGCTCTTTTCCAACTTCTTCTCAGGCCCAGACTCCTTGCTGCAAACTGGACCCAGCCTCTAGATTCTTCAGCATCTCCTTGGCCTAGGACTCTGACACTAAAAGTGTCGACCTTTGCTAGGATGATGTGACTCACCTTAGTGAGGAAAACTTTTCCTCCAATAAACAGCTACCAGACATTACAGTAACCATTTTGTATACTTGAATTCCAATTCTTTCAGCACTCTTACAGGCAAGGTATTATTTTCTTTGTTTTATGGAAAAAAAGACTGGGTATCAGAGAGTAACTGAATTGCCCTAGGCCATACACTTAGAAAGTGGTGGAGCCAGGCTTTGAATCAGGTGGGTCTGGTGCTGAAGCCCAGGATACATGAAACACTGTCCCCTCAGTGAGCCCTTCTAACGTGGCCCTGGCCTCCAAGACCACATGTACAGACAGCGCCTGACTTGGGCCAAGTGCGCGGGATGGGGCCTAGGGCTTTGGTGGACCACAGCAGGCCAAATGCAAGATTCTGGCCACATCAGCACCACACTCCAGGCGATGGAGCCAACCTGAAGGCTGGGGTCCTCCTTGGAACACCGTGGGAAGAAATAAAGACCTGATCAGAGACATCTAGCTACAGACTCACTGAGAGATGATGGCACCTCACTAAGGTGGAATTTTAAATTTAGACAAGAGCTGGAAATAAAGTGTGTTTTATTGCTATCTAGAAGGAAAGAACTTGCCAAACAAATTAATAATGTAAACAAGATTTCCCACAAGAATCTTTAATCTGTGTAATCCTATTCAATTCAATAAACATTTCATAAGCACTTACTGGGTGCTGAATTGGAGAACTGAATGAATCTGTCCCTTTCAAAGGGAGCTCACAGGCCAGCCTAGAAGCAATCTAAGTGCACTCATGCACACACAGACACAAATAATACATTTAAAAAATCAAGTTCTGCATGAGTACAATGAAGAGAGGGATAAATTAGGTTTGGCAAAGTCCAAAAAAGCTTAAGACTCAACCAACAATTTTCAGAAACCCATTCCTTTCAGAAGTACCTTTTATTTGAAAGATTAATCTAGTGATGAAAATTATTTCCATCAAGTTTTTAAAGCAGGATATCAAAGGGCTGATACCACCTCAACTTTTGTCAGCCTAGTTGAAACTATTATGTGAGCATTAAAATAATAAGATTTCCCCTCTTCTAGAGACATTCTATAATTTAGACGTACATTTGGTTCAAGTGCATCTTTCTCTCAGTCCAAGTTAATGCACCTTCTCTGCAGGCCATATGTGGGAAAATTAGGTTTTCCATTTCTCTGGGGATCCCGGAGCATTTTTGCAATGAATATGTACCAGAAAAATGTGAAAATATGGTACAGAGGGATTCAGGATTAAGATCAAACAGACAGTACATGAGATGGTACCAAAGGAAGGGAACTGGATCATGGCCTTGGTATTGCACCAGCTTTCCTACAGAGACAGGAGAGGCAGAACATGGGTGAAGATGTTAGGCAGAAAGTGGCAACATTCAAGGCAGATTTGGCAAGGGGTAAGAAAGATGGAGCAAGGCAGAAGCTTTGCCTCTGAGGGGTCCACTCTGGAAGGTGACTGAGAGGCTGTGAACCCTTAGTGACAGGATGCTGGGGCCATGGCAGGCTGGGAACTGGTAGGTGCTCTTAGTAGTTACCTCCCCTGGCCTCTAAGCCCAAGTCAGCCTGTCCCCCAAGCCCCCACTCTGAAAAACCAACATCCCTTCTTGAGAGCTCACTCAAACCCAACTACACTGACTCAGCAGGCCCGGGAAGCACCGAGAAACCTCAGGGGGAAATCCAAAGCCCAGATCTTCTTATTCTGAGAACCTCCCACCACCGGAAGGAAGAAAAGATCATGAAACTCAGCACTTTTCAGCCCACCATTCGCCATTCCTGTCCACCGTGGTGGCACCGGCCAGGGGTTGGCGGGTCTGCAGCTATTTTTACCCTCAGATTTCTGGAATTGCCGACCAGTCCTGGTTACATGACACCACAGGCAACTCAACTCCATCCATAGTAATCACAAGAAATCTAAGCCACAATGTACAGCTGCGCATGGCCACACTTATCCTTACCCCAGACGCAAGAGCCCCAACTACAGAGTCAAGCGCCAAGGCCCACGCTGGAGAGTGAGGAAGCACCCCCCTCGGGATTTCCAAGGGTCAGACAGGATGCTCGTTGCAGCCCACAGCCATTGCCTGTCGGGGGACACCAAAGTTCAGGGTTTGTGTTTCAATCCTTCCCAGGGCCTCTAAGTTGGATGTTCCTGTGGTTTGTGGTGGACTCAGTCCAGAATAGTATTTTACAGTCACAAAGAGCTACTTTGTTGAAGGCCGCCTTGTCGACCTTGTTTTGGTGGTTACCAACTCAACAATGGTTTCTTTCCTCTTCTAAACCTCTCACCTGTGAACCTCCAGGTCCGCTTACCTTTCATTCCCATCCCCCATCTGCCTTTCAACCCACAGGCTTCTTTCAGAGGCTCCGGATGCTGGTATATTTTGAGAAGGAAATACTTCCTCATAGTGTGGATAGATAAATAATGTTAACACCAGAGAAAATTTTAATCCTAGATAGAACCTTTTTCTGCCTAGAATGTATGTGAAAGAATCCTGTGACCTGTAAAGTCCCACCCAAGGCTTTTCTAGGCTGCTGTAAGGAGGGTGTCTGGGCATGATGAAAAGTATCGGTGTTCTCTTCTCCAATGGCAGCCCAGGGCTTTGGGTTTCTCTGGGGTGACAGCTAGAAGAAGAGTTAAAGAACACTTGTTTATAATTTTCATAACAGGTAGTTATTATTGTTGTGATAAAGAGAGTCCTGCCTGCAGGCCAGAGACTGGCCCCATTTTGGGTCACCATTTTCTTGGGGAGGAGGCCTCACGTTGAATGTTTCTGCCTGAAAGTGACAAAAACACTGTCAACTGAAAGCAACTGTATATCCAAGCCACCATTTTCTTTTGCTTTTATTGACAAATGTTCTTTAAGCCTCAAAACATTAAATCATAAGACCTTTCCCCATTGGATTTCCCTCAGAGAATTAACTTGGATCAAGACGTATTCAGTGAGAGACGGACTCTAAACCTGCCCTGCTCAGGGAGCTCTGATGCTGGGCTCCAGCCCCTCTTTCACAGGCCCAGCTCCTGGGGACCGTTCATGGGGGATTTGCAGCAGCAGCTATTTTCTGTGTCCGTTTCCAAGCTGTGACTCAGTGACTGCAGTTACTGTGGCAGGGCCACCGACCAGGCACAGGGCTCAGAAGGCCAGGATGGCGTGGCAGTGGGGTAAGCTGAGGTGGGAGGAAGACCAAGAGAATAGAAAGCTGCAAAAATACAAGACTTGATAGGCCCACTATTCCATCATGTAATATTCAAATATAAGACCCTGACCCAAAATAGCCACTCGCTTTCTGCCTTTTCTCTTTGTGTTGGCTCCAAGAAACACGAAGTGAGAGGGAGCTGAACAAAATGCTTCATTCATGAGAGCCTGGCGGATGCAAGCGGGTTCACGACTTGATAATCCCTGACAGCCCTCATTAAATCACTGCGCTGCAGGTGTGAAGGCTGCTGGCTTGGGGCTGTAACTTGGGCAAGCAGTGTCGGTCCTGGCAGGAGGACTGGCACACTGTCCCTTGATTCTCTGCAAACAGGACAGGGCAGCTTCCCAAGCTGACAAAGGAACAGCCTGACCAGGGAACAGTCATGATTCAGAATGAATGCTTAAGGCAGAAGTCTCTTTTTATGGCAAAAAGTCAGAGGTTTTTCTCTTCATTTGATGTGTATAAAAATGCTTGATTTCGTCAATGAAATTGAGCGCCAGATACCCTAAAACTGGTAAAGGGGGAAGAACCTTCTGGTTCTTGACTCTAGGTCTCTCAAGATTTACCTTCTTCTTAGGGGTCAGTCCTAACCTGTGTTTTCTACACACCAACTTCAATTCCTTGGCAATGGGGGCACAACTTGATATCCCACCAGTGCCACCATGCAGGAGGGTCCTGGTTTGGCCTCTCCAACAGAGGGAGGAGGGCCTGCCACACAGCACATCCACCGCCCCTCGGGGGCTGTCCCTCCTTTCCACAGGATCGGTGCTCATTTTTATTAGGGAAGTGAGTGTACCTTGGGACATGTTTGTCTGACAAAAGAACAGATTTCCGTGCAGGGAGAGGATTAGCTGCCACCATTGTAGTGTGATTTTAAGTGTCTTTAGGAAAGTTTGAGGTAAAAAAGGCTCTCCCATACTGCCTGTTTTGTCACTGATTCCCTCAGTTAAGGATTTTGTTCATTTTGGTTAACATCTTTTTAAATTGCAAGTACCATTGAAAATCATAACCCATGATGCTGTTCCTAATGTCACAAGGCACCAAGGGGGGACATAAAGGAGTGAAAGAACCCAGCTCCTGCCCACAGTGACTCCACCAGCAAACTCTTGATTGGCAGGGCACAGTCACTAAAGAGAACTGACATATGAGGCAGGTTTTGACAACCTCTCTGATACTCAGTTTCTTTGTCTGTATAACCGGGAGGATAACAAAAACAGCATCTAACTCCACAGGATGGTTAGGAAAATAGAATGAAGTCTGGAAATCTGGTATGAGCATCTCAAAATTATACAAGTCAAGTGTAAACTTCCCATGGTACCATTTGCCAGAAGTCAGGATCCAGGGAGGGCAACTCTGTTAGACCCCTCCAGGTGGTTTTGTTTATTGACCTAACAGAAGGTGTGTTCCCCAGGGATGGAGGCCATGCCATGTGCCCCAAGTATTTGGCTTTGTGAGGTCTTAGTCACTTGTTGCAGGAAGGAAATATTGGCTGCTGGGTCTGTTGGTATACAAGTTGAAGTTATATCTATGGGAACATCAGGTTTTTCAACTTCAATATGCACATTTAAGCCTTTACTTAGTGAAAATACCTCCTTAATAATTAACTCTTTCATCTAGTCACCTAGATAGCACCAGTATTTAAGGAATCAGGAACAAAAACACAGAAGTCATTCAAAACAATCCAAACCATTGAAATTCAACCACCGTGTTAACACACTTTGCAAGCAGACTGAAGAAAAATGTAAAACTGAAGCTATTTCTAATGGCTTTAGCTAAACCAAATAAACCTGGAGGGGAAAATAAAATTATTTCTCCCAACTAGAGTTTTTACAAGGGTTGAAAAATCAAATGCTTTCCTTAAACTCTACTAAGCAAACAAAATCCTTCTAAAGTCCATGAGAAATGGCAAGTATTTAGGTGATTAAGTTTGAGTAGACATGTAAGAAATGTTTCTGGAAAACTGTACAACAACTGGCCAGGACAGCAGTCACTTAGCAGAAGCATCAGGATTTGGTGGTATCAGAAGTGCAAGCTTAGATCTACAGACTTGAAACCCAGGACTTGGAAACTGAATCCATTCTTAACTCTCCCCTACCCTCATCTCCTAATAGAGTAAAAATCGAATGTCTTCAGAAAGCCATAATTTTTGAGAGATAACAGGAAAAGTATTTGAAATCATTAGCATTTACCTGGGTCTTCCTTCTCTGTTTTTCTAACTGGCTTTCCTCTGTGTGTTAGTCAGCTTGGTCTGTCATAACAAAATGCCACGGACTGACTGGCTTAAACAACTGAAATTAGTTTTCTCACAGTTCTGGAGGATAGAAGTTCAAAATCAAGGTATGGGCAGGTCTGGTTTCCCCTGAGGCCTCTCTCTTTGGCTTACAGATGACTGCCCTCTTGCTGTGTCTGTGAGTGGTTGTCTTTACACTCCCAAACATCCCTGGTGTCTCTCTGTGTAGCCAAATTTCCTCTTCTTATAAGGGCACCAGGGAGATGGGATTAGGGCCCACCCTAATAGCCTCATTTTAACTTAAGCAACCCTTTAAAGACCCTATCTCCAAATATCGTCACATTTCAATGTGCCTGTTAGGAGTGATAGCAACAGAAAAATGTTGTCCCTAACCCCAAGAAACTTTCGTTCTAGTAGTTGAGAGATCTGACCTCAAATAACCATAACATAAAGGCAGCTTGTGGTGAACATCATAAGAGATTAGAGCAGAGATTGGTAAACTACAGCCTGCCAAATCTGGCCCACCACCTGTTTTTATAAATAAAGTTTTATTTAAATACAGCTATGCCCATTTGGGTATGCATTATTTATGGCTGCTTTTGCAAGTTGTATAATTGCAACAAAGACCATATGGCCTGCAAAGCCAAAGATATTTACTATCTGGCCCTTGACAGAAAACGTTTGCTGACTCTTGGACTAAAGTCAAATTTTATAGGCGATGAGAGGCAGGAAGAAGCCCCTGAGACTGTTGCATTTGGGGATATGTCACTGAGGAAGTATAATTTAAGCTGGCTTTGAAGGGTTAAAGAGAGCTTGAGAGGTGGTGGTGGGAATGGGGTTCTGAGCAACACAAACAGCATGAGGAGATGTGTGAGGCCACAGAAATTCAAGGCAAATTTGGGGCCCACATAAAAATAGGAGTCTGGACCTCAGTCAGAGGATTCTGGAGCGTTTTGGAGGGTTTTGGAGCAGGGGTTGATGTATAATTAGCACATTTTGTGTGAGAGACCCTGTACTGAATGCACGGATGAATTAGACCCAATTCCTTCCACCAAGGAGCTCATAACTCTAATAATGGAAATAAGATAAATGCCCAAACAATTATAGTACAGGGCAGAATAATGTCTCTAGAGGGGAAACCTGAACCAGGAAAGTGATCGAAGAGGGGTTTGAGCAAAATGAAAATTGACGATCGGGTCAAGGATGGATTATTAGTGATGATGATAATGATTAAGATTCACTGAGCCTGTGGTATGAGTCAGGTCCTCTGCTAAGTGCTTTCTACACCACAACTCATTTAATTTCATAACAACCCTGCAAGGAGATATTCCTATTATTCCCAATTAACTGATGAGGTAACTCAGCTAACTCAGCTGACCAATATTACTAGTATTTGAGTAGGTTAATTAGAACCTACTCAAATACTAACTATAAACTATGAATCCTAAATCCTCTTGTTCATTGCTCTCCAAATGATAGACTTTTGCAAAATTCTTTTAATAGGTGTCTCCCTGCTGCCCCTCTCCCTATAGTGGTGAAGAGGATGGGTGGGATGATCTAACTTGGGTTCAAATCCCAGTTCAGTCTGAGTCTCCTCATCAGTTAAATGGGAATAATATTAGTCAGCTGAGTTAGCTGAGTTACCTCATCAGTTAATTGGGAGGAAATGTGAAATTTTGCAAAAATGACTGATGCCTCAGCACTTGGTTCTGATGTGTGAATTGTGAAGAAATCGATTCCCTGCTGCTCCTTTGGATGCGATGTGCATCTCTGTTTTTCCAAGTGAGAACTCAAAAGAGGTGCTGTTCTCTATAGTGTATGCTTATACCATAATATTTTGTGCTTTACATTTAAAAGCACCACAAAGTTATTGATATTACTTGAGCTCACTGAGGCTAAGGATTACCAGCATTTCAGAGAAGGAGGAGGGGACATCTGGAGGAAGCCCTTCTGGCCCTCCCACCATGCTCCCACCAGGTGCTGACAAGGCTCCTAGAGATGCCCAAGAGGCCTGTGGTACTAAGAACCACAGCTACAATCTGGCAGAGCAGAGGCCTCTGTGTATCAGGGGACATCCTCTGGGCAGTGACTCCAGCTGGTGGTAAAGTAGATGCTGCGCAGTCCTGACGACCAGCAGGGAGGCAACAGGGCCTCCTGGCTACACTGGGTTCCTGAGGAGAAATGTCAGAAGCTACTGCCCAGGGTATGAGGGAAGACAGAGTGGATTCAATGTGGGAACTCAGTAGCTCTTCAGTAACCCCCCCTTCCACCCCCTGGGATTCCCCACATACCACTAGGTCCTAAATAACAAGCTGCAATTACAGTAAAGTGCTAAAGTTACAAGTTTGTTCTAAACACTCTTCAACAAAGAATATTCAGTGAAAAGGAACCCCAGGCAGTTATAAACCTTTTTTGGTGTGTAGAAACCATAAGGTTTCCATCCAAGAATGTGTTGCCTGTTTGAGGCTGGCCTTTATTCTTTCAGATGGGTGCCAGTGGCATGCATCTCAAATGAGCAGTTGTCTGTGGCCCCAGAGTCTGTGGCTGAGGCATATCTAATCGGGTTAAGCAGCCGTTCATCCCAGCTGTCAGCTCGCTGGAAATCAGAACATTATCTGCAACCACACACAACTCAAATAGAAGGTTGGCTCCCGGAGGCCTGAATCTCCAGCTCCCCCTGACCTTGCTGTGGTGGCCCCTGACTGTCTCTTTTCCTACGTGACTACATACAATAGTAGCAAAGCTATTTTAGGGATTAAAACAGCTAATTGCAGATTTCCATCATGGCCAGCCACTCAGAACACAGGTTTGGAGAGGGCATTGGTGGTCTTTTCCCGTGGGGATGATTTTGGCTCATTTGCCCCATGAAGTTGCTCATCCACATGCTGGGTCCACAAAGCTGTTAATTGGGGGCTCTTCCACATGGCTCACTGGTTCTGGACATGAGGAATTTGCTGGAATTTAGTGTGAAACAGCATGTGATGGTTTCTTGGCCCTAGAAGCATGGCTAGAAAGGCCTTTAAAAGTCACCTCCTCTGCCTGCTTTACTGGATAGATGAAGAAATCAGGCTCAGAAAGAGTCTCATAGCTAGACAGGGGAGGGGTGGGATGAGGCTCTGTGTTTCCTGTCTTTCTGGTGCTCTCTCTTCTGAGATGTCTGCACAACTAGATCACGTTGCTTAAAAGCATAGTGGAGGCAGTAAAACAGGCCTAAAGCCAGGTTTAAATCCAGGCTCTTACATGTGCAGCAGGGTGACCTTAGGTAAATTATTTAACCTGGCTGAGCTGTAGTTGCTCCATCTATAAAATGGGGCCTATCAGGTTGGCCAATTAATTAAACAAGATCATGACTTAGAGCTTGCAGCACAATGCCTAACATTTAGCAAATGGTCCCTTGACAGTGCTTGGTGTATGTTTTAGTTCATTTGGGCTACTATAACAAAATACCATTAGCTGAGCCACTTATAAACAACAGAAATTTATTGCTCACAGTTCTGGAGACTGGGAAGTCCAAAATCAAGCCACTAGCAGATCCAGTGTCTGGTGAGGGCCCACTTCCTGATTCATAGCATCTTCTCTCTGTGTCCTCACATGGTATAGGGGAGAAGGAGCTCTCTGGGTCCCCTCTTTTATAAAAGCACTAATCCCATTAGTGAGGACTGTGCCCTCATGATCTAATCACCTCCCAAAGGCCCCACCTCCTAACACCATCACCTTAGGGGTTAGGATTTCAACATATGAATTTCAGGGGGATGCAAACATTCAGTCCACTGCAGTGTCTCTGTCACTGTTGCAAGGATATGTGGCTCCTTTTGCTGAGAGCTATTCTCCAGATTCTCTGCCTAGGAGGAGATGCACTAGAAGTTGATTTTCATGCAGCAACTCCCTCCAGCTACCCAAGCACTTCCTGTCTTTTCTGAGAGGTGATCTCCACAGGGCCAGTAGGACCCAATCCTGGGAAGGCTGGGGACATAGAGGGATCAGAGAATTCAGGAGAAAAATATGTGTTATTTTCCCCCAAGAGGTTAAATATCCTCCTCCAACGAAAACAAGACCTTTGAATTGTGGTCCTCCTTTTTCTTTAGAATAGAGTGGCTGTGCAGGACAATGAGCTCATCCACTGCTCAACATCCTTGGCCTCTCCAGAGGAGCAGTTTGTGTGTCTCCACCAGCCCTGGAGGACATGCTGCACGGAGCAGCCCACAATGGCCAGGTGGGGCTGCCCTCCTCCAGGGGAGAGTGTTGTTTTCACGAGCGAGGAAAGGACAGGCTCCTGCCTTGCTCACTGCCATCCCAGCTCAGGAGGTGGCATGTAGAATTAATTTCAGAAGAGAGAAAATTTCCAGTTTTGGGACAATGGTAGCCACCTTGCAGGAGAAGTGGGTCTTTGGTGGGGATATTCCCTTGGAGAGATAATTTGACTAGAAATAGAGAAGGAGCTATGAAGAGGGGAAAGAAACAAAGCAAGCATTTGGGCGGTGAGCTTGACTCGAGGGGAACCAAGAGATGTGCCCAAGGAAACGGCTTTATGCCGAGGGCTTCCCAGGCTTTCGGGCAAAGGCCAGGCAAGGGGCTCTGCTGTGGCCCCCTTCATAGAGAGCATCTCCTCAGCTCTGGAAAGCCTCAGGAAGCTCCACCTGGTTTGTGCTCCTTGGTTTTTTTCCAATCGCCGTGTGGAACTGCCAACATTTTCCACATTAAGAACAAATCAAAAGAGATTTTTCACTAAGTGTGAGTTAGTGGACAGGAATGAGAGCAAATCAAATTCATGCAAAAATAGAGGAAATTAATTTTTAAAAAGCCCAACCAAACACCCTGTAATTTTCAGTGATTTCCTTTCAGGGAAACTGTGACCACTGTCACTATAAACAAAGCAGAGAATAAATAAATAAAAAGGGAAAGAAGGTTTTGTTTTTTCTCCCTGCCTCCCTGACGGATGGTTTATAGAGGCCTCAGGATAAAAGTCAGCCTCTAATCGTTCCCAGATGGTGCCTGCCTCTGCCCCTGCTTCAGTGTTTCCCCACGCGCCTCTGCCCTGGTCTGCCAGACACATTGCCGGTCCGGTGATGGGAGCCGGACCGTCGCCCCCTCGGCTGCGGCCACAGCCAGATGCAAAGGGGCAGCAGAAGGCTGGGGCCGTTGGCAGGAAGGACAGATGCCACCACAAACCCCTCATCACCATGGAAATGAGCCGCCCCAGCCAGCATCCTCTCCCTTCAGAGGGCTGGACTCCTGGTGGCCTGGCTCTGACTCTAGCCCTGGGGACCACCAAGGAGCTGTGCGCCTCCTTCCTCTCGGGATCACCTTCCTCCACTGTGCTCATTGCTGTGTTCCTAGGGCCCACAGAGTCCTACTTCGGAGGAGGGGACCTGGCTGGGTGGAAGTCCTCGCCCAACTCAGGAGAAGGACTCTGCCCTTCCAATGCACCGCTCATACTGGGACACCTGGACTGATTATTATAAGCAAGTCAAACTCTTTCTGAAATGAAGCAAGGCGTTTGTCATGATCAAAGTCACTGTCTCATATCATCTTTGCTCCTCTGCAGTTGGGATTGGGGGTCCACTGTCCCATCTGCCAGGAGTCTCATCACCCCATGTTGCCACCCCCAGTGCCTCTGCTGCTTGTTTGCTTCCATGAGCCTCAGGAGGCCGCACTGCAGAGCACATGACCCCAGGGACTGCTTGGGAAGCATCTTCTGTCTCCTTACCTCCTACCCCACCCCACATCCCAAGAATGAAGCCTGGAATGCCACATGAGTGGGTCCCCTCTTGACCTCTCAACAACTGGGATTTAGTAGAAATGGGGACATGTAGCCAGATTTCTAGCCTCTATTTCTACCACCTTGGCATCTCTATTGACTATTGTAGGAATTCAGGTGCTTTTACGACTACATGATCTTTTTGTATGTGAGAAGACATAAGCCTTTTTCTATGAAGAACTTGAAAATAACTTTTTAGCTGTTGAATATCTCTTGCAAAACAAATATCATGATGAGTTGGGGTAATGAATCAGAAACAGATGGATAAAATTTCTCTGAAATACACAGAATTTCAACCCAGAGGGAAGGGGCAGGGGCGAAAAATGTTTGGGGTTTCCACGAGCCCAAAATACAAGGAAAGGGGCTTGAGCCACTTGACTGAGCCAACCAGCTCATCTGGGAGCATCCAGTCCAGCATCAACAGAGATGTCTGTGCGGCCTCCAAGAGGCATGGTTATAGAGAACATGGAGCTACTATCAGATTTCTAAAACATGGCTTCTGAAAATAAGCTATTCTAATTTACAGTATACCTTCCCTGAACCACTCCCCTGGAGCAGTCCCCTGGAGCATTTCCATGGAAGATGGAAATTATTTTGGAGATAACCAGTTGCTGGGTTTGGCATCCATTCTGCAACAGTCAGATGTGTGCACAGAGGCCCTGATTGGTGGGGTGGGAGTGTGCTAGGCAGTGGGGGCGGACACATCAGTGGTTTTAGCAAGAATGTGAAAATACTATATTTTGTGACAAAGTTGCTCCAGGGTAGGCAGATTGCTCACAAATCAGTTACAGATTTCCCTGAAATATATAGGGACTTCCATGCAGAAGAAAGGGAGCTTGGAGCCCAAATGCATCTGGAGTTCTGTTAAGCTCAAAAGATGGGAAGGGAGTTGGAGACAGTGACTGGTCCCAGCGGTGGCCCCTCAGCCAGTCCTCCCCCTTCCCACACACTGGGGCCTGTGCTGGCTGCACACCTGTCGGGTGGCTTTGCAGAGTTCTCAAGGGCAGTTGCTGCATCCTTGGTTCTCCAGTCTGCCCTGCAGTGTTAGTCTACCCTCCAAAACTGACCTGAGTCAGTGACTACCACTACCATGCAGCTATCTTTGTTGTTGAAAGGAGAAGCCTGCTTTCCAGTTGGGACATGATATTTTGAAAATGATGCCAAAGGGAAAAATGATTGGGGATCACTCAGAAATTGGCCTAAATTTCATGTTCCATGGAATATTTGTAGACACTCCAACACTCCCAATTGTGGTCCTTCCTAGAAAGCCAAAAGGATTACTTATTCTACTAATTCATACTTAATACATCTAAAATGGGACTCTTTGTTTCCATTACTGCCTTAGTATTCTCATCTTAGCCGGGGCCAGTGGCATCTAGCTGGAAATCTCAGATTCCTCCTCGACCAGTCCCTCTTGCTCATTCCTTAGATGCAGTCCATCAGAAAGTCCTAGAAGTGTAAGTCCAAGGCCCAAAATATGTCTTGAATTCACATGCTGCCACTGTCCCCTCCAGGCACCAGCATCTTCTGGCTGGACAACCTTGGTCACCTCCCAGGTGGTTCACCATCTCTACTTGCTGCTCTTCCTGCCTTTCCACCAATCCATCCTCCACACAGCCGCTCTAGCGACCGTCTTTTCTCAAAACATAATTCAGATCATGTCATTTCTCTGCACAAAAATGTCTATGGCTTTCCACTGTAGTTAGAATTAAGTCCAAACTTCTCACTGTGACCTTCAAGACCTTGCATGATCCAACCTCTGCTTCCCTCAACTCTTGCCCCATCCCCCTCTCTGCACCCCACCCATCTTCCCTGGGATCTAGCTACCTGCCCTCCTCATAGACACTTGTGCCCATCTCAAGCCCTTCATACGTACATATCACCAAAATCTCCCTTTCAGCTCCTTGCAGCACTGGTTCCTTCTCGTTCTTTGAGTCTCAGCTTGAAGGTCTCCTCCTATTTGTTCACAGGTCATAATAATGATCTCAAAGCCCAAAGATCTTAATGTAAATCAGCCATTGATTGGAAAGTTTTCTGGCTGCAGATCTTAATTTCTGTTCAGTCTTTGACACTTGTTAGCATAAGGATGTGTGTTTGCATGTGTGTGTGCATGCACACAACACTCACATTAACACACATTCACCTGACCCTGGCAAGGAGTACACTGGTGAGGAGGGAGATGATGGCAGCAGAGCTGGGGGGCCCACAGACAAATTCCCACAACAAAAAAAACAACTGTAACCTTGGATCCTCTCATCCCAGGAAACCCTGCCATGAGAGTCCTGTGAGCAGGGGCCTCTTTCCTGGCAGTGAAAGACAAGTATCCTAGGATGGCTGCTGGGTCAGTGGGCAGTGAGTTGGTAAGGGGGAGCATTCTATTGCACTGGGGGCAGGGGGAAGGACAGGACAGTGATGTCTAATTTTGATTGACGCTCTGGAGCACGAAAGGGGAAAAGGAGAGTAGGAGGAAGGCCTGATTTAGGATAGACAAGGGAAGGGTTGCCTCTTAGGGCATTTGATTCTCTCTTCTATAACCTATCCCCATTACAAAACAATACACGCTTTCTTGGAAACTTTTAAACATTACAGAAAATTAAGATCTAGGGGTAATTAATCTCCAAGAGAGTCCTTATCCAAAGACAAATATTGCTATTATTTTGATGCATTTATTCCTGCCTTTTCTTTATGCAATTTTTTTTTTAGTGTTACACAGCAGCCATCACACTGTACATACATCTTTCTGTCCTGTTTTCTCCATTTAACCTTGTAACCTAAGCATTTTTTAGGTTATTGCCTAGTCACTGAGAATATCATTATTAAAAGCATGTATATACTCAAGATTCAGTTTATCTTTCCCCTATGAAAGGGAATTTGCTTTATCTTGAATAGTTAGTTATTATACATAGAGTAGATTAAAATTTTTTGCATGAAAGATTTAGGACAACTTTCTCAGGATAGACTTGATGGATTCTTTAAGTGGGGTGAGTCATTTTAATCTGTGACTTCAGGTTAAATTTATTTAGTTCACTATAGTCAGTAAGCATTTTTATATCTCTTTACTTTCTCTCTTCATTTCCTTTGGTTTTCCCTTAGATTCTTTATAAAGTAACTTTTGAATGTTTGCAGGTCTCACCAATGTGTAGGTATGTGATGGAGACCGATAGCCACTCAGCAAAACCATTCCCTTCTTCTGAAGCACACAACTAAATCTATTTCTCAGCTTCCCTTACAGTAGGATTTTTCATGTGATTGAGTTTTAGCCAATGGGATGTGAGAGGAAGTGAGGTGTCCCACTTCCAGGGCTGGCCATAAAGTCTCTCACCTATGATCCCCCATAGTTTTCTCCTTCCATCAACTGAATGCACAATGCCCTAGAGGACAGAGCCATGAGATAGAAGGAGGCTGGATCCCTGAATAACACGGAAGAGAATCACCCTACCTTTCTGAACAATTGTCCAGAACAACTATGTGACCAAGAAATAAGTTTGTATTGTGTTGAAACATTATACTTTGAGACTATTTGTTACAACAGTTTAGCTCACATTCACAAATACAGGGTGCAAATAAAGCTCCACTAACATTAGTTCCCAACTTTTGATGGCTCCTAATAGTATGAGTGCAGGACCTTGTCCTCCTTATCCAGGTATTTCTGGAGATCCTGGGCATAGAAGCAGTTCTGCTCATCCTCACCTACCTGCCTCACCAAGGAATCCTGTTTCCTTCTTCAAGGTGAGTGAAGCACAGCTGTTTTTGACCTCCCAGGGTGCTGCTTGGGAGTATACAGAGTCAGAGACATGCTCTGAATTGCTCAGGAATAGGTACTATCAGAGGCTTCACCAGGCCAAAGGGTTTAAGAACCTCTCCTGAGCTGCCCCCAGGGAGGGGTTCTCTGAGCGCATAGGCTGCTGGAAATAGCCAGGGAGATATGAATGGTATTGCCCATGACAAAGGCAAGGATAACCAAACCACAGTCCTTCTGAAGCCATCTTCCCAAAAGGCAGGGTGGTAGGCAGCCAGAGACAAGAGGCAGAGGGGGCAGATGGAGTAGAGGTGAGGCAGCACAACCTGCAGATTCCCAGGAGCTCCAGAGTAGGGGCTATGGCCTTGCTCATGGGACCTAGGGAGTCTCCCAAAGGTGCCAAATCTGTTTAAACATGTGCCACAAAATCATAAGGTGCTACTTTCTGAGCTGCCTACTTTAAAAGCCCACATCAGTGACTTGGTAATAAAAATATCATTTCATATTCCACAATGATGAAAACTTCCTATTCCGATGTTTCTACTAAGGAGCCTCTTGTTCTGTGATGGTCCCACTTGTTGAGTTTCACAGTCTGTCTCTGTCACAAGGGGAGGTACAGTGTAGACATCAAATCCCAGATCCAGTGGCTCAGCTAGTTGAGGGCAAGTTTCTCAGCTCTCTGTGCCTTAGTTTTCTCCTCTGAAAGATGGGGACAAAAGTGGAAGCTGCCTTGGAAGTATCAGGTGGATTGAATGAATAAAAGCATGAAAAATCATATAACTGCCTGGAAGATAGCTATAGGATGAGTATTCCTTATCCAAAATACTTGGGACCAGAAGTGTTTCGGATTTCAGATTGTTTTGGATTTTGAAATATTTGCATTATATACTTGAGCATCCCAAATCCAAAAATCTGAAATCCAAAATGCTCCAACAAGCATTTCTTTTTTACATCATGTCAGTGCTCAAAAAGTTCCAGATTTTGGAGCATTTCAGATTTTGGATTTTCAGCTTTGGGCTGCTCAAACTGTATTATTACAAGAAACTGCTTTCTATGGCTAAATTCTACAACTTAGACACAGACTATGATCTTAAATTTACCAGATACTTTAACCAAGTAAAATAGCTATCCAATTTGGAGAGTACTTTTATGTTTTGTTTTTGTTCCAGTTCAGGTTTTTATTTTCATTTTAAAAATTTTGTACAGGTCCAATTATTTTTTCAAACTGGGTTTGCTGGGCTTTTGGAAAATCTTTGATTTTGTCAGTGACAAAATCTGAAAAATAGCATTTGGGTTTGGTTTGGATTTTGGTTGAAGAGAGCAACTCAGGCTGGTTTGGGGTTCAGTTCAAAGCCTGACTGTGAGATTTTGATTCTTTTTCCCAGTTTCTCACTGGGGTGTGTAAGGCAGTGAGAACAGCAACACCCTAGATTATCAGTGCAGCTGCAAATACTGCAAGTTGCTGGGCCTTCGGCTCTGTATCAAAAAGTTACTTGAAAACTGTGGCTGCAAGCATCTTGAAAGGTAACAGTATTAGAGGTCTCAGAACCACATGCCTCACCTTGTAAGACCATGGGTAGAGCTAGTTTTTGTTGTGGTTGTTTTGTTTTGGTCTTTTTGTTTGTTTGATTTTTATAAGCAGCATAAGAGCTTTACCAAAAAAAAGTCCACAGATACTCAAAAGAGCCTGCAGCAGAACCAGATCTCAACCTGAAAGTTCAGCAGATATCTGTTCTAAATTCACGTCCCTTGATGAATTTTAATATCCTGCCTCACACTATTTCAAAACCACTGAATTTGTAGAAAATGTTGGAGTCATCCACTACAATATTACTTTTAGATATCTCTTCCCAACTGCTTTGAATCAGAGAGGTTAAGTGAATTTTCAAGTTACCTGATGACATGAGGGCACCAGAACTACCCCAGGGACTCCTGATGTCTGGTGTCTAACCTCCGGAGTTTCCTCATCTTCAAGAGAGTGGATACGTTACTTAATGGCATCCCGTAATTCCCTGGTAAATCCACGGTGATCCATCACTCAAGTGAACAGGGTGTTTTCTTACTTTCCTTTTTGGCATCTCAAATGCTGAACAGAGATTTAAGTCCATAACACTGAAGAGCAATTAGTAAATAAATGTGCTGTGATTTTATTTACATCTCTTTTTCAGGGCTAATTATTTCCTGTTGGGATCCCACTTTCCCCAGGCCTCTCCAGAAAATTAGCACAGACGGAGACCCCATAAATGATAAGAATCCACATTTCTCGGGCTTTTACCTCCGTGTGCTTAGGAAGGAACTTGGGCCCTGCCAAGTCTCCCCTGAGTGTTTCTGGGAATTGTTCCCATAGACACAGCCCATGGGTAAGCAGGTCATCTTTTGTTGTTTGGAACTGCCAAAGGCTCCTACCACTGTGCTGCTTCCAGATTTTGTTAGTGAAACACTTCTGTTGCCCTTCAGCTTTCTATCTCTTTAGATACCAGAAATGAATCCCTGGACATTTCAGAGGTGACAAACCAGTATGACATATTTTAAGCCCAAACTCTATTCCACACTGCAGCTACTCTCTGACTCCACGAGTGTTTTTGTAACTGGCTCAAGTTGGCCCTATCTGGCTGCCCCATCCCTGCGCTGCCTCATCCCTGGGCTGCGTTCTTCCAGCAGCTCCATTTCCTCAGTCACACGTGCTTCTGGTGACCTTTCCCATGGGCTTCCCAGACACACTCAGATGAGTCCAAATTTCCACTTAGGCCTTCTCTGTTTGTCTTAAGGTAAATAGTACCTGTGGGTGAATGAAAATATCATGAATTTAGAGCTTGAGCTATCAGTTTATGAGATGAACTTAAATCATCGCATTAAATAATGAGAAAACACATTGTAAACCATAAAGTGCTCTGAAGATAACAGACTGATTTGCCAAAAATCAGTTTGCCACATAATATGCTTGCTAGTATTTCCCATTTCACTACAGCCCTCTTTTGGGGAGGAGCCAGGGGATACAGGGCCCACTCCTGCCTTTGATCAGGCCGAATTAACCTGACCAAAATCGTGTCTCTATTAACTACTTACAGACAATAACTCACACTGCACGAAACAGTTCCCAAAGCCTTTGAAGGTTTTTCCTTGTTTTCAGTTCTAATTTTGCTAAGACTTTCTAAAGCCAATCCCTGAAGCTGGCTTGTAGGAGAGGGGATCCAGAAACCCTGTCTTTCAGAGCAACATTGGCGTCCTCCCCTGCCCCCAACCTTGTCCCATAACTGCCCCCAAGCTCTGCCCTCATAAACACCTGGGAGCAAGCCCTGGATACTGCCTCTGTCACTGTCATAAAACCTGCCCGTTTTGGATGCAATTGTCATTTATGGCAAATTGTTCAAGGGTAAGACTTGGTAGTCTGCAAATACAGCCAATAACAATTCTTCCCATCCCTTATGGGCATTAAGAGGTCTCTTCCCCCTCCCCTGGAATGTGGGCTTTGTGGAAAGTGATATTCTGGAACTTCTGAGCCCAGGCTTTAAGAGGCCTAGAAGCTTCAGCTATCTTGGAGCTCTGAGCTACCCCATGTAAGTCAGACCACCCTGCTAGAGATAAAGGTCCCACCAGCTCTCGGCTGTTCCAGCCATAGCAGCTGAAGGACCGGGCATGTGACTCTTTTTGATTTATTCAGCCTCAGTTCAGCCTCCAGACTGTAGAATAATGAGCAAATAAATGGTTCCTGTTTTAAGGCACTAAATTATGGGGTAGCTTGTTATGCAGCAATAGATAACTTATACACCATCTGTAGCAGGTTGATTACTCTGGCAGCTTGCATATGATTAACTTGAAACTTACTGTGAAGATGTAAAAAAATTTGCATAAGAAATTCAGGAGCTTTCTGAGAGAAACTACAATGACACCATAATCTATCCTCCCAGAGATTTCAAGATGTGAACATTAGTCAGGATGAATCCAAAGCCCAGGCTATAGTACAGGGACAAGAGAGTGCAATAAGTGTCCTGAAATAAAACTGGTAGAGTGGCAGTGATCAGAGCTCAGGACCCACATTAATGGCCACAGTGTTTCCTGTACTAAGGCAGTAGCCATGGGCGGAGGGGCTCTCTAATTCCCTACATAGCTAGTTTCTGTTGCAAACAGCCAGACTGACATAGTGGAGTTTCCTTGACATATAAGGAAGGGGAGGTGAAGGGAGGCACGGGGTTGATAGACTCAATATACTGGGGCCTCAAGCACTGCCGTCTGAGACGATACTGGGGAGTTATATTTTGACTCCTAAGCTATAAAGTCAGACATCCCAGCTGCATTACTATTAAATTTTCAGTTTAATTTTCTTTTAAAAAGTAGGTATTTCAGAAAATAAATAAAAAGTAGATATTCCCTCTTGAGGAGGAAAAAATTGTTGAAAGATTAAACAGCAACAGAAATTGTAAAGCAGCAGCCTCCTGTTCACAAGCAGCATCACTCTTTCTTCCCAAATGCATACTGTGTGTAACAGAACACAAAGAAATAATTTTTAGCATATGAGGAAAATTGTTCATAACATCCCCACATCTAGTATTTGAAAATAAGCCTTTGCCCTCACTGAATATATGAATCATTAATATTGCTTTTCTTAAAAAACAAAGCATCCAAAAGAAAAGTGATTTTGCTTTTTTCTGGTGGTTCCCCCCCCCCCAAAATCAACAAATCAGAACACAACTCCACCTCACTGAACTTGAACTCCAAACATGCGCTTAAGGGAGACAGGGCTGACAGCCCAGGGACTTGAAGGTCCCATTAGCAGTCGTCCACACCCATTACCCTGTCTCTCTGGATTTCCTTTCACGCCACTGTTCCAACACTTTTTGCAAAGAGAACTGACAGACACATTCTGAAATTTGCATGCAGATCCTTCTTGATAGCAAAAATGCTTCAAGATGTGGCTGGGAGGGCTGGGTGGTTGACTCCTGGGGCTTTGAAAGGTTGACTCCTGGTCTCAGCCTCATTTCTCACAGTGGAGGGGTACCTATAGTTGGCCCTCCCAATAGCAGTGACCCCTCACCTCCTCTCATCGAAGGATTCCCAGAAGGGACCATGTGACCTGGGAGGGTGACTTTCTCCAGAGCATTTGAAGGTCAAGACTCTGAGAGGGAGGGATGGGCAGCAAGGGGCTGTAGAAGGCAGAATGTGTGAACACCACAGGTTTGTGAATCCTGTTCAGTGACTCCCATTCATGGCTGAAGTTCACCCAATGAGTAAGGAGGGGCATGGGTAAAGGAGAGGTCATTTACCCACTGGGTCATTCTGCCATGTCACGGTTGCAAGATGGGATGGGGTCAGCTTGCAGTCACCTCATTTCCCTGCCTATAAATCTGTCAGGCCTTTTCTTTTAGCTTTTCCCCTAGAAACATCTCTCTAGCACAGATTTTCTTAACCTTAAGATTTCAGGGGTTCCCTGAATTTGGATGGGACAAAAGGACATCTTTATTTTTACTCTCCTCAAGTTGAAATTTAGCATTCCTTTCAAATGGAGTCTTTATCATTGGCAGAATCACAGATATTTTCATATTACAGATGGATATATCAGGAAATATTTTTGAATTCCATCACTACTTCAGTATTATGATAGTCATTAGACCCACCACTAAAGGTTGTTATTTAAGGTCTTAAAGAAGTACGGATAAAGCTTTATCACACACCTCACACCTATTAGGACGGCTACTATAAAAAAAATAGAAAATAACATAAGTTGGCAAAGATGTGGAGAAACTGAAACCCTTGTGCACTCTTGGTGGGAATGTAAAGTGGTGTAGCTGCTGTGGAAAGCAGTATGGAGGTTCCTCAAAAACATAAAAACAGAATTACCACAGGACCCAGCAATTCCACTTCTAGGTCTATACCCAAAAGAACTGAAAGCAGGATCTCCAAGAGATATTTATAGACCCATGTTCATAGCAGCATCATTCACAACAGCCAAAAGGTGGGAGCAACACAAGTGTCCATCAGTGTGTTAGGAATAGGTATGTTCCCTTGAAAATCTGAGATGTGCCGACCAAGAACTGGGCCCTACCCTGAGTCCTGCTGAAGAAGGCGGCCTCAGTTCCCTCTCCAGCCTCATTGCCCTTTAAGTTGGGGATGGGGGGGTTTGCGTGTTGTGGTTGAAAGAGGAAAAGTTTTTGTAGGAGAAAAACTGGGGTTCAAATCTTATCTCTGCCAATTAGAGCTCCGAGACTTTGGGCAAATTACCCGCCCCGGGTCATGGTATCTGCAAAACAGAAACAGCAGTATCTACCTCATTAAATATACAAAACACCTGCTCCCTAGAAGGGGCGCAACACAATTTAGTTTCAAAACAGGAAAACCAAGTTCTTTTCTGTCTGTGCACATACTGTTTCCAGGGCTGTCATGGCCTGGGTGCCAATTTTCGCCCCTCTCCGAGTGAGGGGTCCAGGAGAGCGGCCTAGGTGAAGGAGCTGGGACTTCCCTTTCCGTCGCCCTCAGTCTGCGTTTGGGGTCCTCAGTCCCCAGGCTGCCTCCTCCCAGGCGCAAGCAATCTGACGGCAGACCTGAACGGGCTGACGACAGCCGCAGCAGAGGCCACCCTGTTAGGCGCCCCAGAAATGCTTCAGCGATTAGCACGCGAGAAGGCCGTCAGCCAGGCGTCCCCGCCTGAAGAGGGGGATTCAGAGAAGCGCGAGGCAGCGCAGAACCCGCAGTGCGCACGGCCGTGAGCATGCGCAGGAAGCTCGCACGGGGCGCGCAGGCGAGCGCGCGGGGTGAGCGCGGCGAGCACGTGCACAAACGCGCAGGAGGCGCTCACGAGGCCCGCCGCTGGGCACGTGCCTGGCAGACGCACCTGCACCCTCATGGCTTGCCCAGCACTTCCGCAGGTGACAGCCAGAGGGATGGTCAGGGGAAGATGGAAGAGGTAGGAGGAGTCGGGACCTGAGGCCAGGCCACCGAGGAAGGTCAGGATCGGGGAGCAGAAGGTGAGTGGAGGGGAAACAACAGGCGCAGCAGGTCCTGAGCCGGCTCCCTGCTGCCAGGCCCGTGGAAATGAGAGAGACATTTGAACACTCAAGGACAGTAAAACAAATTAAACAGCCGGGTCCCCTTCTCTCAGGCCCTGCATTTTCTGATTCCAGGTTGCCTCTTCAGTCTCTTTCTTACTACTTCCACCCTTACACTCTCAGCTCTTGTCCTCGCCCCTGGATTGGGGCAGGCTCCTTCTGGAACTGTACCCTGGAATGAATGTTCTGAGCCTGGTCCTGACCGCTGGAAAGAACAGCCAGCTCCCCCACAGTTCCCTCACTGACTGCCCCGGGCCTTCTACTGGGAGCCCACCTAGTCTGCAGAAGGTGGGGAGTGTCCCCTGCATGCCAGTGCCTGTGCGGGAGCATGCAGCTGGCCAGTCCAGGCAGCTGGAGACTCAGGTTCTTGGAGCCTTCTGTTTCTTTGAGGCCGAAGATGGGCTGTGGTCAGGCATATTGGATGTGCCTCATATCG
Organism: Daubentonia madagascariensis; assembly: GCA_023783475.1. NCBI lineage: Eukaryota > Metazoa > Chordata > Mammalia > Primates > Daubentoniidae > Daubentonia > Daubentonia madagascariensis. The sequence goes on from JAKFHU010002080.1 coordinate 150,941, forward strand.
TGAACTAGTGTTATTAACATTACTACAAGTAAAAGAGTAGTAATGCCCTACGTTTGTGCTTTGGAGTTTGAGAAGCCCTTTCGTTAATATTATCAAAATTTAATTCTCACAACCTTATGAGGTTGTTATCTCCATAATACTACTCCCATTTTACATATGAGGAAATTGAGGCACAGAAAAGTTAAGCAACTTGCCCAGGTCACTGAATCTTTTTTTTTTTTTTTTAAACTGTTCAGGTTCCTGAGTGTAAGTGCCTCTGTGGTTAAATTGGAGTAGGGGGTAACAGAACAACCACTGCAAAAATGGCACATGGACAGTGTCTGGTCCAAAAGTGAGGGCATCCAGGTTCTTCTGAAAGCATCCCAGACAAGAGAAGGCCACTCCTGGGCCAGGCCCTCAGAGCTGCCACCAGCCTGGTTTCTAAACAGGCAGTAAGCTAAAGAGACCCGAGATGTTGGGGCTGGTATGGAGATCAAGGATCACATGAGAGACAAAACTGCAGGGAGGGGGCATTGGTCAGGGGAAGTCCTTAGTGGTCTGACACAGGTATCACCATGTCTGCCCCAGCAAACCATAGTGAAGTCCTGGCAAATGCTGCAGGTCCTTAACCCTGTGATGTTCAGTGTCCCCATCTCCTTCCTCCTGTGTCTCTAGCTAGAGAGGAGGTTTCAATTCAGCCATTTTGGACAGGGTGATACCACCAGCTGAGGGGCCACAGCTAGCATTTTTTAGGCTGACCTAAGGGTGTGCAATGCCCTGTCATTCCTGAGATTGTCCTACAAAATGAAGAATTTTCCAGTGCCCTACACAACTGTAAAATGACTAGCTGGGCACTTCTGGAGGTGAAAAACCTGATTTTATCGTCTTATACTAGAATGCAATACAAATTAATTTTTGAATGTTTTTAGAATATGTTGAATGTCACAGGAATGCAACCAGTATATAAATTAAGATTATATTTCAATAGTATTCACTCTATAGGAAAAATTTATCTCTGATGGCAATGCCATTTGTAGTTTTTGAATCCCAGTATGACCCACCTCATCACTCTGCATTGGTGATATAGCTGGCATAGGGAGTTCATTCAGAGGTGCAGTGCTGTGCTTCAACAGGACTTATCATAAATTGATTGCTTTTTATTAAGATGTTGACTTTTAAAATTATTAGTGTAAATATGTTATATTACCTTTTACTTTCATTTCAGGATAGTAAGGGACTATCATGATATACTATAGAGGAAAAGAGGCATAGAGTTTGAGAAGGTTGAGAATCACTACTCTGAGCAAATGGCAGTCTCCTTTTATTCCTAAGGATCACAGGATTTCAATTGGAACAGACCTCAAAGGTCACCCAGTCTTGCCTCCACTCCTTCCAGTGCTCAAATCCATGCAGTTGGAGTGAGGCCCAAGGGTCTTCACACACCTTTGTCTGTTTTCTTCCTCCTGTGATATGACTCTTTTGAGGTGCCAGGATGGGCAACAGTGGGAAATGGGCCTGGAGGACCAAGGACCCAGACTCAGTGAGCTTTACGGGGTCTTGGCAGAGGCTGTTGTAGATGTTAGGATCCAGGAGCCACTCAAGATGTTGTCCACTTAAAGATCTTGGCACCAGCCAGTGGAAAACCTGGACCTGCATTCCTCTACTCTCAGAGGCTCAGTCCATGTCAGGGACCCCAGAAATGCCACACCACTGTACAGACAGTGTCTGAATGCTCTGTGGCATCTGATTCTCATGAAGCACTGGACTATGTGGAAATAAATAAATAGATGGGCTGAGATCATTAGGAAACTAGAGGGCAACTAAGCAAAGGTATCTCCTCTCGGTAGCTTATTGCAGCATCAAGCTTCAATGACTCCATATTCTAGGATAAAGGGCCTGTCAGAAGGGCTGACTCAGTGCTTCTGCTGACTCCATGTCCCAGAGCTGCCTCAGCAGGAGAGAGACCTGAAGGGCAGAATGCTGGATAAACCACATTGCACCCACACTCTCGTCTCCCCCCATCCTTCCTTTCCACTGCCCCCTCTCCCCCATAAATTTACCACTTGGTTGTCCCTTCCCATGCCCTGTGTCCTTTCCACTCGGGGCAGGACAGCTATACTCCACCTACTTCCCTCCCACCCCCCGGCTGACACAGAGCCCTCTGTCTTCCTGTGGAATGCAGTAGCAATTCTGAGCATGGTGCTGGACAAGAAGTCCAGCTCCCCCTATAAACTTTTTATAGCTTAGGAAAATAAACATGTGGTTTAAGGTCTTTGCATAGGCAGTGCTCGCTGAGTTTGAGCTTGCTTTACAGAACTACGAAAGAAAATATTGGTGGAGCTAATAAATTTCTGAGCCAGCCGAGGGACAGTAGTCCAGAAATCTCGGGGAGGGTTTGATGGTTTAGGAGATAAAAAGAGGAATCATCTATGTAGCTGTCATCTTGCTTTTCTTCTGCTCAAAATCTGCCTGCCTGGGTGATGCAGATAGGCTCCCTTGTTCCCTGGGGCAAGGAACCAGCCAAGAGATAGGGAATCACAGAGTTTCCCAGCTGCAAGGGCCCTTGGCAATGATTTTACAGATGAGGAAGCCGGGACTAGAGAGAGCACGTGATCTGCTGGGTCACACAGCTCATTACAGCTGAGGACCAGCAAACTTGTCGCTCAGGCAACTTTCCAAGCATCTGCTATGTGCTGGCCACGGGGTGGGGAGGGGGCAGGGAGACCCCTTGATGCGTATGTGCAAGGAGCCGGGCAGCAGGTGGGGTTCAGGGGCTGTTACTGAGGTTCACTTCCTGGGTTTGTGGAACAGCAGAGACCCTGGGAGAAGGGAGAGTGAGTTTGAGGTTTCCAGTCGAAGCACTGGGTAGTAAGATAAAAATAACAATCAATATTGCTCTTGTTACTATTTATTAAGCATTTACTCTGCCAGGACCTGCTGTCACCTCACTGAATCCTCTGAGCCCTGAGAGGCCCATATTATAGTCTCCAATTTGCAGCTAAGAAAAACTGCAGCTTAAGGGGGTTGAGTCATTTGCCCATGATCACCCAACTGGTAAATGCAGAGCCAGAGTCACACTCAGGTTGCCTGAGCCCCAAAGCTCGGACACCTGCTCAAACAGCTGGCAGGAACAGATTATGGGAAAGCAGACAAGGAGGTGGGATTAGGCCAGGCTGAGTTTGAGGATCCCATGTGACAGCCAGGCAGAGATACAGGTCTAGGCTAGAGATGGGCATCAGGGTGGGATATGTGGATTGAAGCCACCTGCTAAAGGGGTGTGGCAGCCAGGGAAACCCCATGTGTAGAGAAGGGTGAAGGAGGGCCAGGTGGAAACCAGGGGCAATTAGCAGTTCCAGGTAGGCAGAAGGCACCTGGGGCTGTGAAGGTGGCCCTGGCCTTGCTTGCTGGGGAAGAGAGGTCACACCACAGCAGGATGTCCCTGCCCTGCAACAGCTCCCCAGTGAGCAAAAGGCACATGTCCTCCAAAGACACAGAGGACATGTACGTGTTCCTCTCCTACTGTGCCTTCGAGGTGCACTCATTCTCTCCAGGCCAGTCCAGCAGTATCTGAATCTAACAGCCCTAAAACTGGGCATTCCCTGTAAAGCCAGCGTTTCTTCTAGGACTTTATTCTGCAGACATAATCAGGGGTGTGTATGAGGGTATTCATCACAGCATTGCTTCTGTTTGTGAAAAGTCACAAATCATATAAGTGTCCCACAGTAAGGGATGGATTACATAATGAAATGCATGCAGACAGTAACATCAAATTGTAGAATAATATTAATGGCCAACATTTTTGACATATTATTAAGTTTTAACTGGCAGGACATTGCCAGTTGGATGCCATCCATCTCAATGGATGAGACAGTTTTTTGTAAAGAAAAGAGTGGATATGTGTACATATTTCATGGAAAAACACGAGTGCACATGCCAGATGGTTAGTAGGAGTCTCTTCGGATGGAGGGATTGTATGAGTTTTCCCTTTTTTTTCTTTTTTCAGATATTGCAAGGTTGGTTTGTTTCTTTTTACACAGAGTATATATTATTTTTGTAATTTGGAAAAAGTTCCTTATGTAAGGATTCATCATGAGTAATATTAGCAAATGCTTGCCTGGTGCTTATTTTATGCCAGGCTGTGTTCTGAGTGCTTTACATGAAATAAGTGATTTAATCCTCATGAGAGTTCAGCCCACAGAAACATGGCTCAGGAAGGTTGGGCAGGTTCACAGAGTTGGTGTGTGGCAGAGCTGGAACCTAAAACCAAGCCATCTGCCGACAGGGCCATGTTCTTAACTGCTGCACAGCACTATTACGCCCCAGCAGAAAAAGGGATCCCCATGGCCAACAAGAACATGGGAGGAAATGGACATGTTTTTCTCTGACTGCTGGTAGCAGGGGTTGCCTTGATACACCTTGATCCCCTGAGTGCCCATGAGGGCCGTGTTTAGGCACTGTGTTCAGTGAATGCAAGTGAATGCAAGTGACAGGCCCCACTTCTCCCTCAGGATCTGAAAAGACATTCCAGCATGTTTTTTGCTGGATTTGAGCAGGACCACAATGGGACTCAAGGAACCTTCCACCCTACCATGAGAGTGGGGGGCCTGACTTCCTCACTTCCTCTGGGATATGGCTCTCTGCTGAGGAACCTTCCCTGTCTTCCAGCTCCCTGGGAGAGTGGAGGATGGCCCAGGGTATTGTGGCTCTGTCCCCACCAGGGGGGATCCACCAGCTGTGGTAGATTAATGTGTTGGTGGCATTCAATGGACCACATCTCCCAGAATGCACACTTTTGTGCAGTGCCTCCTACATTGACTTTGGGGTTGGCCATGTATCTTTATTTGGCCAATGGGACATTAGCAAGCATGATGCAAGCAGAGGTTTGATAAGTGCTTGCACACACTGGGCTTGTCTTCTTAGAACAGTGCTGCTTGGAACCAGCCACCATGCTGTAAGGAGGCCCAGGCTAGACCACTGAATAATGCAGGGACATGGGAGAGAGGCTCTGGAGAGTAAGAAGACAGCTGATGACCGAGCCCAGCCAAACCACCCAGCTGAGCTCAGTCATCCCACAGATTCGTGAGAAATAATAAATCATTGTTGTCGTAAGCCACTAAGTTGTGGGTGGTTTATTTTGCAGCTACAGGTAACTGAAATACTGATCTTCTTTTCCTGGACATTCTTGGAAACTAATCCGTACACTTATCCACTATATGCCCAGCCCTAGGCACTATGGGATAATAATGAAAGGACTCTGATTAGGAATGTGAATCTGGGGAGATAAGACTGCTACATGCAGTAAGTCTGAAGAGGAATTACAGGCTAAACTGCTGCATAGTAAGGAAAGAGCTGATTTCTCCAACCCAGCCCCCAACATTTTACCTAACAGCAAAGCTATTGTAGCTGATATATTTGGTAAATGGGTGGAGTAGTTGGATACATTGATCTTTTACTTCACTACAACAATTGTCTTTTGGGCACCTTGGGATTGCTGCTGTGTCAAATGCTGTTCATATGGCAGGACGTTCCCCGCCAGCTTAAAAGGGAACCACTTGCGTGGACCCTCAGATCAAAGGGTATAGGTCAGATGGGGAATTGAGTGCTACTCAGCTGATGGAGGGACCATGGCAAATCATTGCTCTTTAGGGGATGGGAGGGGGACTTGCTTGGGCTTCTGCCTGGCTCTGGCTGGGACTGGGACTGGCCGCCCAGAGCTTCATGAGTATTCAGCTATTCTGTGAAGATGCACAGCCTAAAACGTTGGAGCTAGAGAGACTCAGAGATCATGTGGTGTGATGTCCTCAGTGTAGAAAGGAGGAAACTGAGGCCTAGAAGTGGGAAAGGCTCTCGGGAGGGCACACGAGGTTCTTAACTCCTTCATCACCGGCCTTGGTGCCAGCCAGAGCTCTCCTGGGGTCTCCAGGGCCTCTTAGCCCCCAGCTCCCACGCTCTTTCTCTTCCTGCCCCCACCCTCCTGTTCAGGGCTTGGTTTGGTGGCCAAGCCAGGGGACTGAGAAGGTCCGCCCAGTGTTGAAACAAGGCTACACATACTGACTTCTGCTCAGGCAGTACAGGAAACTGTACAAGTATGCAGAGACACAAACCCACTTAAACAAAGCACGTAAGGGCATCCTGAGGGGATGACCTTGTGGAAAGCAGGCCAACAGCCCATTATTTCACTTTCCTTCTTAGTTTGATTTTAATCAGGGTTTTGCTTCCAGGGGGCTGTACCTCATGTCACACATCTGAAGGAATGCCAGTCGTGCTTGAATTCCTACTCGTTCTAGAGCACTTCCCTCCCAGGGGTGGCAGGACACTCGGCCTCAGGGACCTTGCTGCTGGCCCTGGCCCTGTGCATCCTGTCCCCAGGGCCTTGTGGAACTGGTCACTTCTTTTCCTTGTTTCTCAATTTTCTCACTGGGATCAGATGAGGAGAACCTGCACTATGGGAAAATTCTGTGAATCAAAGATACATCTGGAATATGCTGGGGATCCGGGGGGGCTGTTCAAGCCAAGACATCATCATCTCTCCAGTGGGGAAAACCCAGGTGTGGAGGGGTAACGGGGTTTCCTCGAAGCCTGGGGCAGGCGGGCCGGGTGCCAGGAGAAGGCTCTGGGCGCTGCTCCCGGCTGGAGGACAGGGTGAGTCAGGCCCGAGGTGCTTTCCCCACGCTGTTTCAGTTCCCAGGTCAGGATCTTGGCGCCTGAGGTGAAAGCCCGGTCCAGGCGGTGTGGAAACCCTGAGCTGTTGCGGCATCTCGCTAGGATTGGGCATGGCTGGGAGACAGCAGGCTGCCAGTAAGTGATTTACAGCATGTTCCCTTGTGTTTCCCATTTTCATCACTTTGTGTCATAGCCCAGTCTCCAGGAATGGGATCTCCCTGCCTCCCATGGAGCCCGAGCGGGAGAGCTGTGTGGTGTCAGGGCCCAGGCTGCATTTGCAGTGTGACTGTCGTGGGGCCCAGAACCATCACTGTGACCACCTCCCTAGTCCTCGATACCTCACCCCTTGCACCTTCCCTCCGTCCCCCTCACACCTCAGACTCTGAGAGCCTGCCCTGAGCTCACACTGTTCTGCGCCGTCGGGTGGGAGCACAGATAGGAGCTGCAAACCAGCCTCCCCAACCCTGGTCCACATCACACAGACCGTCAGATGAATCCATCACTGTCTGTCTTTCGCAGAACATTTTCCACTGGTGGGGATGTAAAATGATGCAGCCCTGTGGGAAAAAGTTTGGCCATTCCTCAAAAAGAATAATATATAGAATTACTATATGACCCAGCAGTTCCCCTCCTAGGCATGCACCCAGAAGAATTAAAAGCAGAGACTCCTGTCTATCAACAGATGAATGCATAAACAAACAGTGGCACATACACACGATGACATATTATTCAGCTGTAAAAAGGAGTGAAATTCTGATACATGCTACCACATGGATGAACAGCCCAGAAATACGTTAAGTGAAAGAAGCCAGACACTAAAGGTCACGTATTGTGTGATTCTACTTATGTGAAACATCCAGAATAGGTAAATCCACACAGACAGCAAGCAGATCAGTGACTGCCAGGGGCTGGGAGAAGGGGATGTGGGGAGTGACTGCCTCATGGGTACAAGGTTTCCTTTTGGGGGTGATGTAAACGTTCTGGAACTACATAGACGTAGTACACAACATTGTGAATGTACTAAATGCCACCAAATTGTGCACTTTAAAATGGTGAATTTTATATGAATTTCATCTCTAAGAAAAAATTTTTAATTAAAAACCTTGCCACCCACCTACACATCTCGCAGCACCCTAGTATGTACATATGTCATCCATAACTGCAGCTGTTCACCCAGAACTCCAGATTCATGACCTGAGGTGGTTGCTGAGGTTGTTGAGGAAGGAATTTGGGGATTGGCCAGGCTGGGGGTAGCTCAGGGGCTGCTCTTAGCCTGTGAGTACACCTGGAGGCCCCCAGCCCAGGCACAGCATCTTGGACCTTCAGTCTACTCTCTCCTTGTCCCCACTCACTCTCTCACGATGACCTTTACTGCATCTCGTGGGAGGAGTTAATGACGTAACAGTGGCAGCTGAGAATTGGGGAGACAAACATGGCTTCCAGATGCATTCTTTGTGACTGACTGGGGACTCATGTCAGGTCCAGACCTTCAGCTTGGGCTTCCACACTCAATGGTGGGACCCCATTAACTCCTCAGCCTCACTTGCATGCCTCCTGGAGGACACGCTGCTCCTCTGCCACTCTTGAAGCCTCTGGGATCACGACTTCCTTCACACTCGAGCGCTGCGTCTCCCGAGAAGGCTCTCAGCTCCAGCCTCCAGTTTTCCCTCCCTCACCCAGACTCCCGAAGTGACTGTCTGGGCCTCTTCCCTGGCATTTAGTCTACCCATGCATGGGTGTAGGTCAGTCATATGAAACTTCATCGTTTTGGTAGTTCATATCAACCATACTTTGCATTTGCTCTATGAGGAGGTGAAACGCATTTTATGTATTTACTTTCTCTTTTGCACTTGGTCAGTATTTAATGAATAATAGTTGCTGTTAAATGTAGACTGGCTGCACGTGGTTCCCTCGAATCTGACACCACAGTTTCATCTTGGGTTTGTCATGAGTGATTAGTGATTTGACCTGGGTCTGCCCCTGGACTGATGGTGGTGGTGTCATTACCAAGAAAGCAGGTAGAGCAGGAGGCTCCATGGGGTTGGGATGTGGACAGTGGGGCATGCCAGAGGTACCCCAGTCCTACCCCAGGGTAAGCCCTTCTCAGCAGGGCTCCTGGTGTTTCCAGGCCAGCCCCCCAAACAAACCAACCAGTCCCTGAAAAAACCCCAAAAGAAAAATACTGTTTTCCAGGGGGCCTGAGAACAGAGGGCCCTGTCCTGGCTCCTCCTGAGCTTCTGTAGAAGGCCCCCACATTTCCTTCTTCAGATTCTTATCTATGCTTCCTGACTTTAGGCTTTGGGTTTGGTGAAATAAGGACCCCATATGAAAACTAACAGGGAGGAAGGGGCCTGGCAGAGGTGGCACATCCAGAGCTAGAATGAGTCAACCCCCTGGGTGTCTTAGGTCCTACAGAGATTTTGAAATTGCTTTTCCATTTAGAAGGAAAGTCCTTTGGCTTTCATTTGAAAATACTGCTGGTGATTCTCTGCCCCTCCCTGGCTCTAATGTGGGGTGCGGGGGTGGGAAGCAGCCCAGGCCTGGGGCTGCCATGGGAGGAGGGGCTGCTCCCTGGGGAGAGGATCATGGGGGTTGCTGAGTGACAAGGAGATGGGCAGGCCCCAGAGGAGCAGACTGAGAACAAAGAAAGTGAAGAACAAGGGAGACTCGAGGACACTGAAAGAGGCCAACCCTCCCCTCCCCATGCTCCTCTGCCCCCCAGACTCGGCGTTCCGGGCTGCCCTCTCACATATGGGCCTAATTCAGGTGGGGTGAAATCTCACATTGCTCTGGGTAAAAATTATTGCTTCGGATAATGAAATCTTTGTCATTGGAAACTCTAAAAGAAAAAAAAAGGACTTCAAGCCGTGACTTATGGGCAGTGTGGTGATGGAAAGGAATTCATCATCCCATTTTCCCGCACTGGAACGGGAGGACAAGGTTGATTCATAACTGGGCTGCGTGCGGCTGGTCCCGCGGGCAGGGTGGTGGCTGGGCCTGCCGAGGAGCCGGTGGGAAGCTCGGACGGTGGGGCTGTGGGGAGCGGAGCCATCAGCATCTCGTTGGCACACTCTGGCCTCAGGTTTTCCTGAGGGTTTGCCTGAGCTGTCAAAACATTTCAGGGCTGTGCAGAGACTATGCTTCCACAGAGAAAATCCCATAATAGCGCTATGAAACGAGCTGTATTTTTTCTTTAAACCCTAAACCTCACACCCATATAAAAATCTGCCAAATGAAGCAATTTGACCTGCACGGGCCAGCAATATGGCCATGGATCTCTCCGACTGGGCCACTTTTCATCTGAGAAGCATAACGTGCTTCCGATTTCATGTTTCATTGATCTTCTGGCCTCCCTGCAGGGTAGGAAAAGGGCACAAGTCTCCGGGTCCTTTGATAGAAGAGGAGTTTAGCCACGGCCCGGTGATCCTGAGCGTGTTGCACTTGGAACCAGGAGCCTCGGCCCAGCTCAGGGTCTGGGCCTCACCCTCAGGCCTCCAAGTGGTGGCCCGACTCTGAGCCTTGCCTTGCTTCCCTGACGTTTTTATAGGACAGAGTTATTTTTGTTTCCTTCAAGCCCCCAGGCGGGTGAGCGTGGGGGGTGGTGGGGCGCTGAGAGGAATTCCAGGAAGGGTCGGGGTGGAGGACCTCATGGGGTGCACAAAGCCTGGTCAGCCCTTTGCAGACCCACCAGGAGCATCCTTGTGGGCAGGGAGCCCCACACAGCTGGGGGGGGCGGAGCCCCACAGCAGTTCTTCATGGGGAAATGGAGCAGAAAAGCAGTCATTGAGGTGGTTGCGGCTGTAGAGAGAGGGGTGTCGGGACAGGCAAGAGATGGCTTTTGCTGGTGTTCAGGGTCCGAGTATTTGTGTTCGAGCACCGGCTGGTGGAGGCGCTGGGGATTGGGGAAGAGCAGGACAGACACAGCCCACTGTCATGCGTAGGGGATGGGGAAGACGATATGTAATAAATGAGCAGATGAATGAGGAAATTTCAGGTAGAGGCTGCGGGGTGAGGACACGGATAGGGCCTGGGGGCTGCTTTGGATGGGGAGGTCATGGAGGTCCTGCGAGGAGCCCCATGGACTGAGTTCTAAACAAGGTGGGGCCTGCTGTATTGAAATCTGGGGAGAGGATTCCAGAGCAGGGGCAAAGTCCCAGAGGTGGGAGCGGCAGACACAATTTACCAATACCAGCAGCTGAGTATCATCCCAGAACCAACATGGGAGACACCTCCCCCCGCTGGGGGTCAGCCCTGGCATGACTTGGAGCCCCACCTGCCCCAGACCCAGATCCCTGCACCCAGCCCGAGGCCCCTCACTTCTGTTCGGCTCAGGCTGTGTGGGAAGAGAAACAGTCATAGACCTTGGAGACAGAGGTGCGATTTGAATCCTGACTGCCTGTTTACTAGCTGTGGGGCTCTGAAGAAGCCACTCAGCCACTGAGACGCTCAGTTTCCCTATCTGTTAATTGGGAGGATGACTGCCTCTCAGGCTCACTTTGTGGATTAGAAATGACACTGCTCCTGGCACCCAAGATGGATTACCTTGCTTTGTGGCTAGGGGCTCCTCCCAGCCCTGCCAGTCCTGCCTAGTTTCTCATTCCTGTCTCCCTCCACCCTGAATCCTGTTGCCAGGGAGCCAAGGCCCTGCCTTTTGTGCCAGCCCCTCACCACACACCCCAGCCTGGTGGTCTTGGTCCAGCCACCTAACATAGGCCCTCTGAAGACACTCCGTAGAACTGAGGATTGGCTGTTCTCTCAGGACTCCGGGCACTGCCGCCTCTGGAACTTCAACAAGGCAGTGGCACCCTTGCTTCCTGCCTGGGTCATGCAGACCCCCTCTCAGAACCACCTGCTCCTCCTGCTGCAGACCCTTCTGCAGGCCAAGGCCTGAGGCAGATGACCTCATCTGTAAAATAATGGTACTTTCAGAGGAAGAAAATTACTATTTTGCACAACCAGCCCCAGTTTTACTTAGGAAAGGAAGGATCGTAGTTTAGGAAAGTACACAGATAGGACACTTGAGGGTGGGTGGGTCCCTTAGGGGAGGCTGGAGGAAGAGGAGGGCTAGAGAACCATCCCAGTCTGTGTAAGAAGGGGCCAAGAATTGGCAGTGGGGTGGGGAGGGGATCGGAGGAGAGAGGGCTACAGCCACAGGAACTGAGGCAGAGGGGGAGGGAATACCAGGGACTTCTTAAGAACGTCAAAGTCCACTTTTTATTTTCTCTGCATCTTGAATTCTTGCTGTTGCCCCTGAATCTTCAGAAAAATCTCTACATTCAAGTTCCATGCCTGATTGTACTCAGAGGCTTAGGGAATAGGGAGAGGTTCTGGGTCTGTGCTGCAGAGGCATCATAGGAAGAGCCACAAAATGAAGAGAGAAGAAGGACAATTCAGCAGAATCCTGAAATCAGAGCTGGAGGAGGCGGAAGAAAGTGAATCTCTGAGAATTCCCAGAAGTCTTGGGGGGAGCACTGAACACGGTCTGGATCTCAAGGTGCAGGAGACTCCAGCTGACACCACCTGAAAGGCTTGGGGGAGATTCAACAGCATCTGTAGACATTTGTATTCAAAGGGCTCTCCCACAGGACTCATTCAGGAAGTTGTCCCAGTTGGGGGGCTGAGCCCCCTGGTGGTCTCCCTCAACTGCCTTGGCCTGTGGGTGGGGAACAGGCGATTTGCATCTGCAAGGGAGAGCTGGGTGGGTGCCTTCTCCAGAGTGTGGGGGTGCCATGCAGGTTCCTTAATGCCTTTGACAGCTCAGTGCCCCCAATGCTGCCTGTAGGTGTCTGAGCAAACCTCAGAAAACAAACAGCACACACCTAGGTGACTTCTGCTCTGAGTGTTGGCATGTTCTCCAGACCCACCAGTTATCTGAGCAACTGAGCAAGAGCTGCTCAGGAATTCCCTCCTGTCGGAGCCACTGGAGGGATGCAGCCGGCTTCCAGGAGCTGAGTCTGCCTCCCCCAATAGCTGTGTGGGGCTCCCTGCCTGCAAGGATGCGGCAGGGGTCAGTGGGAAGGCGCTGCCTCTTTGACTCAAAAATCCAGGTTCTAGGCTTGGGGCTTGGGTGGATGCTTGTTCTTGGCCATCCTGGTGGCCATTGACCCACCAGATCTCATTTGGTCTGATGTGGAGGCTGGGGAGAGGCGAGGAAAACTTGCCACAGCGACAGAAAGAGAGAAGCTGACAGTGGGAGGAAGAGGGTGGGGAGAGGGCTCTCAGGGTGCTCCTCAAGCTTGGCACAGACAAAATAGCAAACCCATTACCTTGTCTGACCCTGAGCCCCCATTGCTGCTTGGGGGTCCCTCTCCTGGGACAGCATGAGAATCTGGGAGTTTGTGGGGCAGAAACAGGGGCAGGCTTACCTTCTCTTGGGCATGGCTCAAAGAAGAAGGCCTTCACATGGGGGTCAGCCCAACCTCTGCCCCTACCGAGGGTGACCAGCTCCCTCCAGGTTTAGCACCGAAGGTCCTGCGTCCTTGGAAACCTGTCAGTTCTGGGCAAACTGGGACAGTGGGTTACTCTGCTCTCACCTTGCATCACCTAGGTGGACCTTTCTCTTGGAGATTCTGCCACCTCCCTGGGGGGCTTCCTGTCCTACTCACAGGGGAACTCCATAGGCTCCTCCCTTCCTGTCCTCTCCCCCACTGCATGTGCATGATCCCATTAAGCAGCTCTGGCTTCTGGAAGGCAAAGGCAAGGAAGTGGATCATCTCCAAGCAGCCTTTACACCCAGCCTGCACCACAAGCCTCCCCAGCAGTGCAGGAGCACAGAGAGTTTTCCCGCTTAGAACAGAGAGGGGAAAATACAACATGAATTCACATGGCAATGAATTATCCTGTTGTATAAATCACTTCAAGTGGCTCTGATGTTGGGAGGCTGGTGCAAGTTTGTGTTGCCACCAGAAGGCTTTTCCTGGGACGTTTAGGAGCCCAGCTCTTTGAACCCAGGACTTAGCAAAGGCTCATTAGCTGTATCCCTGGGGACCTCAGCCTCCTTCCACAGCACTGTCACCTGTGCATGGCACTTCCTCTCTCCAGAAAGACTTCCACTCCCTGCCAGCTTTCTGGACAGGAAGGGTTTCCTCCACGTGGATGCAGTGCTTTAAATTTCCTGAAAAATCAAGACCAGGAGCCTCAGACATCTGTTTGCTGCTGATTACTGAAATAGTCTACAATTTAAGACAGTTCTGGGCAAGTGCAAAAGCCAGTCTAGAGAAAATGATGCTTATTAAAAGGGTAAGACCTCCACTGCCGAGAATCCACAGGCAGGGAAGTGGCAGTAATTGGGCAGGGCCAGGCCAGAGCTTGCCTTCTTTGCTGACTACAGGAAGAGCTAAGGAAGGGAAAAAAAAGATGGGGGGATGTTTAACCCATTAGAACAAATAGCTTTTGAGCACTTTAGACCCCTCATTTACCCGTAACCCATAAATGAACTAATCCACTTCATTCTTCATTGTTGCGGGAAAGGAAGCTCCAAAGCCTCTACTTGCCAATAGCCTGTTTCAGGTTACTGTTTGTCCTCAGAGGGAATAAAACTGCATTTCTTTAAAGAAAGTGTTTGGTTTCTTTAAGAACAGTCTGTAACTGAGAGTTTTTATAAATTCCATCTATTTCCAGTTAGTTCACATGAAGTAGGCCCATACGAATTGCCATCCAGGTTAGCCCCAGGCCAGGGCCAAGGCCTGAGTAAGGAGGAACATGGCTGGGAGCTGTGGGGACATCACCCTCAGGATGAGGGACATTTCTGAACACCTGTAGCTTCCTGACTCACAGGCCTCCGTTATGTCACAGAGCAATGACGTAGCTCCTCCATGAGCTCCCCAGTGGGCGTTCATGCTCCATACTTTCCCACTGGGGAGAACTGCCTTCCAGCCGCCCCAGCAGAGCCCTTCATCCTGGACTCACAAGCCTGGGGACCAGGTCCTGGGTCTGCTCTCCTGGGAGGGTGCCCTTCCCTGCTTTGTCCCAGCTCCCTCCCCCCCTCCAAAGGACCCCACATTCAGGCTTCCTTTTCCCTTCTCTGCTTCCTCTTAATCTCAGGCTACCCTTCTCTGCATTTTCTCTAAGTTAAGCAAATGTCACTTTTGGGAGGCTGGTCTGATCTCTAGTGACGGGGGAAATTCACTCACTGCAAATGTTGTTCACCTAGTACTTCCCAATTCTCCTTCCAGGCATGTGGGAGGATTACATTTCCCTGCCCTCAAAGCCAGCTTGGCTATGTGACATGCCGGGTGAACCACAGTGGCATGTGTCACTTCTGGGTGGAAGCATTAAGAGCCCGTGTGTGAGTTCTCCATGCACGAGGTTTCCCTCTGCTGTAGCGACCATTATTGTACTCCGAAGAAGCTGCTCAGCCCCCAGGAGGACATAGTCTCCAAAACTCACTTCTGACTTGGCCAAAGAGAATAATGAAGGAGAAAAAATATGCCAGAGGGCTGACTCAGAGGTCATAGTGGGCAGTGGACAGTGGGAGCTTCTCCCAGAGCCCGAAACCAGGGCCTAATCAAGACACAATCCCCATCCAAGGGTGGGTGCCCTCAAGGGGCGCTGCAAGTGTCTGCTACAGTCTCCCTTCAATCCCCTTTCAGGACCAGAGTGTCATTCGGCCCCGTGCCACCTTTGTACGTTGTGGGTGTGGGGCAGGTAACTTGTCACAGGCATCCAGATCAGGGCAAACCACACTATTGCGTGTTGCCCGGAGACCCAGGAACCCCTCTTAGAGGTCTGCAGGGGCTCATGAATTATCTCCCTCAGGGAAAAGGGACTTGATTTTTTCATGGGGAAAAGAGAGTGAATCAAATATTTTGTGAGCAGAAGGGCATACTGTGGTAGATATTAGTACTATTCAACAACAAATATTTCCCAGTCTCCTCTGAGCACCTGGGGATTTGTTCTCTTCCTTCCTGGAGTACAAACCTGTGACTTGCTTTGGTCAATGAAACATGAATGAAGGCAATGTGGGTTACTTCTGGGCAGTGCACAGTTTGCCATTCTGTCTCTCTCTGCCATGATGACAGGCACTGTTCTAGATGGCGGCTGCTCCATCAGCCCAAGTCCAGTGTGATGACGAGTTACAGCTCCCAGCCAATTGAAGGACATGTTTCATGAGCAAGAAATTGGCCTTTTGTTAATTGCTTGTTCTAAGCCACTGAGATTTTGGTTACTAGATCATAATCTAGTTCATTCTTACTGATACTTTCTAACACACGCACTCATTCCTTCATTCAACAAGTGTTGACTTACTGTGTGCTGTCCTGAGCCCCAAGGATACAGAAGTTAATAAGGTGCAGTTCACTGCCTTTAAGGAGTTCGCTGTTTGGTGAGGCGGACAGGCCAGCCAATAGACAAGCAGCATTTTCCATTAACTTTCCACTCTATACGTATCTGTGATAGATACTAGCACTCTGGCACTTTTCTGACTGTATTCTAATGATCTCTGCACATCACCCTGCCACACCCCCAACAATACTGAAAGCTCTCAGAGGACAGGGATTGGTTAGAGGATGGCTGGATAGATGGATGGATAGTTAGGTGGCTGGGTGGGTGGATGGATGGATGGATGAGTGGATAGATAAGTGGATGGGTGGGTAAGTAGATGGATGGATAAGTGGATAGATGGACAGAAGGAAGAAATCAGGTGGAGCTTCTGTGATTGACGAGGTACCTTCTCAGGGCCCATCCTCCACCCTTTATCCACACCATATCAAAAGCTCCATAGCAATAGGGACAGTCATGTGATTCTAGTTCTTAGGTATTAGCAAGCCTGATATTATTGATTCTAGGAATTTACCTGAGTGATATCAATACACATTTCTCTCCCTTATTCATTTGAGAAACCTTTATTAAGAACCTTCTATAGCCGCCCTGCCTTTGATGGGCCAGATAGGATTCTTGAATAGATGGAACACATTTTTGGTGTCTGAACATATTTCTGCAAAAGCCCACCCAAACTCCTGTACCCCACATTTCTCTTTTCTACTTCGTGCTGCCATTGATTTGTTAGGAATTTGGGGCAATTCCAAGGGAGGCTTGAACCTGCCTTTTCTCCATAGTTGCTTATAATAGGGAGAGTAAGTGTTTTAGCTTGAACTAGGATATCAGCATGCACTTTTAAATGTTTTGTTTGCTCCTGAACACAATTTGAGGCAGTTTACTATAAGAGTATGTTCTGCAGTAGATGTTACAGTAGGGATAAAAGGTTGAAAGCTCCTTGGGACAGCCTGATGGGATAATTTCAGGCAGGACTGGTTCTAGGCTAAGTTTTGAGGTCAAAGTCATGGTCTTCATCTCTGTTTTCAACATCCTTGTCACACCTCTACCTCCTTGATCCAGCCTGGGCACTGGAAAGAACTGGAGGTCAGGAGGTCTGGGTTCATTCAGGATCCTCCAGTAACTAGCTGGGTATGTCACTTCATGTCCCCCAGCCTCAGCCTTCTCCTCTGTAAGAGTCCAAGGTCATACTCAATGCCCTCTTATGTTTTTGCCAGGTCCAGCACTCTAAAGTTTTGTGATTCACATAAATGAGTAACATTTGAATTTCAAATTAAATGTTATTTGTGATTGAGGTGGTAATACAAATATGATTCAAAACTCATAATAATGTGAAAAGATATACATTAAGAAGTCTTGTTGTGCTCCCTTCCCATGCAGCTCATTCCGGTTTTTCCCCATCAAGAACTGTGAAGGGTTTAAGATTTTACCCTGCTTGCAAGCTAAGAAGTAAGCCGCCACTGTTTCATGGATACAGGCAGAAGACATACAGCAATTAGGTAGGAGACAAAGGACTTCATTTCTCATGGCACAGCAGGCAGCACATCAGTTCCCTGTGCCCCCCAAGTTCCATGGGGGCCATGTGGACCAGCCCAGGTAGATGCTGCACGTGCAGTAGGTTTGCATCATAACTCAGGAATCCCAAGTTTAGGAAACCCAATCTGTTATATCAGGCTGAGAACAAACCTGCCCAATCTTTTCCCTGGGAGAAGACATGATTTTACTTTAACCAGACAGCAAACAAACCTGTTTTCTGCTCTGGAGGGAGATAGTATATTTTCTAAGGCTGTTTCTATACAAACATCCTTGAAAAGACAGTCTACAACAAATACTGTCAGGGCCTCTGCTCAGAGGCATGCAGAAAATTGTCTCCCAACACCTCATGCCTACCCATCTAGGGAACTGTTCTTACTAGTTTCTTGGTGTCCTTCTAGGGTCTCTGTACACAACTCTAAGCAAATACCTCTTCTAATTTTACCCTGTTTGTTACATAAAAGCAGAACACTGCATTCGTGGTTATACACTTTGCTTGTTTAACTTAACAAGGCAAGTTTTTCTCATTCTTTTTTTCCTGCTGCACAGTATCCATTGTATGGATATACCATTGTTTATTTAGCCAGTCCCCAGTAACTGGACACTTTTTGCTCTTTCAAATAATGCTGTAATAAATGATCTTGAACGTGTGCCATTAGAACAAAAAGGGATTGGTTACCGTGCCAAATGGTAATTGAATTTGTAATTTAGTTAGATATTACTAAATTGTTCTACTTAAGGGTTATGTTATTTTGTGCTAGTTTTACCAATTTTATCAGTGACAGGCCAGAGCAATCCTCTCAAGAACAGTCAACAACCAGGAAGGAGGCAGGAAGCAAAATAGGACAGAGTGAGTTAACATCTGCCTCCTCCAACCTTGCAGTCTCCTTCTAGTGCCTCCTGTTGGCAGAGCCTAAGACGTCAGCAGCTGGCAAAGCAAAGGTGGGGTTTGCAGAGTTCCACCCCCAGCACCGCAAAGCAGATAAGAGAAGGGTGGGTTTGGAGCTGGGAGTCAGTAACAATAACTGACACCCTCAAGGGGTGTGGTCACACATTTGGATTTTTGCCAGCCAGATAGGTAAGAGATGGTATCTCAATGGGATTTTGACATGCACTTTTCTTGCTTTTAAATTTTTTTTTTTTTTTAAAGAGACAGAGTCTTGCTCTGTCGCCCAGGCTAGAGTGCAGTGGCATCATACTAGCTCACTACAGCCTCGAACTCCTGGGCTCAAGTGATCCTCCCACCTCAGCCTCCTGAGGAGCTGGGACTACAGGCGCGCACCACCACACCCAGCTCTCATTTTTCTTATTTCGAGTGAGATTGACCATGTCTTTATATGTTTAAGGGGCAAGCTATAAGCATCTTCTATTAACTCACTGTTCATATCCTTTGGCCATTTTTCATTGGGTTGTTGGTCTTTTACAGCAACATCTTAGTGCAAATAAGCGCAAGTTAGCTGAATAATTACCCTTACCCAGAGTATGTTCATGTTTAAAGAGAGCAGAACTCAATGGAATAAAGCTCTATTGGGAGAATCTCAGACGTGGCAATGCCCAGTGTGGGAGATTATTAGACCACCAAGTGACCTTCACAGCACACACTCTTAGCGCAAGCCTATGTTCCTTGTGTAGCTCAGGCTCTGGCCTTGGGAGGTTCCCAGACCTGCCTCCCCTTGGCGTGGCCCTCTGGCTGCCTCTACTCTGGCTTGGATGGTTATTTGCACACCTGTGGTCTCCTTGGTGAGTCCTTCAGGAGACATGCTGGATCCTTACTTGTGCCTGAAATGCAGGTGGTCTCTGCCAATGCCACTTCCCCAACTGACCCATCCAAGGTGGGAAATTCTGTCACAGGGCAGTTTTTTTAAAACCTGGAAAGTACTGGAGAGTTTTACACAAATTCAGGGCATGTGGCATTGGATCTAAAACACACTTTCCAAAAGGGGAACAGAAACCTGCATAAAATGGTTAAATCATATAACACGCTGGGAAACCCCTCTCCTCCTCTCAGCTGAGAACCTCCCAGAGGTCTCAGTGCCAAAGATTGTGTGCTTTACTTCTCAGGCCTCCATCCACAGCCCTCTAGCTCTTCCATAGACAGGGAAGGTGATTTACAAAGGAAAAGAGATGTTTGGCTTTCAATAATAATAGCTACGACTTATTGAGTGACGACTATAGAGTGGTACCTGCCTTTCATGTTTTATTTCTGGTGTCTGTAGCAGTACAATTATCCCTGTTTTATAGGTGAGAAACAGAGGCCACAGAGATCAGGTAACGTGTGCAGGGCGCACGTGGTAAGCTGGGAGCCAGGTTGATTTACCAGGATGACAGCTGAGGAGTTGGAAAGTGTCTCCCAAGGTCCACGTGGGGTTGTGTTAGTGAGCTCAGCAGGGCTAAAAAGGGTTCAGGGGAGGAAGAAACTGTGGTGCCTAAGGCGGCCTGAGGGGACCTCTCCAAGGAGGTGAGGCTTGAGCTGGGCCTGGGAGGCTGAGGAGCATCAGGGCAGAGGGGAGAGCACGGGAGGGGGAATGGCGTTCCAAGCAGGGGAGCCCACCAGGCTGAAGGAACGTGGAGGTCCTGGCACGGTGTGGACATTCTGGCTCAGGTGGGCACCTGCCATGCCATCTCCACCTCTTCAGTGATTGGCGCCAAGGGAAGAGTTCCCGCACTGACCAAGTGAATGCTGCCTGGAGGGTCTGGGCCAGGCACTGTGGGGTGAGAACAGGATCTGAGGGGGGCCCTCCTGCCCCAGTGCTGATTGCAGCCATGGCTTCAGTTGGGTCAGGGGCAGGGGGACCCGAGGCCTGCTCAGGCACCCTTCTGGCCACCAGGGCCTCCTGGCACCCTCACAGCCTCTGTGGCCAGCCCAATAAGCATTTGGGGAGTTTACCTCCTGCGGTAGCCCTGGGCCTAGAGTTAATTTTTGTTTATAAGAGTAATTTGATTTTGTGGTTGCAGAAGTAATACATATTTCTTTCACAAATATAGAAAACACAGAAAATCATGAAGAAGACAACCGAGAAAATAACCTATCAACCCATCCCCCCGAGATTCCACTTGTTTCTTTCCGCTGGGGAGACTTACGCCTGCTCCGTTTGTTGTGCACTCACCAGGCAGAGGCTTTGCACCGTGGGCTTCACGTTCAGCCCTCATGACACCGTGAGGGAAGAAGGGCCTTTTAACCCATTTCACAGGTGAGTAGGCAAGGCTTTGAGAGAATCAGTTGAACTGCCCCGGTTATCTGAATATTGAGTTTGAGCTCTTAGTCATGTTGTCATGCTATTGTTGGTTTTACATACATATTCTTATATATGTCCCTTTGTCATATCTTGCCTTCTCCTTTGACAGTATAAGATGCCTATTTTCCTATATCGCAACATACTCTCCTATAGCGCAGTTTTAATGACAGCATTGGAGGCATAATGATTTATTAACCCATTTCTTGTCTCCAACTTTTTTCTCAAATAAGCCAAGCTGCTGCAAGCATTGTTTTAGCCAAAGCCCTGTGCACGCCCAGCAATATTTCTCTATAGTAAACCTGTAGTTTAGGAATTTCTGGTTCAAAATGTGGGTCTGATTTGAAGGCTTTTGATGCAAACTACCAAACTGCCTACCAAGAGTTTGTAACAGTTTATTCTTCCACCTGCTATGGGAACAATTGTCTTTCTACATCCCCACTGATGTCAGATTTATCATTTCAAAACATCCTCACTGGTTTGATAGGTGAAAAATGGTGACTTGTTTTAATTTGCATTTCTTTCATTCTGAGTGAGCCTGGACATTTCCCTCAGGCTGTATGTGAATCAGTATCCCAAAGATCTGTGGTCCCCACTTAGAATCTCCCTTTGGGTCTCTGTGTTTCCTATTTGAAATGCAAAAGTGGTGACATCCCAGACCCCTTCCAGGGTCAGCAGGAGACACTGAGGCCCCCCACCTCCAGTTCTACCTCAAGGAAACTCTCCCTAATTAGGCTCTGCATGAAACCACCAAAGTATTCTTTGCTTTGTCCCCCTAAAGACTTTTTTTCTTCAATACAAGAGGAAACAAACTCATTGTTTTTTTGTTGGGGGGGATTTACCCACAAATTTTACCAGGTATTTAAAGCATCCATTACATACTGTCCTATAGAGAGGGAAAAGGAAAACATCCTCACTCCCCAAAACTGTAAAGGGGTTCTTAAGCAAGAACAGAGCTAGTGGGGACCAGCCTGGAGACAGGACCCCCTCCTTCCCAGGGCAGCCACTGGGGATTTCCTCCTCATCATCAGGAACCGGGATGCAGCTTAGGAGGTAAGAGTGGAAATTGAATTAGAGAAGACATAGAAAATCCAAGTTGCTTATAAAGGAATCCAGACTATGGAAAATGCCAAACTCTGCCTCCTCTGCAGTCCAGATGTGGACAGCTACAGAATGACTGTCCCAGGGGCCCTGGCTCTGTGGTTCAGGCCCCTGCCCTTGGCATTGTCTAGTGAAAAGCCAGTCACAGGTTTGCACTGCAGAGCTGGCTGTGGTGGTGAATTCTTAAAGTGGTGCTAACATTCCCCGGCTGGAGGCAGCGGCCTGGTGACATGTGAAGGACAGGTTTCACTTCACCTTGCCTTCTCTCTGGAGTGTTGGGTGCACATTTGGAAGCTTCCACATCAGCATGACTCACATTCAGCACCTGACTCTGGCCAGGGATGAATCCCCTCTCTGTGCCCCACCCTTACCGCTGAGCCAGTCATCTGGAAGCAACACGGACATGTGCCAGTTACTTGTAGCAAAGTATGTTGGCAAGTGCTCAGTGGACAGTAGTGGACATTAGCTAAGAACCAGCTACATTGTTTACCGTCCAGGAGACCTTTGGAAAGTTGTTTAAGGGCTTAAAATCTCACTTTCCTCACTTGTAAAATGTGGATGATAAAGGTTCCTAAATCACATGGAGGCAGCCTTCTCAGTTAATGGTGACTTCTTCCTCCAGTTTGCTCAGGTCAAAACCTTCTTGCTCTTCCTGGCCCTTCTCTGAGACTCCTTATCCAACCTATCAGCAAATCTTATTAGCTCTGCCTAAAAATATCAACATATATCCAGGATCTGACAATTTCTTACCGCCTCCACTGCTTCCTCTCTGGTCCAAGCCACCATCTTCTCTTGCCTGCACCATTTTATTAGCTTCTTAATAAGTCCCCACTTCTACCCTTGGCCTCCTGAAGGCTGCTTTCCACATAGCAACCAGCGTGATCTTTGTTAAAACATGATGCAGACTCTTATATCTCTTGTTCTCGGGGAAGTTGGCTGCCATGTCATCATGACACTCAAGTAGCCAGTCTGTGGTGAGGGTTGTGTGGCTGGGAACTGAGCCTCCTGCCAACACCCACGTGAGTGAGCCACCTTGGAAATAGATCCTCCAGCTGCAGTCAAGCCTTCAAATGACTTCAACTCCTGATGACATCCTGACTATCACTACATGAGAGACCCTGAGCCAGAACCTCTCTGCTAAACTACTCCTGAATTTGTGAACTACAGAAACTGTGTGATAATAAATGCTTGGGGGTAATTTATTACACAACAATCAATAACTAACACAGACTTTGGGTATCTGCAAGAGGGAGGTGCCATAATAAATGCCTACAAATGTAGAAGGCTTTGGAAGTAGAAGGTCAGTGGAAGCTATCAGGACGTTGAGGAGAATGTTACTGAGAGCTTGAAGCACCTGAGCAGTCTGGATGAGGGATAGTCTGGGGGCCCAACAGGAAATAAGGAACATGGAAACTGTGTAAAGAGGAATTCTGGATACGTGGTGGCAGAAAGTTTAGCAACAGTGTCACCTGTAGTTATGTGGAAATAGAAAATTCACCTAATGAACTGGGTGATCTAGCTAAGGATATTTCCAGCCAAAGTGTTAAAAGTTTCACCTGGTTCTTGATGCTTATACTAAAATGCAACAGGAGGGAGATAAGCTAAAGGAAGGACAATTAAACAAAAAGGAGCTTGGACTTGCTGATGTAGAAGCTTCCTGACATCTCCAGATGCCAAGTGATGCTAAAATTTAAAAATATCTTTCAACGAAAGATCAACTCAGGAGCACTACCAGGAAAACACGGTCCAAAAATAAAGCTGAGGATGTAGCTGTAAAATCCTTTGTTAAGACCAGAAAGATCCGAGGGATGCCTTAAAGTACCATTCAGCTAAACAAAAGGTGCCAAAGTGTTCAAGGATGTGTCTCACAGATCCTCTCAATAAGACAACAAGGTTTCTAAGATGCTTAAGGGTATGCTAACCCATTTCAGTAGAAGCCCAATTTGTATGTGTGGCTTTTGTCTAATGAAGAAAACTCCCACTGACATTCGTAGGAAAATCACAACTTTTTAAAGATAATTTCATTCACAAAAGTATCTCCAGCTTGGACTGAAAGGGACAGAGATAATGCAAAGTAAAGAAAGGCCTTTGGACCTCCAAACCTCTACTGGCAGGAAGCAGACTGACAGAAAAAAAAAAAAGTAAAGAAAAAAGACTCAGAGGATGAAATCAAGAGCCCCAGAGGATGGAACTAAGAGCCCAGAAGTTAGAGCTGAAAGCCATGGAGAACTAGTCCCTGGCAGAAGTAGGACCGATTGCTAATCAGGGTACTTTCAACATTTGCCCCACTGGATTTCAGAGTTGCTACGGGTGAGTGACTCCTTTGTACCTCTCATCACCCCCTTTTTGAAGAGGAATGCCTGTAGCAGTTATCCTATCCACGTTCCAGCATCATGTGTTGGGGAAGGGAGGGATAGCTTGTCCAATTTGGAGGTCCTAGAATCAAAAGTAACTTTATTCAAGGAGTTTGCTTAAGGAACTACCCTCGAGGAGCCTCACTTATACCTCGGTCTCATTTAGATGATGAGATTCTGGACTTAGATTTTATGCTAAAATGGGATGAGACTTTTGAGAAACTTAGGAGGGGGTGAGTGTATTTGGCACATGGGAAGGATGTGAATTTTGAGGGGCCAGAGGGCAGATTGTGATAGTCTGCCTCAAAGATGCCCCCTGCTCAGAGATAGAAGTGCCTGCGAGTTTACGCTTGCCCCTGAGTGTGATCTGCAGTACCCCTGATTGATACTGGGGTACAAAAGGCTATAGAGTCTGTAAGTGGCATAAATTTTTGGTATCTTTCATACTCCAGAACTCCCCATGGGGTCAGACGGAGACTGGGCTTCAGCAGAACCCATTTCTTTGCCTAGCTTCTTCCCTTGTCCTGTCCTGCTGTCTTCACTCCCTCAATTAAACACTTGCACACAGAATCCTCAACTCAGGTTCTGCTTCTTAGAAGCTCAGCCTACACCACCTAATAATCATAAAGCGGTGCACGTTCAAGACATGTCCCATAATGGAATTTTGGGACATTTTGTGAAATAATCATGGATACCAGGAATAAGAAGAATGAAACAGCCTTGAAATCCAAGTTCAGGGATTCATGGTTGAGGTCATGGAGGTTGAGGTCATGGAGGTTGGCAACCTTTGTTTGTTTAGTTTTTTCTATTGTCCTTCAGGAGCAGAGTAGAGGTAAGCGCGCTTCCTAGTCCACGGCACGCGATCTTCACCAACCCGAGCAAGCCCTTCCTCTTCTGTTTTATTCCGTTTCCATTGTCTTGGACTCACGTTCTCATTCATTCCCAAGTAACACTCACTCTCATGTGTTGGATGAATCTCCTTAAATTTGTCTGTGTTCTTATAAATTATTTAATGTTTTGTATACCTGTGTTTTTAATTGGCATAAATGGAAATATGCTATCATTTTGTTCTGTCTTACATTTTTTACTCAGCCTTATGTTTTGAGAAATATCCATGCGATTATATGTGAACGTAGCTCATTGCTTCTTATTGTTGCACAATATTAACTCTTTGTGGTAACTTAATTTTAACGTAATCAGGTTTGTCAGTATCACCCTTTATAGTTTGCACTCACGTCTTGTTAAAGGACTTCTTCCCTACTCAGAGCTCATGGAGACGTCTTCCCCATTGTCTCCTAAAAATCTTTCACAGGTTTGTGTTCTTCCTGAATTTGGTGGGGTTTTTTTAACGTAAGGTAAGGATCTAATTTTATTTTTGTTCCACATAGATGACAAATTGTCTTAGTTATATTGATTAGTCCACCCTGCAATGCCTGTTTTGTTCTGGGTTCATTATTCTCTTCCACTGGTCTCTTTGTCCCTTCTTGTGTCAATACCACACTATCTTAATTTTTAAAGCTTTATTAAAAGTTTTGATGTTTGGTTGGACAAGTCCCTCCACCTAATTATTATTCTTTAGGTTACTTTTGACCTTTTGTTCTTCCATATAAATTTTAGAATCAGCTTATTTAGTTGCCCCCCCCAACTACCATATACACACATCTAATGAGATTTTGCTTGCAACTGCATTGACTCTATACATCAACTTTGAAGAATATTGGCATCTTTAGGCTATAGAGTCTTCCTATCCAAGTACATAATCAATTTAATTTGGTCTTCTTTGTATCGCTTAATACTTCGTATTGCTTTATAACTTTATCTATAGAGGACTTTCAAGTCTTTGGTAGATTTAGTTCTGGATGTACTTTTTGTTGCTATTAGAAATGCAACTTTGTCTAGCTAACTTTTGCTGGAGTATAGAAAGGGAATCAGCTTATATATCGCTTTTTAAAATCTATTAATTATAATAATTTTAATAATAATATAATAATAATCTATTAATTATAATAATTTATAATAATTAGAAGATTACTTTGGGGTTTCTATATGGAAAGCCAAATCATCTGCCAATAACGGTCATTTTGTTTCTTTCCAATCCCAGCTTTTCATTTCTTTTTCTGTTTGTTTGTTTGTCCTATGGAGGTGGCTGGGGCAGCAGAACAGCAGTAGTGAGCGTGATATTCCCACGTTTTTGTGATCACAGGGGAGAGCTTCTGGGATTTCCAAATATGGCATTTACTGCAGGTTCGTTGTAGATGTTCTTTACCAGATTCGAGAAAAGTTCTTCTATTCCTGATTTGCAAAGAGCTTTTATTTTCTCATTATGAATTTTCGTATTTTACCTAGTGCTTTATAAGGAATTCATTGCTTTCAGAAGCAATGAGATGATTATAAGAGTTTTCTTCCTTTATTTTGTTAATATAATTATATAGCTAATAGCTTCTAACTTGGTCAGGATGTATTATGTTTTAAAATTTATTTCTAATAAAATATTTATTTGCACAGAATGTTCAAGAGTGAGATTGTCCTGTAATTTTCCTTTGTTGTACTATCTTATCTGGCTTTGGTATCTTAGTCTGCTCAGTAATTAGAGAGCGGGAATAAATTCCTCTTATTCTATCCTTGGTGTGTATTGGAATGATCAGTTCTGTAAGTGATTTATAGAACTCACTGTAAAGCCTCTGGACAGATGTTTTCTTTTTACAGCTATTTTCAAGTAGTAATTCGGTTTCTTTAATAGTTATAGGATTACCCAAATTCTTCATTTCTGCTTGAGTCACTTTTGGCAAGTTGTATTTTTCTAAGAATTTATCTATTTCGTTTCACCTAACTTTTCAAATTTACTGACATAAAGTTGTTTATAATATTCTCTTATTATCTGTTTAATCTTTACAATATGTATAGATTATGTTCCATTTTTCATTCCTAAAAGGTGCTTTAGTGTCCTCTCTTATTTTCTTGATGAATCTCACCAGAGGTTTGTCTTTTCAAAGAATCAACTTTTGACTTTGATTCTATTGTCTATTTTCTTTTTCATTAATTTCTGCTTTAAGTTTTATTTCCTTCCTTCTATTTTCTTTGGGTTTATTATGTTCTTGTTCTAACTTCTTAAGTTGGATAGCTGTCTCTTTCATTTTGATACTTTATGATTTCCTGATGCAAGCACATCAAGCCATAGCATCCCTCTACTTGCACCTTGGCTGCATTGCACGAGTTCTGATCTAGTATGCACCCACCTCCTTGTACTCACCCATTCCCGGAGAGAGAACCATGGAGGAGTCTCCTAATTCTCCATCACCAAAGTAATACCACATAAACCCTTTTGTACATACCCCCTTACCAAACTGTGAAAAAATTATTGCTTAAGCTTGAGGAAACACATACTTAGTTTTCTTTAAATGCTGCCAGATTTCTTTTCAGTGTGGCTGTGCCAGTCTATACTCTCTCCAGTGGTTCCCATCTCCTCACATCCTAGCACTGGGACATTTAAACAACGTCCCGGCAAGCCTTCACGTGGCATTATAATGCCTTCACTCTATTTCCACTACACTAGTGAGTTGGTATCAGGGGAGATGGTCTAATCCTGAGACTTGCCATGCAATTCACTGTCAACCCACGTCAGAGGGCGCGGTGGGGCAAGGGAAGAATAGCTTGAGCAGAGTCTGCTGTGCTGTTAAAAAGTTTTGAGTCCCAGGGGTGTAGCCACATGTGAGTCTTTGTGGAGGGCCCGAGGCCTTGCTTGTGGGTAGAGAGGGCTCTGTCAGGGACAGAGAGCTAGCTCCAGCCCCAAGCTCTTTTCTCTCATCTGGTGCCATCCAGGATTTTGCCACCCTCTCCTTTCCACAGGCCCCATTACACATCCTTGACCCTAAACTGGGGCTGGTTTCACCCCTACCCCTCTACCTTCTCAGGCTCCCTCCAAGTTCCCAGTGTCACTGATTGCTCAGCATATGCCCAGATGCCCACTGGAGGGCCACTCAGGGCCCAGCATGAACAGTGCGGCCGCGTGATGACAGGGCTGCCCAGGGGCAGCTTCCTGGAAGATGTTTTAAAGACAGAGCCTGAATCCCAAGCCCAGTCTCTTGTGATCTTAATTTGTGGCTTTGTCTGATGGGACTTGCTTCCCTCTGCATCTTCCTCTGGCTGTTTATTTGGGTAAAGGATATTCTCCTCCCTTTCATGTCTGAGCGGTTTCCTCTGCCAGTTTCACTGTGAGGCCTTCTGCTTGCCTGGGCTCTGCAGGGAGGGGTGGGTTCTTCTGAGATGGGCCTCCCTGGCATGGTGGGGGTCAGACAGACCCTGCCTTGGAGCTGTCCCCTGGGGGGCCATCTCTGCCCAGTGGGCAATCCCTGCAGATTCGACTGACACTCTCAGCAGATTGACTTGGGCTAATAAGATTTCTCCTTTAAAAGGAACTTTCCATTGTTTGTTTTAAAAGTGAAATGAGCATTTTTTCCAACCGCAGGAGCGATGCTGAAGGAGCCTGTAATTTCTAGGATCCAAGACTGGAACTTAAAATCAAGAAGAAAAGGGGGGCGGGAAAACTTTCCAATTAAAATGGGTCTCTTTCTTCCTCCCCTCCCTCAGGCTTTCTCTCCTCTTCGGTCTCCATCCAGGGCAGTCAGCAGGACTCTTACTTTTTTCTCCCACCCCAAACTCTAATGAGCTAATTCCTCCATTCTCTTTTCACCAATAAAGAGATACATGTAGCTTATTAGACAGAGGAACTGAGTCGAATCTAAAGTGGAAAATGAAGTTGCAGTGCCGTGAAGTTCATTGCGCACCTACTATGCGCCATGCAGTAACTGCTGAGCGCTGGCCCACAGCATGGCTGCCCTCAGGGAGCAGGGATGCACAGCCCAGCAGGGAAGATAGTCAGATGGGTACGCAAATAAGCACAACATGGGGTGACGAGAGTGGAAGCAACTGATGGAAAGGAACGGAGGGAGCGCAGGTGGGCCTGATTAACTGTTGTTTGGTGTTTTTGTTTGTCTTTCTTTTTCTTTTTTCTTCCCAGAGGAAAACAGTGCGTGCACACGCCAGGCAGGGTCCCCAGGTGAGGAAGACATAACCCCTGTTCTCATAACCCCCCTGTATGTGGGGGATCCGCTCACAAGTCTGGGTCAAGGCAGGCAGGCTAAGTACTAAGTGCCCCGTGGCAGCAGTGAGCGTGATGGCCTGGGAGGCCAAGAGAGGGAGAGATACGTGGAGACTGGGGAGGAAGAAGGGTTTCCGGGGAGACTAGAAGAACCTCTCCTCTTAAATAAACCCCAGGGGAAGAAGGTACCTGGCCGGGGCAGACACATGGCTCAGACCTTCGAGGCTGGTGCAGAGCAGCAGAGTGGTGTGGGGGTGAGTAGCTGCCAGTCGCTGCTCAGAAGAGCTCAGAGCTGACCTGGCCTGAGCACCCAAGTTCATTACCAGTCCTCATTCTACCTTCCAGAGTTTGCAGCACTTGGCTGGAAAGTTTATGAGAACTGGCTTATTCTCTGGTGTCTTGGCACTTTCCCTTCATGTCCTGATTGGAACCAGGGAGGCTGTAAGTGCAAACGTTTTTGTACCTTAGAGTAAATTATATCTGCGTTCCTGGAGAAGGCCGTGGTGAAAGTGTCTCTTGTTTCCAGTGGCCCCAGTCTCCCCCTCAGGAGACCTAAATTCCAAGCCGGCGCTACTATAAAGTTGATGAATGCATGCCAGGCCCTAATCCAATATGCAATTGCCCTTCTTTCTCCTCTCCTTTCTGCAGGGAAAGGAAGCTGGATTTTTTAATAAGGTAATAGCACCTCTTTTATATTTTCCTTTCATAAATTATAAAGAATTGAAAGCAGAATAAGGCAGCAGCTTGGTATAATGGAAAGATTACTGAACTGGGTGGGAGTGTAAATTGGTACAACCACTTTTGGAGAGCAAATTGGCAATATCTAGTAAAGCTGAAGCCCAGCAAGTCCTTTTCCAGGCGAATGCCCTAGAGAACCTCTGGGCCATGTGTCTGGGAGACATTGCAGCATTGTCAGAGATAGCAACATGCTGGGGAAAATGAGTCCAACAACAGGAAAATGGGAAAATTGTGTCTCCCAAATACTTATTGCAACATTATTTGTAACAGTGGAAAAAAAAAAGGAAAGAACCTAAATGTCTACCGATAAAGAGATAAATAAATTGTGGTATGTGAGTAGTTAGAATGCATGAACCAGCCTTGCATTTACCAACGTGGTTCAATCTCAAGAACACAACAGCAAGTTGCAGGAGGACTTGTGCAGTATAATGCTGTTCATGTCAAGTTCTAAAACATATGAAATGATTCTCTGTATTATTTATAGATACTTATGTTGTAAAAGTATACAAAAACACATGGGACTGATAAATACCCGATTCAGGATGGTAGTAACCTCTGGGGAGAAGGGGTGGGGAATGCAATTGAGGGAGGGCACACAGGGACCTTCAACTGCGTCATAATGTTTTATTTGAAAACAAAAATTAGAGGCAATTTTTGTAAAATGTAAAAATTCAACAGAGCTGGGAGGTGGGCATATACGATGCCGTTCTGTATGCAGGAGGCCTGGTCATACCCCAGCTCTGCCACTATTCACCAGGTGACTTTGGTTGGGCAAGTCATACTCCTCCTTGGGTCTCACTTTTCTCATCTGTAGCATAAGACATTTGGACCAGATCATCCAACATCCTTTTTGTGGCTCAAAGGTTCAATAGGAAGCTTTGGGGGCGATTATGCCATGAGCTTCCTGAGCAAGTGTCCAATGAGACCAAGGAAAGGAAGGTCAGTACAGAATGCCTCCCTCAGGAAGGAGGCCTGGCTGGCATCGTCCTAAGTCTGCTCCTGTCCTCAAGTGGGGCAGCGGAGCTGCCCAGAGCATGGAGGGCAGAACCCTCACCACTCAGGCAGTTCACTGCTCAGCTTTCCCAGTGCCCAAGAGCAAGACAGCATGTAGCTCATGGTCATGAAGGAGTGCCGAACTGTGTGTCTGGTGATCAGAGCTCCAGGCCCAAATCCTGTTAGCTGGCTGTGTGACTGTGGGAAATCCCTTCACCTCTCTGATTGCCTCATTAGTGAAAAAGTGAGTATGGTACCCCTCGCTGTGCTCCCCAAGGAGAGGGTTTGTGGCAATCAAACAGGACAGTGCCCGTGAGAGTGCTATAGAACGGAAGGCATTGCTATTTTGTCCTCTCCCAAGTCCTCAAATCCAGTTTTTCTTCTATAAACAGTTTTTCTCACCCAGCCTGGACAAAGGGTTCCCCGTGTGCTCTATATCCACTCTTCTCCTCTACTCCTGGACCTCACTGACTTTTGGAACAGAAAGAGTGTCCCCAGCTACATACAAGTTTGTGGATTCCTTCGTTCAATAAATATTTACTGGATGCCTGGTACTGTGCTAGGTGTTGGGGACACAGGGTTCCTGCTCTCACAGAATTTGTATTCTGGTGAGGGGAGACAGAAAACAACCAGGTAAATTAACAAGATAACGTGGAATTACATAAAGAAGGTAAAATAGTGTGACGTGGCAGAGACTGGGTCAGTGGAGGGGCTCTCCATGAGGTCAGGGCAGCCTCCCTGAGGAGGTGACATGGAGCTGAGATGTGAATGACAGGAGGGAGTTGGCCATGCTCTCTCTGTAGCGGGTAAGCTTGACAGTGAGAAGTCAGTAGGAAGATGATGCTAGGAGCACAGGGCACAATTACCAAGGGCTTGGATTAGGGTTGTTGCTGTAGAAATATGGATGAATATTTTGGCTTGAACTATTAGAAGTGGGCTTTGGGGCAAAGGGGTTGATTGAGGATGACTCCTTGTATTTTGTGTTCCAGCACCTGGGTGAATTTTGGGGCCATTTACTGAAACTGGGAAGAACAAGTTTGTGGCAGAAGATGAAGAGTGACCTTTGGGCCACATGGAGTCTAAATTAGACGTCCAAATGAAGATGCCATGTGAGCAGCCTCATGCTCACTGGACAGGTTGGGCTAGAGCTATGTGGGAGTCACTGGCAACGAGGTGGTGTTCAAAGCTAGAAGACTGGATGTGCTCTTGCAGGGAGAGACTGTGGGTAGAGAAGGCCTAGGACCAGGCTTTGGGCATCTCAACATGAAATGGTTGATCAGAGGAGGAAAAGCCAGTGAAGGAGACTGAGAAGGAATAGCACCCCAGGTGGAGACAACCAGGCAAGGACAGTGTCACTGATGTCAAGAGAGCTGAGTGTGAGAAAGGAGGGCAACCAGCATGCCAGATGCTGCTGAGAGGCTGGGAAAGGAAAGGAGGAGAGGTGACAACTGGATTTGGCTGTGTGGAGTCCGTGATGGCCTCAACAAGAGATGAGGAGGACTTGGAAGATGGGTTTGGAGAGGGGAGGAATTAGAGCCTGTGTCTCCCCATCCTTGGGGAGGAGGCAGTGGCCATGTTCCCCCCCACCCCACCACAGATGAGAATTACAAGAATAGACTCTCTACCCAGCCGATTGTCTATTTCAGGACAGAGGACTCCATCTGATTGACCAGTGCCTGTGGGCCTAGAGTGGCTGTGTTTGTGCTGAATACGAGAGGGCAGTGTTTCACCACCGTCCTTGTTTAGGGAAAGATCCTAGGGGCCATTCATGCCCAGGCATAGAAGGTGCTGGGGGCCTTCCCGTCCACACTCTACCCCCTTTTGTGTGTCACTTCTGCTTAGGGAGCTCATGAGCGTCCCGTGCCATTACAGTGGATGTAATTAGGATGGGGCCGAGCAGTGCTCCTGCTGGATGACCCCAGGCCCTGTGCAGGCTGCTCCCCGTGGAGGTACTTGTTGACTCACAGTGAGACTCGCTCCTGGGCTCGTGGGTAGGGTGATGGGTGCTGACCCAGAGGTCTGTGGGTGCTGACTTGACAGTTCCTAGAAAAGACTCTACTTCCATTCCCTCACCCTGGCTCCTGACAGTTTCCCTCATGTTCCCTTTGTCCCATCCGTTTCCCAGCCTGTGGAACTGTTAACCTCTGGGGTCCGGTGGTTCTTTCCTCCCCCAATCATCTCTGCCATCAATTATGGACTATGACACAAGAGCTCTTCAGGATTTTGCCTTTTCTGTTCCCATAATCTGGTTTTTAGAACCTAGCAGACTCTTTTGCTTCCACAATCGCTTGGCTCTTGCCAATCAAAAGCCCTGGCTTTCAAGACTAATGTTTTTGCTGTTAGTGTCAGAAGTCTCTTCCAAAAGTGGGCATTGAGGGTTTCCTTCTGTTTCCCTTCCTTTTAGATTGACAGCCTCAGTATTCCCAGGACAGTGGATGCCACTGACTGAATAGGATCAGGTCTAAGGAAAGCTAATTATTCAAGATGATATCTGACCTCATAAGAGAGAGAGTGCTGGTGGGTGGAACTGGCAGAGAAAGGAGAGGGAGGTGCAGAGGTAAAGGGGAAGCAGAGACTTGGAGGGCCTGGGTGGAGGACAATGGGAGGGAGAGAGAGGAGTTGCTGTTCCCTGCAGCTGGCTGGTTCCAGTGCAGCCCCTTGTTACACCTGCCCTATTTATGTCCCTGACTCCTTATTCCAAACTCTGTCCTCCTTAAGCCAGCGTGAGAGGGTACTTATTTCTTGCCCACTGAGGCACTGTGAATGGCCATTGACTGGTGTGTGTGCCAAGGGGGCTGGTGGCCACACAGATGTTTTTCATGGGGTAGGAGAATGCTATGTACACATTTCATCCTCACTCAGAGAGAAGTCAGACTTCACAGTCTCTGCCAAAGGAGTGCGTGATTTCAGTGAATAGGGCTTGAATTCTGTCGTCTTGCTGGGTTTGCTTCTTTTTCTTTCGTAGAGGTCAAGCTCTTAAGGCACAGAGGCCAGGTCTAGAGACAAATGTCACAGCAGATGCTCAAGAACTGGTCGGTAAATGAATGATTGATTATTTTTTTCCAGAAAGAGTCCTTTACTTCTAGTTCAGTCCACACAGAAAGCACTCAGCACTGCGCAGGGTAACTGGGAGCCACCCCTCTAACCCACGAAACATGCCACTCTTGGTGGTCTGTGGTCGGAGACTCCAATCTCAGCCGTACCATGAGACCACCCTCCCACCCCTCTCCAGCCCTCCTCTGCTCCCCTCATCCACTACCCACCTCCCAGGAGTTTTTAAAAACACTTTTATTGTGGATATATTCAGACATAAAAGTAGACAGAATAGTACAATGAATCTCAAAGCACTCACCTCCCATTTCAACAATCACTGCTACTTTTCCAATTTTTCATCTATTCTCCATCACTTTTTTTTCTGAAGCATTTTAAAAACAGATCCCATATGTATTAGTTTTCTATAGTACTATAACAAATTACCAGAATCTTAGTGACTTAAAACAACACATATTTATTATTTTACAGGCATTGGCAGGGCTGTGCCCTTTTTGGAGGCTGTTGGGGAAAAGCTGTTTCCTTGCCTTCTCCAGCTTCTAGAGGCTGCCCACCTTCTTTGGGGCATGTCTTCTTTTCCCTACCACTTACATGATTACACTGGGCCCACCTGGATAATCCAGGCTAGTCTCTCCATCTGAAGGTCCTTAATTTAATCATGTCTGCAAAGTCCCTTTTGCCACGTAAAGTACCATTTACAGGTTCTAGGGATTAGAATGTAGATATATTTAGGAGCCATTATTCTGCCTACTAAGTTAGACATCACTTAATTTCACCCTAAATAATTCAGTGTTCATCTCTAAGTGTTAAGGTATATCTTTCTCCATGCCATTCCCATACCTTAAAAGTTTAAAAATAATTCTTTAATAGTGGTAATAACCAGTCCATATTCCAAGTTTCCTGATTTTTTACTGTCTTCTTATAGTTGGTTTGTTCAAATCATGATCGAAGCAAGGTCTACACATTGTATTTTGTTGTTACATCTCCCAAGTCTTTTGTATTCTTTAAAAACTCCCTTACCTACCACCTCCTACCTTTTTAATGCCATTGATTTTGTGGAAACTAGGTTATTTGACCTGAAGGAGGTCCCACATTTTTTGTTTTTTATTTGGTTGGGTTGCTTCCTCATGATGTTGTTTGGTTTGTTCCCCTGTCCACTGGATTTCTTATATACTGGTAGTTAGATCTACTGGCTCAATTAGGATCAGATTCAAGTTTGTTTGGCAATACTTCATAGGGAGTACATCACATTATGAGACACACAATGTGCAGCTGCCCCACCCTGAGTCATGGGTGGGTTCAGGTTGTGCCAGCCTGACCCTTCCATAATAAAGTTCCCCATCAACCTTTCATCTGATGATTTTGGCAACCTTTGATGACTGTTGCCTGATACATTATTTCATTAGGAGTTGCAAAATTTTTATACTTCTATAATTCTTTTTGCATTTATTATCTGGAATTCTTCTACAATAAAAAACTTTTCCCTAATAACTCCAAAATACAGTTCATATAGGAAAGATAGGATAAATGCTTAATTCCTCTCCATATGTGAAAGTAATTTTCAGAATAATGAGTTGGTGGCTCAGTAACCTGCAAAAAGGTAACATGAATTTTCTTCTTAGAATTGTTTGGAGCGCATGGATTTCTATATATATTTGATGTGTTTTAATCTTCTTGATATTCAAATTATCCTACTGTAGGCCAACAGGAGCCCCTTCAAGTAGACTCCTATGTCTTGTTTTAATGAGAAGACTCATTAAAATTGGTCTTTGATAGTTTCCTTGCTTTCTGGTACAAGATATCCCAGGCTTATCTTGCATATTTCTTGCGCTAGACCCAGAATAAATCATTTCTCCAAGTATCTTTGGTTTCTTTTGATAGGAAATCACATTTAGATATCACGATTTAGGGACTTACTGCTACTGGGTTGTCAGCTTCTAAGGTTTTTCAATGGATAGAGCTAGGAAATATGTTATTTTTTAAGAGAAAAAAGAATTAATTCATATTGATTTTCCAATGTGAATTTAAGATTACAATAAGACTCCTGAATGCAGTTTAAGATTTGTTTGTGGTTCTTTTTGTCCTGATAAGGTATCTTACCAGAGACGTATAATCAAAATACAGTGTTTCAAAGTAACCTGAAGTAATTCTTTTCTCTGTGTGGCTGTATCACCAACTTGATATAAAGTTAAGACTATTTCTCTCCATTTGTTTGAGTCATTCTAAAATATTCATTTATATATAAAGTCGTATATCCCCATGGCAGTTATTACTACTGGGAATGTACCTTGTTCATTGTTTGTTTGCTTGTTCCTTACCTACCTCCCCCCTTTGGCAGACAAGCTCCATAGGAGGAGGACCCCCTTCTCTGCTTATCCCCAGTACCTGGGATAATTCCTGACATATAACACACCTGTGTAAGATGCCCACAGTGTGGAAGTTGCTTTCTCACACATCATCCAAAGAGTGAGAAGTAGGCATTACTATCCTCAATTAATGGATGAGAAGACTAAGGCTCATACAGGACAATTAATCATGCAGGGTTTTACATGTAGTAACAAGTGGAAACTTGAGTGAAGTTGGGCTGGTGGATGAGGTTCTGAACTTCCAGTGATTCTAGATTTGGATTAATTCCACTCCCAAGTAAAGAAACAGAGGCCCTAAGTCTCTGTGTTCCTGGTAAAGGAAGCTATAGTACAGGGAGAACTTTTCTGCAAATGTAGGAAGCAAAGCAGGCCTGGGTTATCCAGCCACCGAACTCCCATACCCTTAAGCTATAGTCAAAAACCCTCCCTGCCTTTAATTTGCAACAAGAAAAAGGACTTCTTCTGGAAGTGGTTCCCTGCGGTGGAAGGAGCATTGACAGGGAGTGGAAGACTTGCTTTAGAGATCTGGCTTCCTCGAATATTGGCTGTGTGCCTCCAGGCAAGACAAATAATCTCTGTGAATTTGTTTCCTCATTTGTAAAACAGGCTGACAGTCTCTGCCCCATTATTTCTCAGGGTTGTTGTGGGATGAACTGAGGCAGTAGGTGAGAAAGCTCCTTCTGCCTGTAAAATATTCACTAGACAGAGATGTATGATCGCCGGCTCTTTTCTAGTAGCATTTTATTAGAAGTGCATTCCCCTCTGCCAAAGACTTCCAAAGAAGTTGGCCAGGAATATACCTACCCAGGAGGCAGGCGAAATACTTTTTTGGAGGAAATCATCACATGAAGAACAAAAAACAACCCCAAACAAGAGAGTACATGGGATATCTGGCTTTCAGCGATTACTTA
Source organism: Daubentonia madagascariensis (assembly GCA_023783475.1). Taxonomy (NCBI): domain Eukaryota; kingdom Metazoa; phylum Chordata; class Mammalia; order Primates; family Daubentoniidae; genus Daubentonia; species Daubentonia madagascariensis. Next base: position 188,234 of record JAKFHU010002080.1, read on the forward strand.
CTATGGAAGAAAAAAAATTAAATCTTCAGAATAAACAGCAGAGTTAGAGATATGCTGATGAAAACTGAAGGTAGCACAATAATGGATCCCACTCACTGACCATGCTCTGTGTCAGCCGCATTGCTGGCACTACCCCAAATCCTGCAAGGTAGGCATTATTACCTCCATGTTACAGATGAGGAAGTTGAAGCTCACAGAGGTCAGATGACATGACCAGGAGTAGCTAGCTGACCAGAACCAGAATCAGAACTCAAAGCCCATGTGGTTCTCACTCCCTCATGTTGTCTCCAAGTCCAGAGAAGTGCAGCAAACTCTGTTAGGTTGTAAGGGTGAGAGAATCACCCTTTAATAACAGAACCTTTAATAACAGTAAACCTGCATGGAGTTGAGCTTCACTTTACTTGGTTAAGGAAACACTCAGAACCCGCATCCTTCCTGTGTTGTTGCTGTGTGGCACAGGGGGCTCAATGAATAAAAGAGGAAAGCTATTTCATAGACAGTCTTGGATGATCTGCAAGAAAATGGAGTGGCTGCTATGTGTGCAGATGCTTTTAATAGCCACAGGAGCCAGTGCTGGGGCCAGCAGCCATGTGTGGCTTCATGGCCTTGAGGCCAGAAAGCAGTTCATGGTTTCAGAGAAAAGGGAAGAAGCGCTGAACAAGTCAACTAAAAGCCACATGGATCCACTCCAGGAGGTACGGTAACAAAGGCCGCCATTTTACCTTCTCTATTCCAGGACCAGTAAAAATGCTAATGCTCCTCCTGGTTCCATCACATTTGATTTTCATGAGAGCTGGATCAACAGGAATGGGGAGTCCTGTTCCAGGTTTGGTTTTAGCACAAATTTATGACGTGCCTGTAGGCAAATCTACATTGCAAGGCCTCAATTTTCTTGACTGTAACTGGACAGAGATGCCAAGGTCACCACTGAGCACTTTCTAAGCCTCTCAGGAAAAGGTTTAGAACTTTGGCCATGTTCTATTGTTTATTTGCCTTTTAGCCATCCAAAAGGAGAGAGATCTGCTGCAGTTACTGTTTTCAGTCTCGTATGCTGAGCCCCGTTTCTGTCTAGGAGAACCACAGGGGACCTCCAATTCACTCCATGCTTCAATCTGTGTGACCTGAAACCCCTCTTTGCGTCAGATTTTCATCCATAAAATAAGAATAAGAACATCAATCTCATAGGATTGTTGCAAAGATTAAATGAGATATAAATATATGTATGTGTATGTGTGTATATATTAGATATATATAATATTTTAAGTACTTTTAGACAGATTTGTTTCTTTTTCTTTCCATTACAGAAAATTCTGTCCCATTCTCTGATTTCCTTTCCCATTCTATCTTCAGAACACAGATGATGGGAATCAGTTGAAACCTGGAACTTCTGATTCAGAAATCTTAACTTGAAACCACAGTAGGGAGAAATGTTTTCCTCTGGTTTGAGAGAAGATGAAAAAGAATTATGACTGCAAGTTGCTGGAGCTTAATTATTACAAATAATTATACATTTATTGTATATAAATACTTCTGTTACTTTTATTTTGCCCTAGAGGGGAATAAATGACTTAGTTTTCTTTCCATTCTTTTCCTGATTGGAATTTTTGCTCATTGACTTCCCTATTTCTCTCTTATAAAACATTTCTCACGTGATGAAACCTTGGAGCAGAATGAACAACTTGAGGAAATTCAGGGCTTCTGCGGAAAGCAACAAGCTGTTGCTAGGGAGGGCCAGAGAGAGTGTATTTGTTTAACATCCTTATTCCTGCCTTGTCGAGCCCAATGGCATGTTATTTCCACTGGGTGGGAGCCAATGCCGAGTTCCTCCCTGTTGTGTCCAGCCTTGAACATTTCTCTGCGATTATGTTTCGTCCAGGGATTAGCAAAATGCAGAGGGGAAAAAACCTGAGAAGGTGTTTGGCACGGGGCTGCCTGCTGCGTTAGCACAATCTGTCGCACTCTCAGCTAATTGGAGAACAGCAACAAACAGGAGCTCAGAAGCTCACAGGAACTCTTCATCTTAGGTTACTGTAAATGGTTTATTTATTGAATGTCAAGCTTTTTTTTTGTTTTTGTTTGTTTGTTTTTTATAATCCCCAAGGAGACTCCAAATAAGCAAGCAGTTCTCACTCCCTCACCCTGTCCTTGCCATTACTTAGCTATCAGAAAATCTGAGTGCAGTGAGTGGGAAGCTAAGAATTCTCCTTTTCAGACTTGCCAAGTGTCACCACTTGGCAAATCTTGAGCAAACTTGAAGATTCATTTTTCCTTTTTCATAAGGGGATGCACAACTCAGCTGTTAGAAGCAGAAGACACAGCGATTTACAAAGAGATTCCTGAAAGATAAAGTTCAGCTGCCCAAGATCTGCTTTTTGCAAAAGAAATGCAAAGGGGAATTTCTGAATCAGCCCTAATGTGTCCATGCCCACCACTTCAACACTTCAGAGTGGAGTTGAGCAGCCGGTTAGTGTCTGCCTGGGGTGAAGAACTATGTCAAGGGCAACTTCGAGTGACTCATCACCTATTCTCTCCACACCAGACCTGGCCTCTCTCGTGTCACTGCCTGTCTTGAGCACACAGCCCTTAGTGGAGGAGACTCCTGGAGAACAAACATGCCAGGAAGAAAGAAAAAGGAGGCTGGCTTGAGACAGGCAGTCAGTCCTCTCTGGGCCCGGGAGCTTGTGTGCAACAGCCTCTGCTCAAGCTTTCAGAATTCCAACCTTTTACAATCCTTCTGTGAGGCCGGGGGGAAGCAACACTTTAGCAGGTACTGAGCTGCCACCAAGTTACAACAGAACTAGGAGCTCCCAGGTCAAGTTTCTTGTTAGAACTCCAAGGCTATTGGTTGCATGTAAATGGTTTGCAGCAGTCAAGAAGTGTGTGAGGTCACCCACTGGTCCTGTAAAAACTGGTTGAAGGCTCTACTACTGGGGAAAACACCCAACAACCCTGAGATGTTGAGAAGACATCAGGAGAAGGGGGGAAACAGACTCAAAGTGCAAGCGACAGGTCTGAGGTTGGGATATGTAGCTAGAGACTGACGTGTGACCATGGTAATAGAAGTTCTAAGATAGGGCTGGCAGGGAGACCCAGATTTAACAAGAAATAAGATAACTAAAGTGAGCATGAAATCCCATGAAACCATAGTCTGGAATGAAGTGTTCGAGGGCATGTAGGGTGCAGCATCCTGCTGGGATTATCTGGCTCAGGTGGTTCCAACACTGTGCTCAGGAGATAAGGAGACCAAGGGGATGGGGTCAGGCTCCATTTGGATCAGGTAGCCCCACCCCCACTCCCATCACATGGTGGGACCCCAAACAGCTGGTGATGTCCAGCCAAGATCAGCAGAGCTGCCTGCTGAGCCACAGCAGACATGAGTAAATCAGCTGAGACTAGAAGACCTCTGGACTCATCAGCAGTAATAAATGTTTATTGGTTTAAGCAATTGAGTTCTGGAATGTTTGTTAGGTGGCAATAGCTTTGTGGAGGATTAGACTTTGTGGAGGATTTTGCCAAAAATTAATAAAATAATCAGAACTAATCATTAAGGAAAAAGTCAGTATCTTTGGGGTCAAGTGGCTGTGTTTGGCTTAGGATGGCCATGGCTAAGATAACTGAACTCTTCTCCATGTGGTCTAACTCTCCAATCCCAGGTTGTTCATATAGAGGTGGGAGGACTCGATGAGAGAGGGGAAGCACACCACGTTTCTTGAGCTCCAGACTCAGAGGCAAAGGTGGTAGCACAGAGAGGGGCAATATGGCCACCGGTCCTGAGGCTCTTTCCTGGGCCACACTCTTGGGCAGGAGGATGGGATGGCACATCAAATGGTGTTTTGGTCTTGTCTTAGGTGGACTTGGGGTTCAGAATAATATTAGTGTGTGAGAGGTAGTCTCTGAAAGGAAAATCAATGTCTATTTGAAGTTTATAAAAGCATAATTTTTTGTAACAATGAGTGAATTCTTTCTGTGGAATCTGTAAAACTAACATGCAGCATTGTAAATGTAATAGTTTGAAGTCAGAGTCCCCATTCTTGATTTAAAAATTTGCCAAGTTAACCTGTTAAATTAACATCCTTCTTGCAAAGATAAAGAAACTTCTAAGAGTGGACTCAAATGCTACGTCTCATCTCCAGTGTAGCCTCAGCTGTGACACATGCTGAGACTTCAGTGGAGGCTGATGGTTGACAAATGTATTGTGTTGGAGTTCACATAGCCAAAGGGAGTGTAGGGCTGTCTCCATGGAAGATGAGCACTGTCCAAAGTATGTGGTAAGTAGGTCTCTGGGCTGGGATGTCTGTGCCCAAGTCTGAGCTGCTGAGTGGGGCCTGGAAGGGGTCTCTGCAGAGCCTATCCAGGAGGCTGTCTCCTGGGGACCCCCACCCCCACCAAGCTGAAGCTGGACCTCAGCCAGAGGGTAAAGGGGAAGGAAATGAGAGTGTCCTGGAAGGGGTGGAGGGGAGAGACAGGATGGGTCCTTACATCATTCCAGTGGGCTGGAGAGGACCCCTAGGAAGCCAGTGCAGAAATGCAGACTCCCCTGGCACTGGTGAGAATGGGGGTCTTGCCAGGCTTGGCTGGGACTGGGGCAGGGACTGGGCTAAGACTGTAGGTTGATGGCTCTGAGTTACTTTGGAGGTCTGCGGCAATCATGGATGAACAGTGAAGAGAATTTGAGCCATCAAATCATTCTGTGAAAATGGTGGCCATCACGGGGTGATTAATGGCAGCTGGACATCTCACAAAGAACTTGTGGAAGTAAGTGGAGCACCACTGGGTCCAGGCCCAGGAACCAGAATCCTTCCCCCAAAAGACCTAGAGCCATCAGGACAGGGGAAGAATGGATGTAGAGGGAGAGGCAGGCTCCTGTGGCTGAGAAGACAATGCCTTTGGGGGCAGTGAGGGTCAGTGCCTCAAGTTCCTGTGCCCATCTCGGAAGGTTCTTAGGGGGCCAAGGCTTCTTTGATTCCATGATTTTATGGCAGATTTAACAACAGCTAGGCCACCCTTCGTGCTCCACTTCCTCTAACACAGAACCAAACCAGCCCCTAATTTGGATGGAACACATGGCACTCTCTATAGGCACTGGTTCTGCAGGCTTCTGTCTGGGAGAAAATTGTTCCTCCTAATTCTATGGCTGATCCTGGAACTTTGAAAGGTTCCAGACTTGCTGTCTAGGATGAAAGAACTTATTCTGTAACACTTTTTCCATAGAAGCAATGTCCTCATTTATATTCACTGCTGACGAGCCAACATTTCAGCTGCAGAACCCTGCCCCTTCAGTATGCCGTGTCCTGATTCTTCCAGGGCCAGTCCCACGTTTCTGTAAGCACACACTGTGACAAATACAAACAAGAAAAATCTGTCCTGTCAGGGCAGAAGAATTGCAAAAAAAGTACCTCCTCTGATGGAGAAAATAGAAAACAATTCTCCCTCTAAATGGACCTTTCTCTTGGCTGACACAACTCTTGTGCCAGAACACAGGCTTAGCAAGTGAAGGCCAAACTGGAAGTTAGGGCCCACATATGCCCTCCCAGCCTGGTTCCTCTGTGCAGGGCACGGTCTGTACAACCCTGCCTAGTCCCATCTGCTGCTACCTAGAACCAAACAGCCTCACACCTTGTTTTTATAGGGCTTATGCCCATTAGGACAGGGCAAGTAGGATTCAAATCGAGTGGCAGGAGGTCTGAAGAGTTGGGAGGGGAGTGAGAGGGCATGAGGAAAGGCCGCTTTCATTAGACTTAAGCACATTCTCCTGTCCTGCCAGACTTCTTTGAACTTCTTGTCACTTGCTAATTATGGGACTGAGGGGAGTCAGGTGAGCTGGAGGAAAGCCCTGTCTATCTCCAACGTCTGAAACAAGGTGGTTCTTTTCTGTAAGACAAATGTGGGTGATAAACAGAAAAAAGGCCAGTGAGTAGATGAAGTTCTATAAAAAACACATGCAAACAGTGGCCCCTTCCATGACGTAGGCTTACAGAGATGTCAAACCAAGTGTGTGAGACATGTCCTGTGCAGGGACATACGTGACCCTCCAAGCTGTGGAAGAAGGCAGTCGGTGCAAACCGCACTCAAGATGAGTTTCATTTCCCTTCTGGTGTCTTTCTAGAGCATGCTGGCAAATAAGTGATTCTACTGTTGCTTGCTTCTCAGCACCAGTGACATCACCACTTAATAAGTCAGGGAATCACAACCACATTTAAAGAATCATTCAGTTTTCTCATTAAGATTCTATAGGAATTTTTTTCCACAGCAATAGCCTTGCCAAAACTATGTTAAAAATAGGCCTGGTAATACTTTTCACATTTGTAGGCAGTCATGAATGTTTAACAGTATATATGTCCAGCAGATGCACATAACTTTAGAATTAGGCACTGAATTTTACACAGTAATATAGAGTAAATATATTTGTCAAAAGGATTTTTTTTAAATGAAGCAAAAACGAAGGCTTGAGCTTAGTTCACCTAGGGGAAGAAAAATCTGTTAGCTACGTCATTTTCTGATAGGAAAATGTTTAATGCATAGAAAATTTTGGGGTAAAATGCATATGTAAAATATATATGTGAAAAAACATTTTTCAATAGTGATTAAATATGGATATTTTTACTCACTTAAGCTTACATGGTAAATTCTCAAAATTCAAGGGCCTAAATTCTGGCTCCCAAAGTGTAGAATATTTCAGAGACAGGCAACATCCTATGCTCGTCTGGGCCTGCTTGGGAAAGGGACACATGTGGTCTAGGGCAGGCTAAGCTGGGAGGTGGTTAGGGTTGAGGTCCCCTGCTGAGAAGATGCACTGAGACTGACAGCCTGGAATTTTTCAGCAAGAGAAACTCTACAGGTCACTGGCCTGCAGATAATAAGATGCTACCCTATAAGAGGTAAGGAAGTAAAACATAATAATTAAAAAACATAAGTTCCACACATTAGTAACTTTATTTGGGGAGGGTCCTTAGTGAGTTCCAAATACATCATGGGCTTCCAAAAAACTGGCCTAGATGGCCGCTACAGAATCTTTTCACAGGTGGGCCTACTTGACATGTTGGAAGTACATAAACCATGCCTGCACGCATTTGGAGGTTGGAGACGGGATTGTTTCCTGAGTTCCTAGCTTGACTTTTTGTTAATAGCTGAAACTGATCAACAGAAGATAAAGAATTGATGGCTTGATAAGTACAGCTGTTAAATGTAACCATCATAACTTTCTGATTAGCTTTGGTAGAACTTCTTAACCTCTAGCAGTACATCTACAAATGGAAGTTTTCTTGCTTTGGAGGCAATCATATAGATGGAAATTAACCCTCTTCTTCCCCCAGGCCCTAAAAATTATTTTGACTGAAATGTTTAAGTCAGGAGTTTCATGTAGACACAGCTTAAATGAGTCATTAAGAATTTTATTGGTTAAAGTAGGCATATTTTTTTCCTAGTAGACATAATGACATAATAGTAATAAAAATGTAATATTCAAGTAATTGCTGTAATGTAATTACAGTTTGGTCATAAAGTAGGATTAGAAGTCTGGGATGGCTGTTTTGTGGGTGTGCATTTTAACGTCTGAAGGCCCGTCCAGTCTCCCTGGAGTGCTAGTGCAGCTCATCACAGAGCCACGTGGCCCGGAGCCTAGCTGAGCCGGCATTATCGAAGCATCCTGTCTTCCCAGTCTGCCCTCTCTGGACATTGGTGTCTTGTCTGTCTCAGATACTTAACCATCACAGTAACTGAAAACAGTGTTTCTGGTCTTACATAGACAACAAAAGGGGTAAATAAAGAAGGCCAGGATCCCCACTGGGGAAGGGACAAGTTGGAGTTCAGGTGCCATCCTTGACTGGCTGCCTCTTTGCCCACACGATGCTGTAGCTCTCTGTCTCCCTCTAACTGAAGTGCTTGAAGCTCTGCTCCTGCATGTCTCTGATGTGCTGCAGTGTTAGCCTGTTCTGGCTTTTGGAGGGAAGAACAATTTCCAGATTGAGTCTGAACAAAAGGAGCTCTCTTAGGCATTTGACCAAAATATATTTTATCAAAGGATTTTTCATCATTGGAGATATTCTTTGAACTATTATAAATGAATTTCTCCTTGTCTGTGTTTCTTGTTTAATGGCATGGCCTACAGAAAGATAAAATTTAAGCAAAAGAAGTACTTAACCATTTGTGAACTCAAACAATAAAAACATTTTAATTAACAATATTTACAATAAATAAACAATTGAAAGAACATCAGGTTTTTTCTTTTTTACTATTTTTCCTTTGTGATTATAAGTAATTTGTGGGGAGATAATTTGAGACTATATAAATATCCACTCTTTTTCAGTCTTTCTCCCCCATTGATGATCTTTTAATGCCATGATTCCTTCTATACCTATTAGTTGGCATTCTATAGCAAAGAGCTTTCACTTTCTTCTCCATTTACTTATTTATGTTGTATGGACTTATTGATATTTATTTTATTGTAGGGGTTACAACCCAGTACTATTGTTTATTTGGATGCTCAAATTGTCCCAGATTTGGATGCTCTTCAAGCTCCCATTTTTGACATGTCCTATGGTTCTTCAAGCAATTCCTTATTTTCTTGTGCAATATGATGTTCTAGGCTCATTTTTCTGGGTATTTTTCTCTGCCCTGATCCTGGAATTAGCCATTTCTCCAAGGAGCCCTGAATACCAGGGGAGAATGATATTTAGAAACTAAGATCTCAGTACTAGGAGTGAAAGACCATCACTTTTTAAATATGTAAAATTTATTTCCACTGAGATTGGTCAATTTTGGAAGAATTTATGGTGCTTATAAGGAGTTGAGCATGTGCATCCTGGAAGAGGAGGAAAATTGGTTCCTCCTCGCCAAATAATGCAGACATGTCATGCAGTGCCAATTATAGTCTCAGCAAATTGATAAGATCCTTAGGCTTTTTTCTCCCTCTACACCAACCCTGTTGTCTAAACTTCTTTCAAAAGTATATCATCACTCCTAGTTAATATCTCTTGATGTTTGCTAACTCATGGTTCATCAACAGTGCAGACTATTTCACAGACTTAACTTCTTGCCAATATATGTGACTTTAAACATCCATTGCCTCTGAGTCCCCTCTTTTACAGATATAAATTACACACTACAAAGGCCTGTCATGAATACAGGTAGCCATCTGTGGTTTGTTTGTGCCTCATCATTCCTTCTTGTATGTAACCTTAGTAAACAATGTGTAGAGTCTCATTTTAACCCTTGAGTCTGTGGTTTTGTTTTCCACAATGGTGACTGCTGAGCTGAGCCAGTGATAGGTGAGAAACCAGCCACACTGAGCCAGCGGGGTGGCAGTAGTGGCTGGAGATAGGCTGGATGTACAGGATTTCCTTTCTTTAACTCCTTTGAGTGAAGTCGAGGGAAAGCAGAAGTTGGGATTTGTCTGATGCAGATTGTTGACTTTTACTTGGCATCTACTCTCTTACTGCTTGAGAAATGTTATTTTTTCCTTAAACTTCTTTCTCATTAATCTTGTGTTAAGTTGGTCTAACCCTGTTAGTTGGGTAGGCTGCTTCTGTTCCAATTAGCATATATTTCCATAGTGTTGAGTAGGGAAGGAGAAGGAAGAAGCAGAATTTCTAAACTATTGACCTTCAGGGACTTGTATGAAGGTGTGTCTGACATGAGTGTAGTAATATAACCGACTGAAAAAGCTCTAGTAAATGGTAAGCTATGGTTGGCTCTGATGATTTATGCTAAGCAGAATAAACTATGATGGAAACATAAAATATTTCTAAGCTTACACTTTATTCACTCAATACACATGAAACTCAATCTTTTTACTTAAAAAACAGATATTTGGAGCACTGAGACTTTCTAGAGGAAATCAGGTGTTTACTATCTTGTGTTCACCCATGTCACATGTCCCAAGGTTAAGAGTTGAAAATGCTTTGATACTCTCAACTAAAAGGAACAGTGTGATACCTCAATTTAAAAACTATCCTTACCATTACATTAAGGGACTTACCTTTCCACTGACAAGTTGAAGGGGGAATGTCAGAGACAGGGCTTCGGTAGCCAAATTGTTTCATTATTCAAGTATTGATAGGGTGGTTGCCTAGCCAGAAAATGCAGAATTGAACCAAGGAAACTTATTTTGAGAGCAGGTCTGACACCATCTATGATACCTACGACAAGGAAATAAACAGGAAGTGCTGAGTTTGCTTGGTTTACTCCTACAGGTACAGAGAGAAATAAAATCAGTGTTTACCAAGTGGAAAAGCACAAAGTTGGTACAGAGAGAAATGTTATTTTCAGGCTTCTAAAAAGGTATTACAAACAAATAACACAAAGTTTCAAACCCATAATTAAAAACTATTTTTAAAATGTTTTGATTAGGTTCCCTTTAAAAATAGACCTTTTAGGCTGAAATAAATTACTTAAAGTTCTGACTTCCATATATGCTGGTTTTCCCATAATCCATACTCTATAAATCCTCTCTCCCCTTAAATAACAGATTTCAAGAGTGAAAAATATGTCTTAAAGTCATCTTGCAGAAGTTCAATGCTTCCATTTAATAGATGGGGAATCCAAGGCCCCAAAGTTAAAGCAATTATCAAAGGCCACACAGCTCGCTAGGGGCAGGGAGAATTTAGGATCCAAGTTATTCACCAGGGAAGAGTTATGAACAGACTGAATTTCTTAGTGCCACATCCTCAGAGGATGCCTTATGTTGATGGAGCCAAATGCATTGCTGGTGTAGTTTTGACCAGAAGCCAAGACTGGTCCTTGAGTCCAAACTGAGTACACTGCCCTCCCTCTGTGTCTCTGGACAGGATCCTTTCTTTTTTTGGTGTCAATAGCCTCGACTAAAAAATGAGGTGATTTGCAGTTCTTGCACTGTGAACCTGAGAAAAGAAAGGATGGAAAAAGTTGGTACAATCTAGGAAAATAAAGAATAAACTAATGGAAATGAGGGTAGATCATTTTAGGCAAGAGTAATTCATAATATTTTAAAACCTAGTAGGGTTATCTGAGGTCAATTAAACTTTAATAACCCAGATTTCAGAACAATATCAACACTCAAACAAGGAATAGTCCGAGAGAAGAATGGACAAAGTACATTATTAGGCAATTCACAAAAGGACACCTACATAGGGCCAAAAAACACGTGAAAAATGTTCAACTTCAATTATATTCAAAAATACAAATAAATGCAACGGTCAGACTCTCCTTCATTAAACTGGAAAAGATTAAAAAGAATAGTAATATATAGTATCAGTGAAGGCACAGGGAAATTGATTTTCAAACATTGCTGATGAGAATACAAATTGGTAAAATCTAAATGGAGAGCCACTTGGATACGTGTTAAGTTTTTAAAATGGAGAATACCTATGATGCAGTAATTCCAACTCTAAAAATTATCTTAAAGGAAATAAGCAGAGATTTATACAACCAGTGTAGTGAATTCAAGGTGAGCACACATTCTTTGCTGTCCCTCTTACCAAGAGATACAGTCTATTTCCCTTCCCTTTTAATCTGGACTGGCTTTGTGACTAGCTCTGACTGCAAAATATAGCAGAAGTGATGTGGGACTTCTGAGCCAAGCCTGGAAAGGACTGGCAGTTTCTGTTTCCTCTCTCTTGAAGGCAGTTGCCTTTTAAGTCCAACTACTATGAGACTACCACGCTGTGAGGAAGCCACAGCTTATCACATGCAAAGACAAAGGTCATGTGGAGGAGCACCAGTGCGGCAGATCTACAAGTGAAGCCTCTTTGATCCACCTGGTCCAGCTAGGATGCTGGCTGAATGCCGCTGAGTAACTACCAGAGGATGTTGTGTGAAGCAGAACTATCTAGTCAAGGCCCATCTGAATTCCTGGCCCCCAGAATCATGAGAAATAATAAATCATGTTCTCTTAAGCCAGTAAGTTTTGGGGTGGTTTGTTACACAGCAAAGATAACTGAAACACAAACAGGCAGGATCACCCCCATCAGGCAAGGAGTCACACCAGCTGAGGAGGTGTTTACTGAAGGCAGAGGCAATATGAACTGGCTAGCAGAAGAAGGAAGCTATAAACACTAGCAATGACCATTGCCCAGTTACAGAAATGATGACAGTAGTGGTTATGAGTATTTCTTCCTAACTTTAATATGAAAACATCATATTTGTTTTTGTATTAAACAATTCATTTTCTTTATTTTGCCCCTTCTCCCACTCCATCACTATCTAATATAAGATGTATTAATACTAATAGTGGTTAGCCATATATCTCAGTAGGTTACGGGATATTAAAGGGGGAGTGTAAATCAGAGAAAAGAGGAAGAAACATCACCCCAAAATGGATATGTCATACAGGACTTAATATCCTTTTTTTAAAAAACAACTTTTTTATTTTAGAATACTTTTACATTTACAGAAAAATTGTGAAGATAGTTCAAAGTTCCCATATACCCAACACCCGCTTTCCCCTGTTATCAATATTTTACATTATGATACATTTGTCACAATTAATGAACCAATACTGATATACTATTATTAACTAAAGCCCATACTTTATTCAGATTTCCTTAGTTTTTACATAATGTCCCTCTTCTGTTCCAGAATCACATCCAGGACTCCACAATTATGTCTTGTCATGTGTCCTTAGGCTCCTCTTGGCTATGATAGTTTCTCAGGCTTTCCTCAACAGCTTCGAGAAGTATGGCCAGGTATTTTCTAGAATGTCCCTCAACTGAGATTTGTCTAATGCTTTTCTCAAGGTTAGACTAGGGCTATGGGTTTTGGAGGGGAAGACCACAAAGATATTTATATTTGTTTTGGAAGACGGGGTTAGCATGCATCATGTTAGCTGGAAGCATTTTGCTATTGTCTTTATTTGGAGGTTAAATATGGTTAAAAGATGCATGTATGAGTGCCAAGTTGACAAAGGGTGGGTAGATTGTGGTCACTGGTCATGTGCCAACTTTGTGAAACTGAAACTATATTCCCACAAAACCCTTCCCTATATAGTTGAGTTAGAGTTGGCCTAAAAGAGAAATTTGTGCAGATTTGGAAGGTGGAAGTGAAGCAGCTATTAATCTTTGAGGTTCATGCAATTACAGACAAGGTATAGATGTGCTGACAGGTTCTAGCTTGTCTCACTTGCTTTCACTCTACAGTTCTCATGGAAGATCCTATTGACCAACAGTGCCCCAAGCTTACTGGCAGACACCTGGTGGTGGGCCCACAGAGGTGGGAGCTGGACAGAAGCCTGGCTTCCCACACATCTTCCCATGACCTGTCACTTGGCAGCCATTTTTGGCACCTGGTTGTTCTTTGCTTCTCACATTGGTGGGTTAGTGACTTTTCCTCTGACCCTCCAACTTCCTTCCTAGGCTTTCACTTTCCCAGCTCCTCCCACAACTGTATAAGGTCTGACCCCTATAATCCTTATCCCATAATGCACAGTGGTTCCACTTCTGTGACTGAGCCCTGACTGATACATCAAGCTATGAGAGACTAATCCTCAAACTGGAACAGCTATAAAAGCTGGACAAAATACAAAAACAACTGTGTAATAGTTTCCTATGCTGCCATAACAAATTACCACAAATTTAGCAGCTTAAATACACATTTATTATCTTATAGTTCTATAGGTCAGAAGTAAAGTATGGGTCTCACTGGACTAAAATCAAGGTGTTGTCAGGCTATCTTCCCTTCTCGAGGTGGTAGGGAAGAATCTGTTTCCTAATCATTTGGGTTGTTGGGAGAACTCAGTTCCTTGTGGCTGTAGTACCAAGGTCCCCATTTCCCTGCTGGCTGTAAATTTAGGGACATTTAGGAGGCTACCACATTCCTTGGCTTGTGGCCCCTTACTCCATCTTCAAAGCTTGAATGTCAAGTCAAGTCCTTTTCATGTTGCATCTCTCTTACCTATTCTTCTGCTTCTGTCTTCTGCTTTTAAGAGTTCATGTGATTAGATTGGGCCAATCTGGATAATCTAGGATAATCTCCCTATTTTAAAGTCAGTTGATTGGCCACCTTAATTCCATCTGCAACCTTTTTCCCTTTTGCTATGTAATGTAACATATTCATAGGTTCTGGAGATTTGGATATGGATATATTGGGGGGGGCACGAATTATGTGAAGTGTTAGAAAAAAGCCAAGATAGCCAGGATTTGAGAGAAAAAGATACTGGAAAAGGAAAGTTCACTTTTTCTCAGGGAATTTGCCATTTAACTGTGAGAGGAAGAGAGGCCAAGCAGTCTGGGGCTTGTGGCCGTATCACTGGGCTAGGGAGGGAGAGGTTGGAGTTTGGGGCTGCCAAGGTAGCTGAGGGACCAAGATCACAGAGAGAAGGAAACTGCAGAAAAGTAAGCCTATAATTCTGCAAGCAATTTCCTCTTGAAGTATATGTCAACTCCAAAGGTGCACATGTGTGGGGTGAGAGCAGCAGCTGGAAGGCTAGAAAGCTGAGCAGAAATTTCATCAATCTTGTGGGGCAGGGGAGTCAGAGGTTGGATTTCAGGGCTCACCAAGGTTGAAGGGGTCTGGTAAACACCACAGGCTCTTAGCCGAGACCCTAGGGATACTTTCTAGGAATAAAGGCAAAGCAGAAATAGATCAACTTTGATCTGACTATCCCCCATATGCCTGCCAGAAAATTAAATCCCCTCTGGAAGAAATCATCATCCACAGCTTCTATATTTTTTTCACATAACAATGTCTGGCATTCAACAAAAACCTCCTAGGCAAAGCTGGAAACAGAACCAAGTAACTGAAAAGCAAGAGGAAAAAACCCCAAACAACAGAAACATATCTACAAGTAACTCAGATATTGGGGTAATCAGGAAAGGACTGAAACTGGAATTTTTTTTAACAAAAAGAATTATTGGTGATTGTATAATTGAAAAATTAAAAAAACTAAAATTTAAGAATTCAATAGATTGGCTTAATAGAATTTTAGAAGAGACGCTCAATGAAGATAGGTCAGTCAGTAGAAAATATCCAGATTGAAGCAGAGAGAAAAAGAGAGGAGAAATACAGAACAGAGTACAGGAGACATATTGTGTAAGGTGACAAAGTCTGACATACATGTCATTAAAGTCTAGACGACATGAAGGAATATTTGAAGAAAAGTGGCTAAGATTTTTTTTTTTAAATTGACAAACGATATCCAGCCACAGATTCAAGAAGGTCTACAAACTCCAAGAAAGATAAACACAAAGAAAACTACATGTAGGCATGTTATACTACAACTGTTGAAAAATAAAAGAGAAAAAAAATCTCAAAAGCAGCCAAAGAAAAGCAGACGTATTACCTTCACTGGGGCAATAATAAGGCTGACAACCAAAATGATAGAGGCCAGAAGACAAAGGAAATAATACGGTATGTGCAAAAAACAATGCACATTCTATAATAATGACAAAACTTGGAGAAAACAGAAATACACCAAAATAGGATACAATTAAGTTAAAATGAATCATCCATAGTATGACATGCTCAGCAGTCATAAAAAAAATCATGAGAAAGTGCTACTACAAGCTACAAAGAAGTATGTACTCTATGAACATATTGTATCTGTGTGTGTATGTGTGTATTAAAATGTCAAATATGTTTAGTCTCTATGTTAAAGGACTGGCTAATTTTAATTATATTCTTTGTGCTTTTCTGAGTCTGTTAAGCTTTTTGTTTACAATGAATGTATATTTTAAAGTAATTGTTAAAAATGGTTATGAAAAATAAGTTAAAGAGTTAAAATGACAAAAATAAGTTAAATCCAAGAAATACAAATTAACATGTTAAAGAGTTATGATAAGGACAGAATTGTAGATTTACATCAATGATTATATTAGATATAAATCGTCTAAATAGCTTGATTAAAAGACAGAGATTGTAACTGGGTGAAAAAGCAAGACCCAACTACAGGCTGTCAATAAAAATGACACTTTTCAATATTAAAAAATAGGTAAGTCAAAAGTAAAGGATGAAAAATATGTATAATACAAATACTAACCAAAAGAAAGATAGAGTAGATTTATTAATATCAGACCAAGTAGACTTCAGAACATGACATAATGCCAGGGATAAAGAGGAAAATTACATAATGCTAAAGGGGACACTTGATCAAGAAGATATGCCATTCCTAAATTATGCAACTAAGAACAGAACTTCAAAATATACTAAGCAAAAACTAGTAAAACTTAGAAAAAGATCCACAATTTTAGCTAAAGACTTTAACCCTCCTTTCTCAGTAATTGATTGTGAAAAAAGTAGAAAATCAGTAAGAATATAGAAGAACTGAACAATATTATCAATCAACTTGACCTAATTGATATTTATAGAATGCTACACACAATAAGAGCATAATACACACGTTTTCAAGTGCACATGCACATATTCTGGGCCATAAACAAACATTAACAGACCAAAAAGAACTGTAATCATACAAAGTATGTTCTCTATTATAAAATTAAATTAATATTTAATAATAAGAAGATATCTAAGATATATTCTCAAACATTTGGAAACTAATAAACATTTCTAAATAAGCTATTCGTCAAAGAGAAAATCAGAAAGGAAATAAGAAAATATTCTGAATTGAATGAAAATGAAAACAAAACACATCAACTTTTGTGGGATACAGCTAAAGCAGTGTTTAGAAAGAAAATGATAGCATTAAAATGCTTTTGGAAAAGAAGGTCTCAAATCAAAGCAAAAAAGATGAGTGAAGTAAACCCAAGGCAAGTAGAAGGAAGGAAATGATAAAGATAAAAGAAGATTGTTATAACTGAAAACAGTAAAACAATAAAGAAAATTTAATGAAACTAAAGGCTGATTCTTTGAAAAATCCATACAATTGATTAACTCTATCTAGACTGATTGAGGGAAAAAAAAAAGAAACAAATTGCTAATCTCAGGAATTAAAAAGAGGAATATCACTGCAGATCCTACAGACATTTAGAGGAGTCTAAGGGAATTTCATGAACAACATTATGCCAATAAATTTGTTAACTTAGATGAAGGACAAATAACTCAAAAGACATAAACTACCAAAGCGCTCTGAAGAAGAAACAGATAACCAAAATAGCCTACAACTAATACTATTCATAGCTAAAAACTTTCCTACAAAGAAAATTTCAGGCCCTGAAAGCTTTACTGGTGAATTCTACTGAACTTTTAAGGAAAAAACAATACTAATTCTACAGAAACTCTTCCAGAACATAGAAAAGGAAAAGAGTAAGTCCAAATTCATTTTATGAGGCTAGTATTACCTGACATAAAAACCAGGAAAAAGACATCACAAAGAAAACTCTAGATCAATATTTTTCATGAGTACAGGTGTAAAAATACTTAACAAAATATTACCAAATCAAATCCATCAAAATATAAGGAGGTTAATACATTGTGACCAAGTGGCATTTATCCCAGTAGTGAATGAAAGTTTGGTTCAACATTCCAAAGTCAATCAATGTAATTTACCACTGAAAAAAAAGGAAAACTATATGATTTTCTCCAAGGAAGCAGAAAAACCATTTGATAAAATTCAACATCCATAAAAACACTCAGAAAACAAGGAATACAAGGGAATTTCCTCAATGTGATAAAGAGCATCTAAGAAAATCTTACAGCTAATTTAATGGTGAAAGACTGAATGCTTTCCCATAAAATCAGGAAAAAGGTGAGGATGTCCATTCTCACCACTCCTACTCAATTGTAACTGAAAACAATAAAAACAATAAAGAAAAATTAATGAGACCAAAGGCTGATTTTTCAAAAACTCCATACAATTGATAAACTCTATTTAGTGTACTGGAGATCCTAGTCACTGCAATAAGTCAAGAAGAAGAAATAAAAGCCACACAGAGTAGAAAGAAAAAATAAAACTGTCTTTATTTGCACATGATCATCTATGTAGAAAATCCCAAAGAATGTACAAAAAAAAAAAACCTCACTAAACAATCTGTTATAGTTAATAAGTGAGTTCAGAAAAGTTTTAGCATAAACGGTTAATAATATACAAAAATCAATTTCATTTCTATATATTAGCAAAGGGTATTTGGAAATTGAAGATTTAAAAAAATCTTTCTTATAGCATCAACTATGAAATATCCGTGCATGAATTTAACAAAATATGTACTAGATTTATATTCTGAAAACTATAAAACATTGATGATAAAAATTAGAAAATACTTAAATAAATGGAGAGCTACACTATATTCAGTGATTAGAAGGGTTAATGTAGCTAAGGTGTTAATTCTTTCCATATGGAGCTATAGAGTCAAAGCAATCCCAATAAAAATCTCAGAATGTGTTTTGTGGAAATATGGAAAAGCAAAGAATCTAGAATATATAAAACAATTTTGAAAAAGGAGAGTTGAGAGACTCATAAGAACTGATTTCATGACTTAGTATAAAGTCACAGTAATCAAGACAATGAGATATCGGCATAAGGATAAACATACAGATCAAGGGAACAAAACAGGATCCAAAGCAAGCATATACTTATACGGTCAATTAATTTTAGACAAGGGTGCCAAGGTAATTCAATGAAGAAAGGATAGTCTTCTCCACGAATGGTGTTGAAATAATGTCATCCACATGCAAAAAAAAAAAAAAAAAAAGAACCTCAACCCTTATCTTGCACCATGTATGTACAAAAACAAATGCAAATAAATAACCTAAAAATAAAAGTTAAAAATTTTAAGTATCAAAAAGAAAACATAGGAGAAGGTCTCTGTGAGCTTGGATTAGGTGAAGATTTCTTAGATAAGACATAAAAAGTATGAACCATAAAAGAAAAAAAATTGATAACTTGGACTTCTTCAAAATTAAAAACTTAAGCTTTTCCAAAGATACTTTAAGAAAAGCTGGATACCAAGGTGGGAGGATGCCTTGAGGTCAGGAGTTCAAGACCAGCCTGACAACATAGTGAGACCCAGTCTCCTCCACCAAAAAAAAAAAAAAAAAAAAGATAAGCCCCAGACTTGGATAAAAGATTTTAAAAACACATTTCTGATAATGGATCTGTATCTAAAATATATAAAGAACTCTTATATTGTAATAAGAAGACAAACCACCATTTTTTTAAAAAGTGGACAAAAGATTTGAACAAATACTTCAACAAAGAAAAGATACAGATGGCAAATGAACACTTGGAAATTTGCTTAGTGTCATTAGTCATCAGGGAATCGCAAAGTAAAACCACAACCAGATACCACCATGCATCTATTAAAATGGCAAAAATTATCACAAAACAAAACAAACAAGCAGCATACCAAATGCTGGCAAAGATACGGAGTAACTAGAAATCTCATATTTCTGGTGAAAATGCCAAATGGTACAGCTACTTTGGAAAACGCTTTGGCAGTTTCTTATGAAATTAAATATTCACTTAGCATTTGAGTCGGTAATCCCACTCCTCGGTATTTACCCAATACAGATGAACACTGAGTCCACACAAAGATCTGTCCATTCATGTGCATAGCAACATTATTCTTAAAAGCAAGAAACTGGAACCAATGCAAATGTCCACTCAACAGTAAATGGATAAACAAATTGTAGTGCATCCATATAATGGAATATTACTTAGCAATAAAAGACAACGAACTACTGATACACAAAACAAGATGGATGAATCTCAAAAGCATTATGCTAAGTAAAGAGGAAACACAAAAAACTTGAAATTTAACTTAATATGGAATTATTCAGTTTAATATGCCATTCTGGAAAAGGTAAAACTATACAGACAGAAATCAGATCAGTGGTTGCCACAGGTTAGTGACGGGGTGGGGGATCAATTACAAAGAACATGAGAGAACTTTCGTGGGTTCTTATATTTTGATTGTGGTGGTGATTACACAACTGTGTTCATTTGTCAAAAGTCATTGAATTATACTGTACATCGAAAAAGGGTTTATTACTATATGTAAACTATATCAGATTAAACTGACTAAAAAATATATTCTACATGCCCTGTCTAAAACACTTCTGTAACATACGTAATGATAAACAAATACATTAAAATAAAAAAATTGCTAACCTGGAATTGTGATAAAAAGAAAATTTGTACAAGTGAAACAGATATATAAAAATAAAATTTGATATAATATTGTTGAAAACATAACTACATCATAACTAATTTCTGCTTGTGGTGGCCAAATTTCTTATTCTGTTGAAGATGCATTGTGATTTAGGAAGTATTAAAATGTAAAAACATTTTTTAAAAAGTTATATTGAAAAATGCAATTGAAGAAGTTCAGAGGACTTTGGAAAGTCAAGGGGTGTTGAGGTATGTAGTAAGATGACAAGCCAGGACAGAGTGAGAAGGCAGTTAAAGGCTGGAGAAGAACCAGGAAATGTAATAATATGGGTATAGTGTTGCAAGAATTGGCAGAATTAAGTACTGACCAATCATTTATTCATTTAGAAAATACTGACTGAACATGGACTATGTGTCAGGCACTGTTCTAAGTGCTGGGGTATAGCAGTGGACAAAATAGGCCATAATCCTTAATAGCAGAGACTACATTCTAAAGGAGGAGAAAATAACAAAACAAATGTCTATGAAACAGAATGTTAGAAGATGGTAAGTGTGACAGTGAAAAGAGAAGGCAGGAAAGGGGACATGGTGCGCTAGGGTAGGGCTTGCGGTCTTAATATTTAAAAGGGTGGTCAGAGAAGGACTTCCTGAGAAAGTGATGTTTGATGTAAGACTTGAAGAAGGTGAGGGAGCTATGAGGATAGCTTTTAAAGGTGGGTGCTTTTAAACACTGAGTATTCATGGTGTACTCAGCTAACATCTGTATACTTTGTTCAGACCCATTCATCTTCCACCATCATGAGATAAAAAGATACCATAAATGTGATAATTGGTTGTGACAGTTTGTAAAAATGATTTACAGAATAAATATAATCTTCATTTCAACTGAACAAGAAAATATTGAGATTCAACCGAAAGAAAACCACACACCTCAATTTGTTTTTAACTGCTACTACCCTCCTCTCCCAAACCTGCGCCTTTCAATTTTCATTACATGTGATTCGGGGAAAGCTGAACGGCACAGTTTAGTATTAATAAATTTTTTAGTATCGTTAGCTGGGAAAGGGGGGTCAGAAAAAAACAAGAGGAAATAGCCTATCCATATGAAAACAATAATCACATAATATTTATTGTCTGGGATTGAGGCGTTTCAAATATGCAAAGCAATAAAATGTCAGGAAAAGCAAAACTTCCTAATATTAAAAATATCATAAATTTTTTCCAAATAAGACATGAAAAAAGTTCAAGTGATACTTTATGTCAAAGAGAAAAAATATCCTTAAATCTATGTTAAAGCAGCCTGAAACCTTCGGAAGGTACAAGCTACTTACCATTGAAGAACAGAGGAGACAATGGCAGTTACCATAAGTGTACAGAAAGCAATCATTACCTCTTTTTATCAAGCTTGAGAATCACTTTTTAACATAAATTCACTGATCCATGCGTTCTGTAACTTGGTTTTTGCTATCTCTTAAATTTAAAAAATATATGTCAAAAGTTAACAGGACTTCAGTATCACTTTTACATGAATTTACATTTTACAAATCACAATGGCACATATATGTAAAAGAGTGGCACCTATATGGGCAAAACATGTTTTATTTAATCTAAAGATAATTTAATCTAGGTGGCCTCAAGAACCTCTTTCTATAATTCCACAGTTTTCCTCAGGTCCTTGACTCACTGGCAACTGTAGACTACATGTTGATTGCTTGGCTTTCACAGGTGCTAAAAAGATTCTTTTTTGAATTAATAAATAGATATAAAGAAAACAGACATTTTAATTTCAAGCTACTCTTTGGTGATAAGCTATTGCCTCCAGCTCACAAGATCTCATTATATTTAGTCTAAATAGATCTTTATATTTGCTTTAAGTTCAGTGGACATGTTATTCTATTACCTTCAGGGAAATCTCATCCTAAAAGGCTCACTGTCTTTACAGTAAACCAGTGGAAAAACTAGTAGGTTTTCAAAGATGGACTATATACAAAAATAGCCTTACTAGTCTATAATTCTTTTTCAAGGTTGTACAGGTTCAGATGGGACACAAAGGTTCATAGGTCTTTAATGGTGCAAAATGTGATTGAGGTTATCATTTTTTTTTTTTTTGAGACAGAGTCTCACTCTGTTACCCTACCTAGAGTGCAGTGGCGTCATCATAGCTCACTGCAACCTCCAACTCCCGGGCTCAAGCGATCCTCCTGCCTCAGCCTCCTGAGTAGCTGGGACTACAGGCGCGCGCCACCATGCCCGGCTAATTTTTCTATTTTTTGTAGAGGTGGGGTCTTGCTCTTGCTCAGGCTGGTCTGGAACTCCTGAGCTCAAGCAGTCTTCCTGCCTCGGCCTCCCAGAGTGCTAGGATTACAGGCGTGAGCCACCATGCCTGGCTGAGGTTATCTCTTTAAGAGGTCCTTAATTCCTTCAAACAAGACTGAAGTCACAGTGACCTACTCACAGAGGCCACAAGAAACCTGATTCATGGGTGCTTTGAATTGGTTTCGCTGAGACACTGTATTTGTCTTTAAGAAAAAAGCTGTGATTATCTACAGTTCATGAGATTTGTAGCCAAATAAGTGAAATAAGCACTGATAAGAGATTAAACAAAGACTTTTAAAAAAAGGATTCTGAGCTCATGTTTAAATGAATAATTTCTATCAACCAGACAACGGAATGTTTATTGAATATCCAATATGTGCATGTGGGAATGACAAAGAGGTGTTAATTCAAGATTTGCCCTCAAGAAATTCTTAATGTGGTACAGTCTAAAGGCACATGGAGAGTTGATTAGGGACACTAAATAGGAAGCAGAGAGAACAACAGGAGCTTAAAGAGTTCAGAGGAAGCAGAGGGTGCTGTGTGCCCAGCTGGGCAGGAAACTTTATAAGAAAAAGCTAGGGAAGGAGACCACCCTGGAAATCTAGAAAAGAGGAGGCAGATTGATTTTTTTCTACTGTTAACAGAAACACATGACATTGTATGTGTCGTAGCAGAAGGGCTCCCAAGAGACCTCACTTGTCTCCACATAGGCCATAAAGGCAAGGTTCACCTGCAGTCTGTGATCATCACGGGAACATGGCAAGACAGCCACTCTTGTGAGGAGCTGCCACAAGGTAGTTTCTCATGTGCCTCCCTGGTTCTGGTAAGGCATGGGGCTTTCCACCTCAACCGCCTTTTGGGTACGGATGCAAGCTATAAAACTGCTTGGCTGTGTCCTCCATGACACAGTGGGGCTGTGGCTTGGTATCTTCCTGTGGAATTAGAAACATGGAAAGTTAACATCATGCCATTTGGGCTTTATAGTCTTACAGACCAAACCTATGGAAGCGTGGCAAGCCAAACCACCAGCTGCAGTAGTCACTGTAGCTCAGGGACTGCTTGACTAATCAGCACATACAGGTCAGGGAGGGGTGAGAAGTGGCCAATGCACTGGCAGGTAAACTAACTTTTCCCAAGTGAAGTGGTTGGAAGAAGCAAACCAAAACCATTCAGTAAAGAAAGCTGCAGTACCACAGGCTGGTGCACTGTGGGGATCTTAAAGGATGTAAATCAGAGGGTGACTTGTCCTGAGGCAGAACAGACCTAGGGTTGAACTAAAGCTGCTAAGTACTGACTAGAATGGAAAATTATTTTTAATTCAAATTGTGCTCAGTAACTTTCTTTCCACTTTCCTATTTTTCTCTGTATACCACTTCCCCCAATCACACACACAAACACACTGGGCTGGGAAAAACTATGACTACTATATCATAATCAATGAGCAAACATTTAAAAGGGTCATTTGCATAAAGTTTCAGAGCATTGCCGTATGTACTTCTGTATCTGCCACTGCAAACACATGCAAACAAGATGGGGATTATTTTATAACATGGATAAATACCTTGTATGAAAGCATAAAATAGTAGTCTATGTAATTAGAACTTTCTGGGGAAGTCTGGTCTTCAGAAATGAGAGGCTTTGTACACATCGATCTTTGAGGAAGTTTTTCTCATAATTTGTACAGGGACTCTTAGTATGTTCAATGGTCATATGTGTTTATGTCTTATGTCATATGTATAATGTCTTAAAGTTTAAGACATTATTGAAAACTTTCCATAATTCTATATAATATTCTATTATACATTATATAATATTCTATTATATACATAATACTTGCATCAGAGAAGGAATGTTAAGTTAAAAGGAAATTTTCTTGTAATCAAGTTTTTTGTTACTGAGAAGTGCTTCCAGGCAAGGTCAGGCAGCAATTCTCTTTAATAGGCTATCAGAAACCTTTAGTATAGTCCATGCTGTGTAGCAGTGGTTAACAGCATGAGATCACAGTGCTGGGTACAAATGCCAGCTCCATCTTAGGTAACTCTGCATAAGGCACTTAAACCTGTACTCGGTCTCCTCTCTCCTGCCTATGGGCAACAGGGAGAATAATAGTGCAGATCTCCTTAGTGGGGTTGTGAGCGTTAAATGAGATAAATCACACAAAGTGCTTAGCACACAATGTACTATAATTATTATGTCAGACTTATTAAAATGCTGACATAATATATCATCATTTTTGATAGCAAGTAGAATGTTATCTGGTATAAGTAAAACTATATTTTGATCACCTTGATTCTTGCTTTTTTCTATTTTTACTTTCCTTTGAAAAAAATGAGAATAGTGAATATTGGGTGGTGATGAGTAGAAAAGAGATCATGAATATAATGCTCTATTCAGAATTACAGTGGTTCCCAACAATGATATATCGTATGTGGGGTTCTTGTGACTTTGTAGGAATTGATTGTTTTAAAATATGCTTCAATTGCCAGAATTTCCATGACTTATGACAGCTTGAATACTTAATATTTCGTTCCAGAAAACAAATCCAAGTTTCTTTCTTTTTCTTTTAAGTACTATGGTATCACTATCCTACACACACCACTTGAGACTTACTTTAAGAGATATAACTTTTTAATATTTAAATTTTCAAAGGCATCTGGCCCTTATTTAACCATCACATTTACATCCAATTCCTGCAGGCATAGTTTTGTTGTTTAAGCTTGGCTTGATGCCCTCTGCAGAAAGCCTTCGCTTTAATGAATACAACTCCACTAAAACTGCTCGAGTCCCCTGCTCCCAGCCAACCGTACCACTATACGACAACAGCACAAAAAGTTCCATCTTGGATTTCAAATAAGATGATAAAATTCAGAAAATACATTGCTGGAGAGTTAGCTTTATATGGGGGGCACTGCTATGACACATTCAACTTGATACCCTTAGATTATTCGCAGAAGTGTTTATGTACTATGAAATGCTCAGCCAGAGTATACAGGAAACTGTAAAATATTTTATGAGATGTATACATGGTTGAGGGTAGAATTTTAAACGCAACCTGGGAAGGTTCTACCTAAATTCCAGGAGGACAGGTGAGAGAATATATTCTCTGTAGTGATTCAGTTTTACACAAGGGATTATATGAACTGGAAAGTAGTGCCTGATTTGGGTACTGTATTTAAAAAATCATAAACTTAAACTATAATTTCTAGACAAGTAAACTTGTTTTCTTTCAGACCAAGAATTACCAGTTATGTTTGTCTTCTACATGGTAAAAGCACTAAACGTGGGTTGTTTATTGTTTTATAAAAACAAAGAACAAACAGTAGTAAATGAAGGGTTCTCCCCGGATACAGGAATTATATACACCCTTTAAAAAATATTTGTGCTTCTGATGGTTTTCAAATAAAAACTCTTGGTTCTAAAATTGGAACACTATTTTTCAATCACAACTATTACAATATGTGAAGGCAGGAAGGCTAATGACGTACCTCAAAATGCCATGTTTAAAAAGTCACACTTCCAAATTTAGGTGAAGGCAGAAATATTTCTATTTTCTTTACCTTCACTTAAATCTAGGGAGCAGTATCAATTTCCCATAAGAGAGGTTATTTGCTTATTTATTTATTTGTTGGTTTATTTATTTTCAAATTCAATCTCTAAAAAACAAGGCACAACATACAGAAAACTAGTTTTGTACATCCCATTTGGTTTAGAGTAGAGCCTGAGGTATAAGAGAACATAGATTGTTTAATTAATACCACAGGACTTTTAAAGATTTTAATATATGACAGTTATGCTTTAGGATGTGCCCATAATTAGCAACATTTAAAAAAATAAATTTATATTATTGTCTAGGATAAATATGCCATAAAACCCCAATGTGTCTTGATAATATTCTTATGCAAACCCAGTGCGGTGGTGAACACTATATAATACCAGGCTGAAAATTAGGTACCATGGATTCTCACCTCTGTTCTGTCACTACCATTATTGAGAGATCCTGGGAAAGTCACGTTCCCTCGCTAGGCAATGTTTTTTTCTTCTGTAAAATGAGTGGTTGTTCTCAACAATTTCTAAGACTATCTTCTGCTCTAACATCATGATTCTACATAACATTTTAATCTTGAGAGAACCATTTACTGACGTCACATTTTCTGAAACTTTCCTCTTATAAATTTTCTCTTTTTTCTGTACTCACTGCCTAAGGAAATTTTATTTCACTTCAAATTTAGTGTTGTGGAAAGAGTCAGAGAAAGAACCTAAGTATAGAAAAGGAAAAAAAAAGAATAAAAAGTATTAATATGGAGCAATTATGGGGACATCTAGACTGGTTCAGGACAGACATAAATGACCTTGTTTTATTCTAAATTCAGCTCTCTGGCTTATGATGAAAAGTGAAAGGTTATTATATGAACTTACTGGGCAAAACCAGATTTTATAAATAATTACCTGTCAGACTGTTCAAGATAGACAAACATATGCCAGACCAACAAAAACACAGACCTGTCATATTTCTGAGAGAAATGTACATTGATTCTTCCTTCTCTGGGACTATAAGGAGATTGGGTAGAATAAAATGAAGGGAAAAAAAACTAAACTCTGTATTTTCTGCCTTGTGCATACTTAAAAAATGTATAATGTGGGAGAGAAGGAATTTTGATGTGAAAAATTAGCCCCTGAAAATTTTATACCATCTATAAGCCTGGCAGATCGAAACCAAATACAATAAATGCTATTGTTTTAAAAGTTAGGATGTTTACTGCAGCTTATAATTTTCATGATTAGGGATGCCAAGGAAAATAAGAATGATGATAAAAAGAAAAGTTTAATCATATATTGCAACAAGCATAGATGGAACATCAAAACCCTTTGGCAATTTTTCAGTATTACATATCTGCATTTTTTTTGTTTTTGACATGCAATTTTTTCCAAAAGGATTACCATAGAACAGGTAAATGATAGTTAACAAATGTGAATAACATGGTATAATCATATTGACTGAGATTCACAATGATTTGGTCACAAGAAAGAAAAAATCTTTCATGTTTCTCATTTCTGTTTATTAATTCTTTACAAAGTCTGTTTTAAGTATAAAACCATGATAAAAGTAAAATTATACAAAACATCCACAGAATTAAAGAAATAACTTCCTCACTTCCTTTTTTTGTAATTCAAGTTTAATCAGGAACTGTACAATTACATCTTGCTATATTTTGGTATGTTCCCAAGAGTTATAGTTCCTCATTTACTGGAGAAAGTATAGATGCCAGCTGCTACCTGGTAGCTCAGCTGCTACCAACAAGAAATTACCCAGCCCACATTTCCAGGCTAGGTGTGGTAGTGCTTTGAAGGGAGGAAGCAAATCACTCCGCTTCCCCTCTACCGATTCTGATTACTTTGCTTGTAAATGGGTATGGCATGTGTAGGAGTGGTGGGCCTGGGGATTAGAGGAACAGGAAAAAGAGGGAAATGAAAATGGAGGAAGAGGTTCTATGTGAAGAAAACATACCAGAGGCAGATGGCAGGAAGTTGGGAAGGCGGCACTGAAAATGACACATAGAGGGTAGGTAAGTGGGGTGAAGGGATGAGGAGATGGGAACAGGTGGTTCATTAGGTTGGTTAGATCTTTGATTAGTGTAAGTTTATAAAATGAATAGTTCTTTCTAAAATACATGTAGATATAGTTAACAAATGTTGGAAAGTAAAGATGGTATAATGGAAGGAGAAAACTGACTGTCCCATTTCCTTTATCCCAAACCTGGATTATAAAACGTACCAAACATAGACTAAACACTGGCGTAGGGCGGGGGAGGGCATTGCTTTTAAGATATGTGAGCTGAGGGCAGTAAATCTATTCCAAATTAAAATTTCAAAATTGTGTGATCTGCATTCTTGTCCACCTACACACTATCCCAAACATCCTGCCATTAATTAGGTAAATGGCCCATCTAGTAAACAAGACTAATCATTGAGGGGGCTGGAAAAGAGCAGGAGTCAGCCAGCTGAAGTTGATAGTCACAACAAATCAGCCCACTCCATAGGATACGGAAAAAGTAAACTTGCATTTTATTTTGTTCAAGGAGGGGAAAAGAAATCATCTTCATATGACATTGCCTTTCCTGTTGTTGCAGGCACAGGCACGGGCACAGGCACATCAGCAGGCTAGAAAAGCCATCCCATTCCTGCGGTAGGCGCTCTGTCAAAGAAAAAGAAATCTGCAATGAATTATCACATCAAGTCAAACAAGGAAAGGAGGCAAAAAGCACGCAGAGCTTTCTTCCTGTTTTGTAGACTGCTGGCTACAATAGAATAGAATGCTTAATCTGAACATTTTTGGTGGCAAAGCTATAGCAACCATTCTGTCTATTAAAAAGTCAGTGTGGTTAACAAGTGGTTAGTGATTCTATTTTTGGGAAATGGGAGATATGCAAAATAAGACATCCCATTTTGTTAATTGATTTGGCTTGGTTAGGCCAAAGAGATGTGTTGAATCTGTTTGTCTTTTATTAACATGTGTTCTCTATTCCACATGCTCAAGAATCACTTCTAAGTATCTTAATATATTGTCTATAAATTACTGACTCATTACAGCCTTCCCAGGCCTAATTTATAGTCTGAGTGAAAAGCTATGGGAACAGACACTAATAGAGGCCTTTCTTCCCCCCTAAAATATGATGATCTCAAAGGAGTTCTGTACATTATAGATAGTATGAAAAAATGCAAATCTTACATAATTTTTTATCATATATGTACATACAGATGTATATATGGATATGCATAGTGGGATAAAATATTCCCATAAAATAAAATGGGGAAGTGAATTCTAATTGCAATATTATTGTAATACATTCCAGTAAAGAAAGCAAAATTGCATGCTTTTCATTCTAAGCGACATATTTTGCATTTCAGAGTTGGAAGACCTGGAATGATGCAGAGCCTCTGTAACTTGTCTTGAATCTCATTTTAAGACCCAGAGTGAAGCAGAACTAAAATTCAGGACTTAGAAATAAAATTGGCATATTTTTCATTATTTAAACTAGTAATAGTCACATTCAGAGAATTCATAACCCTCAATTAGATGGTTTCAGCCCAATAAATTTACCTTGAACAGCCATATTACAGGAAATACAGAATAACCTTTTATCATCAAGATAATGCTATGGAGGTGGTGAAGAGTCTTAATTGTAAAAAAAATGATTAAACTACATTTATAATTATACTAAAAACAGAAAGTAGACCCAACCTTTTTAGAAAGACTTCCATCAACATGAGGTGAAGCAAATATGGTTTTCTGGATAACCTTCTGTTAATTATAAAATTCACTTAACTTGAAAACCTTCTCTCCAAATAGTTTGCTTACAGTGGATTTACTATGGTTGTCAGGCTTGGGAGCTCTGGCTGAAATTTCATCTGTTGGTTATGCTGCTACACAGATCACTCTAACTCAGTGTAACAAGGATGAGAAAACAGTGGCACATTCCAAGTTTCATTCCTCAGCGCTTTCTCTGTGAGCTCGTTCTTTACCATGGGACTTTTTGGGTTGTAGAACACTTCTGGATTGAAGCAACATTCTAACAAGGACTAGAAAGTTCCTACTCTACCTCCTAAGATCGTGCACTGGAGAACAGTGTTAAATAGGTTCCTCAGAGAGCCACAAATAACTTGCAGGAAAGGATGGGGTGTCTTCACACAACCATAGGCAGGGGAGCCTCAGGCTGTGAAACAGCCCCTACCACCAGGAATGCCTTAGAGAGGCTTATGCCAAAATAATACTCTCAGCTTCTTGACCATGATATTTTAAATTTTACAACCACAGTGACAACCTTTAACATAACAATTAAAGCACAAGCATGGTTTTACATGGAGATAAATGGACCTGGAAGTAAAGCTGCATTCCTCCTAAAGGTAAATGGTTCAGGTGAGACTTACTTGAGAAGGCAGGTTTTGGCTCAGGGGGAGACTGAGCCTTGGCTGAGCTCACCTGAGAAATAATCAGGTTTAACTTTTCCAGGATGGGCAATATGAAATAGTTCTCATTAGTATTTAAAAGGTCACTTTTCAAAGATCAATTCCCCTTTACAGGTGCTTTATCACTATTTTTTACAAACAAAAGATTACAAGCCTATTTCATAACACAGATCCTCAAGAAAACCAAAGTTTAGAGCTGACCCAGATTTCTGTAATGAGTTCTTTCTATTCTAATTCTAAAACAAAGAAGGAACAAACAAGCATGTGTAATTAGTGAAGAGCAATCTCAGCAAACCAATCCCCTAGGGTCTTCCATTCTGAGTCACAGCTTTTTTCTTTTAATGTACAAAGGATGTATGTTGTCTATGTAAGGCAATTATGGGAACATCCCAAATTTGGCATCCTTTCCAGAGTAAGCAACTTTACAGGAAGATGGATGAAGACAACTCATCTTTGTGTCAACTGTGAATTTTTCTCTACTTGTGTTGCAAATGTTGAAACTAAATTTAAATATCACTCGGTGTGAGGGCCTTCCAGAGGCCACATTCTCATGAAACACTTCCTATCCCACTTTCTTTCTTCTCTCAGACCCTATAAATGATTCCCACTCCCGCATCTTCACAGACACTCCAGTTAGTAAAATGTAGACTTGGACCAGAAACAGCCAGGACCCCTAGCCCCTATTGAAAATTATAAATTAATAACACTATTAGACCTCCCCAACAAACCAGCTCCTACGTGCTATATACTACTTAAGCTTTATTTCTGATTAATAAAGTTCTGTTCTCAATTGCTAGCTGCTCCTTTGTGAATTTGTTGAAAAGCCCAGATAGTTTAGCATCTCTCAAAATTAGCAGCAACGATAATATTTAATGTTTTTAAGGACAAATTGTAGTTCCTATTTTAGGGGGAGGTTGTTTTGTTTTTTTTAAACTGAGGACCTTTTTTTTTTTTTTTTTTTGAGGTAGGGTCTCACTCTGTTGCCCAGGCTGGAGTGCAGTGGCATCATCATAGCTCACTAAGCTCAAACTCCTGGGCTCAAGAGATTATCCTGCCTCAGGCTCAAGAGTAGCTGAGACTACAGGAACACATCATCATGCCTGGCTAATTTTTCTATTTTTTGTAGAGATGGGGTCTCACTCTGTTTGTTGCTCAGGCTGCTCCTCAAACTCCTGGCCTCAAGCACTTCTCTGGGCTTGGCCTTCCAAGGATCACAGGCATGAGCCACCACACCTGGCCAAGGACCCAATTTTGTACATTCATTTACTCATTTAGCTCCAAATTTTGACCTATACCAGAATGTCAATCTACCTAGATAAGCAGATACAGATTCTACCTACTGTAGTGGGCATTAGTAGGGAAATTAATTCGTAAGTGTGTACTTTAAAAAATAACTCTGACTTTTTTTTTCTTTTCTGCATATGGACAAGCTACAGAAAACATTTAAGATCCCAAATTGGTTTACTTCTTTTTTTTTTAATGGATCATCATCAGTGGGTACATTTTAAGGAATATAAGCTAATATTAAAAAGCAAAAGATTAATATTTATCTTAAGCAAAAGAAGATAAATGTGCTACAAAACTTATCCTGTAGTTCCAAGTTAAATACTATTATGTATTTGTGCCATTAGCCTAATCAATAAAGCATTAACTATAGATACAAACCACCCCTACCCTCACTTTAGACTTACATTTTATTCTTACTATGACCTTTCCTGATTCTTTTCTGCTTTCTCAAACTTTAAATAAAATAGTATAAGAATTTCATTGTAGTAGGCCCCAAATTCCCTTACAAATACTTCATTTCTCAAAGGCCTAAGAAAGAGGATTTTGGTTCTATTGTATGAATTCCTACAAATTTGCTTAATTTGATTTTAGCAAATCTTTACTGAGTTCTTACTCTGTGTAAACCACTGTGTGCTTGATGGTGCAAAGGACACAAAGATAAGTAAGACATTGCCTGCTTTCACCAAGCGTCTGATTTAACGTTAACATTTTAACTACCACAAGTAAAATGCATTGAGAGGTCATTCTGTAGGGGGGAAAGGAGGGA
Organism: Daubentonia madagascariensis; assembly: GCA_023783475.1. Taxonomy (NCBI): domain Eukaryota; kingdom Metazoa; phylum Chordata; class Mammalia; order Primates; family Daubentoniidae; genus Daubentonia; species Daubentonia madagascariensis. The sequence continues at coordinate 220,540 of JAKFHU010002080.1, forward strand.
GAAAACAAAGCATTCTTTTTGTTTGTTTTTAATCACAATATTTAATTTCAACTAACATTTTAGAAAGGCATGATATTTGTATATTTCTCAAAGTAGGGAGGGGCAAAGATTGAAAAATGCTGAGATACATGGTTTTATGGTTCTGAAATACTTTCCTGTCTGTATCTAATTTGAGCCTTACCACGACTAGTAAAAAGGTCTCATTCTCCTTTTAAAGTGACATGACTAGTGAGTGGTAGATTTAGGATTTAAAACCCAGGGCCCATATTCTTTTCATTATACTACATTGTCTTACATCAAACAAAATAAAACCAACCCCCCCAATCTGGCGTAATTTATTCCACCCAGATTATTACAGACACACATATTCTCCAAGTCCTAACGAACTCAATTCTTGCTAAACATCACTTAAAGGGTAAATTAAAATTTTACTTCAAATTTAAACTAGATCAGCCTGGTACAATACTTCAGAGTGCAGAGATGGACCTTGAATCTAAATCATCTTCAACCAGAGGCTTTCTCAACTAGTGCTTATTTTCCAAACTAACTTTAAGAATAGTGTATACTATCGAACACTGCATCCAAATCATTTGAGGGAGCTTTAAAAATAGATACTCTGGCTCCAGTTCCTCAAAGTCAATTGGTCTGAGTGAAGTTTAGGCTTTGGAATGTTTTAGAAACATCCCAGGTGATTCGGATGCATAGTGAAGGCTGTGAATGGTGGCGGAATGGATGAACATACTATTAACAGGACCCAATAATGGTTTCTGTCAATAAATGGAATGCTTTCAGAATCTGTCATGATTATGCAGTAAACAGTATTTCTTAATGGAAATCTTAATGTTGGCATTCAATGGATTTAACATGGAAGAGACAGAAATTGAGGTTTTCAGACTATAGCTGTTATCCAGATAGCAGATGGGTTACCTGTACCTCTCACATTTCTCACTTTCAGGCCATTTGTAGACTAGGCATTGTTTTTTTCTTCCCAGATGCTGAGATGCCACTCTTAAAGAGCACAGCCTGTTTGACTGCAACATGTTTAACACCATAATGAAAAAGGAACTTGGAAACTAAGTCTGCTAAACCAAGCTGAACAAACCCTTTGCTAACATCTAAAATCAAGGAACAACAGAATTTTGGAATTGGAAAGTATCTTTGTGAATTCCTCCAGCCCAATTCTTAATTTAACAGATGAAAAAACTAATGTCCAGAGAGAGTGACCAATCCATGGCTGCATGGGGAGAGTCCAGGATTCCTGACTCAGTCTGGGGGCTCTTTATGGATGGTTCTGATTTTGCCCGAAGCGATGTGTTTAGCCTTAATGGGGAAAACAGATGTAGGGAAAGAAATAGTTTTTCCAGATTAAAAGCTCTTGGGAGCAGAACAAAAGTGAAGGGACTGGTGATACTAGAGGTAGGGATGACTTAATGATGTCCTAAACAGTACAGCTGAGTAGTTAGAAGTCAGGCTATTATGAGCTTTTAGTTCTACTTCTGGCTCTTCTACTATATGATTAGCTCTCCCTTGGAGAATCACTTAATTTCCCTGAGTGCCCCAAATCATAATTTTGATAAATGGACAAAATATCAAAATAATTAAGATAAACCTGGCTGAAAACTTCTGTAGCAAATGTATGCACGTTTAGGACTTTCAAGGGGGTGACACACTATGTTTTTTTGTTAGTATTACTAAGGCTGTGTTCACTGTCTGATTTAGGGTTGAACAAATAATGTGGCCTGCCTGGATGTGTTTGGAGTTGGCCAATTTGGGCTAAGTCCAGCAGTAAAAGGGACAATAAAAAGATGTGGAACATTCGTTCACCCTCTCCCAAACTACCATTAACTTCCAATTAACTAAGTGTAGGGTAGATTCTCAGCATTTTGGATGATTTGTGGACCACAAGAGCTTCCCTGGTTACCAAGAGCCTGGGGATTTCCTAAATACTCTTCTCTACTCCACAGGGATAAAAGAGGACACAGAGGGCAGAGGTTCTATAGCCACTGGTGTGTATTTGCTGGGAGGAAAGGGTAGGAAGGCAGTGGAGTAAACCAAAAGCAACAGGCTTTCACTAGCCTTTACTTATCAAGTTAACTTAAATGTCTGGTTTACTGGAATACTCAGTTCATCTGGGGTTGGGAAGGTAGGTACATTTCTGAATTTCACATATAAATGCTGTTTCACAAGTCAACCAAATTAGCCCCCTCTTTGGCCCGCCCCACTCCTAAGTTTTATAGTAAAAATCATTGTGCTTGTAACTGGCCTTTTTCTACCTCTCTTCTGGTAGCAGAATTGGAGACTACACCAAGTTGTCTCAAATTCCACTGCCCCCATATGCCTGAATTCAACCCTGCCCTCTGTGGGGTCGTTAGATTCACAGTCCAAGTCCTCTACTGGTCCCTCCATTTGCCTAAGGAGATGGCTGTGCCCTGAATGACATATTGTTTTGCTTTAATACTATAAATCTTTGAAGCTCTGGAGCTTCATATCAAAGCTACGCAATAGCTTTTTAAAAGATAAAATATGCCCCTTTTCTTTGCTGCCCTTGTGTCTGCGTGTGGGCAAGAGATTTAATTATAATGAATAAAGCTGAATGGTGGTCTAAGACTCTTAAAATCAAAGTGGGAATCATGGCTGAATTTCATTAGCAAACATAAATACAAATAGGCACATCTTGTTTGTACCACTGCCATGTGACTTTTCCCCTTCTGATAATTTCACTTTAACTCTGATATTTCAGAGAATCTAAATTGAACCATATGATGTACAGCACTGTAACATGCAAAACTCTTCATTAAACATTTTCCTATTGGTATGCTTCCCCCATGTTACAAATACCCTGTGAAAATCACAGAGGGCAGTTTGTCAGACAGCCGAGCCTTGATTTAAGGATAGTGGAGGGAGCCCTGCCCTTTTAAATAAGAGGTCTTCTCTGGCTGGCAGAATGAGGAAAAAAGACATGGTATTAACTCTTATTCTACTGCAAGTAACCCAGAGCCTACAAATCTTGAGGAACTTGTCATTTTATGCATGATTTTCTCTAATTCTGTTTAGATTCTTATTTTATTAAAAAAATACTAACATTGGGCTTATAAATTCTTGGGATATTACCAGGTTGTTTTGGCATTCTGAATACAAAAATCTCGCAATTAAATTTAGTTATTAAAAATTACCATTTCCAATTGCCCAAGTCATTTCAAATTATATGAGAAATGTGTTAAGATTTTTTATTGTTGTTACTAGGCGAAATAATTAAGTGGCTGATACCAACATTGTATTTTAGGAAAAAAAGGTTTTGTGTAAATATTATCTTTAGAAATTTTATAAGAGACTATGTATAAATTATTCTTTCCATGATAATATGTGCACTTAAATACATCTATGGCTAATAATAATTTAATGCCAATAATAGTAAACTTTTATTCAGCCTCTTTATATTATAAACAATCAAAACACAGATGTCTGAAATTATTCCAAGCTGCAAACATATATAAGTATTTATGTAAAAAGTACCAAACTGGCAAGAGTTAGTAACCCAAATAACAATTTGGTGGGGGTAGGGGGGTCAGCTCTAACAACAGTTAATTCTCATTTCACTTGTTTGACCTGTAGCCTCCAGAAGGCAGGGAACTTGCTGTTCTTTTTATCTGTGTATGTCCAAGGTATAACCAAATGCTTGGCAAATAAGTTAGATGCTAATAAATAATCATCTAATGAATGAATGAATTTGACTAGTGGGTAGCTTAGTTTCCTCTGGACGATAATAAAAAATGCTAACATGTGTTCACCATGAGAGCAGGGGCTAGGATAGTCTCAGTTCCTAAAAATTGGGTTTAGACCACACACTTACCATTTCACAAGATAACCATCAGCAGCAATTGTTAAGAAAAATAAACTAGTGAACTTGATAACCCAACGATTAGCAATGTTGCAAAGCAAACAGTTATTCTGATATTAAGTCTCAGTTCCCACTGGGAGGATTCTGGGTTTCTCCTTATTGATTACCAGCCCAGGAGCGAAAACTTAGGCATCAATCAAGCCAACTGCATGCACTGTTTGCCAGAAAAAGAGTATCCAAGTCATCTAAAACAACAGCACTGTCAAATTATTTTGTTGAGTCTAAACATTTTAGGTTCAAATATTGTTACTGAAAATTACAATTAACAGTAAGTTTATAGTAGATAAAATAATGTTTTTTTAGAATCTTGGTTTTGTGGTCATGCTACTCAATTGCATTTTCAAGGTCTTAGACAATACTGATACAAGACAAAAATAGAAAGAAAATACTGCCTCAATGGCCTTTGACACATTAAAAAACATAACACAAGGAATAAGAACATGGATAGCAATAGCTTGCCAATGGTTGACACCAATTTGATTGGATGGTAAATAAATTATAATTAAGGTTCTTAAGAATTCTTTAAAGACAATGAACAGCAAAAATCGGAGATAGTAGATAGTATCAGTCACATTTGGTAGCCACTTGAGAAGGTGTATTTCTATACTTGATCTTAGCCAAAAGGCCAAGAAGTAATAGAGAAGGTATATTTCTGTATGAACTTACTGTTATTCATTTATTTATTTATTCAACAGAGTACAAGGTACAGTGGATACAGCAGGATCACAGATGTGGTTCTTGTCCTCTGTGGTAAACAGACTGATGGGAAAGATACGCATTGAATGAGAAATGACAAAAGTGATGGGAGCTACAAACGAGAACAGTGTGTTACAGGCCACATAAGAGAGCAGTAGAGGCGCATGGTGCTCAAGGAGGCTTCCTGAAGAAGTGACACAGCAGAGACCTGAGTTGGGAATGGGAAGGGGATGAGTAGAGGGACAGAAAAGTGTTCTAGGCAAGACCAAGAGGAGAGACATCTTGACTTGTCTTGTTCCCAAATGACAGTAGGCTAGCCAATAAATATTAAATCCAAGACATCACCCAGACTATCTACCACTGACGGGTTTATCAATATTCAGGTAAGAAATACTCATGTTACATAAACATTCAACCAATTATTTTGAATCACTGCTTTAGGGCCTGATATAAACTCTTTATATTAAATTGGAATACTCTCTTGGCATTTATTTCCAAATTGAACTGTGGTGGACTGACAATGGAGGGCATGACTCTTCATGCCTTTGCATCACTTTCCCTAGAGTTAGGTGTTTTTGAGTCACTATGAACATATTCTTTTACCTTGTGCATCTTATACACCTATATTTCTGTAGCAGAGTTGTGCTAATGGAATTTGCCATTTACGATAATATGCCTTAGCCATTCTGAAAATTTATCTCCAAAATATCATAAATAACCAAAGTGTCTCCTCTGGTGTGAAAGATTAATTTGAACAAAGTTATCATATTAAATGCTAAATCTCCTGAGGTATGGAACCATTCCAAGTCAGATATATTATTTATGTAGTAGTGAGAGTGCTCATCGTATTGGGCATTATTCTAACTCATTCTAAAAAGTGGGCTTTTGGGGTCATAGTAAAAAGGAACTTGCACTGGCCCAGATCACCCCAATCACACTGTTGTCCAAGTCAACTGCTTACTGGTCATATTGTCTTTCAAAAACAGCGAAAAGTTTTAGGTTTAGCACATCAAAAAGAAATGTTCTTAGTTTCACTTTTAACAAAAGTTACTACAATTAAAAATACTTTAAAAATATTTTATTGGTCAACACCGAATTATCAAAATAGATCTTCAGAAGGCCGATGAAAAATTCAGCACCAATTTTAGACTAGAGAATTAAGAAGTCAGTTGAAATTCTTGTTCCAAACTGGTTGGCTGAAGTTGTGATCAGAGTCATCCTTAAGAAAGGACGTGGCTGTTATATTTCAATAACTCTTACCATGATTTCTTGAGGACTGGCTAAATGAATTCTAGCTTTATGTATTCTATTCATATAGCACTCAAATGAAATGTAAGCAGGCATTCTATAAAATATAGCCTCAGGATGTATAATCTCTACACTTAAATTAATTCAATGAATCATTTCAACTAGGTTTTAGGAGACAAGAAGGAAAACTATTTTGCAAATGGACTCTTACTATGCCTCTCCAGTCCATTTGGCGGTGGCATGGATTGGGTAGGTTGGTCCCACCACTCTCATGACTAACTAGACTCTTTGCATGCAGCCAGTCTCTTGTTCATCAGAGCTGTGGGAGGTGAGAGGATGTAAGCTAATGCACAAGTAGCTGCCAGGAGAAAAGATGGGAGGAAAAAAAGCTAACGAAATACAGTATTTCAATCAAAGTCTAAAATTTGTAAAAGTGGTTTTGGTCTCCATATAGTAAAAATATTTATCCAAGAAACTCTTACTCGGGTGTGAATATCCTACTTCTAGGGGGATTTTGTTTGGCAAAGGGCTGTGAAAGAGTGGAAGCTAATACAGAACATGTCTATAAACAAATTTATTTAGTTAGTACAGATTGACACATTCACTAGAGGGTTTTAGCAATTATATGTGTAAAACTATTTCCTACAGTGGTTTCCTTTTGTGATTTTTCTAATTTATTCAATCTAGGCCATTTTCATGCATTGACTGTTATAAGCCATTTAGCCACCCAGGCTGAAATGAACATAGGGAGTCTCTATGCCTTCTTTCCAATTCCTCATGTAAACATAATTGTATGGTGATATTAAAGAGTCAAACTTTTAATAAGAAAGTCAAGTAAGGTTGTAATACCTTAAAATATGATGTTGTAATCTAACTTTGGAGAAGAGAAATTTGGGAGTTTGGCTGTGATAATGTACATGAAAGTATTTGGTAAAATGCAAAGCCTGTATAAATGTAAAGCGTGTGTATTGTATTCAATATTTATTTTTAACTCAATTATAACAACATATAATAAAATCATGCTTGGAGAATTTTAATTTTTAACAAATGTATGTTCATTGAAATGCATAACTTCAACTCTAGAAACGTTTTGAATATAATTCTCAAATGTACTTCTATTTGGAAATATTACTATTGTTAATTATATTAATTAATTAATAACTTTTACCTTTTAAACCCTGTTTTGGTCATTATTATAGCTCTCATAATGTTTTGCATTAAATGCTTAATAAATATTTGGTGAGTAAGTAGACAACATTCAAGTTTGGGTAGTCCCTACTATGGTTTGAATATGGCTCATCCCCACCAAACTTCATGGTGAGGCTTGGTCCTCAATTGTGGGAGTGTTGGGACTAGTGGGAGGTGTTTTAAGGACATCCACATGGGAGTTGTATTTCTGGTAGTCACTGACTGAGAAAATGTGTAATGATCAAAGCCTTCAATAATGTGTTTAAATGAATTTTATTAATCACAACAGTATCTACAAACCATTGAAAAACATCAAGACATATCAGTTATTTCCCCTAAAGACAATGCTTAATGTGCCTTTGGGTCTGGGGATAGCCCACTCTAACTATAAGGCTTTTGGGTAACTCAGGTTCACAGGTTGGGAAATGCTTCTCTGGCAATTTGTTTATTCATTTGTCCATTCACAAGTATTTATTAAGTGCCTATGACACGGCATGCACTGTTCTAAGTGCTGGGGATATATCATGAATACATAAAATCTTATTTTCCAGCGGGGTGAGATAGTCATTAAATAAATAAATACATACATACATACACACACACACTATGACAGTGCTAGGAAGATAAATAAGGCAGGGTGAGGGGACAGAGAGAGACAGGGTAGGGGTGTTGCCTCTCTGATAAGGTGATATTTAGAGATTCAAATGATGTAAGGGAGGGAACCATGCAGACACCAAAGTGCAGATGGCCTATGAACATAACAGCAGAGTCTGGTTGCATAACTGAAATCATATTTAAAGGGAAAACCTTGGCAGGATGATGGGAACATCGAGAACGTCCTGTCTTCCTTCCAACATTTTTCTGTGTTAAATTCTTTGTGAAAGGCTCTGAGGAACCAGTGAAACAGTCATATAGGGGTCTCGCTTTGGGCCAGGAGGGTAAGAAGAGCGAGGAAGTTACTTAGATGTATGTGTGTATGCATGTGTATGCACACACACATGTGCATGCATACTCACTGGTGTACACATAAAGCCTTCAAAGACAACCTTTTCAAGAATGATGGTCACAGCCCTACTCAGACCCATGTGAATGACAGAGACATAGTTTCAAACCAAAAAAGAAAGACTAACATCATATTCAGTGGTCTGTGCTGATGCTCTCATTGGCAAGGGCCGAGTGTAAGCTCTAACAACACATATTTGAAAATAAGAAATAAACCATCTCCCAAACAATTTTTCCATTTTCTTTTTTAATCTCTAAATATCACTCAAGCAGTTTAATTATCTTTCATCAGAGATGATTATATTTAAGTGATATATCTCCCTCACAAAGTCCTTTAAATCCACCAGTGCCTCATGGCATGTGAACATCTACATGTCAAGAGGGAAAAAGTGTATCAATCTCATCACTACTGTGAAGTCACCTAGGAGGAAGAGGTGCTGTATATATATTTGGGGCACTTATCTGCGATCTTGACTTAGATACAGCAGCATACAAACATACCTTTATGAAGATCTCAAAATACATCATATATTATATGTGACCAACCACTCCTTTAATTTTGGGGTCTTATAGAGAGCTTATTTAGCCATAGCAACTAATATGAACTCTTTGAACAAGAAACATCGGGGTTTTAGTAACTGCTGAGAATGCATGGGTAAAGTCTCATCCAAAGTAGCTTGGATATAGAAATAAATGTGAAAGTTCTGCTTCCTTTACAAAAATAGGTAAGTGGTATCAAACCTGTCAGGACATGAGATCATGAGGCTGGTCAGTGCTGCCCAATTGCCTTGGGATTACCTCAATATAAGGAAATGAATGGAAAGAGAGTAAGAGAGACATTACCAACCATAAGTCATTCAAAGGCCTTTCATGCTGTCATATACCTACTTAAAAAAAAATATATATATACACAATAAATACTTAGATGATATATAAATATAAGAAAAATTGTTTTTTTAAATACCAGTGATATAAGAGCAGTTTGATGGTCTGTTCTTTGACACAAGAGGAACATGATTACAGACAGGCCTGTTTATCCAGCCTCCTGTGAGACAGGAGGGGATCGTTTATCACATTACTACACATCAGTGCAAGGTTATGGTGGTGCCTAGGAATACATGCTTACATCAGAATGAATCATATTGAATGTTCAACGATGTCACTTGTTTTTGGTGGAGGCAAAGAGACATTGCTCAATGAAAAAAACCCATGTCTACTGACTTTTGAAAAGAAACATATTGTTATGTGGAAGGGAATTGTTACCTGGGCACATTGTGTCCACCCAAATGATAAAGTGGATTGGGTAAAAAAGTATCCAATGTTGCTAGAAATTTTAGAGGTATTTAAAAATAAAAGCCTAGTTTCAGGACAGATACAGTTTGATATGCTAACAAAATACCTTCGTGGTGGCAGCAAATTATTATAAATTATTTTATATTAGTGCTCTAAGTGATATATTAAGAAGCATTAGAAATTCTAAAATGAGGCATATACACCTACACAAAAACAGACAAACAAAAAAAATGGTGCTCTTCAATCTCATAAAAGATATCCATGAAAAAGTCACAGCTAACATCAACCTTAATGATGGAAGTCTGAACACTTTTCCCATACGATCAGGGATAAAGCAAGGATATCCACTTTTACTGCTCCTATTTCACCATTAATTTCAGTGAAATAAGGCAAGAAAACAGAAATAAAAGGCATACAGAAAAATGCTGAAATAAAGCTGCCTCTATTCACAGATAATACAATTATCTATGTAGAGAACACCAACGACTTACTAGAACTAATGACTTTAGCAAGGTTGCAGGACTGCAAGATACAAGGTCAACACTAGAAAAAAAGACTTTATTTTTATATTCTAGCAATGAACAAGAAATTGAAATTAAGAAATTAAAAAGGCATGGAAAACATGTAATTAGGGGAAATCTTAACAAAATAAGACCTGTACCATGACAACTATAAAACATTGTTGAGAAAAATTTTAAAAGATCAAAATAAATGGAGAGATATATTGTATTAATGGATCAGAAGACAATATTGTGTAGATACTTTCCATAAACTTATCTATAGAGTCAGTGCATTTCTTTTCTAAATCTCACCAGGCTTTTCTGTAGAATAGTGACAAGCTGATTCTAAATGAAAACTCAAAGGACCTTGAACAGCCAAAAAAATCTTTAAAAAGAACAAAGTTGGAGGGATGTACACTACCTGATTTACAAATTTAGAATAAAGCTAAAGTAATCAAGTCAGTGTGGTACAGATAGAGATGCAGATCACTGAAACAGATGAGAGAGCAAAAACAGACCTACACGTATATGGTGTATTTATTTTCAGCAAAGATGCCAAGATAATTCAATAGGGAAAGGATAGTCTTTTCAACAAATGATGCTGGAACAATTGGACATCTATATGCAAAAAAATGAACCTTGATCCTTACCTCATACCATATACAAATATTAACCAGACTCATAAACCCAAACATAAGAAACTATAAAACTTCTAGAAGAAGATATAAGAGAAAATCTTTGTGACCTTACGATAAACAAAATTTCCTAGCTAACACACTTATACATAAATAAAAAACTGACAAATTGGACTACTTCAAAATTACAAACTCAAGAGAAATGAAAATATGCTTACATAAAGATTTATAGGTGAATGTTTACATATTTTTATGTAAACTTTATTCATAATTAACAAAAATTGGAAATAACCCAAATGTCCATTACACAGATAAACAAAATATGGTACACCTACAGACTGGAACACTATTCAGCAACAAAAAAGGAATGAATTATTGATACATGCAGCAACATGGATACATTTTTCAAATGCATTATGCTAAATTAAAGAAGTCAGACTCAACATGGTGCATATGACATTTTAGAAATGGGAAAATTATAGGGTCAAAAAACAGATCAGTAGTTGACAGGACTGGGGGTGACGGGGGGGAGGATTGACTATAATGGATTATTAGCACATTTTTTGCAGCAGTGGAAAGGCTCTGTATCTTAATTGTGATGGTGGTTATATGGCTATACACATTTGTGAAAATGTCAAACTACATACTTTAAGACTGAATTTTATTGTATATAAATTAAAACTCAGTAAAATAAAACTGAAAAAACAATGATGCTAGTTTGAGGATGGTCAGGATTTGCACATCACAAGCAGGAAGAATATTTGAACTTGAACAGTACTAGAAAATGAAAAATAACAGTAAGTTTTCAAGTTGCTGGTTTTCTACATGGCAGCATACTATATTTTCATTAGAAAAGTCCAGTTGAATAGAAAAATTATATGACTCGAGTTATTTCTTTAAAACCAAGGTAAACAGTGCATATAATTATAAAATCTATTCAATTCATTTTGGCAAACATTTATTGAATGCCTACTATGTATCAGGCACTGGTTTAGGCACTGGTGGGAGGAAAACAGATGCCTGACACATAAAACAGGGTCTTGTGGGACTCATAATGTAGTAGAGATCTAAGCCATCCATTCACATGCTATCATTGGAAGAGATGAACAATCACTACAAAGCTCTGAAATGGTATTTCTCTATGGAGTGCTTAGAATCTAATTCTGGAGAACTGCCCCTTGATAAGGGTATATGAAGTATCAGGCTTTGAAAAATTGTTTTGGTACCATCCCTGACCCTTGGTCCCTTTCATCACTTTGCTTTCCAACTTTGCACTCTCTTTTGTAAAACTTCAGACTTGACAATCCTTTTCTTCAACTTATGCAAAGGGCTAGTTAAGGATACCAACCGTTGGATTCACTGATCTCTTCAAGAGTTAGACTTCTAAATATCACAAGGTAACCACAGAGTTAGTGACAACAGGCTCAAGAGTAATACAGATACCAGAAAACCTTGGGGAGGAACTTCAGAGCCGTTCAATGAAGTATATGGAACAGACTACTAAAGAAACAAAGAGCGCTTTTAGAAGGGAAGGAGCTGGGAAAAGGAAGTAAGACTGGGATAGGCGTGTATCATGCAGGGGACTGAGAAAGTGAGAACATGGGAGGCCTGACCTTTGTGAACATTTTTGTCTTTTCCCAATTGAAATTTTGTTTTGAAGACTAAAGAACAACTTTCCACATCAGGAATGAAGTTTTTAGCCTTACAGCTTCTTTGACTTTCTTTGCTTTTTCTGTGTTTAAACTTGAAAACACATAAATGTGACTTTTTCTTGGTAACTGACATTAAGGATCAGATTGAATCCTTGGGCATAAATTAAGACAGTGCTCTGGGAAGTGGACTCTGAGCACCACAATGAAAGGCTAATATTTTGTTTCTTGTATTTTATTTTAAGACTGTGCTGACTACTATATACTTTTCCAATTGCTGATACAGTTATTTTGCTAGGCATAAAATGTCACTCTCTTTCATGTGGAAAGTTTTTTTTTTTTCTGGCATTTCTGTAAATGACCTGAGACTACAAGTCTGGTGACAATCAAAGTGTCTGCACATTAAAGGGAATCGGCCATGATTGGTTGTAACAATTCAGATTAGCCATTACATAAATATTTACTACAGGGAATAAGAATTGTGAAAGTAACACACTCATGTTTACATATACCTATTGCCACTTGACTCACTCTACAGCTCTTATGACTAGTTGAAAACTAATTTTTAAATGGAAATTTTAAAAGTTATGGAAAGATTTTTAAATTCCCTCTGTCTTTTCATCTTATGCTTTTATTTTACAGTGGTGAGATATCTACCTAAGCTACTATAGACTATTGTTGGAGACCTATGGGTTCTACTGTTTTTTCTACCATTCATTAGACAAATATTTTCTTCTAGTGTTGACAGTTATCTCTTTGTGTCTATAAGTTTTATCTTTATAACTAGACTTCTGGAGGTCTCTTTCTGTTCTCTCTAGCACAGTGACATTTCTCAGCACTGGCCAGCTGTATATTAGAACCATTTGGAGAGCTTTTAAATATCCTGAGGTCCAGACTGCACCTCAGACCAATTAACTTCTGGAGGTAGGGCCCAGGCATCAATTCCAATGTTCAGCCAGGATGAAGAACCGCTAATCTACGGGTGGAAAAAAATCAAACCTTCATTTGTCTTTCAAGTTCATTCTCATTTTTAATTCCCTCTTGTCTTTACCCCTTGTGATAAGAAAAATATTACAGTAATATTTTGTGTAAATTTGTTGTGTGGATCTCTGCAACTGGCCTTTTCTATAAGGATTTTCCTGTGAACTAGCTTACAAGTCAGTCTCTTCTATTAGAGATTGATACAAAGGAAACCCAAACTTCTAGCTCTAGAGACATTTTCCTTGATTTATCTTCATCATTTAGTTTCAACTGGCATCAATAACCATACATTTATGTGCATATCTGCACAGTGTTTATGGTTGACAAGGTATATCTACAAGCATCATCTCATGTGAACCTCACCATAATTCTGAAAAGCAGGTGGGATTACTATGCCCATTTTAGATGAGAAATGGTGGCTCAGGGAGGTTAATGACTTTTCTAAAAAAGTCATTCACAGTTCAATGACAGACTCAGAGTAAGGACTCAAAACCAGAACATCAACATCCAACCAATTATACTTCCCAGTACTTCATCCCACTCAACCTTCCTTTGAAGGAAAACAGAGGTGAATGAGAGATGACTTTCTTTTTAAAGGCATTTTAGTCTAAATAACTAAACTACTGAAACAAATGTTACCTTGTAACTTTAATTTTGACATTAGAGGCTAAGTTATAGCTAAAGCACTGGGTACCACACATGGGAGCAGTAAATGTAATTTAATGAAGTGCCTAGATTATAGTATGTGGTCAATAAATATTTGTTGAATGAATAAATGTACAAAATCCTACTTTTTGTTGCAACATATATGACTCTTCCATAGAGCACAGCTGTAGAGATAAGCATTCCAAATGAACACTAATTTTGATCTGCCCATAATTGTAAGGACCTGGAGAAAGAGTCATAAAAGTAATTCAGCATTCAGGCTGAATTAGTCTTGGAGGAAGATAAGGACAAACTGATGGACAGTAAGACACACAGACATGGTCCTCTATTCTCCCTGTCTGGAAGAACAATCTCAGGAAGTAACTAAATATGTGCAGGAGAAAATATTAACCAAAAATAGCTCACAAGACCTACATGTTAAATTAAAATCACTGGGCAGAAAAACTAAAGGATAGCTATTCCAGCAGATCAACCAGATGTATGGCCTAAGTACAACTGTAGGGACTACATATTTATATATTTATAAAAGCTAATTCATAGTGTTGGTGATGTATTTAGCTGAGCAGAAGACAGTTGTTATGTATTTGTAATAATGCTCCCAACACACCTGGCCTGAGGACCACCACTGGTTGATATTGGAGCAATGCACAGATACCACTTCCTCTTCAGACATTCAAGTCTGAGAAGTTGCAGAGTGAGTATGAGGCCAAGAATTGGTCAGAGATGATGACTAAAATCTGTGAAACAAAATGCTAGTTAATGGTAGGACAACTTCCAAGAAACAGATGTGACAATTTAAAGAAGTTACTAATGTAAGAATGTACTAATGCTCAGATAAAATTTTAACAAATGATTTAAGGAAGCCTAAGGCCAATCTCATTATTGAAAAATAAAAACTTAAATAAAATAAACAGAAAATTCTTTGACTCACAGTCTCCTCCTTCCCTTCCAACCCTTTTTTCCTGCTTCCTTTCAGTTTCTTTAGTCTCTCAGAGAGTCCCTGGTGGGGCTTTAAAGGGACACACACTTCTTTACATATATTAGGCAGGTCAAATCCAGATGTATGTTTTTTGAATTAAGATGGCTTATTTAAAGCAATAAGAAGCTGCCACAGAATGGCCAAAATTATAGATATTAGAGATGGAAAAGACTTATTAGATCATCACGTCTGTCCCTCAGGGCCTGTGCAGGAGAAGCAATCGAAATAAAATGATCCACTCACTCCAACTGTTCTCTGTGGTTAGCAAGACAAAAGCACTCTCAAATAGAAACGAGTCTTGGAAGTTTATGACTGAAATACTGAACTTTCTTTTTTCAATTATTTTGCTCTTTTTTGGTTAGAATCTGGGGAAGTTGGGCTTATTTTGTTTTTGGTTTTTATACATCTATCTATAAATGTACCTTCTGTGAAAAAATATACATAGGTGCTGTGAAGCCACACTTATAGCTTTCAGTTACCTCAGTTATGGTCATATTAATATTGATAAGCTACTGATTCATCTAGGTACAGATTCAGATTATGTTCCAAGACTTGCTAGTGTAGGAACCACCATCCATAGACCAAGTCCTGTCTTTTTCAAGAGCTCAAGATCTAATGACACAGCTGTGACCTCTGACATATGGTGTACATGGACACTGAATTTAGTTCATGTGATGGAATTCTAGATATAAGCATCAAGGACTTGGGGATTTTTCCATGTATAGAGACCATAGGAAGGGAACAGCCTTCCTCATAGGAACGGTTTCAATAATTTGGAATACCTGTCCATGGTACTTTTTAGATGTATTTTTTGAAATATTTGTATATAAAATTTACCAAAATACAGCGACAGAATAAAGCCACACCAATACCTAAGGAATAAAAAGGGTTTTCCAAACTGGCTGAGATGAGCAGAAAGTGGGTATATGAGAGATTTTCTTCTATTGGTAAACAGGGAAGTCTTGGAGGGATGCTGATGTAACTTACAGCAACTAGCATGCTTGTGTTCTTATCCCCTGCAACTATGGTTGACAGCACAGATAGACTTATCAGGCAACTATAAGGAAATAAATCCTTAAATCAGACTGATATAACAAAATACTCATTCCCTAAAACTTGTGCTGGATATAGTGGAATTAGCAATGAGAAAAAGTGTGATTTCTTTATCAGAGACATCATTGAATGGTCCTTGGTCTCCTTGACCAAATGTTCAAAATGTTCCCCAAATAGCCTTTTGAATTTCCACACGAATGCAGACATATTGTTGACTTCTAGTTCCTTAAAATAAAAGCGTGACAGAACAATTTTTAAAAAGAATTCCACATGGCTTACTATGACCTTATAGTAAAATTACATAACAATTTTAGGTTCTGAAATAATAGAATATCTTTTTTAATTGACTTACTTGAGGAAATATAATGTCTGGAGTTATTTCTATAAAAAGCTGGTTATCAAGCCCTTGGTCAAGATTATAAACTCCTATTGAACATTGTTTCTATGAGAAAATCCAAAATTGACTTACATCATCTAGACTTGTCAGGCCTTTTCCAGAAATTTAACCTGCCAACAACCAAAGATTGACTCCTTGTTTAAAGAAGATGGGCCCCAATAGCATTTCCTACAAATTTGGGTACCAAATGAAATGGAAAATTCATCATCCTCAGACATTAAAAGACTAATCTATGGCAATAATACCGTATCTTCTATTTTATAGCCTTGGGGAAATTTAAAAGACTTATATTTTAGTGAGGAGGGAAGAGGCTCAGAATCAAATATTTTAAAGTACTTAAGGAAAAACTAGGCAAATGGGCACCTGAGGAAAAGTAATTATGGGTGGCACTAGACAAATTCCCCACTATAGTCACCTTTTCCATTTTGCTTTTTTCACCTTTCAACTAATTCCACTCTTCTATTTTCCCCAATTATGCATTATACTTGGCTGAGACATGCTAAGACCTTGCTCAGCTTCATTAACTATACTGAAAGCCATGCCACAGAGCTGTAAACATATAATACAGCACCTACCCCTAAAAGGCTTTAGAGGTCAAGTTTCAGCAAGGCTTCACTTTTATATTTTTACTTAACCTCCTCTAGTTCTAAGGCTTCATTCTTCGAAAATTAAGTGGGAACGTTCTCTTCTCCCCATGCTTTTGCTTCCTTTCCCTACCCTCTTCCCAACTCCCCACAAAGGAAACAGTATTCATGAACATTAGAAGAGAACGAAAACATCCTAAAAATTTATGCGATATTTACTCATTCTTCCAATTTGGAGAACAGATTATATTCATAGAACTGCAGCGCTGGTAAATTCTTTTTTTTTTTTTAACCTTTTAGTGTTTTATTAAACAAAAAATACTATCAGCACACAAATGGTCTTGTTCTCCCACAAAACAAGTAATTTGCATAAAACCAACGTTACTTATATATTTGTCATTGCTCTGTGAGCTGACCTTGGGGCAAGGGCAAAGGGAAGGTGTACTTAAAGCATTAGCTCACTAAGCAGAAATTTGATTTCACTACTTTGTCTTTTAGGTTCCATTCCACTACCTGGTTAAAAACAATTCTAAACTTTACAAAGATAAAAAGAGTTTTACAAAGATATCTTTAACATTTCTAAGTAATGTTCTAGTGGCTACAGAAAGTATTTTACTTAATGGCTGGCTAGGTCTTCTAGAGATTAAAGAGAAATAAGCTTTTGTTTTTTGGTGATAATAATAAAGGCTAATGTACTGTGTTTACTCTGTGCCAGGCACTATTCTAAGCGCTTAAATTATATTAACTCATTTAGTACTGAGGACTGAACTCTGACCTTTTTTCTCTTGCCAAAATTCCTTTCTAAGAGGGCTGGTGAGTCATGGCTACAAAGGATAAAATCTCATTGAACGGGTTTTTATTAACCCAGTATAATGTGGCTTACTTTCCAACCTGATTCAGGTATAGCATCACATGACAGATAGAAGACCCCCTCATCTTAACTCAAGCATTCCTTTCTACTGATTCTAGGTCTTTAGACAAAGGTTAACTCTTTCAACCAACTGCCAACTAAAGAATCCCTAAAACCCACCTATAACTTGTAAGCTCCTGCTTTGAGATAGCCTGCCTCTTCAGGCCAAACCGATGCATACCTTTCATATATTGATTTATGGTTTTACCTGTAATTCCTCTCTCCATGAATGTATAAAACCAAACTGTAACCTGGCCACCTCAGGCACATTTTCTCAAGACACCTTGAGACCATGTTTCCTGGGCCACCGTCACATACATTTGGCTCAGCATAAAGTTCTTTAAAGTATTTTACAGAGTTTGCGTTTTTCCACTGACAGTCCTCATAACAAACAACCCTATGAGGTGGGTGCTATCAATAAGGTTACATAACTTGCCTTGGAATCATTAATATCATGAAGAAGCTCTAAAATCATCATGGGAAACATGCATTCAAATAATGCATGCATGTCTAGGACAGGAAACTGCTTCTTTCTACCCTTCTAGGTTCTGTGGCTGGTCTAAGAATTAAATCAACATAAGACAGATTAACAGGAGAAAAAAAATTTAATTATACATATGCATGGATGCTTCACAAAAATGAGACTCAAAGAAGTGGCCAAATGATTGAGACTTATATGCCATTCTGAGCTATGGAAAGGAATAGGGGTTTGGAGGCTTCTGGTGGCAGAAGAGGGAGGCAAATTATTGGAAGGTGAGGGGAGAATATGTGTGGTAAATAAAGGTTGTCTTATTATGCAGTTAAGAGCCTCTTAGGTGATAAATGTTGTCTGGCAGTAGCTCTCTTCCTGGTACAGATACCTTTACTAATGGAAATTTCCTTTACAAAAGAGAAGATTTATACTTTATTTTAGACAGTTGATGGCGAGGTAAAGAGATTTTCCTGTATTAGCTGATTCTCAATTGCCTTTAGCGCAAAATAATCAATATTATTGATTATTTTGCCAAAGTAGAATATTTTGAACCCTTTCACATGTAATAAATATATGCTGAGAGCTTACTCTATGCCTAACCTTGGGCTCTGCACTGGAGATAGAAGAATGAACAAGACACAGGCATCACTGCCATGGCATTCAGTCATTTAAACAACTGAAGAGTTATTCCATGCTTGGGGCTTGAAAATGCACATAGAGCAAAATATAAAATTTATTCCCCCCAAACAGGGGAATAAAAATGAATGCAGGAATGATTTTTTTGTTTTGATAACACGCAAGAGAAAATTGGCTGAAATCAACTTTCTTAAAGCAAAACAAACTGTACCACCATTCCTCTGTGGACTCTTCTAATAACCCCCTAACTAGTTTTCCTGCTTCTCTTCTGGCCTATAGCACACTCTCTTCATAACAGTCAGAGTGATCCTTCACCATCTACTTTGAAAAGAAGCTATCGGTCAATTAGGATAAACTAATACTGAACAGTAGATACTGTGAGTTATTCTGCTCTTCTGTTGAACTCAGTTCTGGACAGTTTAGTGGGGTCATGTTGCTGAATAGCCTCTCTCTGCTGAATTTCCTCTCCTTTCTCCCATTCAATACTTCCACTTGCCAGAATCCTCCTTTCTTTTCTTTATGCCTCTTACCCAGTTCCATTCAGCTTTTGCACTCAGTGGGCACCCACTTACATTCCAGTCTCTGCTCATGACCACAAATACATTAAAGTAAAAATGTCAGCATTTAAATATATCTAAAATGTGATTTTCAAAATATTATTCATATGAAAGATAAAGAGAAACTTATTTCCATTTAGATAATTCCTTTAAACTAAAGATTTTCTAACAGAATCTGGAAACATGATAGCTGTCTTCAAATACCTGAAGGTCTAGCTTATGAAGTGGGATTAGTTCTATTACTTAAGTTCTAAGAAAACCCCCAGAGATAAAACATAGTATTTCCTTATCTATAAGATAAAAACAAAGAAGAAGCACAAAATGCATCCTTGATGTTTTCACATGTTAGAATGAAATCAACCACTGAGTTCAATCTTCACCCTTCAGTTGTGCAACTTACAACTCTTGGGTTATCAAAGAACAGTCAGATCCTATTGAGAAACTCATGTTTTCTGATTTCAAAGCTCTTTCCATCACACGGAATTGTATATAAACATGTTGTACTTTCTAGAGAGAATTGTATAACACCACACACTTAACTCTGACCCACCCCTCCCGAAAAACTTTGCTGTGGAGCAGGGAGGTGCTGATGGGCTTGAGTCTCATCTCTTGGGCTGGCCAGTTTTCACTGGCAGATGCTTCTACTGAAGCAGCAGCTTTTCATCTCCCAAGCTTTATGGCCCACACTGTAACAGATAAGGGGTAGCAGACATCCTGGCTCTAGTGTACTCAGAAATGAATGCAAACTAATGCAAAACAGCATCAAAAGGCACAGTTTTCCTTATTTTTCTCTCCTAATGAAACGGTCATCTTTATTTGTAGAATGGTTTATTCATTTCTTTCCATTACTCCAACTGTGCAGCTACAGGTATTGACCTGAAATGTACTGTGTTAGACCCTTGGTCAATTCCAGTTTCTCAAATATTGCAGGGAATCCAGAGTTAATATACAAGTAAGGGCTACTGTGACAGAGATGGTGTGAATATGATTTTGTGAGCACATGTGTATAATGCAGATAGATAACAGATACATCCATATATCTCACACACACCCATAATATATATGTTCACGTTCTTTTTCTGTTTTGGTTCAAGGACAGCCTTTAGGTCCCCCTGCCCTGATCAGGTATATTTTTGACTATTTTTAAGAGGCAGCCAAGCATTTATACTACTATTATCCTTGTTTAATAACAAGACTGAAAAGCTTCATATTGTCTGCCACCACGCCTACTCAAGCTGATTGTCTTTTCATAGTTTCAATGAAAGTTGTACAAGGAAATAATATTCTATAATCTCTGGTCTCCAGGGAAGAATATGACTGCTCCCACAGGAGAGTGAGCCTTTGCTGAATCTGCTACTTTATGAGTAAAACAGGAAGTTTGGTCTTCTTTTATTATACCTTTTTCATTTTTGAAAAGCTGCCCAAATAGTTCCAAGCAGAGTTGAAGCAAAGTTATTAATGTCAAGAAGCCAAGATCTTTCTCTGTGGTTTGCTGAAGAAGAAAGGAAGAAAACTGTACTCAGTTGTCCTTTGCTTCTCCTGCTAGAGCCAAGGAAATAGGAAGAAGAGAGAATGAATAAGGGAAAAGGGATGATGTTTATCTTTTAACAAAGTCACAATGTTCCGCACTCAGCTCCCAGCAGTCAAAAGTGGCCATTGCATCTTTAAGGCAGATAGTCTCCTCCCTCAGAGACGACACACTAATTACCGGGCTTCTGCCAGAGGGAACTCACACATGCAAACCATTATGTAAAATACAATTTCTTTTTCTTTAAGAATACTCAAGATCATTAGACATGGTTTCTTCAATGCTATAAAATCAGGCCAAAAATGAAAATAAACAGTTTCAAGTATTTGCAACATAATTCTCTCATGCATTTATGGAAATACAGTAAAAGTGCCCTAAAATGTGGTTTGACATTTCATGCTGCACTGTTTTTCTATTTTTCCAATTCTCTAACATTTGCCCTCTTGTCCTATATCATTTCAGTTTCACTAAACTTCAAATACTCACATAGCAATAGACACAGCTATTACCAAATAGTTGGGCTTTGAGAGAGCTAATGAACAACAGGAAGCAGCCCAGAAGCTTGTTGTAAATTAAACAAACTCCTTATAAATTAAACATGGTAACATATGAACACAAATGTAGGGCATGACAACATGACATAACATTTAAAAACAGCAATTAAATGTACAGCATTGCTTTCCCTAATGATGTGCTATGCTAATTTAAGGCTAAGGTGATGATTCCGTTGATTTAACAGTTTAACATGGAACCCATAAATGAGAATAAAATATGTAATAAAGAAATCATGGGGACTTGAACATTCATGAGTATAGAATTAGTTATGTTATTATATGGTAGAAAGATATACATTTCAATTCAATCAATTTTCTATATCATAAACTAACCCAAAATATTTAGGCTGAACAGTAAGCAGTCTTTTTAGACTCAAAGAAATACATTCCTTTATTTAAAATTCAGATTCTCAATAGGATATTAACTGGTAAATTTTCTTCTTCATTTTTATTGTCTATTTTTGCTTCTTCCACTTTTTATCTTTTTAGTCTTTTTATGCAGATATTCTGAAAATACAAAAGAAATGTAAGGCATCACTTATGATACCCTTATAAAACGTAAAATACCATAATGGACACACAAGTTTTAGCTTAGTAAGAGGACAAAAGCAGAAGAAAAACGCATCCTCCAAGCTCACATGGGTTTGTGAAAGAAAGTGATGTTGTATTTGGGAGAGTAGCCTCACTGGATAGGATCTGACTGCTGCAACCTTTTGTATTCACTGGTTTACTCTGCTCTAGGGAAAAAAGGTCTGTATCAATTGGGTTCATTTTAACTTCCATGTTTAGCTCAATGATAACTGGCTTTGCTTCTGAAAAATGCACCCTTTGATTATTCAGATAAGTAGGTAATCCAGCTCTTCTATAATCATTTTACTATTGCTATTATTATGCAGCACTATTAACAGATTTTCTCTAAAAGCCCTTTTTCATTCCAGAGGCCAGTTTTTATTTTCAAGTCCATTTTTCCTATCTAGGACTATATAAAAATATCTTTAGAGAACAGCCACTTCTGTATAGGACAAATACATTACAGTTGGAATCCTTTGGTAAGCAACTCTCAAGCTATACAAACAAGCAACTGGCAATAAGCTCTTGATCATATTGGTAGAAATCATATACATTTTTGCCTTGGTGGCAACAGATGAAACCTGATGATATATGAGGTAACAAGTACAAAGCAGGAGGGAAGTAGTGACTTCATTCTTTGTTCCCTGCTCCTGCCACATTGAACTTCTTGGTCTCAGAACATATAATGCCCTCTCTCCCTCAGGCCTCTATACTTCATGCTGGTGCTTTTGATGAGTCTACTTTTCCTGGTTGTTTTTTTTTTTTTTTTGCTTGGCTAACTAGTCCTTCAAGTTTCAGCTTAGATGACACTTCCTCCAGGAAACCTTCCATGATCATTAAGACAAAGTTAGGCCTCACCTAAGTAGACCAAGCCCATAGCAACTGTTAACCCTATAGTAGCACTTAACTATACCACATTATAATTGCCTACAAGCTCCTTGAGAGTAGGGAATATAGCCTGTTTAGAAAAATGGCTCCAGCACCAGATAGCTGGTCATGCAGTCAGATATGGTACACATTCATTGAACAAACAAATTTGTAACATGCTGATAATGACAAAATGCTAATAATGGCTAAATTTACTAAGTGTTTGTTACGCACCAAGCACTAGCCTAAGCCCTTTAACCTTCACAACATTTAACCTTCACAAGAACTCTACAAGGCAGGTACCATTACCCCCTCTATTTTATAGATGAAGAAGCTGAGACACAGAGAACCTTCTGTATCTTTTTGAGTTGCTCTGTTGTGGTAGTGGCTTGACAAATTAGATGAATTTAGTTTAATAGGAACAAAGGTGAATTGAAGAGTAACTGCTGATTGATAACAGATGAAACTAATCATTAGGATGAACCATATGAAACTGTTGACATTCCATTGGCTTTGACTTACATATATGGCAATTTCATATGGTTCAACCTCATATATTGAGCTTAGGTATAACTTAGTTTTTACCCCTGTGCCCTATCTGTACATCTACCCACAACTGGGAAAAACAGCACACCCCTACATATTGTCATGCTAAAGAGTGACAAGTACCAGGATAGGGACTTTAGAAGGCATTTATCTGTGTCAACAGAGCCTTATTTCTATGGCTGTCTGAGACTTAGCAGTGTCTTTGCTATATATAACCGCTCTCTGAACAATGATACTGGTTGTAATACGTTCTGCTTTTGTAGACCAAGTCAAAGGCCTCAAAAGAGGTAATATCAGTAATAACACATTTTTCCATAGTTCTAACTCATATAGGATGACATAAAGCCAAAAGTAAAAGAGAAAAAGAATTTGGAATTGAAAACAATTTAAATTTGCCAATTCCCAGCACTTCTGGAATATTGCCAAGGTTAATTTGGATTGGGCTTTTCGAAGTCTGCATTACTCTAATGTGATGTAGCCTAAAAAACAGACTTGATATAAAGAGGTAAAAAGAGTCCACCTAACTCAACACAACTGACAGTCTGTTCTCAAGTTGCCTAGTCTTGAACAAGAATGTTTTATTCGTTTTACTCCAGAAGAGGGTGATACCGTGTCTCTTAGTGAAAGGTATTTGTGATGAAAATAACTTATAGACTAATCCAAAGCTATGTAAGGCAAATGCTCACAGAAGGAAATAGAACTTGTTTTTAAGGTGGAAACATTTTTAGAGTATGCTGAAGATTTTTACTTCAAAATCTCCAAATTCAACAATTCTTCAGCCTCTGTAAACTTTCTAATGGAAAGCTCCAATATTTAGAGTAAATAATGTCTAAGCTTCTCCTTCACAGCAAGTTTTCTTTTTCTCCCCTGTCATGAGAGTGTTATATCCTGGCAAGTGAAATACAGAACCCCTTTGTAGTAAAGCTATCATACTATACCACTCAGAATGTGTTGCTAATGAGGTTATTTGCTTAATAGAACCATAGAAGGACATTGAAAAAAGAAAATACCCTGACAAATGTGTTGACCAAAGGATGCCAACAAATCTCCTACGGTCCTGTCCGAAATTCAAGGATTTAAAAAAGTAAAAATGAACTTTAGTGTATGTGAAAAATCATAACATTGAAACATAAGTCCATTTATCTTTTAACTATTTTTCTAGTTCTCTTCCAAAATTTTGCTGGTTATTAAAACACTGCTGTGTAAATATAAATGTTCTGCTTTATAACTTAACCTATTTCTTGTCCTTACAATATAATAATGTCATTGTTTGTTATATCACACTTATTCTTAAAGTAATAGGGCTTGATTTGAAGGACTTTAAATAGCACACCGAGGAAGGGCTTCTGCAGGAAAATGAGACTGGGGAATCAAATACAGAATGGCGAGTTCAGAAAAGGACTATGAAGGACTTCCATAATTCTGAGAGTCCTAAAAGAGTTTATATACCATGACTCCCACTGAGATAAGGAGAGCTCTTAATAAACACGCTTCATAAACATTTGCTTAGTGGGTTGTCCCAAGGCTGAGCTGTCTACTGATAAGGTCATGGGGAATTTATTACCAGAATTTCAGTGAAGCCATTCAAATTCCCACATTGGGAATACAGTTGCACATAACTTAACACATGTCATTAACATATATCCTTTGCCCTAATGAGTAAATGCCCACTTCTGCATCCCTTCAGATATCTTCACAATCAACTGCTTCATGCACTCAACTATCTTGAGTCATTAGAACCACCCAAATGAGAGCATACAGCAGTCTATAATGTCACCACTCTCACAGATAAAACACAACATACGCTGCAATAAGAATCACAGACTGTAGGGGCTGGAATGAGCTTTAGAAGTGATTTAGTTCAACCTTCTTCATTGTACAGTTGAGCTTGAGTGACTTTTCCAAATGTAATTCATCCAGTTAATGGCTAGACTGGGAGTAGAACGAAGTCTCCTGACTCCACTTCCACTGCTTGTGCCATTATAACAGGATTCAGCCATAACATATTATTTAAACAAGATCAGTAAACCCAGGCATTATCAAGACTTAATGGGAAGGGATTCCATTAACAAGAGGAATTAAGAGAAAACTCCCTGTATCTAATTCCTAAAAAAATTAAGTTGAGGTAGCATAACTTGGTACTCTATCCACTAGCATAAAAAGGCAAAGGGAATCACATGAACTAGGATCCAATTCTAAAAGAAACTAATATGTTTAAAAAAACAAAGCCTACATTAAGAAGATTTATAGGCATATACTCAATGTAGAAAATTTATTCTACTTGGGCAATATTTTATTTCTTTATCTCATTTATTGTACCTGCATAATGGGAGTTAAGAATTTCTGTAATAAATAGTGAATTTTTTCGCCAATGATAGTACATTATGTTGAAAAAAAGCACTAGATTGGGAATCAAGAGATCTGGTTCTATTCTGGGTTCTGCTATTAATTCATTGAGATACCCTAACTTTCTGAGTCACAGTTTTCTAATCTATAAACCAAAGGGTTGATTTTTAAAAGTGTGCTGAGAAAAGCCCTGCAAGTTCCCTGAAGTTGTCCTATGAGCTGACAAAAGGGGCTGGAGAAGAGTGAGGGGGAGGCCAAGCTTGGAAGTTCTGAGTTTTCCACCCCAACCTCAACTGGGCAGATCTGCTTTGATCTGATTTTGATATTAAGCTAATATGTAAGATTCCTGTTTGAAGAACAAGTTACATGGCTAAAGTTTCAAAACCACTGAAAAGTTGTAAGTACTATAATATTCCTTCTAACTCTGATGTTCACTACCCAGCTTAAGAACCCTGCAAGGACATCCTATCAAGGATTAGGCCAAAGCTCCTAAACACAGCATTCTCCATGCCTCGGCCCCCACCTCTCCTTTTCTTCTCATCTCCAGCCATTTCTTACCATGTACTTCATGCTTTAACAATTTCAAAATGTTGGTAATTTCCTGACCATGCAGTGCTACACACCTCCTTAGACCTCTACTTCTGCTCACATTCCCTCTGTATTTCCCCCCGCCTCTGCTGGCTAACTCTTCTTATTCTTCAAAATTCAGCTCGGGAAATCCTTACTCTACAAAGCCTTCTCTGAACCCCCGAACCAGGTGAAATACTCTCTACTTGCTCTTACTACAGCCTATGAAGGATTATCACAGTAATTACACATTATAAAGAAATAATATAATCTATATTGTTTCTTTCATCTGGGCTGTAATTGTCTTAGGAGCAAGGCCTTTCTCTTTTATATTTGTTAAAATATTAATGTCTAAAAGTTTGATAAAGACTTATTGAAGGAAGACATTAAAACATTAGAAAACACCTTGAACTTGACCAAAAGTTTAATTTCAAAAATTCTGAAAAAGCCCCTGACGATGTACAGCTTAGCTCTTTGAAAGCTTATTCTCTTATGTGAACACCTTGATTCCAAGCTAAATTAAGAAATCAGTCTCAACAAGATTTGACTGTATATGGTATCTGGTTATTATGAAGCAATAAGAGGGTTATCCAGAGAGGTCAATGCTCCATTTAAAAACTGTTGCAAAAACTCCCCCAAAGAAGAAACTGAAAATTATTAATTAAAAACAAAACAAAATAACGAAGTTAACCAGAGGAAGAGTCTGTGTATATTCGTAGAATATTTATATGTATCTACATATATCTTTCATCCAATCATTCACGATTATTTATCAACTCTTCTAGGTGGTGGGAATGCAGCTGTGAGCAAAACAGGCAAAATCCACGCCCTCACACAAAATATGATAGTGGGAGAAATATACAAGAAACAAACAAACACACAGTATGGTGGGGGGTGACAAGTGCTATGGGGAAAAGATATGTTAGAAAAGGCAATGGGGAGTCCTGGAGATGGGGTGGAGTTGCTATTTTATGTAGAGAGTCAGGAAGTCCTGCCTGTGCAGGTAACATCTGATCAGAGAGACCTATAGTAAATGAGGGAGTAAGCCTTACAGATACAGAATATGACAAGAGAGCAATCTAGGTAGAGAGAACTGGAAGTGGAAAGACCGGAAGGTAGGAGCCTAAGTGGAGTATTTGAGGCACAGGATAGAGGCCAGTGTAGCGCAGCAGAATGAACAAGAGGGTGGGTGGTGACAGATGAGTTAAGAGAGGCTGTCAGGGCAAGATCATGTAAGGCCTTAGAGGTAGAGACCTGGGGTACATCATATATATCAAGTAGAATGTTCTCTAACCTTTGAAGGATTTCTACTGTAAAAGGGCAGTAACAGTAACAATCACCTGAACTGTCAAGGAGAGGACTCAAGATGCGGGAGACCTAAGTCTGCTAATACACAAAGAGAAGGAAGAGAGCAGGGTGAGAGAGCTTGCAGTGCGGCTCTCCTCAGAAACAGGCCTAAGAGAGAAAAAAGGAATTAAATTACAGAAATTTTGAATGGAAGAAGAAAATAATTTAGAAAGCCTACATTGGCCTTGGATTTTTCTTTTTTTTTTTTTTAAAGCAAAGCACATTGCTTGCCTGAGAGTCACAGGGGCAAAACTGGGGGCTTGGGAAGAGTGAACAACTTCTGTACGGCTCCTATTGGGATGCTAATAAACAAACCCCCCAAACTTCCTTACTTCCCCACTCTCTCACTTAAAGGGGAGATGGCCCAAAAGGTCTACATGAATTATGTTTTATTGTTTAACTGGGAAAAGGAAAGAAAAGATTAAAAATGATGAAAGGAAGCTGGGCACCGTGACATGTGCCTGTAGTCCCAGCTACTCAGAAGGCTGAAGTGGGAGGATGGCTGGAGCCCAGCAGTTCGAGGCCAACCTGGGCAACACAGCAAGACTCTGCCTCTTAAAAAAAATAATATTGATGAATGCAGAGGCTCTAGTGTGTGTCAAGTGAGTTTTGGTCTTTTCTTGCACACCTGATGTGACAACTCCTTTTCTGGTCCAGGAGCAGCACTCTTAAGACCTGAAACCGTTTACATCAACTTATGTCCCCAGGGAAAGCTGTGACTACCCATATTTATTATTCACCACATCCTTCAATGGACACTTGAGTGGAAGTTCCAAGTTATTCTTCAGCTGGTAAAACATTAGCTTGCAGGAAGGCAAGTCTAAAGGAGTGATTGTAATCAGTATAAACACAAATCATTACCAGGGGTTGTTCTTAAGTCAGAGGAGCAGCACATTTAGCTGAGACATACTCCACAGTTATAAAGAATATCCACACCCTAGATACTCTCAGATATCATGAAAATGGAAGTGAAAGGAAGCATCATTGTCCTTTAACTGCACATGTCAAAATAGTAACAATTAAAAAAGTATTCTACTTCTCAAATGAGTGGATTAAAAACAGCCACTATGACTGCTGAAATTTGGGCCATGAATAACTAAATCTTCAAAGAACTTTTTAGACAGTTATTTATAAAGGAAGACACAACTTTTATTTTTATTAAAATTCATGTCACAATAAGGGGTTACCAAGTATTCATTCTACAATTCAGATGCTTTTAAATTACATATCTTCTATCACACTATAGGTATAATTCACTAACATCTAAGGAAGATTCAACTAGTCAGAATTCTAACCACCCTTGCTATTTCTTTCTAGCAAGTTTTTACTTTTTGTTAAGTGGTAATAAGCAACCCCACCCCCAATGCTGATTTACCATCACAGCCTCCATAACACAGTCACATACAATCACATTACAATCACAGTCCACAACAAACAGCCATGACACACAGTAGAATCTCATTGGTTCACACCCTTGCAAAAACCACAACCCCATAACTTTCAATAAAGCAAAGGCCTCTTTATCTAAGTGCACATTAGCTGCTGGCTTAGGCAGGCCTCATGACATAGCTGCCTCCACAGCAGGCAGGCACACCACAGCAAGGCACTCATTAAACTATTGAGTTTCATTCCAGTAACCGTTCAAATACATTCTTCATTGTACCATAAAGTATGTTTGTTTGCTGCTGGAACTTTGATTTTCCTCCTCCTCCTCTCTTTCCACCCTCCTATCCCCACCTCCCAACCCCTGTTTTGGTATTTTTTCCCATGCTAACACACTCACAAAAATTCAGTAATTCTCAATGGGTCTCTTGGTCATTAGTGCAAATTAGTGAGGTTTTACTGAGTATGGTCAGATTTGATTTGCCAAGTTCTTTTCCCGTTAAGGTTTTAAACCCATGTGTATTTCAAGGGAAATCTAATTTGTAGGGTTCGGATTCATTTACACTCAACTCACAAACGTGGTTCTGTGAGTGCCTCCATAGCTGGTGCACAAGAAGCCACAGGAGCTGGTTTCCCTTCCTTTTAACAAGTTCTTGTTAGAATGTTTGCTTTGAAGTAGGTATTTGGACCTTGATGGAATCAAACAGAACTAAACCCCAGGAAAATGTAAAGTAAGATTTAAAAACCAAGTTCAAAACAGTTTTTCTTGCCCCCATTAATTATACTTTTTAAAGAAAAATCTCTAAGGATGGAACCATCCATTTCAACCTTTAAAGGATGATGTCATTATCCACCTGCCTGGATGAGGCTGTGTCTTATAATGCTTCTGTCTAACAGGGTGACAAGGCAGTAAACTGTGAGTAGTGTAAACTTTCTCTGCTTAGACCCTGCCCTGTTCATTTCATCATGCTATGGAATCTGTTCAGCTGCTGGACCACCCACGCTGCTCCACCATTCCCTCTAGGACTCTGTTGCTGGATTCTTGGAGGTGCTGTTTCTGCCCATGGGTGTTCCCATACCTGTCAACTCCTGCCTATCTCCCCCTCTTTGGAGCTCTTTAGCTCTGCCTGTGTTCTTGGACTTCATCACAGCAACCACTTCCTAATGTTGGCCCCAATCTCCTGATGGGATAGATTCTTTGTGACCTTCAAGAGTGCCTCCCTGGAAAGACAAATATTAACAGCATATCACACCCCAAGGGCTGTGGCAAAACCAAAAAAGCCCTTCTTTACCAGCTGTCTTCTGCACAAACAACTCCTTCCAGTGCCCAGGAGGTCACTTCAAGGGAATTTGGAGAAAAATAGCCATGCATGCTGCTACATGCTGGGTGACTCACTGAGGCAGTGGTGAATTCTGAGCAGTGAACCAAGAGCTGAGATATAAACCACTAGGAGCAACTAAGAACCCAGTGGATTCGGACAGACTTTATATTGCAACTGTTCTGAGAAATCTACAACTAATTTAGGGATTAGCAGAAGAGGGATACTGGCAAATACTCCTAATATGCTCAGATGACTTCAGTGTGTCTGTCTACCTATCTAAATGCAAACAAATATAAACAAATTCTATCTTCCTAAATGCGAAGAAACAGAAACCAATTATGCACACCCATGAATGAGAAAGGTCTTTTTCTAGCCTGCCCCAAATCCCATGCTCTGAGACTTTTGGAGAACACAGTGCCACAGTCCCCTGGAAGATGTATCATAATCATCTCATAACCACTAGTTAGTAAATCCCTACAAAGTACTTTCTGACTGCTAAGGATAAACATTCATTCATTTTCACTCATTCACTCACTCACCCATCAATCTTTAATAAGGTGTCAACTAATCAGAGTTTTGATAGATAAAATATCATGCTGAAGACACTGTGTATGTGTATGAGTGCCTTGGTTAAAAATGTTTCAGTCCATTGGTGAGACTGTGGAGAAACAGGAACACTCGTGCATTGCCGGTAGGAATGTAAAATGGTGCAGCTGCTGTAGAAAGCAATTTGGTGGTTCTTCAAAAAGTTAAACATACAATGACCATATGATCCAGCAATTCTACTTCTAGGTATATTCTTCCAAAAGAATTGAAAGCAGGAACTCAAACAGATACCCGTGCACCAATATTCATAGCAGCATTATTCACAATAGCCAAAAGATGGAAACAACACAAATTCCAATCAACAGTCAAATGGATTAAAAAAATGTGGTATATACATACAACAGAAGATTATTCAACCTTAAAAGGGAATTAAATTCTGATATTAATGCATGTTACAACATGGATAAACCTTGACAATATTATGCTAAGTGATATAAGCCAGACACAAAAGGCCACATATTGTATAATTCCATTTATGTGAGATACCTAGAATAGACAAATTCATAGAGACAGAAAGTCCAATAGAGGTTACTAGGGACTGGGGGAGGGGGGAATGGGTACTTATTGTTTAATGGATACCGAGTTTCTGTTTGGAATAATGAAAATGTTCTGGAAATGGATATTGGTGATGGTTGTACAACATTGTGAATGTAGTTAATGCCACTGAATGGTACACATAAAAACGGTTACACTGGTAAATTTTATGTTATGTGTATTTTACCAAAATAAAAGAAAAGATTCAGTCCAGGGGGAAAAAAAGGTTGATGGAGGATGGACAGACTTGTGACAAAACAAGAAAAGTAAAATATTAACTGTGGATATAGGTGGCGGGTATATGAGTGTTCACTATAAACTTATATCAACTTTCCATGTTATAAAGTGTCCATAATAAGATATTGGGAATAGTTTAATCAAAATGGTATATTCACTTCTATTTCTTTTATACATTTGTTGATACTATGTTTATTATTTCTCTGATTTGGGAAGCTCATGAAATTTTTTTCTCCTTCTTAACTTAAAAAGGAGAATTATTAATACAAATCACCTGGAATGAAGAGTATGTCCAGAGTGAAATGAAATATCTAGAGGTACTGCTATGGACTGAATTGTATCCCTCCAAAATTCATACATTGAAGCCCTAACCCCTAATGTGACTGTATTTGGAGATAGAGCTCTAGGGAGATAATATTAAATGAGGTCAAAAGGGTAGGGTCCTAATTTGATGGCATTGGTGGCCTTGTAAGAAGAGGAAGAGAGAGAGCTTTCTCTCCACACACATGCACGGAGGAAGGCCATGTGAGGACACAGTGAGAAGGTGGCCATCTACAGGCCAGAAAGAGGGCCCTTTCAAGGAAATTAATCAGCTGGCACTTTGATCTGGGACTTCTCAGCCTCTAGAACTGTGAGAAAATACATTTCTGTTGTTTAAGCCACCCAGTCTATAGTATTTTGTTATGGCAGCCCTAGCTGACTAAGATAAAGTCTGTAAGTTAAATATTTATGGATATTTAGATAGTCTGCGTGAAATAATACACAGAGAAATGAAGATCTGAATCAGTACATGCAGAATTTGAATGATGGAATTTTAGCAACCATGCTGTCAAACTTCTCTTTTATAGATGAGGAAACGGAAGCCCACAGGGGTCAAGTGATTTGTCTGAGATCCTTCAGAGAGATTAGTGGCAGAGCCAAAGACTTAAGCCCAGGCCTCTTGACTTCTGCTCATTTCTCCACAGCACACAGTTTCATTAAATCAAACGTCTTGAGCCAAGTGTCAGTAGTCAAAATTTTAATTTCTTTCCTTCTACTAAAATCTCTATTCAGAAATTCAGCTCCATTTTTCTGACTCTGTACTTTTCTCTCAACTCTTCCCTCCATACAGTATAAAAACTAAAAAGAAGTCTTTTGAACAAATACAAAATATGTATAAGTATACAAAATGATAAGTACAAACAAAAAAACAAACTTAAATTTGGACAAATTTGACTCAGTTGTTCATTTACAGTAGAGGTCTGTGTGCTCAATGACAGCAAATGTGCACATAGAAGGCATCCTACTTTCTAATAGTTGCCTATTTATAATATATAAAGGCATTCTAGAAAAATAATAAAAATGTATTTGTTTTCCAAATTAATCATTTATAGTCTAATTTAGCAAAGTATTATATCTTTATTACATTTAAAATATCCATTTTGATAAAACATAGACCAAGAATACCAGGTTAATAAATATGTGTGCTTTATAGGGCAATAAAATATTTTCATAACATTTAAAAATAATATAAAATATAAAAATTGAACAATATAATTGAACATTATTTTGTTTGTAAAAGTTCTTATAGAACTTTTTATTTCACTTTTCCACTAGGTAAATTTAGAGTATATGAAGATAAATACTTTTAATGATGTTGATATAATGGAAATGTGCCAGTGATAACCAGAAATGGTAATAACCTATTATTACCACTAAATACTTAAAAATTTTTAACATTTCTTTAATTTTCTTCCTCAATTTAGACTCACTGTAAATAGTCACTGAATTGTATCACAAGAAAGTCCATTCCATAATTTTTCTTTTTCATATTTAAGTCAGGAGTAGTTTTAACCTACGAAGTATATGGTATGATAATAATGTGATTGATTTGTCACGACTTAGTCTTTTGAAAAGAATGTGTTGCAAGCACTTAAGATAATCACTAAAGAGTGATTTCAAAAATATTTTTTGTTTCTTTTTTTATTTTATTTATTTATTTTTGGACACTCACTTAGCCAGATTTCAAAAATATTTTGAACAATAACAGTACTGTTTGGAATTGCAGAGATATTCAAGGATATTTTGTTTTGAGAGACATTGTCTCTGAGAAATAATGCTCTGGTTGTTATTTGAAAACAAAGCAAACAAGAACAACAAAACTAGTCTAATTGCTTTCTAATTTCACCTGTCTTTTTAACATGGCTAAAACAATGTTAGTATTGTCTGGGGCCATGATCCAGAATGATGGAATAACTGCAGTAAAGGGAATGAGGTTTTACTTGTTATGCATTCACCCAGGACAGAACCACACATTAGTGGGAAAGATTGGAGAATTGGAGAACAAAGAATCTATTTCAAAACCTAACCATTATGTTACTGTACTGCTTTAATAGGCCGTACAATGTAAAATGAAATTCATTCTCTTTATTCAAATAAGTGAGAAACATGTGGAGACGTGCCTGGGCACTAACAACATCCCAACTTCTCATTCGGTACCTTTTTCTGTAACACAGCCTATAAAAAAGCTGGGAGAGTGTGACTGGGGGTCCAGCTGTTTAGATGCTGTGAGGTCAATTATTATTTCAAAAACAGACGAGAAAAAAGGTTTGAAAGATATATGTGCAAATAATGTGGTTTAATGGAATTCATAAGCCTTGAATTCAAGTTCCAGCTCTACCATTATGTGACCTCAGAAAAATTAAGTAAACTTTCATGAATTTCAGCTTCCTTATCTGCAAAATCATCACCATCACCATCACCACCACCACCACCACCACCACCACCACCACCATCATCATTATTAACACTTAGGGTGCTTAATACATTCCAGGTACTGTTCTAAACACTTTTCTTATTTTAATTCACTTAATCCTTAAAAACCCCATGAGAAGGCACTATTATTAGTCACATTTTCTAAATAAAGAAACTGAGTCACTGAGAGGTTAAATAACTTGCCCAGAGACAATAACACTCCATAGGGTTGTTGTGAGATCAAACACAAATCAGTAAGATGACTAGTAAAGGAAAGGATCTTTGAGATGATCTAATCTAAGTTCTAACCGTAGATAAGAGGCATCTAAGGTTCACAAAAGAGTTGGTTAACTGCAGGCATCCAATCAGGTCTTCTAGCTCTTATTCCCATGGCCTTTTAAAAACAACTCTTTCCTATTTTGCTTTTCTCTAAGTAATTTTCATATATTATTTTACTTATATGTATCAAATTCTTCTAGGGTAGAAAAGTGGGAAAGAGAGCTGCAATTCTCTCTTTTGAAAAAACAGATTAGAAAACTCAGGATACCTTGAAGTCAGCGTATATATTGTACAGCTGGACAAAGGGTCAAGGTCAACTGCCTGATAGTGACATTGATGATACAATGAGGATGGTTGTAATACCATCTCATTTATTACATCCAGATTCTCTTTAGGGCACTGTGCCAAAGCATCTTATGCATGTTATCTCATTTAATGCTAAATCTACCTTTGAGAGTATGAATTAAAATGTTATTAGTCTTAAAATCAGTGAAGGCTAAGCCTGAGGTTTATAAAATGCAGACTCTCTGGAGTCAAGATTGCAAATCCCAGTTGTGTTGACTCAGCCCAAGGTCCTACTGTAGCAAATAAACTGAAGGCCAAGCAGATTAATGTAGGCTTTGGGCTAGACATCGAGAATGAAGGCTTTCTCTCTACGGTAAGGACACACACTTGGTACCTTTTGAAAGAGCTGGGGTTAACCTTAACTCTCTTAGCAGAATCTCAGGTTCATTTGCCAAAATGGGTTTTTAAAAACAATGGCTGAACTGCCCTACAGTCCATTCGTCATTCTACAGAAATCTAATGTTAGAAAAATATTCATTTAAAATTTAGTGGGGAAAAAACCCCTAAACTCTGTTCAGCAGTTCTTGGCTGTGGTCCTTTATTCAATAGAAATTTCCACTTTTAAAATCACCAGTTACTATATGTAATATATTAATATATAGCTCAATCTTCAGCATTCGTTCTTATGAAGAAGAGATGAAGCTCCTGAATTTCATCATGTTTTTACTGACAATGTGATACACTGGTACATATTTCAAGCAGAATCATAAAGCCCTATTGTAAAGGACATTCCTCAATTTTCCAGCTCCCTGTACACAGCTCCACATCCCAGGAACTCTAGTTTCCAATCCCACTGTCAATCAGTTAAAAAATAATCACTGGACTATTTGTGTAGTCACTGTGCTGGGTGCTGGGTATACAATAGTGAACAAAGGTGACCCAGGCCCGGCTCTTATGAAGCCTCAAGTCCAGCTTATTTTCCATATTTCCCCCTTAAAGACATCTTTGCTATGCTTTTCTTTCTCTGGCTCTCCCAACCCCTCTCTTCACTGAGTCCTCATCCTGGCGACTCTTTAAGAAAGAGTTTAGATTTAAATTTTTAAGTCACTAAATCATGTGCATTTTGCTTGTTATACAATTATATAAGACATTCAAGAAAATTCAAGACCTCAGAACCATTCCACCCCAAAAAATCTTACAACCAATGTCACACAAATTATAATTCCAGAACATACTTGCTTACCCAATTTGGAGAAATAAGTGATTAAGAATTTGCATCTTATGATTCTTTGAGGCCCTTTGTTAATTCAAAGTCCTAATGCTCTTATCCTAAAGACTATATCCTGCTTGAGCTGCTGTGGTAGCCCACTTCCAAGATGGTCCCTGATAATTTTTGCCTCCTGGCATGCATGCCCTTATGTAGTTCCTTCCTACACTGAATATAACATTGGTGAAAGTAACAGTATGTGACCTTTAGGGTTAGATCACAGAAGGCATGTGGTTCCCACCTTACTCCACAGGATTGCTTGCTCTGGGGTAAGCCAGCTGAGAACCCTTGAGAATCCAATGAGAACCCTTCAGTGGTCCTATGGAAAACTGAGGCCTCTAGCCAATGGCCAGCACTAATCTGTCAGCCATGTAAGTGAGTCACCTTAGAAGTGGATTGCCCAGACTCTGTGAACACCTGGATGACATACGACTGCAACCTCATGGGAAACTCCAAGACAGAACTGCCCAGCCAAGCTGCTCCCAAATTCCTGATCCACAGAAATCATGAGATAGTAAGTGATTACTGTTATATTAAGACACTAAGTTCTGGGGTTATTTGTTATAGATACAATAGATACAATATAATAGACATGAATATAGCTGCTAACGTTGAGAGCATGTAACAGCTTACCATGATTCTTTTACAATTAAAAAACCACCATCATTCCCATCAGTTATTACAGACTATATTGCTACTAATGATCATAGTTGGCCAAAAGGCCAACAGTCAAATCATTATTTTCTAATTTATATTTGGTTGTTATAGGCATTATTGTTTTGGGAGGTGGTATTTTTCAAGTTGATCATATATACAACATGGCTGTCTCCTTCTGTGAGATGCTGACTTCACAGGTTTGCAAATTCCGGATTTGCTAAAAATATTAGTAATTTATGTTTATCTATTTTTTCCCCAATGTTAAGTTAAAAAAAAGAAGAAAACTTGCTTAGTTACTTTTTGA
Source organism: Daubentonia madagascariensis (assembly GCA_023783475.1). Taxonomy (NCBI): domain Eukaryota; kingdom Metazoa; phylum Chordata; class Mammalia; order Primates; family Daubentoniidae; genus Daubentonia; species Daubentonia madagascariensis. The sequence goes on from JAKFHU010002080.1 coordinate 257,816, forward strand.
AGATAAGTTTTGATGTCATTGTTCTGACTATGGTGAAGTAAAGAACTGCTGGAGGGCCAAACAGGGAGACTTTGAAAGAGCAGCAAGAAACAAATCTCTCTGCAGGAATCCATTTCACTCAGTGACTTTCCAAAAGAAGGAAATCTTAACAATTCCCCATGTGTCCAAAGAACTTAATTTCAACCAATGCAAACTGTGGCAAGATTTTCAGAAAGATCATTTTTAAAGGCTCGCCACTGGACACTGGATCTTAATTCTAAACAGAAAAGAAACACTATACATGAATTCATGGAACTTGCCTGTCTGCCAAAAATTTGCTATTTTACCCTGGAATTATGGGGAAAATATTTAAGAAGAGTGCCAACTATGTAATTTTGCCTCCTAAATTAGACCCATTCCATGGTAAAGGAAAGTTACCTTTACACTCCAGAAAGTGTTCACTGCAAGCCAACTCTGTGCCCAGGACTATGTAAAGAACTGTGGAAAGGTAGGTTTATACAACTTCTGATACATTAGACACCCAGTACACTAAAATATCTGAGTGAAACGTTTTAAAAAATCAAGGGATTTAGTTCGTAGAACTACCCATTGGCTTAGCCTTACTCTGAGCTAATATTTTCTTTACAATTTTTTTTTCAGAGTATTATGGGGGTACAAACACTTTATATATATTGCCTATGCACTGCCCAAGTCAGAGTTACAATCACGAACATCCCCCAAACAGTGCACCCGCCACCCATTAGGTGTGAGTTTTCCCATCCCCTCCACCTCCTCCCACCTGCCCGCACCCTGATGAATATTATTGCCATGCGTGCCCATCAAGTATTGATCAGTTAGTACCAATTTGATGGTGAGTACCAGTGGTGCTTGTTTTTCCATTCTTGTGATACTTTGCTTAGAAGAATGGGCTCTACCTCCACCCAGGATAATACCAGATGTAATTCACTGTTGCTTTTTATTGCTGAGTAATACTCTATGGTATACACATACCACATGTTATTAATCCACTCATGTATTGATGGGCACTTGGGTTGTTTCCACATCTTTGCAATTGTGAATTGTGCTGCTATAAAAATTTGAGTGCAGATGTCTTTTTTATAGAATATCTTTTTTTCCTTTGGGTAAATACCCAGTAGCGGGATTGCTGGATCAAATGGTAGTTTCTACTTTTAGTTCTTTGAGGTATCTCCATATTACTTTCCATAGAGGTTGTACTAATTTGCAGTCAGTCCCACCAGCAGTGTATGAGTGTTCCTATCTCTCTGCATCCCTGCCAACATTTGTTGTTTTGGGACTTTTTGATATAAGCTGATCTCACTGGAGTTAAGTGATATCTCATCGTGGTTTTGATTTGCATTTCCATGACGATTAGAGAAGCTGAGCAATTTTTTATATGTTTTCTGGCCTTTATTCTGTCTTCTTTTGAAAAGTTTCTGTTCATGTCCTTTGCCCACTTTTTAATGGGGTTCTTTGATTTTTTTCTTGTTGATTTTCCTAAGTTCTGTATAGATTCTGGTTATCAGCCCTTTATCAAATGTGTAGCAGGCAAATATTTTCTCCTATTCTGTAGGTTGTCTGTTTACCCTAGTGATAGTTTCCTTGGCTGTGCAGAAGCTTTTTAATTTGATCAGGTCCCATTTATTTATTTTTGTTGGTGCTGTGATTGCTTTTCGGGTCTTCTTCATAAATTCTTTGCCTAGGCCAATGTCTGTAAGAGTTTTTCCAGCATTTTCTTCTAGAATCCTTATGGTTTCACGTCTTAGGTTTAAGTCTGTTATGCATCATGAGTTGATTTTTGTGTGAGGTGAGAGGTGTGGATCTAGTTTCAGTCTTCTACATGTGGCTATCCGATTTTCCCAACACCATTTACTAAATATGGATTGTTTTCCCTAGTGTATGTTTTTGTGTACTTTGTCAAAGATCAGATGACAGTATGAGGATGGTTTTATATCTGGATTCTCAGTCCTGTTCCATTGGTCTATATCTCTGTTCTTGTGCCAGTACCATGCTGTTTTGGTTACTCTAACCTTGTAGTATAGTTTGAGGTCTGGTAGATTGATGCCTCCCAATTTGTTCTTTTTGCTTAAGATTGCTTTGGCTAGACGGGGTCTTCTCTGGTTCCACACGAAGTGTAGAATTATTTTTTCTAGATCTGCAAAAAATGACGTTGCTATTTTGATAAGCACTGCATTGATTCTGTAAATCACTTTAGGTAGTATAGACATTTTAACAATGTTGATCCTACCAATCCAAGAGCGTGGTAGGGTTTTCCATCTGTTTACATCCTATGCAATTTCTTTTCTAAGTGTTTTGTAGTTCTATGTAGGTCTCTCACCTCCTTAGTTCAATATGTTCCTAAATATTTAATTTTCTTTGGTGCTATTGTGAAAGGTACTGCATCTTTGATTTGTTTCTCAGCTTGACTGTTACTGGCGTATATGAAGGCTACTGATTTGTGTGCATTGATTTTGTATCCTGAGACTTTGCTGAATTCAGTTATCAATTCCAGTAGTCTCTTGGTTGAATCTTTGGGGTTTTCTAGATATAGTATCATATTGTGAGTGAAGAATGAAAGTTTGATCTCTTCTGCCCCCATTTGGACATCCCTGATTCCTCTCTCATGTGATTGCTCCGGCAAGGACTTCCAGCAATACGTTGAATAGAAGTGGCGACAGTGGGCAACCTTGTCTGGTTCCAGTTTTAAGGGGGAATGCTTTCAATTTTTCCCCATTCAGTATGATATTGGCTGTGGGTTTATCATATATGGCTTTAATAATTTTGAGGTATGAGTCATCTATGCCTATATTGTTAAGAGTTCTTATCATAAACGGGTGTTGAATTTTGTCAAAAGCCTTTTCTGCATCTATTGAGAGGATCATACAGCCTTTGTTCTTGCTTTTATTTATATGGTGAATTACATTTATAGATTTGCGTATGTTGAACCATCCCTGCATCGCAGGGATGAAGCCCACCTGATCGTGATGCATTATTTTCTTCATGTACATTAGAATTCGGTTTGCTAGGATTTTATTGAGAATTTTTACATCTGTATTCATAAGGGATATTGGCCTATAGTTTTCTTTTCTTGTGCCCTTTCCTGGCTTTGGTATAAAGGTGATATTGGCTTCATAGAATGAGTTTGGGAGGATTCCATCCTTCTCGATGTTATGGAATAATTTCTGCAGTATAGGCACCAGTTCTTCTTTGTAGGTTTGGTAGAATTCAGGCATGAACCCATCTGGTCCAGGACCTTTTTTTGTTGGAAGATTTTTTTTATTACTGCTTCAATTTTGGTGCTTGATACTGGTCTGTTTAGGAATTCTATTTCTTCCTGATTGAGCCTAGGAAGGTAGTGTATTTCTAAGAATTTGTCCTTTTCCTCCACGTTTTCATGTTTTTGGGCATAGACATTTTTATAGTATTCGAAGATAATGTTTTGTATTTTTGTGATATCAGTTGTGACCTCTCCTTTTTCAGTTCTAATTGAGTTTATTAGAGTCCTTTCCTTTCTGCTTCTGGTCAATCTAGCAAGTGGCCTATTTTGTTTATCTTTTCAAAGAACCAACTTTTTATATTATTAATCTTCTGTATAGTTCTTTTGTTCTTGATTTCATTTAGTTCTGCTCTGATCTTGGTTATTTTTTTTCTTCTGCTGGGTTTAGGGTTGGTTTGCTCTTCCTTCTCCATTTCCTTGAGATGATTCATTAGTTTACTGACTTGTGAACTTTCTGTCTTTTAGTTGTGGGCATTTAAGGCAGTAAGTTTTCCTCTCAGGACTGCTTTTGCTGTATTCCACAGATTTTGATAACTTGTGTCTCCATTATCACTTGGTTCGAAGAATCTTTTGATTTCCCTCTGAATCTCCTCCTAGACCCCAATAATCATTCAGCAATAGATTGCTTAATATCCATGTTTTTGGATAGAGATGTGTGTTTGTGTTGTAATTGATTTCTAAGTTTTTTCTACTGTGGTCTGAAAAGATACATGGTATGATTTCTATTTTTAAAAATTTGTTGAGATCTGTTTTGTGGCCTAGGATGTGATCAGTTTTAGAGATAGTTCCACGAGCTGATGAGAAGAACATATACTCAGTGTTATTAGGGTGTCTTTACAATTTTTAAAAATAGGTAATGCTTAAAATTGGTTTAAAAACTACGAACTATAGCAAAGGGTAATATTTACAAATTGTAAGCTTCTCTCTCATCTATCTCTTCAGCTACAACCACTTTTACCATTTTCATGTGTCTTTCCAGAGAATTCTATGTATACAGTAGCATATTTATATATATACACACACACAGATACAGACATCTACCTAAAGATATCCTTAATTTCCCTTCTTAATATAAATAATAACACAATATACCTTCCTATTTCTCTATAACTAAGTTCTTTTGTTTTGGTTACCAACATATTTTGGAGATTTTTAAAAATCTTTATCATATGCTAAATATGCTACCCACATTTGCATGTATTTCTGATCTTCTAGGCTGCTCAATTAACCCATTTATGTACCAACATTGAACTCTGAATTACTGTAGCTTTGTAACATGTTTTGATATTTGGTCTAGCTAATTAATAACCCCCTCCCTAATTATACTTTTTGAGAATTTTCCTAGCTCTTCTTGTATATTTCATCTTCCATATAAAATTTTTGATCACCTATTTAGTCCCTATCCCCCACCTCTAATTTTGATTTTGAAAATTGGGATCAGAAGTGATGAATCTTTCAGCTCACACAATCCTATGAAATAGGTACTCAGATTAAGTCTTAACCATATATACTAATAGATAAAAATTATCTTAAATTTTACATTTATCTATAATTTTACATTTATGAAGCCTGTTTACTTTTATTATCTCCTTTAAGCTTCTTAACCACTTTATCACTAAGCAGGGCATATTTTTTGATTCTCACATTATATATGGAGAGAAGCTCATGGACCTTACATCAAGGTCTGGAGGAAAGGACTCTGACACTTGGCCCAGGCCCAGGACTCTTCCCGCCATATCAAAGGCAGAGAGCACTATGTGCCTCTAAGAAACGTTTTAAAAACAGGGGATGCCACCATTTTAGAAATGTTGGCAGGCTATCAAAATTTCAAACTTTTAATGAAGTTTAAAATATAATAACACTGGCATGAATACAGTCAAATTTGAACTCTCACAAATTGCTAGTGGGAGAGTAAACTGGAATAGCCCTTTTAGAAAGCATTTGTGCAATACATACCAAAGGTCTTAAAATGTTTCAGAGGAAGAAGAAAACTGTGCTACTGGAATTTCTGGACTGCAGTCTACACTTCCCTCCACTTATGAACTAATATCCTTTGCTCCAATTGGGCCTGTTTCCTCACTGTCTTCTGACTCCTGTAATCATACTCATCTTTCTGCCTGTCTGCAGAACCTCCCTTACCCTGCCTTCTCCTTCCTCCTCCTTTCCCCCTAGACGCTGAATCTTAGGGCTGGCAAGGCCTCACTGAAACTCCACCTCCCACATTCTCCAAACTTTCTCATTAGCTTCTGATTCTTACATGCCATGACTTCCTTCCCAGTCTCACATCTTCTCCCAAGGTTCCTCTACTGCATATCCATCCAATGGAGAAAACTGTTTATGTCTTATAGTTTAGATTTCAAAATTAATAAGTATTGTTCTCATTTTCCAATTGAACTTAAATAATAAAATTGAAACTTTTTCAAACACTGCATATCCCCTCACTAACTTCACAGGATTTAAGTAACTTTTCTAAAAATAACAACAAACCACCCAAATGGTAAAAGATTCACTGAAATAGTTTTCTCTGAATAATATACCTCAATCTATAATTACCAGAAAATATTCTCTATAGAAATTAGTTTAAAGATTGTTTATGAATCTTTTCCTTTGTAATTAGGCAAATACTTTCATTTCCTTATTCAAATTTCTTTGATTTAGAAAACCCATTTTCTTTTAAATTAAAAAAATTAACTTATAAGTAAAACAAGACAAACTTATATATAACTGCTGTTATTGTTTTTAGTGAGCTTTGTTTTATTTAAAAAAAGCTATTGCTAACATTACTGGTAAGCTCTTGCTAACATTATTACTCAAACCAAATAATTACTGATAGCACAATTCAAAATTGATGTCACTTCCTTCCAAAGACCTTGGTTTACTTTTTTTTTTTAAGACAGGGTCTCATTCTGTCACTGGGCTAGAATATAGTGCTGTCATCATAGCTCACTGCAACCTCAAACTCCCGGGTTCAAGCGATCCTCCTGCCTCAGCCTACAACATGCACCACTACACCTGGCTAATTTTTATATCTTTTGTAGAGATGGGGTCTTGCTATGTTACTCAGGCTGGGCTCAAACAATCCTCCCACTTCGGCCTCCCAAAGTGCTGGGATTACAGGTATAAGCCATCGCACCCAGCCTGGTTTACTCTTTATTTGAGAATCTTCTGTTGTTCTAACTCTCTTAGTGCATCTTGTATCTTCTCAAAATTAAACCTAATCATGTTAACTTTTTAGTCAGCATTCCCACCATGTGTTTGACAGTGGTTGCAAGGTCAAATTTTATATCTATTTCATTAAGATGGTCTTTCTTTAGGCACATCCAGAAACTATCATAAATAACCTTCAAATTGTTCCAAAGAATGTCATTGTTATTGGTGCATTGGCACAAATCCTAGTAACAAATTCAAAAGACTATGCATTGCTTATGGCATAAAAAATACTTCCGGAATTTATGCCAAAATTCTGGTGTGTATACCTTTTCTTTTAATGTGGTGTTAATACCATTATGATGGTCTTGTCCTTGAGATGCTTTTAAATTGTTTAAATAAAGCTGAAATTTTAATTTTTAAAAAATTTAACAGAATCTTATTAAATATTTTTATAAAAAATAAAGGTATTCACAATTCTAATGTTTAATGACCATCTAGTTGTCAATATAAAGAATGACTATTATATTTCATGCACTTTACATCTAGACCTACATATATGCAAATTTAAGAGTAATATGAATTGTTGCTGTTTTTCAGTTACCATGTGCAACCGTTGTGGACACCATGTCAATTTGGAACCTTGAAACAGAACACGAAGAAACACACAAAAAATGGATGCTTAGCATCACTAGGAAAAAATACATCCTTATGCCCATACCCACTGCATTCATGCCAAGAGGAAAGCTTTGATGAGTTAATTTGCCTTTTCTCTTACATAAAATCATCTGCAGCTCAAATACTACCCTTGCTCTTACCTAAGCAGTGACTATCTGAGACACTGGTGGCAGCACAATCCACAGACCTTCATGGCATTCAGCAACAGTTGCCTTTTGGCGGGGGAGAGTTGGTAAAATGTAACATAAAATTTGCCATTTTATCTATTTTTAAGTGTACAATTCAGCAGCATTAATTACATTCACAATAATGTACAATCATCACCACTATCTACTTTCCAAAACTTTTTCATCACCCCAAACTCTGTACCCATCAGGCAATAGTTCCTCCTCCCTTTCCCCTTAGTAACTTCTAATCTACTTTCTGTCTGTATGAATTTGCCTATTCCAGATGTTTCACATAAGAGGGACCATACAGTAGTTGTCCTTTTGTGTCTGGCTTATTTCACTTAGTGTAGTATTTTCAAGGTTCATCCATGATGTAGCATGTATCAGAACTTTGTCCCTTTTAATGGCTGAATAATATTCCATTGTATGTATATGCCACATTTCATTTTCCCATTAATTAGCAGTTGCCTCTGGAATCAGGACATAGTGTAAGGGATGTAGAGAAGTGGGACCTGAGCAGTGTGTGTGATAGGAGCTACCCTCTACACTGTGAGGCCTAGGGCAGGAGTCCTTCCTGCCTGGGTCTAAGAGCAGTAGTGCTGCCCCACAAAAATCAGGGGTGGAGAGTCTTGATTACTCCAGCTGTTGCTTCCCTTCACCTCTGAATTCCTAAAGTGCCTATAATCAATGAAGTAAAGTTTAACTTTTATCTACAGAATGAGTTACTGTTGCCCTCCACACAATTAAATTTAAGCTCCCTTTTTTGTTTCCAGCTGTTGGTAGTTAATAGAGAAGGCAACAAACACTGGTTCTGAGTGTGCCAGTTACTGTGCTAGGTGCTAAAGCTCAGTAGATGTTCAGTTTTTTCCCCTCCTCTCTTCTCCATTGTCCAACATGGCACTGACCATACACCAGGAATTCAAAATTATTGCTGATTGGAAAATGCTTTCTTCTTAACAAAATGTGTGAATTGCTCATTACCCTCATTCTTGTTCATCAGGGGAACTGATTTCCCTTGCTTGTGAGTAGAGGCAAACCAAAGCCTACTCCTCAGGAAAAAGATAGAGGCCTTGGAGAGTCGGGTTTCCTGATTATAAATGGGAGAGGGGATTTCTTCCCTTTTTCTTTCCAAGTCTTATCTCTATCTGCCTATGGAGCAGAATCACTATACTTACAGCTGACAGTCTATATCAGGACACATTCCTTTGCACTATTTTTTCTTTGCTACAATCCTAAGAATTCTATTTTTCCCAAGGAAAGTAGAATCACAGTATCCCTGTGGATGCCTGCTTTCCTTTGACATTAAAAAAAAAAAAAGAATTCTCCTCTAGTGAGGAAACATGTGAAGCCCCATCTTCAACGTGCAGTTGTCCAGCTTTGTTACTTAGCCATATAGCACAAAATATTATATGTTGGGAATTTATTTTTTAATGGGATGAGAGAAAAGCTCCTCACTAAGAGTGCAGACAACTACAATCTGTGTGGGAACCTGACATATTTCAAGGCATCATGTGAGGTCATTACCCAAGAAGAGAACAAATCTTCCAAATTTGAAAGCAAGATGTGTAGACTCTTTTCCTAATTGATGGCCACGCATAAAAATGTGTCTGAAACTGTACAGGTGCATATCACTAACAAAGGTACTCATATCAGAAAAATCAGGTGTGTCTATGAGGACACACAATCATTTAACAAATAGATGTGTCTTAACATCCAAGTCATTCTCCTATTTGGGGTTCTTCAAATCTTGTTTTCTAAGTGGTTATTTCTGGTATCTCACATTTTTCAGACAAAAGCTTTCTGAATGGATAGTGACAATTCAGTGCCACTTCTATCACACTATAGTATAGTTTCATATTTATAATTGTGATTTTATAACAAATGTTTACCAAATATCAACTTTAGTACTCATTAAGTGTTTTCAGTTTAATAGCTCATAAAATAGCCACACGAGTAAAATCTTAACTTCATCAAGTTCTGTTACAAAGAATAATATTTTACTACAAGGCTACTTCCAGAGCCCTATAGTTGGACATTGCTCCCCTGATGTTTTTTTTTTTTTTGCTATCAAGAACAACTATATAAACAAGATGGATTTCTGTGACAAAAATAACCATGAAAACTGGGTGTTTTATACATATTACCTAATTTCCTATATACTACTTTGCAAAATGATTAGCGTCTCTTCACTGATGTTAAAAGATAATCCTTGGAGGTGTACAACTGACAGCAAAGTTACTTCTTTGGAGTTTTGTTCCTCAGTGGTGAATGAGGTGCTGAGTGCAAAAGGTCAATCAATTAAACAGGTACTTGTTAGCTTCAATTATGGTTCCAGCATGATGTTAGGAGCTAAACTTCATACTTCTCCCAGTATGCTTAGGATTCTTCAATCTGTTTGATATATAACTACCCACTGAGCATATTCATTTTAAAACAGATATAGCTCATGAGATAGCTTGGGCATTATTTTGCTTTAGATTCCTGAGGAATTAATGATTAGTGCTGGATAGTAATAATGAAGCAACCATATCATTTCTTTTTGCTGCCCTGAAGTTATCTATAAACTGATTAATCATAGGTAGTGGAGTGTCCATTTACATAGGGCACATCAAGTTTGGGGGTCCTAAAACTGATCAAGGAGATTAAAATTAGACTCTGTCCATTGGAAGGCTATTCTCTCTTCATACCACCATTCTGTCCACCTGTCCATCCACTCATCCATCTTTTATGTTGAGCTCCAAATAAACAAAAAGTATTGTCCTTTGCTGAGGGAGGTACCAAGATGATTAAATGCAGTCCCTTGGTCTATCTGAGGATAGGTCCTCACCAGGCATGGATGAGACTGGAAAATACAATGTATCTTGGAAGAAGTAGGTCAAAGGTTGGAGCTGGTTTCAAAAGGAGAAAACAGTTCAGAGAAAGTCAAGGAAATAAGAAAGAGGTGGGATCTGGACTCTTCCTGCCATGCCCTGCATCACCAGCAACTCCCTGGGTCCAGATCTATCCAAGTCTGAAGAAGATTCTTTCTTTATACCATTACCTCTAAAAGATGTATGGGCACTAAGAAGTTGTCTCGAGATTAAAGTGGAGACAGTGACAAAATTCTTCCAACCAAGTACATAAGAAACACTGCTATCAAAATTAGAAAAGGCCTCAGAGAGTTTGCTTTTATAACATTATAGTATTTTTCTTTCCACTGTGGAGAAATAAAGAAAAACTTTCAATTTAGGCTTGAAGAAAGGTGTGTAACTATCGGATGCTGGAAATACCTGGAGACAGATTTCACAATTAAATTCTTAGGAGATTTTTGGAAACAGTATAAATTGTCATTTGTCTTGAATACTTAAAGGTCCTGCTGAAGTAGACTAAGAGAATGAACTAAAGATCATACTAGTCACCAACTTAAAGTATTATTGCCGAACAATTTTGTTGAATTACAGATTCTCTCACCGAGATGTTTGAAATGTTAAATTTTTACAGGTGTATAAAATATGTTTTAAGAGGACAATGACTCTATATACCGCTAGAAGTTTAGGAATCAGTGAAAGTAGAATAGGAAATATTTCTCGGTAAGGATCCTTCCCTGGTTCTCAAGTTGGAAACAAAATTAAAGCCAGTTCACAATGCACTGCATCTTTCATTTTTCTCTTTCAAGCTAAAGCTTCTAACTTTGGTAAGATCTCATTCCTGGAAAAGCTTTTGGCAGTCACTTTTGGAACCCACAATTTCTGTAGCTTTGCATGTTTTTACCATACCCTTTCTACCTCTAAGCTTCACTCTCCATATGTGGTCAGTAATGTCACTGCCACCAGAAGTAAAATGGTCCTCAGCATGGGCCTGTTTGCCCACATAAGGGCAAACATGTGGGGCAGGAAGGGAGTGCAGCGTTCATGGACCTCAAGATACTCTGAAAGTTTTTGGCATAAAGAGCACATTATCATTCATTTTACACACCTGAAAATGGATACACAAACATTAGGGAATTTTTGTGAAAGCTACAAAGAAAGACTGTCAGTGGGTCTGGGTCTCCATCTCATGTTCAGATGTCAGGTTGGGCCTCCCTTTGTGATTCCTGGAAGGGCACTATTGGCAAACTAGCATTGTAATCTATATTTTTGAATTCTATTAGGATGACAATGATTTTAAAAGAAACACTCTGTTTGAATTTTTAAAAACATGTTCTATATGTTAAGTATGGTGCTAGAAGCTTTCAGGTATTATTACTAACACTAAAAATTTCTAATTTTAACAAATGACAAAACTGAGGCTCAGGCAAACTGTCTGACTCAAAAGCCCTTGAAAAAACATCAAAGATAGGAGAAGGTTAGTTAAGCAGTGATCATGGAACAGTATTAGTGAAATTTTTGGTTCATCTAGGACAATTATTTTAAATGAGACTGTATTTGAGACTATATGTGTATATACATATATTCATATGTGCACATATATATATAGTATATGTACACATATCTATTTGAAATGTTACATATATGTATATGCATTTTATAAATATTATATATACATTTAAAAAATAAAAGTGACATCTTAACGGGAACACAGTGCTTACAACTCTGATGCTGGTTTTCTAATAACAGCTTCTCTGAAAACCATGCTGCTTCTCTGAAAACCACGTCAGCACCATGACTGACTAAACCACGCAAATATTAAATATGATTGACACACTCCTGAGACAGGTTTCACCTTGGTAGAACACAGGGAACTCCACATAAATTTTCAGGAGTATAAATGAAGCCTCATGAGTCTTTTAGAATAAATACCTCTGGGCTTAGTGGAACCACAGCCAAGCAGCCTAGAAGTTCTATCATTTGCTTACAATAGTTTCTGAACTATGATACTGAGAACTATGTAATCCAAGTATTTTAAATGCTTCCACAGCATTTGAAGTGCAATCACAAAAATTTTAAAATATTCCTCTATCACATAGTACATAAAAAGAGCAGTTCTTTGCAAAGTTTGCTTAAGTGAGATGGTTGAGCATCTAAAACCTACTTTAAAAATTTTATCAGTAATGCCATGTTCTATCAGCATGATATTGGCTTCCTCATTAGCAAATTCACTGGGGGTAACCGAGTGGTACAGCTGGTAACCTGTGACATCAAGCTAAATGGCATGTTCAATGACCAATGAATCTCTAGAAAATTAGTTTAAAATGATGTATTGTTTTGTCAAACACTCTTAAGAATTAGCTCTTTAGAATCTCTCTTTAGAAATACGAAACCCCTTCAAACCACTCCCACAAATAGCCAACATTTAAGATAACTGCCAAGCCACCTGTTGTTCTCCAGGAAACATCATAAACTCACATGTTAGTAAAACTATGTAAAGCCTTCGAAATCCCTATCTTTCTGACAAAGTTTACTTATTTTGTTCTAGAGATTTTATTTCCCCTTTTCTAAGAATTGAAAAGAAAAAGTCCCCACATCAGATTTAGTTCAAGGCCCAGACTTATTTGCAAAAGAAGGACTCATAACATAAGTGGATGCCAAAGAACACTTCTTTATCATTTTAGTCTCGACTTGGCACAGTGTCTCAGATGGTATTCATTTGGAATAAAGAGATCGATGACATAACTTGTCCAATCCTCCTCCATAAGTGGCTTTAGTAGAAGTGGGTAAGGGCAGAAAAATATAAATTATCTGTCTGTAGGCAACCAAAAACATACCAACTCATCTTGGAATAATTTAACCAATAAGATGATTTAGAGGACAGTTCAGTGGCACCATTTTTGGAAGGCAAGAGCTTAGCAGAAAGAACATAAATCAAAGGTGACTGGCAGGTAAAGGATATATGCAGCAATCAGCCAAACCATGTGCATACTGGCACAAATTCAATAAGATCATTTATAAAAATTTTTAAGGCAGAAGTACACAAAAGGGGGTCTGGTGCTAACTAAATCCACAGATAGCTTACATGCCACTGAAATAAACACTTCCAGATGCGAGCGTACAAAAACCTTTCACAGAAAGAAATGTTTTCTTTCATAAATCTGAAGGAGGGACTCTTAGCAGGGAAGGGCAAAAGTCTGAAATTGAGACTAAGCTTCTTACAGACTAGAAGTGCTTGTTGAGCTGGAAAGATTGTATGGGTAATGATGCACTACATAGCGAGAGTCCATTTAGAAGCGTCACTACAATCAAGAAGACTGGATTTCTGTTAAACTGAGGAAAAAATGCTAACTTATCATTCCATAAATCCTATAAAGTCTGGTTTCTGAGTTAATGTTGCTCTCAGTATTTTCCTTCCAGTTTCTTTTTGAGATCAAGGGCGTGGAGGAGCAGTGGTGGAGATAATGGGTTCACACTGAGATAGAGGAGGCTAATCAAAGTTTAGAAAAATGATGCTTTGGAACTAAAAGCTATTGCAGGCATGGTGATAAAAAATTTTCAAAGTCTGGTTCGACTGCAGTCATCTTTCAGAAATGCATGACCAAATTCATCAATGACTTAGAAAGTCAATTTGTTCATCAAAACAGCATAATAATATGTGGGATTTTCTCTCTCTCTCTCTCTATATATATATATTAAAAAAACACTTCCAGAAGTTCAAACAGAATGTTAATATGTCATTTTTATTTTTTAAGTTCAGGTGATCTATGCTTTAATCTCCCTCCACCCACAACCGGGAAATCCCCTTGAAATTAGTTTCCTTGTTGAATCTTTAAACTTCACACGAGTTCTTTCTTAAGCATCTGAGCACTGAATTTAGTCTTGAGAACATTTTTAATTGTCTGTTCTATGCACTGGGCCAAATTATAAACTTGTCATCTTTTATTCTTCTCTTATTCAGGGTCTTATTCTTCTTATTCTATATGTCAAATATCTCTTGAATACATTTTTATCTTATCTGTTCTCATTGCCAATGCCTCAGAAGAGGCTGTTCTAGCCTCTTACCTGCAATATTGCAGGGACCACCTAACTGGTCTCACTGTCTATTATAGCTCCTCACTCCAGTCTCTTCTCTACACAATCATCTGAGTTATTTTTCTACAATGTAGAGCTGTTCATATTAACTCCTTGATCAAAAAAATTAAAATAGCTCCTTGATGACATCAGTTGTTTAAAAAGAAATTTTCCAACATCTTACTGAGAACCCCAATATGTATCAGAGATAAAAATTTATCTGTGTTATTTAGATAAAACACTATTATATGTGGAATAACTATAAAATATTAATAATCTGGGGTTTCTGTGGTTTGATAACTGTTGGCCTATATCATAAAGTCTAGGTAAACTGGCTTGGAATTAAAAGTTCTTCTCAAAATGGCATCACCCTTTTCAAAATGAAGCACCCACTGATGCTTCCTCTTCCCTCAATGTACTCCAGACCCAGTTCTTACCTTTTTCTTTTTTAAAAATTTTATTCCTACTCTTCTTCCTGCCTGAATTATCTTTTCAAAATTTTTACTCATTCACTCACGTTTGTCTTATAAACTCCATCCAAATGTTAATGACCCTACAAAATTTCCTTCACTTCCTCAGGCAGATTGTGCATTCCTTTCTCTGTACCTGAGGCACTTTGCCCACCTTTCAGTTACAGCACCAATCACATGGCACTGCTCATATACTCACCTCCTTTGCTATGTTGGAACACCTGGTTACTTATCTCCATATACCGTACCCCCATCCCAACATATTTCTAACACAACGTTTGGCAAATGTTTATTGAATTAATAAATGGAGATATCAGCGCTGTAAAGCATGTTATAAGGCAAGACAAACAGGCATGTTAACACTGGTCCTTCCACTTCTAAATCATGTGTAGTTCAATCGTACAAATATGGATTCTGGAAATGGACTGTTAGTACCTACTCTAAACTAAAAATCAAGCGCTGTCCTTTGTATGTGAAGTGTGCTTTCATTTTGTCAGGAAAGCATGTGCTTTGAACTGTTTTTCTAGTAGCAGAGGGTGACAGATTGACTCATAGCAGCTCATTGTCTTGCCTTGCCTCCTTATTAATTTTATTTTAACCACTTGAGACCTGGTTGTGTGAGTGGCAGACTTTGCTTGCCATCAAAAACTATAGCAAAGTTAGTTCATCCACCTGAGGATCAACTCCTAATACTGTCTTCTTTAGATAGTGGCTTCACAGAAAAGCGCAATGTAAAGCTGAAGCTAGCTTTCTTTTCTTTTCTTCTCTCTCCTTCTTTTCTCTCTCTCTTTTTTTTTTTGAACACCAAAAGCCTACTCAGATGAGAAATGTTTATTAACTATAACCTATTCACTTATTAGGATCTTACCTAAGTAGTCTTGAATATGGGAATGGGTGTTTTGGGTTAAACCAGGAATGTAGAATAAGATCAGAGCCAGAAATGAAATGTAGTCTCTAATGTCTCTACTGGAAACCGTAAAATCTGCTCAAGTGTTTGAATTGGAATTGACAGGAACCTGTACAGCAGGCTGTGAACTTCTGGAGCCAGAGAGTCAACTCAAATACTCCCTCCCTGGTATTTCCACCAGGGCACAGCAGCTCAGCTGTCACTTCGAAAGCACCTGGGCAAATTCAGAGTCTGACACTGGGCTCCGTCCACTTGGCCTGTGCCAACTAATCAGCCAAAATATTTCCAGATCTGGAGTGCACACTCCACATATTGGGCAAATGCCCAGAACTGCAAGTGCACTCTAATCAGGTAGGAGAACCTATCCAGGTGGCAGGGCAAGAATTAACATCTGACTGACATATGGGCTTCTCACAGCTTGGGGTCACGCAAAGGCGGTATGTAGGGGTGGAATATTTGATCTGCGCATACATAGCCTGGGGGATTTGGTTTAAATCAAATCATAATTAAAACACCAGTCAGGAGAACAAGGCATAATTATTTTTTTCTGCCCATTTTTCCTACCTTCCATACAGCCTTAAATATACGTTGGGTACAATAAGAGTATCAATTTCATTTTTGGAAAGTGTAAATTTCCCATTTAAAACAATCCACTTATTATGTTGTGGGATTAACTTTGCAATTACATCAGTAAATTACATGACAGTTCAATGACTATATTTGTTGACTAAAGTATGCAACACTAGTTAAGAAATCACCAAAAAGTAAATCACCTCCACTTCAACAGGCTTTCATCATGGGGATTTTTGTCATGCTATCAATAAAACAGTATACAAATGTTTCACTTAAACAAAACACACTTATGAATGTTAGATGTTTCTGGCAATGGTAAATAAAAAGTATTTTAATGAAACTGATGTTATTTTCTAATATTTACCTAATTTAGGTATAAAATATTAATTTAAAAAATTTAAATAGTATTTTTGCTAGGTCAACATGAGCAATTTAATATAATGAGTGAGTTAGATGTCTAACTGAATATTTACAATCTTCTTGTTTACTCATAGACTTAAAAGAAGTTTCTTGTTATTTTTAGAGCCCAATTTTTAAATTTAGAAATAGTTTAACTTAGTTTCGTTTCTCCCAACTGATCCTTTTGCTGCTTTCATGAAGTTATGAGTTAAAAGAATCCTGTGATTTTTTTTTTTTAAGGAAGAGATGTTTTCCTTTCGAGAATCACTCAAAAGATTTTTCCATTCTATTTCCATTCCCCCAGAAGATTGCAAAGACCTAGAAACTGTAGTAACGCATATAAACCTCAAGATTTAGTCCTTTAAGAATATTCTGCCGAAAAAGTTTCTTTGGTGTAAATTACCCCTCTTCCTTGCACCCATGTCCAAATTCTTCCTCTGTTCCCCAAGATACAGTATACCTTTTATAACCAAAAAGAGATTCATTAACTTCTTGAACTACTTCCAATTTAAAAAGATTTTCAAAGATGCAAACTTGGAGTAAAACACAGGGCTGATTAGGGCTATCATCTTTCATTGCTACTTTAACCATGCCCCCCCTTTAGAGAAGACTGATTTTCTTTTTCTCAAACTATGTTCCTGAAAATTCTGGGATTCTTTGGAGTAGTTCTAGGGGCCTCATAGACGTTTGGTTTGAATGTCCATTAAAATTTTTGTGCTACTCAAAATAAAGGTTCTATCATTCATTGTTTTATATTTGAACTTACAAATGCTTTGTTGATTAGGAAGTTGTGTTTTAGAATTTAGATTTGTTTTGTTTTTTGAAATTTAAAGCAGCCTAAATACTCTATATAAAATTGTGCAAGTGAGTGTATCACCTTAGGATGTATGTCCTGTGCTGAACTAAATTTGAGGTCTTTATTACTAATATAAAAGTAAAGGCAGGAAAAAGCAAACTGTATCTGAATATTCACTGGGTAATGTAGAGGCACACATCACGTGTTAATAACACCAGGATTTTACAAAATAGAACTGCATAATTCCTTATAAACAAATTCACTGGCTGCCCCAGTGAATATATTTATTAAATATAAATAAGTAAAAATGAACATTTAGTCTCAGGAATAATAATCTTTATTTTTAATTTTTTTCAAAATTTATTTCAAATTTTTTGTTGAGACAGAGTCCTCGCTCTGTCAACCCAGGTAGAGTGCAGTGGTGTCATCATAGCTCACTGCAACCTCAAACTCCTGGGCTCAAGTGATCCTCCTGCCTCAGCCCCTGAGTAGCTGGGACTACAGGCGCATGCGACAATGCCCAGCTGATTTTTTGTTCCTATATTTTTGGTAGAGACGAGGTCTCACTCTTGCTCAGGCTGGTTTTGAACTCCTGAGCTCAAGCAATCCACCCGCCTTGGCCTCCCAGAGCGCTAGGATTGCAGGTGTGAGCCATCACACCTGGCATACAGCAACAATAATCTTTAAATGGTATTCAAATTTTAATGGTATAAAGAAACTATTCATCTGTAAATAAATCACATTATTGTTTAAATTTTTAGGTTTTTGTAGGATTGGTGTGTGTACACGTGCAGGCATGTGCATTTGTGTGTGGTTGGGTGGAATGGTTTCCTCTTACTCTGTTTTCTTACCTGATATCTCTTAGAAAATATGCACTATAGCATTACTGCTACTATTACTTCTACTATTATTAATATAATTTATTAAGAGCTTACTACATGTTAAGTTCATAGTACTTCTTAAATCCTATCATGAAATATGTTCTATTACTCATTTTACAGATGAGGAAATTGAGCCATAAAGAGGTGAAGAAACTTGCAGTAAGGCTACTCAGCTAGTAGGTGGCAGAGCTGGGATCTGAACCCCGCCCATTTAGATCCAGGATCAAAGTTCTTAATCACCACACAACATCAACTACTATGAATAAAAGCACAATATAAGATGGCAAGCATCAAAATTACTTAGAACATTCTAGGTTGCATATTAATAGAATCTGAAGTGATTTTTAGAATTACTTTGGAAAAATAAACAAGCAGCAAAAAAGTAAAATATTCTTTAAAGGTTCTTTATAGTGTTTATATAGAAAATCAAGCATATAAGGGTGGGGACACTTGAGAAAGTATATGTTTCAGGAGAAGGATTTTGAAGCTAGGGGTTGGAAGGCAGGAATTTTAGCCCTGGTTTAATCTAAACTAATTAATAGCACAAATTCAGGAAAATTACTTAAATCTTCTAGGTATGATACCTTCTCTGATCTTCTGCATGGGACTGAAAATAACTGAGAACACAGAAAAGAAAGAAATTACCAATTAAAACCAATATGCCAAAGACATTAGTGTTATAACTGGTTGAGTAGGAATGGGTGGTTTCTAATTGTCTTCACGACACTTGTGAATGCAGTGCTCACAGGTGAGTAGCAGGTGACTGATGTTTATGCTATCCTCCCTCTTTACTCCCTACCCCAGCAGCTACTACAGTGCAAAGCATTGCTTGTACTTTTTTTCCTCTCCTCCACTTAACATGGCTTTAATCATTACTTTCTTCTATCATTTTACGTAATCCCCAAGGTAAAGAACTCACTTACAATTCTTTATATAATGAATTGTATTCCTGAAATCAATCATGTTGTAATTTGGTATAAAATTATTTCAGAAGTCATATAATAGAAGATAGAATGATGTCTCACTAAAAATAAATTTTTAAGTATACTATCTGATGTATGGTGGAATTAAGTTTCCATGTAAACTACTGGTCATTATTTGAATTCTCCAAATAAATTTCCAATCATTGGAAACCGGATATATACACATAGCTACAGATATTCTAAATTAGATATTACATTTAAATGTACATTAAACACTAGATTCAGAATGACATGCTGCGAAGACAAAAACTCTACGTTATATAGATAAAAACTAGTTGTTCATTGGCATTTTAATTCACAAACGAAATTTTACTTTGGAGGTAAGTCAGCTGAGCCTTTCTGTATGAAAATTTAGGTCTCAATCTATAGTTACTATAGAGGCAGCCCACATGCTTCCTATCCTCTTATGTGCTGTAGCTCAAAGCCTAGTTAACAAAGTGTCCCCACTGCAGCTTAAAGTATGCTCTCAAGTCCCTGGAGTAAACCTTAGGGAACTGAACACCAGCATCCCCCAACATCAAGAGGTTTCTACTATGAGCTCCTCCCTTTAGCAGCTAGAGGTATGTGGGAGCCAGGGCAGGGTGGACATATTATTGACATACACAGACTGCAAATCTATCCCATTTTAAAGAGAGAATTTTTACTTTAAAAGGCAGATTTATGTATTATAATGTATACCATGAAACTGTGTCTCCCCAATCATGCTATTCATGATATCAGTGGAGTAGGCATATTCAGTCCTGTTGACTGGGCAAATTCATACAGCTGAAGGTAATGGAGCAGACCTTTGTAGGTGAGGCCTTTCTGACGATGATAAAACCTTGGGTGCCCCTCTGGGGTGGGGTTCTTCCATTTGCTGTTAATTTTGTTTGCTCTACCAGTGGCTAAGTGAGCCTTCTAGGTCATGGCTTATCTGTTCTATTTTCCAGATCTATTTAAATTAAGCATTTTAAAATTGTATCATTAGTTTTTAAAAGCACATTGGTTGTATGTTTATTAGGTAAAAATTAGCTTAAGCTATATCTAAGCCTACATTAAAGTACTTTTTTTTTTTTTGAGACATAGTCTTACTCTGTTGCCCAGGCTGGAGTGCAGTGGCACAATTATAGCTCACAGCAACCTTGAACTCCTGGGCTTAAGAAATCTTCTGCTTCAGCCTCCCAAGTAGCTGGGACTATATGTGTGCGCCACCATGCCCCACTAATTTTTAAATTTTTTTCTAGAGATGGGGTCTTGCTACGTTGCCCAGGCTGGTTTCAAACTCTTGGCCTCAAGTGATCCTCTTGCTTCAGCCTCCCAAAGTGCTAGGCTTACAGGTGTGAGCCACCATGCCTGGCCTAAAGTACAGTCACTACAGCCTTTGATTGTAATAGTGATAATACATGAGTACCAGGTCAGACATGGGAGAAAAATATATACACACACACACACACACGTAAATACTGTCATCAACCAAGATGGTTCTCAAGTGATCTGTCCAATCTACTTAAAAAACAAAAAATTTGAAGAATGAAGCAGCCACCACTTCCTTTTGAGGAAATAATGCAGACTT
Organism: Daubentonia madagascariensis; assembly: GCA_023783475.1. Taxonomy (NCBI): domain Eukaryota; kingdom Metazoa; phylum Chordata; class Mammalia; order Primates; family Daubentoniidae; genus Daubentonia; species Daubentonia madagascariensis. Next base: position 278,563 of record JAKFHU010002080.1, read on the forward strand.
TATGATTAGGAGGTTTTTCCTCTTGTATTAGATACATTTTCCTTTATGTAATTTTATTCATTACTTTTAGTTACATTTTAGGTTACTTCTCAAAAATTCTGTTTCCCTTTGCTACCCTTTAATTACTTCTAGATTATTATCAGGTACTGCCTCCTTTTTCCTCTTTCTTTACTTCATTGACTCAATCTATTAGTCATTATTTGGTTCTTATCTGTGGATTTGATATTTTTAATCCTTCATTATAAGCTGGTTCTTTCAATTTCAGTTGATTTTTAAATTTTTACTTCCAATCATCTCATATTTTCCTAATTCATAATTTTTCCTATTCTTCTTTCCCTTTGGCCTATCATTTAAAATAACTTCACCTAACATGTAAAAGATACTTAATTTCATTCTTTCTTATACATTCATGCAAAAGGATATATTGCTTTAATCAGAAATAGTAAAATCATGTTCTTATACAAGATAAATTTTAAATATTAAACAAAAGTAAAAATTGTCACTATTACAAAAAGCTTCTTAAGACATTTGTAAAGCACATTCTTGCTGTCACATTGAGAATCTATATAATTAACAATAACTAATAAGAATAAAGAATGGAAAGAAAGCATTTTCTTTAAACATAAGGAAAGAAAGATGATGATATAACTTAGAAGAAATCACGACTTCTATGAACAAATAAAGTAAAATCCACTCTTAGGTAAAAATGTATACTATGTTATACTTATTATTTATTTACTCATTTATTTATTTATGTATAATGTTATACATATACATTCTGCATTAATATATTAAAATATTTAAAAAAAGAAAAGTTTACCATTCCTCAGTTTTATAAATCAAGACTTACTTTCCGAATACCAAACCAATTTCTTCTATCCAGAGGAGAACTTGAGAAACTTCTAGTAACATAAAGATTTATTTTTAAAGGGCCACAAGATGAGTAGTTAATTAAAACATACATGCACACACACACTTTCTTTAGGCTGTTGAAATATCAAGTCTTTAATTTCCCATTAAAAACAAAACAAAACCCTGATTATAAGCTTTCAAATCATTTGAAGATGTGAAAGACTGTCTGCATTTCAGCCCAGTTCAAAGCCAGTAAAGAAATCATTTCTTCTTCTTCCAACTCAAAGTATGTTTAGGAGGAGGTCATCAGATAGAAGTGGTAATGCCAATCTAACAAGTTTTAAAATATAAAGTGCTTCTAGCAATATTTGGATATGTATAATTTGAAAAGAAGTTTTATAAACCTAAGCTTTGAAAAACAGAAAATATAAGCCCCAACAAAAAAGCTAATTTGTAATTGAAAAAATAATATTTTGTAGGGGAAAAAAGTGTCCTTCCAAAAAGAGACAAAAATGACTTTTATTTCCCAAGAGAATTATGCCACTTTTATACAACAAAATTATAGTCACCACAAATTGCTTTCAACAATTCCATTGCTTCTTCATTTGACCACTTGAAAATCAAAATTCTTTCAGATTATAAATATAACTTTTTATAACTCTGTTATTACGTACTGTGAATGGGGAAAGCGGGCCAATCTTGTGGCCATAGCGTCGAACGGCCTCTCTGATGTGGCAGGGCTGGATGGCATCGCTGTGAGCCTCAACACCACAGGCCACAGTGCTCTGCGACAGAAAAACACATAAATTGTTACTAAATCAAAAACACACAACAGAACTACAGTGTATAAAATATGAAAATAAACCTTTATAAAATGGACCTTTTTTCCCCTTAGGATGCACATCACAGCTGCCATATACTACATCTAAAAAAAAGTTCCATTAACAAATCAAAGATGACTTTTACATGACCCCTTCCTAGCAGACCTACCAAATGTGATTTTTATGCCCACAATATTTCACCTAAGCCTGCATGTCAAGATACAGGAGAATACAGCCACTTACGTGCATATAAAAAGTGTCATGGGAGCTTGTTGAAAGAACCACAGGAAGTTATTTTTTTAAAAAAAACATTTTAACATTTATTATTATAAATGTTTCTTGGGAGCTTCTTAGGCATATTTCTGAAATAACTTAAGGGTCATCAACTTAAAATAAAAAATGTAAAATTGCTGTATATTTATTTATCATAGTGGGGACTGTCGTAAAAGATCATTTCAACTTGGTTCCTAATTTGCTAGGTGTCTTTAGGACAAAACAGAAATAAAAACTTTCTATTTTAATCTGCCTCATCTGTAAAAGGTAGGTTTGAAAGCACAAAAAGACAGAAGAAAGATTATTTGCAATGAAAGTATGAATACCACCTCAAGAAATGATAGATGTGTGTGTATGAGTATGTGTATGTAACAGGATTTTTCAAAAATAATTAAAATGCCTCATGGTTCAGTTGCAAGCCCTGGCTTCCCAACTATCTTGGGTCCAGATCCCAGCCCTATCAGTTACCAGGCTCTGTCAAGTTACATAATATCTCAGGCCTCAGTTTCCTCATCTGTAAATTGCTATAACAATTATAACTGCTTAATAGATTGTTGTGAAAATTAAATGAGTTGAAATATATAAAATATGTATTTCATATATAAAATATATATTTTATAAATAAAATATATAAAATATATATTAGAACTGTGCCCAATACATGTTAGCTATTAATATTATGAAGTTATTATTTAAATAAAGTATTAAAAATGGAACCTCCATGTTCTTGAAATGGTAAGCTAATTTACTACAAAGCACAGTAGGTGTCAGATGTCAGGTTGTCACTCTTAAAGAATCAAGAGAAAGAAATATTTTACTTGAGTATTACTATAACTGTGGTCTAGAAGTCATTTGTAGCCATATAATTAATATTATTTGTTTCTCTGATAATTGCTACAATCTTTACTCTCATAATTCTTTGTAAGGAATATAACTATGGATAGCAACCTCTATTGACAGCAATTTGACAAAATCTTATCAAAATAAAAAAGTACAACCTCTTCGACTCAGCAGTTTCACCTGTAATAATTTATCCTACAGATATATTACACAGGTACAAAATAATACATATATACAAAGGTATTTACTACAGTATTAATTAATTTACTAAATGTTCATCAATGAGGGACTGGTTAATAAATTATGATACATCCATTCAAAGAAACAGAAACCACAGCAACCACTGAAAAGAATGAAGCAGTTCCACACATACCCTATAGAACTATCTCTAAGACATATTATGTGAAAAAAATACAAGGTATTCAACTGGGTGGCACTTTGTTACCATTTGTTGAAAAAAAGAAAGGCTGAATCATTTAAGCATAGACTATCTCTGCAATGGTACACCAAAAATCAATTAACAGTGTTTATCTTTTGGACGGTAAATGGGTGGCTGGAGGACAGGGTCTTTAGAGGGAGAATTACTATTCATCATATATCCTTCTCTACTTTAAAAATATACTTTTTAAAGCATCTGTATGCTTTTCTTATTACAACCTAGTAATATAATTAAAAAATGTCCTCAAACCAAGAGTGTCTAATTATCCAAGCTAAACCTGAAATAAGAATTAAAATATAAAACAATACAGATCCTGATTTTTTTTATTATTTTAACAAGATTTGAAATAAGTCAAATAAAACTTTAGGTATATCTCTCAATTTCATTCCAACAATACTCTAAATAATACATCTTCATTGCTTATGTTAGCATGGATTAAGTTATTTTAACCCTCACTTGGCACTGATTTAAAAGTAGACAGTGTTTCTTTGAGTGCTTTCTCAATTCTCTACAAATTCTTTGTTTCGGTTGGAATATATTAGAATAAATGCAATTACCAGGTCCCCAGATGAGGGTAAAGACTCTTCTGTGTCTGCTTCTGTGGAGCAGTTCTGCTTTACAATGAACATTACTAATATACGCTCATTCACTTGCTGGTATAACAGATTCTTGCGAAGTAGTTTGAGGGCATTCTATACATTGGTGAAAATGCATGCAAATATTTAGCTGGATTTGGAATCTAAATAGAGTAAGTCTTCCAGTTTATAGTATCTTGTTACAGCAATCCAAATGGACTAAGATTGAAGCATAAGTTAGAAAACTACCTTGTGATTGCTATTTGTAAGATATGGAGACAAGTAAGACAGCCTAGTCAAATCATACTTTGTCAAAAGGGTGAAGTTAATTTATAGAAAAATAAAAAGGTTCTATTTCATTAACAATGTCATTAGATTTTCCATTTTGCCAATTTCAGGTTCATCTGCTATAATTCAGCAACTGCTAACATTAGCATAATCAAGTTACCAGGTGCATTTTTACACTTTCTTGATTTGCCCATTGAGTTCTTTGGAAGAGAGCCTCTAAATCTAAAATGTTATATTCCTAGTATTTTTTTTTCACCTCAACAAATATCTTCACATCCCCTTCGTCTGTCAATAGCCAGTCCTTTACCGAGGTGCTTATAATCTGTTCAAATTAAAATTTTACCCCAAGTTTAGAATTTTGAATTAAGCAGTACCTCTAGAATTTTAATAATATTCTTCAAAATTCTTTTAGAAGAATTAACATTAAACTTCAATATTTATTCTCTGTTATTAAGAATCTTATATTTGCTATAATCACATATGATGAGCATTTGATTTATACATGAATTTATCTCTCCCATCCTGATTATGCCCACATTTTAGGATTTTCTTTAAATTTTCAAAAACTAAACTTACATATTTGACAAAATACTGAGTCCTGTTGTCTATAGAGGGTTTGCAGAAATCTCTGTGGGGACCAAATTCTATATTTCCTTAAATAAAATATTAGCTGTTTGGTAAAGTTCTTCATATGTCAGGTCCTTTACTCTTGGCTGCATTCATATTCCATTCTTGTATTCTTCCATTTCCTCTTCATTTATGTCTCTTCAGCCAGAAATTGATGCTGGGTACTGGAAGTTGAAGTATCATATGGAGTTCTACACATTTTCTAAATTTGACTACTGCCCCTCTGCTTGTCTTTGCTGGTTTACACTGAACAAAATCTCTTAGCAGTTTGAACTCTCAACTGTGGTCCAGGAAGTTATATTAAAACCTCTGTTACAAATATTAGTACCTGTTCTGACTCTTCTCTTCCCAACTGAAAAGTTCTTGGCAGGGTAGAGTGTCCTATCTTGTCTCAGCCTTCTCCTTACCAGAGTCATTGTTTAAGAAGGACCTGGAATCTCAGACAATTGCCTCCTTATTCTTTCCACATCTATAATGGTAGACTAGATTTTTTGCTAAAATTGAAGTCTTAGAGAGGAGTAACACATATCTCAGACGACATCAAATGAAAGGTTAGTACTACTGTTACTGTTATAATATTCCTGTCACTCACTGATCACAAAGGCTGATATATAAACTGGCCAAGGAAGTTATCTCCTTTCTCCTTACTGTTGTATATATAGCCCTCCCAGAGCTTCATCCTTATAGAAAATTTCTTTTCAGATGAAGGTGGGCCATTCATTGGCCAAAGGGTATAGTATATAATATAGTTAATTTTCTCATTTTAAAGTTTAATTGAGATGGTAATTGTTAAAACTGTAGTTCTATATAACTAGGACAAGCTTTTCTTTAACTAAGGAAATTAAAACTAGAAAAGTTATTTGAGGAGAGGGCAATAGAGAATCACTGTATTCAAGGATGCATACATTATTAAATCTGGATGGGACTCAAGAAATCATCTATTCTAAACTTTTCCAACTCCTACCCCATTTTATAGATGAGAGAGTGAAGATAAAGGACATGCCCAAGGTTACCATAATAGTATTACAGATATGGCTACAAATCAAATCTCTTGGCTTCTAGTAGACATAGCTGGTATATATTAAATAGTAGAGACTTTATTATTTTATGTAGAATGTATTGTACCATGATACCACCATAGATGAAGTTTCCAGTGAGTAAAAAATCAAAATATAGCAAGTATGAATATAGAAAGATGTGTATGAATAAGTAGAAAAATAATTAATGTCTTGAAGTAGGGCATTATTAATTCTCATGCCACTAATTTCAAATTTAGGAGAAATCAGACATGGACTGGGCTAATACTTACTTTACTCAGGAAACCTTTGCTGTAAAATAAATTTAATGGTTTTCAACAAGATCAGGAGAGAAATGTTCAAAAGAAAAATTTCAAGAATTTCCAAAAATGTATAAAGAATTATTTTATGTATACATAATCACAAGGTTAATTACAACTACTTGTTACATACTTTGAAAATCCACTGAAGAGGTCTTTTGGGTAACATTTTATTACCATAATTATTAATAATGTTACTGAATAAGCTGAAATTCTTTAAAACTACTTTATAATAGAAAAGTTCCTTATAGTTTAGACTTACCCTTAACAAATAAGCAGTGAGCTCTGCTGTTTTATAAATGAAAGGGGAAACCAGAAATGAGACTGAAACTTAAATTTGCTTACTATGAACTATAAAATCATATCTTGGCATGATTCTACTACTTGCAATGGCAAATAGTTCTTATTGTACTAAGGGAGTTATAGATAAAAGTAGAAGCTTTGAACAAATAATAAAAAAAAACCAAGTAAACAAAAGCACTGGAGACTGATCAAAAGCAGGCAGAAACTGAAAAGGGGAGTGTCTGCTTTAAGAAGAAGGGAATGATAGTGGGTTGAGTTTCCTGTTTTTCCCATTGTAGCCTAAGGGCAGGATCCAGTAAGTATGAAGGATAACTAAAATACAAATTAGGGGCTTGACAAACTAGAGGCCAAAATTCAGGGAAATCATAATAGGTGTAAAGTGAGAAAGGAAATTCCAAAAAGGACAAAATGAAAGAAGGGGAGCCCCAAACTCAGTGTATAAGTTTTATCCAAATCTTTGACTAACCCCTAAATTATTCCTGTGTGGTACTGAATCCATGAAAGCTAAAAGCTAAAGCTAAAAGAAGTAAATAGAGACTCTAGTTGCTGCTGCTGAAGAGGAGTTTGAAGTTTAGAGTTCAGTCTAGAAAAGCAAAGTCCTTGCTTAATACATACACACACACCCCACCACCACCACCACCACCACCACCACCACCAGCAATGACAATTCTCTTCACAGGAATATAAAAGAATGCCAAAATGTCTACAATATATTACTCACAATGTCCAGGTTGTAATTCAAAATTACTAGACATGCAAAAAACACAAGAAAGTGTGACCTATACTCAATGGAGACCAAGATAATTCAGACATTCAATTTAGTAAATAAGAATTTTAAAGCAGCTATTATAACTATGTTCAAAAACATAAGAGAAAATATACTTGTAACAAATGGACAAATAAAAAATAACAGCAGATAAAGAGAAACTATTAAAAACTCAAACAGAAATTCTAGAAGTTTAAAATAAAATATCAGAAATAAAACATTAATAGATGAGTATAACAGTGGATTGGAGCTAAGAAGAAAAAGTCTACAACATAAAAAAAAGATCAATAGAATTTATCTAATCTGAAGAATAGAGAGAAAATATTAAAAGAGAAATTTAAGAGAACCTTAAGTACCTAGGAACAATACCAAAGTAACTAATATAATGACTTGGAGGTTCAGAAGTAGAGGAGAGAAAGAATGAGGCAGAAAAGATATCTGAAGAAATAATTGCTAAAAACTCCCCCAATTTGGTTAAAGACATAAATTTACAGATTCAATAAGCTTAGTGAACTTTAGGCAGGGTAAATACAAAGAAAACCATGTCAATGGATATTATGGTCAAACTACTGAAAATCAAAAATAAACATACAATTCTGAAAGCATCTAGAGAAAACAATTCATGACATACAGGGAAAAATAATATAAATCTACTGACAATGAAAAAATAATATAAATCTATTGATTAAAAACAATGGAATGACATTAAACTACTGAAAAATAAAACTCTCCACTTGGACTTCTATATCCAGTGAAATATCTTCTAAGAATGAAGGAAAAGTAAAGACACTTTCAGAAATATGAAAACTAAGATACCAACCTGTACTACAACTAATGTTAAACAAAATTCAGAACACAAAAGAAAAATGATACTAGAAGAAAACTCCAGTCATCAAAAAGAAATAAAGAACAATGGGAATGGTAAGTATTAAACTCTATTTATTCTCTTAGTTTCATTAAAATACATTTGATTATTTAAGGCAAAATTATAGTACTGTGGTTTATAACATATATAGATGTAATATATATGACCATTATAGCCTAAAGGACAGGAGTGAGGTGGATGGACCTACATAAATACAAATATTACATTTCTGTGAGTGAAGTAATATAACAACAACTCCAACTACACTGAAAATTTAAGGATGTATATTGTAATCCTTAGCATAACCACTAGAAAAAAGGATATAAAAAGATATTACAAAGAAATCAATACATAAATTAAGATGAATTTCTAAAAAAGCATTCAATTAACCCAAAAGAAGACAGGAAAGAGAAACAAAGAAACAAAAAATAAAGGGAATAAGCAGAAAACAAATAGCAAAATAGTCGACCTATATCCAACCATGTAAATAAATACTTTAAATGTCACAGAGTTATAGACTACAATTAAAAGATACAGGCAGAAAAAAAGGATAAAGAAGACCCAACTATTTGCTGACTATAAGACATGCACTTTAAATATATTATATTTATCTTTAAATACAGGCACACTTCCTTTTTGTGCTTTGATTTATTGTGCTTTACAGATAGAGTGTTTTTTACAAATTGAAGGTTTGGGGCAAACCTGTGTCAAGCAAGTCTATTGGCACCATTTTTCCAATAGCATGTGTCCAACTTTGTGTCTCTGTGTCACATTTTGCTAATTCTTGCAATATTTCAAATTTTTTCATTATTATTTTAGCTGTTATGGTGATGTGTGATCAGTGATCTTTGATGTTACTGTTGTAATTGTTCGTTGTGTCCATATAAGACAGCAAACTTAATCGATAAATGCTGTGTGTGTTATGACTACTCTACCAACTGGCTGTTTACCACCTCCCCCTACCCCCATATCTCTCCCTCTCCTCAGGCCTCCCTATATCCCAAGATACAATAATATTGACATTCGGACAATTAATAACCCTACAATAGCTTCTAAGTATTCAAGTGAAAGGAAGAGTCACACGTCTTTCACTTTCAATCAAAAGTTACAAATGATTAAGCTTAATGAGGATGGCATGTCAAAAGCTGAGATAGGTCAAAAGCTAGGCCTCCTGCACCAGTTAGTCAAATTGTGAATGTAAAGGAAAAGTTCTTGAAGAAAATTAAAAGCACTACTCCAGAGAACACATGAATGATAAGAAGGTATAACAGTCTTACTGTTGATATGGAGAAAGTTTGAGTGGTCTGGATAGAAGAAACCAACCACAACATCCCCTTAAGACAAAGCATAATCCAGAGAAAAGCCGTAACTCTCTTCAATTCTATGAAGGCCAAGAGAGGTAAGGAAGCTGCAGAAGAAAAGCTGGAAGCTCCCAGAGTTGGTTCATGAGGTTTAAGAAAAGTTGCCATCTCCAGAAGCTGCCATCTCCACAACACGAAATTGCAAGGTGAAGGAACAAGTGCTCACGTAGAAGCTGCAGCAAGTTATCCAGAAGATCTTGCTAAGATAATTGATGAAGGTGGCTACACTAGACAATAGATTTTCAAAGCAGATGAGACAGCCTTCCATTAGAAGAAGATGCCATCTAGGACTCTTATATCTAGGAAAGAGAAGTCAATGTCTGGCTTCAAAGTTTCAAAGGACAGGCTGACTCTCTCATTAGGGGCTAATACAGCTGGGGACTTTAAGTTGTAGTCAGTGCTCACTTACCATTCTGAAAATCCTAGGGAACTTAAGAATTATGCTAAATTTACTCTGCTTATGTTCTAAAAACAAAGCCTAAATGACACCTGTTTACCTAAAGCACATCTGTTTACCGCATGGTTTACTGAATATTTTAAGCCCGCTGGTGAGACCTACTACTACTACTACTCAGAAAAAAAAGATTCCTTTCAAAATATTACTTCTCATTGACAATGCACCTGGTCACCCAAGAACTCTGATGGAGATGTACAAGGAGACAAATGTTTTCATGCCTGCTATCACAACATCTATTCTGCAGCCCAAGGATCAAGCAAGTAATTTCAACTTTCAAGTCTTATTATTTAAGATATACATTTTGTGAGGCTATTGCTGCCGTAGACAGTGATTCCTCTGATGGATCTAGGGAAAGTAAATCAAAAACCTTCTGGAAAGAATTCACCATTCTAGATGCCAATAAGAACATTTGTGATTCACAGGAAGCAGTCAAAATATCAACATTACCAGGCATTTGGAAGAAGTTGATTTCAACCCTCATGGTTGACTTTGAGGGGTTTAAGACTTCAGTGGAGGAAGTAACTGCAAATGTGGTAGAAAGAGTAAGAGAACTAGAATTAGAAGTGGAGCCTGAAGATGTGACTGGATTGCTACAATCCCATGATCAAACTTGAACGGATGAGAAGCTTTTTCTTATGGATTAGCAAAGAAAGTGGTTTCTTGAGACGGAATCTACTCTGGGTGAAGATGCTGTGAACACTATTGAAATGACTAGAAAGAATTTAGATATTCCATAAACTTAGTTGATAAAGCAGCAGCAGGGTTTGAGAGGACTGACTCCAATTTTGATAGAAGTTCTGCTATGGGCATAATGCTATCAAACAGCACCTCACGCTACAGAGAAATCTTTCATGAAAGGAAGAGTCAACCAATGTGGCAAACTTCACTGTTGTCTTATTTTTTAAAAATTGCCACAGCCACCCCAACCTTCAGCAACCACCACCCTGATGAGTCAGCGGTCGTCAACATTGAGGCAAGACCCTCCAACAGCAAAAAGATTAGAAGGCTCAGGTGACTATTAGCATTTTTTTGCAATAAAGTATTTTTGAATTAAGGCATGTTCATTATTTTTGTAGACATAATGCCATTGTACACTTATAGACTACAGTATAGTGTAAACATAAATGTTATATGCACTGGGAAATAAAAAAATTCACGTGACTTGTTTTACTGTGATATTCACTTTTATGTGGTTGCGTGGATCTGAACCTGCAATATCTCTGAGCTATGCCTGTATAAAGATACAAATATATTGAAAAAAAATGGATAGAGAAACATATATCACGTAAACAGTAATTGCAATAAGGATGGAATGGCTCTATCAGTTAAACAGACTGCATAACAAACAGTATTTTCAGGGAGAAAAAGAGAGATTTTATAAAGATAAATAGAAAGAGTTTCCTCGTTCATGGACCGTGAGACAGTATTGCTGAAACATTCATATTCCAAACAGATGTAAGCATTCAACCCAATCCCTTTCAAAATCCCACCGGGCTTTTCTTTTTTCTTTTTCTTTGGTAGTAACTAACAAGCAGATTCTAAAATTTGTATAGAAATGCGAAAAACACAGCATATCCATATTAAGCTTGAAAAATAACAAAGTTTGAAGACTTACATTACCTGACTTTAAGACCTACAATAAAGCTACAGTAATCAAGACAGGGTGATACTAGCAAAAGAACCAATAAATAAATTGATGGAACACAATTGAAATTCCAGAAATAAACCCGTATTGATATATTGTCACCTGATTTTCAACAAAGCTGTCAAAGCAATCCAACGGGAGAAAAGAGAGTCTTTTCAACAAATAGCTCTGCAATAACTCTATATCCATAAGAAAGTGAATGTGACTTCAACTCAGACAATATACAAAAGTTAATTTGACTAGATTAATAGAACTAAATGCAAAAACTAAAGCTATAAGGCTTCCAAAAGAAAACACAGGAGAATATCATGATGACTTGAGAGTAGCCAAAGGTTTCTTAGAACACAAGAAGGCAATAAACATTTTTTAAAAATTGGATAAATTAGATTTTATCAGAAATTCAAAATTTCTGCTCATCAAAAGATACCACTAAGACAATAAATAGGTAAGCTACAAACTGAGAGAAAATATATGAAAAACACGTATTTGACAAAAGACTTTTACCTAAGATATATAAAGAACTCATACAAATTGGTAATAAAAGTCAACTTCCTCTCCCTCCAAAGAATTGGGTAAAGGATTTGAAGAGATACTTCTCTGAGGAAGATATACAATGGCCAATCAGTACATAAACACCAAAAGTCATGCACACTCAAATTATAATGAGTTACCAGTAAATATCCATCAGAAGGCTAAAAGTAAAAATATGGACACCACCAATGCCGATGATGTGGAACAACTGGACTACTACACATTGCTGGTAGAAGTATAAAATGGTACAACCTTTTTGGAAATAAAGTCTTGCAGTTTCTTTAAAAACCTAACAGATACTTTTTTTTTTTAATTGCAGAATATTATGGGGGTACAACACTTTGGTTATATATATTGCCTATGCACTGCCCAAGTCAGAGCTACAATTGTGGACATCCCCCAAACTGTGTGCCCTGCTCCCATTACATGAGAGTTTTCCCATCCCCTGCATCCCCCTCCCACCTGCCCGACCTCTGGTGAATATTATTTCCATGTGTGCCCATAAGTATTGACCAGTTAGTACCAATTTGATGGTGAGTACCAGTGGTGCTTGTTTTTCCATTCTTGTGATACTTCGCTTCAAAGAATGGGCTCTAGCTCCATCAAGGATAATACCAGATGTGTTAATTCACTGTTGTTTCTTATTGCTGAGTAATACTCCATGGTATACATATACCACATTTTATTAATCCACTTGTGTATTGACGGGCACCTGGGTTGTTTCCACATCTTTGCAATTGTGAATTGCGCCGCTATAAACATTCGAATGCAGATGTCTTTATTATAGAATGTCTTTTTTTCCTTTGGGTAAATACCCAGTAGTGGGATTGCTGGATCAAATGGTAGTTCTACTTTTAGTTCTTTGAGGTATCTCCATATCACTTTCCACAGAGGTTGTACTAATTTGCAGTCAGTCCCACCAGCAGTGTATGAGCGTTCCTGTCTCTCTGCATCCCCGCCAACATTTGTTGTTTTGGGACTTTTGATATAAGCCAATCTTACTGGAGTTAAGTGATATCTCATTGTGGTTTTGATTTGCATTTCCCTGATGATTAGAGAGGTTGAGCAATTTTTTATGTTTGCTGGCCATTATTCTGTCTTCTTTTGAAAAGTTTCTGTTCATGTCCTTTGCCCACTTTTTAATGGGGTTCTTTGATATTTTTCTTGTTGATTTTCCTAAGTTCTGTATAGATTCTGGTTATCAGCCCTTTGTCAGACGTGTAGCATACAAATATTTTCTCCTATTCTGTAGGTTGTCTGTTTGCTCTAGTGATAGTTTCCTTGGCTGTGCAGAAGCTTTTTAATTTGATCAGGTCCCATTTACTTATTTTTGTTGCTGCTGTGATTGTCTTGGGGGTCTTCTTCATAAATTCTTTGCCTAGGCCAATGTCCATAAGAGTTTTTCCAACATTTTCTTCTAGAACTCTTATGGTTTCACATCTTAGGTAAAAACCTAAAGTCTATAACCCAGCAATTTCATTCCTAGCTATCTACTTTAAGAAAAATGAAAATGAAAGCATTTCTCCTCAAAGTCATGTACAAGAATATTTATAGCAGGTTTATTCATAATACTTCAAAAACTGGTAATATCCTAGGTATTTACCAACATGAGAATGAAGAGGATGATATAGTCATACAATGGAATATAACTTAGCAATAAAGAGGAATAAATTATATTGAAAAATATAAAATTCAAAAGCCTCCTAAGTGAATGAAATTTCACACCAAAGAGTACATACTATATTCTTTTTATATGAAGTTATAAAACATAAAAAACTAATCTATGATGAAAAAAATCAGAACACTGGTTGCCTAAGGATGGCAGGAATTGACTGGGAGGAAGCATGAAGGGATTTTATGAGCTGATGATAGTGTTCCACATCTTGATAGCATTTTAGAAAAAACAGGTTTATACATTTGTCAAAATTCATCAAATGGTACACTTAAGAGTCAAGTGGTTCACTGTGTATAAATTTTACCTTTAAAAAATCCATAAATTATACATAATGTAGAGTTTAGGCATGAAATGTACTGATGTCTGAAACATACATTGCAGTATATATAAAAAAATAAGATTAACTGATGGATGGATAAAGGGTTGATTAGATGAACAGATATAGTAAATGTTAATATAGTAAATATTTAGTTAATATAGTAAAAATATAGTAAAATGTTAACTGTAGAATCTAGGTGGTAGAGATAGGGTATTCACTCTATAATTCTTTTAACTTCCGTATGTTTGAAATTTTTTGTAACAAAATGTTAGGAAAAAAAGTCAATATCTTACTTTGTCCAGAAGAAAGCTGTTAAAAAGGTATAAGTAGAAGTCATTAAGTATGGCTGAATATAAATTGGCTGCTTCTAAAAATATAGCTGTGAGAAAAACAGAGCACATTTTTCATATCTTTGAAAAGAACTCAAAGAGATCCTCCCCATTCTGCACCAGAAAAATAATTATCACCTATCTTCTTTGTTTTCCTTTGCTTGGTTTTAGCTGAGTCTTGTCTAGCACTGCCATTCTCTAGGGATCCTGATACAGTTTTTCCTGAGTGCTCTGATTCAGATGATGGAACTGTTGGTGTAGGAGGAGGTGCATTCTCAGGAAAGTCTGGGCAGGACTTCATGCAAGACCCCTGCCCAAAGAGGCAAGGCTTTGAAATCAAGTGACCAGGCTCCTACCGACATTAGATTTTCTTTAGTATTTTATGAATTTAATACTATTTGCAGCTTACAAATGTAAAATTTATTCTTATCTAGTTCATAGAAATGATACCACCATCTTGCCCCTAAGGGTCTAAATATGTTAATTTTTAATCTGTGTACTCATTTGGACAAATTAGAATTCTTCATGTGCAGCTTCTAAAACTTCTGATTTTGTCAGATACAGACATTTCTACTTGGAATTTCTGCTAGCATTTCAAATTTCCATGTCTCAAAAGGAACCTCTACACTTTCTCCCCAAACCGGATGCCTTTCAGACATTATTTGTGTCAATGGAGACCAGCATTTTCCCAGTAACTCAAACTCAATGCCTTAGAATAAACGTAGATTCCTCCAGCCATTCCCACATCTGCTTCCTTCCTTTCTTCCTAATAGCCCTCATATCTATCTAGTTTCTTTGGCCAGGACTGCAAGTCTGTTCTTTCTTTCAGGTGGAAGCACCTCAGATATGTGAAGATTTTTATTTCACAGCCTCTTCTCTTCTATGGTCTAATACCGGTTCTTCCAACCAGTTATTATAAGACATGTTTTTAGGTTCCTTGATATATCTGCTCCCCTCCCCCATTACTCTTCTTTAGACATGCTCCACTGTATCAATGTTCATCCTATAGGATGGTGCCTAAAAACTAAATTTAAAAAATCCCTTATCAGTCACATCACAATATTGGCTCCTAAGAAATTTATAGGCAAATAAAAAGTCTTTTTCATGTATGGTAATATTAATCTACACGTTCCTCATCCTATCAACCATTCTAACCATAGTATCTATTGGCCCATAAATCTCCATAATGTATTAAAAAAATAGCTGGGCACAGTGGCTCACGCCTGTCATCCCAACAACTCAGGAGGCTCAGGCAGGAGGATCGCTTGAGCCCAAGAGTTTGAGACTGCAGTGCACTATGACTGCAGCTATGAATAGCTACTGTACCCCAGCCTTGGCAATATAGTGAGACCCCCATTTCTTTAAAAAGAAAAAAAACCCTCTTAATTTAGACTTTGCAAAATGCCTTGCTGAAATTCAGACACTGGTTTCAAGAGTATTTCCTTGATCTGCTTACCTAGAAACACTACCAAACAAGAGGTAATGAGGTTAATCTGGTATGGATTGCTCCTGGAAAAACAAGATAGCTCCTAGGGATCATTGCTTCATGTGCATAAACGATGTTAGAAAAAAAACCTAGAAAATTAACTTGAATTAATATTAAACTTGCTAATCTAGTATGAGGAACCCAAGCTTAACTAGCTCAGCTCCTTATTATGGGTAGTGCTCAAGAATGATACTCCTTAAAATACAATGCATTGTATATTAACCCCATGCCTTGAGTTTCCAATTCCAATTCACTGTACATAGCACCACCACTTACATCTTCTTAAAACACCCTTTTGAATTCATCACTCTTCAGCAAAGAAACCTTTAACTGTTCCTTAATACCTCTAGCAGTCTAAGACCCTATACAATATGAGCCTTAATTTTCTTTTCTTTCTTATTTCTTTGTGACAAGGTCTTGCTCTGTTGCCCAGGCTAGAGTGCAGTGGTGTCATCATAGCTCACCGCAACCTCAAACTCCCAGGCTCAAGCCTCCTAAGTAGCTGGGACTACAGGTGCATGCCACCATGCCCAGCTAATTTTTCTATTTTTTGTAGAGACGGGGGTCTCACTCTGTTGCTCAAGCTGATCTCAAATTCCTGGCCTCAAGTTATCCTTCCGCCTCAGCCTCCCAAAGTTGAACCTTAATTTTCTAATCTAACTTTCTACTATTCCTTCTCAATGAACCTTTTGCCTGAATATTTTAAACACAGTTGGGCTTTTTTCCCTTGTACAATTGTACTTATGCTGCCTCTGAGTCCTACAGTATTCTCCCCTCTTCTACCTTCTCATCAAAGTCCTGTCTTCTTTTAACATTCAGCCACTCAGCTTTCTGAAGTCTATGGCTGTAAATAGAGAGGTTTCTGTTTGTTTGTTTTACTTCTG
The DNA here is from genome assembly GCA_023783475.1 of Daubentonia madagascariensis. NCBI lineage: Eukaryota > Metazoa > Chordata > Mammalia > Primates > Daubentoniidae > Daubentonia > Daubentonia madagascariensis. The sequence continues at coordinate 295,235 of JAKFHU010002080.1, forward strand.
CACTTTCTGTCTGGGTCACTCATCTAGAAATTAGTATATTCTTATTAAATTGTTTGTTTGTTCATTTATTTGCTTGTTTTACAAAATGTTCTTTCTCTCCGAACACAGATATCAGTCTCCAGAATCCCCTTCTGGACCCAATTTGGTGTAGTACTTGATGATGTACAGGCCCTTGATGTTGGCTGCTGATTTTGTCAGGTGTTAAAGGACAGGAAGGAAGACTTCTAGTCTCTCTGAATGTTCATTTGGACCACCAGTCACAGGGGAGGAGGGGTGTATGCCAGCCAGGAAAAAGCTAGGGTTTGTGCTAACACATTTTGTCAGGATGCTCTCTGACACTCATGCTCTCACCTCCCAGAGAGCCCAGGAAATCCAGCATACATGGGACATTTCTCTCAACTGCTGGGTAGCAGGGAACAGCGGCTGTGGTTGCTGAGCAGTTGCCCAGGGCAGCTTGGCCACCCTGGAGAACCAAGAAAGGGGAGGAAATAAAGAGTTTTCCTAGCCATGCAAACAATCACTTGAACGTTAAAAGAAAACTAGGCTTGTTATGTTCACAGTAAATTTCCTTAATTAGAAATGTTACAACAAATTTGTCTGATGTTAATGGAAAGCATACTTATACACATATTCATAAAGTGAACATGCATCAAAGACATTTTAAAGAGTGTTCTTTGACATCATAATTTGGGTTTGTAACATAAAGAAAACAAATAGTGTTTAATTAACTAAGTAAACTTTAGGGACTTTTAAAGTATGTTGACTGATAATGATGTATGACCTTTTCTAAGAAAAAAATGGATTTTTTAACGGGCACACACATTTTAATCCTTACCTAGATACCAAGCCAATCAAATTCTCCAAAGGGCATAAGAAGATGTCAAATTGACTAATACAGGTTATATATAGGTTATATATCTTAATACATTTTTCTAAGTATCCTAGAGTAGAAATACTTAAACCTAGGGTTCATAGGGTTCACAGATCCCTTAGATCCACAGAATGGCCTTAGAGGGTCTCTGAACAACCTGAAATTATATACAAAATTTGTGAATGTGTTTATAGAGAAAGGGTTTATAGTTTTTATCAGATTCTCAAAGGGGTCTGTGACCTAAAAAAGATTACAACTACTTCTTAAAGACTATTAAGTCATGATCCTCACCTATAGATACTAACAGGGAGTAGATATTTGTAATTAAGGTATAGATACAAAACAGGGCTTAGCCATTTTCAGGTTATACATTTCACCCAGCTTGATCCAAAACTCACTTCACAATTATGCATGTAGATGTTAACTTAACCTTCTTGTTAGGTTGAATTATATGAAATTGCCATTTTTGTTAATAAAAAAGTCAAATATTGGCAAATACATTCAACATATTGTAATACATTTCTGGTTTTTAGGCACATGCCGCTTACAGAGGATATTTTGTATACTACAAGTTGGTGCACAGTTATCATACAAAGCCTTAAAATTGGCAAGAAGACTTTATAGTTCCCATAGGTAGGGATCCCGGCAGCACAAACCAGATCTGAAAAGGATATTATTTTCACATGGTAAGGCCAATCTAAAAACTGAAGATAAATGGAGCCAATCTTCTTTAAATCATGTTTACAGACAAACCAGTAATTGAAATAGAAAGTTATCAATAAATGCCACAAATTATTACTATAGGAATAATAATTACCCTCTCAATCTTTTGAGGTACAATGAAATAAATAACTTTTCCAACATTATTCAATTACCTAAACTAGTTGTTCATCTCCTATGGAAATAAGAAGTCCTCTGTAACTATCCCTTTCATTGAAGGGCTAGGAAAGCTAAGTGAGGCAAGAAAAAAGTGGAAAAAAAACATTGTATTAAATGGATTGTCAGGATTTTGCACACAGTAAGTGCTCAATAAATATTTGTTTGAATGTCAAATGTTCTTTGAGTAAAAGCTACACATTTCTATATAATTTTTTCCAAAGAACTACTAATGTAAATGCCAGATGTGACAAAATCCACAGATGTGTTATAGAAAGACTTTTTTTTGATACTTACCTCAGCAGAGTTGTGATACTGAATGAAGGTTGCTGAAATGGCATGGCTGAAGGGGTCACCTGCCTTGGTTACCATGTCCTGCCTCACAAGAAGAGCCAGATCCACTAACTAGAAGATCAGAGAAATGAAATAAAGTCACATAGCTGGAAGTAACCATGAATGCTACTGAAGTGGCAAACCTAAAAAGCAATACATTTTTTCGTCTGTTTGTTTTGAGAGTGTCATGCTCTGTTGTCTGGGCTAGAGTGCAGTGGTGTCATCGTACCTCACTGCAACCTCAAACACCTGGACTCAAGCGGATCCTCTGCCTCAGCCTCCCCGAGTAACTGGGACTACAGGCGTGAGCCACCACGCGCTGCTAAGTTTTGTACTTCTTGTAGAGATGACGTCTTGCTCTGTTGTTCAGGCTGGTCTCAAACTCCTGACCTCAAGCTATCCTCCTGCCTTGGCCTCCCAAAGTGCTGGGATTATAGGTACAAGTCACCATGCCCGGCCTTAAGCAATACATTTTGAATGTGATTGATAATACTGTTTGAGTAAAAATCTATATTGTGGACATGAGCATACACTTTCACTGGTGAATGGACCTATCTGAATACAAATGATATATTCTGACCTTCTAGGGGAGTAGTTCTCAGAATTTATTTAATAATCACTAGTACAGATTTCTAGGGCCCAAGCCCAGATATTCTAATTCAGTAGGTCTGCTCTAAGTGTGCAGTCTAGGTACAGTCCCCAACCATCAGTCCACGGCCTGTTAGGGACTGGGCCATAGAGCTCTGCTCCCTGCCCCCCCGGAAAAATTGTCTTCCTTGAAACTGGTCCCTGGTACCAAAAAGGCTGGGGACTGCTAGTCTAGGAATTTGCATTTTCAGCAATAACCAAGGAGATGCTGATGGCTGTGGTCTAAATACCACACTTTGAGAAACTCTGTCAGAGGGCAGTGACTCCAGACCCGGAATTTGGTAAGCACTCAGATCATCTCATATACTTAGAAAGGTATTTTTCAAAGCTCAAAAATAACCTCCAAGCAAGGCAGATGTGGACTTTGCATTCAATGCCAAGAAATAGTGTGCAGGGATTCCATTTCTGGTTAGAATAAAGCTGCAAAAACAGTCTTTTTTACCCTAACACCTGCCAAAGCTGAGGATGCAAAGAAATATAATTGAACTAAATTCTAGAAAATGATAGAACTGTCATAGGAGAGAACTCATGATTATTATTCCTGGTAGAGGAGCAGGTAGAAGAATTGATTATGGACAGAGATAGGGGGAAACCAGCCATGTGTAGTCTGATATGACAGACTAGAATTCTTACCTGTGCCACAGTTTCATATGCTAAATATGCCAAAATTTCCATAGCGACAACATTGGGTTTTATCTCCATACTGCTGCAGTCCAACCAGTCTCGAAATTTGGAAGCTTTTTTGGCTAGCCATTAAAAAAACAAGTGTAGAATATTTATTTAAAGTGTACTAATACTGCACATCACTATGAAAAAATGAAAAATATGTCTACTCAGAATTACACACAAAAAATAATGTTTCTAAAATGCAACGTTTTTGAACTTTTATTAATGTCTAGATGTTTTGGCCCCAAGAAATCTAAGTTTTAACCCTTAGGTACAAAGCAACACAATGGTTGCTTTCAAGAAATCCCTTATGCATTTGGGTCTTTTATTTTGTATCTATGCTATAAGACACAGTATACAAAACCACTTAATGTTTAACACTTCTCACACTGTTTCAGAATAAGTTACCACTGGCCATAGCTTATATTATAACAATAGTCAGAAGATGCACTTGCTTGACGTAACTTTAATTTACTCTTAGGGAAAGAAAATCCTGCAAGAAGCAACCTGTGATGAAAAAAGGAACATAAACTGCATTTTTAATACTTTCCAAAATGTGTCTATTATTAGAAGACGCTCAAAGTTGTGAATTTAAAATTAATTGATATCTGGCCTGATCTAAGCATGTGGTTACATTTCCTGATTACAGAGATGTCTAGATTCTTAAGCCTGACTCTCAAAACTGTCCAAACTGATTCCAATCTGCCTTTACAACACTTCTCTATTAAACCATCACCTGGCCTTGAGTATAATCTTCTCCGTGTTCACTCTGCTCCTCTCCTTAAAAGGAATGCTCTCCCATCACTCTTCTTCCTTCATACGAATCCTGACCATACAGGCCAAAGTTATACTTTCCCCACTCTAACCATTTAAGGAACACTTACATCATCAGATAGCCTTTCATGACTGCTTAAAATTTCTCCTCATGTCTCTGCATACCTAACAGTACCAAGCATATACAGAACCAAGCATATATGGAACCTTTAGTTAAACATCTTTCAACTACCCACAGTGTTAAGCAGAGTCTAATTTGATATAGGGCCTTCATTAGATGTTATTAATTTAACTAGTAACCTAGAGGGAAAAGATTGATAGTAAAGGTTTTATCAAGTCTATAAGATTATCTTTTTTAAATAAAAATCCACTGATTATTCTTTTGATTAATCTGGTCCCAGAGGTATATAAAACACTTAACAGTAACTCAAAGCATGAGGTTTTGATCCTTCTAGATAGAATTTTCATGGATTCCACATACATAAGAGTTTTCTTTTAAATAAATCACAGAAGACATTAAGTCCTGCTATCGAAGCACATATCCAAAGCTGTCAAATGTGGCAGAATTATGATAATCCCCCTTAAAGATCTCTCTCTAAAGTAACCAATCTTCCAAATACTATCTGACATGCAACATTCCATCTAAATAGTAAGCTGCAAGAGCTCATAAACACTTGTTTAACATCTGTGGAATACTTCTGAAGTTAAAGTTAACAAGTAGCAATTTGGTAAAATCAATAAAATGTACCTTATTCACTGCTCTTCTTGACAGACCGTTAGGACAGAAAAGATATTTTGTGATTATGCTCTAAACAATTTATTTTAAAAGTGAGGGCAAGGATCATTATTAGTATTCAGTCAGATCTATCCACATAAACAACAGATTTAGTAGCTTCATCACTAGATTGTAAGCACTGAGTAGACGGACAAGGACCATGTATCCACCACTGTATCCCCAGCACCTAGAATAGTGCCTGGTATTAGTGGATACACAAGAAATATTTCCAGAAGAAATGACTGAATGAATGGATGAAAGGAAAAAAATATTTCTTTAATAAAAAGGTACCATCCATACTTCCCTATGAATCACAAAAGATGCACAGAGGTCCCATAAACCACTGGGTTACTGCTATTCCACCAACAGGTAAAGATTCTCTGAGCTACTTCCCTCCTTGTCACCTAGAAAAGGATTGCTTCAGAGACTCACCCTTCCAGTATATTGTTTGTTCCAGCAAAAGAGGCATAGATACCCCTAGTTATGACAGTTTGTTTTCGTGAATAGGTGAGGGGCCTCAGAACGAATGAGTTCCTTCTCCTTTGCCCCTCTTCCCAACATATTAGCAAAAAGCGTATTCTGGAAATTGACTAACAATGTACATAGAATCCTGAACAATGATCAAAAGTTCCTAGGATTATCAGCTTTCTGAAACTACTTGGGTTTTCAGCGTGTGCTAGACTTAAAACAACTTTATGTAATAACTTCATACGGAAATTTAAGATTAGTTAATTTCACACACTTTTTATTCTTATCAATGATCCCTAACAAAATTTAAATTTTTTGCAATATTCCATTCTCTCATTCCTGCATACTATTTCATTTCTACCCCATCCCTTCTCACTAGTCTTTCTACTCCTGATCCTTCCCTCAGCGTTCTCTGTTTTGCTCATTCCTCTCTGAAGAAACTCCTCAGCAACTTCAACCTCTTCAAAATCACTGCTTTTTGTATTAATTGAAAATAGCTTTCCTCAGAGAGCATGGCTTTCCTTGGAACCTTGCATAGTAGGGACTCCTTATTCTCTTCCTTCTACATATATTTATAAGCAGCTACTGTTTACCAGCCTGTTTATTTCCCCATATAACAGAGGACCCGTAGGCAATGTCTTCCTTCTCTTAGTTTCTCCCACAGGAAAAATACAAAACAACAAGTAAACTGACAGCAGACTTCTACCAACAACAGAGACCAAAAAACAATGGAATTATGTTTTAACAAATAACTATAAGCCTGTAATTTCCTACCCAACTAAATAAATTAAGTACGGGGGCAAAATAGAGCCATTTTCAGACAAAAATGAGTGCTATAAGCACTTAGAGGACCTCAGGAAAAACAAGATTAGGCCAAGAAGGAGAGTTTAAATACTTATCAATTTTAAAAATTTTAAGTCAGGGATGCATAATAAAAAATTAAAGATAGCAGCTGAAATAGTACACATAGAATATAGGATATACAAACTAGTAGAGGAAAAAATGAAATGAAGAAAACTTAATCAATCTAATAAAACATAGAAAATGAGGGGGAAAGCAAATAAAAGAGCACAGTAAATTTAAAACAGAAAATAAGCCTACACAAACCCAAATGTATCAGTAATTAAATATATATAAATTAAACTCATCAATTAAAATACACAGAGCCTCTGTGATTAATTAAAAAGAAAATATAGATATTAGTTATTTATAAAATCCAAATATAAAATAAAAAGTTGAAAGTAAAGGATCAGAAACTAATTTACTGATTATAAATTTTAATTATAAAATTATAATTAAAGAAACTTCTGTGAGTCAATATTAATATCAGATTTAAAAAGACATTAAAGGAAATAACTATCTGACTTACATAAATATAAAAACAAAAGATTAGTGAATTATATCAGTGTGGCGATATTATAGCATACCCTCAGTCTATAAAGTTACAGCCTCATTATTTTAAAACACCAGCAATCTCAGCGACTGCTAAGATCAAATACTTAAGAAGACACTTAAGAAGATCACAATTCCTACATCCTGGTAATTTATTAGAATGAGAAGAACAAAAAGAGCCTAACACTCTGACCACTGTAGGAATGGTTTCTGAATTTGCTGACCCACTTGGACTAAAGAATTCTCAACCACAGTACTCTGTCATATAAAACAGATTCTCCCACCAAGATTCCATAATAAAGCACCCATGGGCACCATATAAACAAATATTTTTAAATGACCAAATCCTTCCCTTCTAAAGAAAAAAAAATCAAGCATAATATATTGTTTGAACTATAATCATTTTATATAGAAAGGGAAAATATTAATTTTTAACCTACTACAGTTTATTTTTGAGTTAAAAAAATGAAGTAACTAAAAATCAGATTTTCCAACAAAAGTCATATTATGAGACTTTAAGCCTTATTAGTTTTAGTGTAAAATAGTACTTCTGTTCCTTTAAGTGAATTAAATTTAAAATATGATTTTAAAAATAGTTAAATTGCACTAAATGTTCTTTATAAACTGGAGATTTATACTTATAAAGACTTGAATGCCATTTTTAAACCTAAAAATTACAATATAAAAACCTCTCATTTGCTGAAATTGCCATGATCTGAAGTGCCATTTACTTAATGCTTCACAGATGTATGATGCCAAGTTGTTAGTCAGATTGGAAAGTCTACTTAGTTAGAAAAAAAATCTTCCAAAACATATTTTCCTATATTTTACTGACATTTACATGGGACACGACTTGAAATGTTTCATTTATTTGCACTTTGTAACATATAAATGAAGCTCTCACTTTCTTTTTCCAAATCAAATATGCTGTTATTGTGATCACATAATAGCTTTTCATTTAAAGATACCATTGTTTCTATACTCCCCCAGACCAGGGTCATGTGCTACTTTGTCATATTTTTAACTGGACTTTTCATCACACTTTCTCTTTGACCTTTACCCCAAGAACCTTAGTCATCACTGATCTGTTGCTGTAAGGATATTTTGCTACACAATCCAGCTCACTATCATGAGTCTTTATGTACTTTTAAGCTGGTGTGCAGTGATGTGAAAGTACTAATTTTACTACGAAGTTATTAGTGTTATGAGAACTTGTATTAGTGAATTTGGCTAACATTGAATGCATGCCACAGCTGGAGGTTAGACAAAAATGGAAAAGACTAATGATAGGTTCCTTTGTGGTAATATGAGGATGCATAAAGGAAAAGTTTGGTATCTATAATTAATATTGGGGGCTTTTGAATGTCATGACTGTACTACTAGACTCCATTATGAGTCAAATACAATAAGAAATACTAGTATAAATATGACTAAGAAACTGTAAAAGAAATTCAAATGGGAATTTTAAGAAAAATGGAATTTTTCTGACTAAAAGTAATGTGAACATGACACTCTGTGTATTACTAACACTCTTTAAAACCTCAACACAATTAATTGCAAAACAGTTGAATGTGGTAGAATCTTTTATAGGCTCCCTCACAATGCAGGTTGTTTCTGTAACAGTTATAACTATGCAAATTATTAAATCCACCAATTGCTAAGAAACAGATCATGTCAAACTTTGGTACATCTATAATACACAATCTCTTATACATGTAATTAAGTTAAATGCTTACTTACAGAAACTTAATTGTCGACTTTCACAGAATTCTGCATATTGAGCTGAATCCATAATTCGAGTCTGTCTTTCAGCTCTCTAATAAAGACAAAGACACAAAATTATTTAAAGCAAGTAGACTATTATATATGTTTTCACAGCTTTAACTTAGAATTGAAGTATTATTTTCCTTTCCTTACTCTAGAACTGTGGTCCCCAACCGCTTGGCTGTGGCCTGGTGCTATGGAAATATTGTTTTCCATGAAACTTAGGAACCCGGCTGCAGGCCACACAGCAGGAGGTGAGCGGCGGGGCACAGCTTCATCTGTCTTCATCTGTATTTACAGCCGCTCCCATTGTGGCTCTCATCACTGCCTGAGCTCCACCCCCTACCAACCACCACCTCCCCTCCCCGCCATGGAAAAACTGCCTTCCATGAAACCTGTCCCTGGTGCCAAAAAGGTTGGGGACCACTGCTCTAGAACAGTTTAGTACTACCATATAGCCCATGATACATAAAATTATGATCAGTAACAGTAGTTGTGAAGCTTGTTTCTTTTGGAAATAAAGTTTAAAATATTATTTTTTGCTCCTTTGTTATTGAAACTAAAACTAAAGAACCTCACACTTCTTAGATTGTGCACTTCTAAATTTTCTTACTTGTATAATCTTTTTAAAAGAAAAGAAAATGGTGAAATGGTGAAGGAATAATAAACCAAACAAAAACTGTTATTAACTATTATTGTCCATTTGCTTTAAAGTCATGATTTTTCAATGTTAAAACAGGAGTCAGCAAAATGGAATTCATATATTTCTCCTCAGTCAGAACACGGGGCCAGAGTTAACAAATCCATATTTTAGATTACAAAGAAAATAAAGAAAAAGGTAAACACAACAGAGATCCTTTTATCTGAGTCCAGGTATGATTCATAGTGTGGTATAGTTTCATTTGTGGGGCTTTTTATTCAGTACAGCAGATGTTTGCTGCTTCACTGTCCCACTAGAGGTAGAATAATTATAATTCACTCATAGTTTGGTGGGAAAGAATATGACCGCTTCCGCTTCCTTGGTAAGGGAAGCATTTTGAAATGAGACAGGCTGGTACTTCTTGGAATGAGTTTATGGCCAGTAAAGGAAAAAATTCCCTGAGATTTTAAATTTTTTTCCGCTTTGGAAGGACTATTAGCAAGTTATCTTTATTACGGTTGTTGGAGCATATAAGTACCACTTTTTCAAACATCTGTGGATGTTTCTGTATTTTTAAAACTGAAATTATTCCTTTTTGTTTGATTTGGGTGAGTGGTCAATTTCAATGATAGGTCAGTTGATGGAATGAATGGTGTACTTACTACAGCTCAAGACAGAAAAAACAGATGGGGTAGTAGGAGTTAAGGTAAAAATTATTAACTACTGCGGTTCCTTCTAAGACTACAGACTATTTTTTCCCTTCCTTATCTTTCTCCTCACTTTTCTTTTTCCTTTCCTCTCTCTCCCTTCTTTCCTTCCTTATCTCCCACACACCCACATACTTACAAACATATCTATGTACATACACAAACACAGACTTCTCTTGCTTATTTACTCTGTAGTTTCAAGTACCCTTTTTGAGCATGGATAAGCAAATGTTTTGTATATACAAATTATATTTATACATATAAAGAAAATATTTATATATATACATGTATATATATAAAGACAAAAATATATACACATACATACATATGTATGTATATATATGTATGTGCATATATATCCTCTTGTGCATGTATCAGAAACACCATGTTTCCTTAGGGTATATTATTGAGTGAATTTTTATTTACTTGGAAGTATTTTTTGATATATAAATGCATGATTTCATTTTGGCCCTCTTTTTAATGTATCTAACACATGACTCAATAAATGTTTGCTGGTGGAAAATAGGAAGCAAGGAAGGGAGAATTTATTTATGTGTTTTGAACATTACAAATAAGTTACTAATGTGTTTATTGAAAAAACCCTCTAAGATTGATAACACTGTATCATTCATATGCATTTATTTATGCATGTCTGTCTGTACATATATCTGTTTGTGTCTGACTATAGCAGGAACCTCTCAGGTTTGAATTTCTAGCTCCTAGAAAAATATCTGACATATAGTAAATAAGCAATAAGCATTTGTCAAATTAACAAATGCTACCATTTTATTCTTTGAGGCAAATGAAATATAACGCAACCTGTCCTTGATTATCTAATCATTGCTACATATCTTCTCTGCTATTCTCCAAATATGCAGCTTCATCCACCCAATACATAGCTAGATAGAAAGGACTTAGGTAACTATGAAAAAAGACCGAAAGCTCCTAAAGGGATTGTTGGACAATCAAGATTTGGCTTCTGTATATATGCTTAGATAGTTGATGTATCTGCAGTAAGTGTTTCTAGAAGTAAGAGTTAGGAAAACTTATTCTCAGAGGTTAAGGCTGCCAGAGTTGCCAGCTACAATTGTGAGGTGTTTAGCTAGTTGGCAGATTCTTAACTGCAAAGCCTGTCATCTTACTAACGTTTCAAAGATACCCATAAACATCTGAAAGACTAAATTATTACAGCTAGCTTTATTCCTTTCAGGGACCCTCTCCAGTACCTATTCTCTTTTCTTCATTAAGCATCTTAGTTCTTTTTAATTCCTCCAGCATCTAAGCAGTAACCTTTGATCTGAGGAGCCCCAGGAAGCTTGCTCTAGGGCATGCATGGGAAGCCATGTGTTGCCTAGCACACAGGAAACACTCCATGAAAAGTAGTTAACTCCACAGCAAAGATTTATAGGCAATATGAAATCATGGTGCTAGAGAGTAGCTTAAAATTTATCTTGTTCAAATCCCTTCATTTTAAAGATAGGGAAGCTGAGGCTCAAATAGAAGTGATTTGCCGAAGGTGACTATGTTAGAACTGAAGCCCAGGACTTCCAATTCCCGAGCCAGACTATTTTCATTATAAAAAGCTGTCTCCAACCTCTAGCAATTTTTTATTCCAATGTTTTCCTTTGGGATCCTCTAAATTCCATACATTGTCTTCCTAAAACATATCATGTAGCCACTACAATTAACATGCCTGAACTATTCATAAGAAAAAGAAATTAATGAGGCCCTGCGTCAGCAAAGAAGGCACAACCTGGGGATAATCTAATATAGAGTGTACAAACTGTAGTGTATCTGGATAGTGCAAACATGTCACAGGTATGTAGAGACGCTCACTCTATTCAACTCTCTGGATGCTGGGCAAGGCTGAGGCAGCAGAACCCCCAGGCTGGTATCTGGCTATCAGCTGCCTTGTCCATTTATCTTGGAAGGCCATAAAAATATTACCATTTCCTGTGCGTGCCATGACATGAAAAAGGTTGGGAAGCACTTGTACTAATAATAGTAACGTCCTTGAATATTACATGACACTGTACATCCATGCTATTCACAGCATGGTCAAGGGAGCTCACAAGATCAGAGATTCTTTGAGCTATGTATACTGACTTGAATTTGAGGATGATGAGGATGATTCAGATAAGCATATCATCTAATTGTTGTTTACTTCTCTCTCTTCCCCATGAATTGTTTCAAAAAACCAAAAGAAAGGGACAAATTTTGGCCATATGATCCAAATCATTCATCATTTGATTATTACACTCCTTCCTGTCTTTACACTATCATCTTAAATACTGAGAAAGGCAGTAATATCTAACTTTCATGGACAATGTGTTCTTTAAAGATAGGAACCATGCTTCACTTCTCAAATCTCAGTGTTGAGCCAATGCTTTGCTTAGATTTACCTGGACCCCAATAAGCACTGGCTGGCTAGCTGAAGGAATGGACAAATGGATGGATGGATTGAGGCAAAAGAAATGCATTTAAGTCCTTGTTGGCTGGCTGATCTAAGACCAGAAACTGTAAGAACTGTCAAATTTCACATTTGATGAATGTCAGAGAGGGTAGGCAGTTTTTAAGCCAAAAACCCATTAAAAAATCAAGACACCTGGCCAAATATTAAATAAGTTTGGCTCTTATTTTCTGTGCTGCCCTAATTCTACTTTCCCCTCTGCCTCTATTCAGATCACCCATTCCAATGTACATTGGCTCCTTTTCTATTTCTGGTACCGTAAGAAATCTCTGGAAAAAGATGAAAGGGGAAAAAAATCATCAGGTAGTAAAACGACAAAATCAGAATGATAATGCCTATTCTTTACATAGAGCAGCACAATAACCTTTATGATAAACAATTTTAATAGCTCCATTGTACAACTGAGGACACTGTGATTTAGAGAAGTTAAAGAAAAACTTTAAAAACATATAGCTAATAAAGAGGGAAAGCTGGAAGTAAAACTTGGGTCCTAAATACCTACTCTAAAGAGTCTTCTTAGAGACTCTTTTCAAGTCTCTAAGAAAAGAGTTACTAGTTGATATCATATTAACTGCAGTGAAGGTTGTATTCCCTTTAGGTTCTAGCTTGTTTTGAACCAAATATTAGAATGCAAACTTAATTTTAAAAGAGGCACCTAAAGTCAGGTCCATGCACAAAACTTCCATGGGAATGTTTACAACAGCATCACATATAATCACCCAAACTGGGAGCAACCAAGATATCCTTCACGAGGTGATTGGGAAAACAATCTTTGGCTGATCCATAAAATGCAATATTAATCTGTGATTTAAAAAAGGAGTTAGCTATCAAGCCATAAAAAAAGACATGAAGGGACCTAAAATATATATTGATTAGGGAAATGATAGTTTGAAAAAGCTACATAACGTATGATTCGAACTATATGACACTCTGGAAAAGGCAAAACTATAGAGATAGTAGAAATATCAATAGTTGCCAAGGTTTCTGGAGAAAGAGAACAGAGATTTATAAGCAAAGAATAGCAGATTTTTAGGGCAGTGAAAGTATACTGTATGAGTATAATGGTAAACGTAACATTGAATATTTCAAAATTTACAGAAACGTACAATAGAAAGAGTGAACCTTAATTTAAATGATTAACTTTAGATAATAATGTATCAATATTTGTGGATTAATTTTAGCAAATGTATCCCAGTAATGTGAGATGTTAATAATAGTTGGAATTATGAGGTGGGGGAGAGAGGACAGAATGATAAGGGAACTTTGTGTATTATATGCTCCATTTTTATGTCAATCCCAAATTCTTCTAGATAAAAATGTTTATTTCTTAAAAATAACAATCTAGCAAAAAATAAAAAATAAAAAAATAAAAGAGGCACCTTAAAGGGGAGTTAAAAAATTCATCTGACCATTCCATATGGCCATGAAACTGGAATAAAAAAGACATCATATAGTTAGAACATTGGAAACACAAACCTCTGAAATAAAAGTCACTGAATTATCATAGCTGATTTATTATAGCTTTTATTCATACTGAACATTCTCAAATTACACAATGCTCTCCTGATCTCAGACTGCCACATGAATGTAAGGTCATCCTCGGATTAGTCATGTTCTTATATTTGCAAGTCCAGTTCATCTTCTGCTTAGTATGTCAATTCCACCCACTTCGTAGTTTCTTTAGGTGTCAACAACAGTGTTCTTGAACACTCATAAAAGTCTGCATCACATTCAGAGGCTTTTTCTGAAATTAAACCTTACTAGTAATACAATATAGCAAAGTATTATAATATAGGAAACAAACATGGAAAAATTACTTTTAAAAGAATTATTCCTAAAATTTTCCAAATACACAATATTTTAAAATTTAACCAGAATAGCTTTTTAAAAAGGTAAAAGAGAATAGTTATGTTACTAGTCACTCATCTCACTACTAAGAAGGTACAGCTTTTTCTGGTTACTGTAAAACAAGCAGAGAAGGCAGACTTCCATGCCAGATGAACTCATTTTCTGGGTCCTGCCTAAATGAAAACAGGAAAGCACATATCTCTTCAGACATAGTACCTAGTATAATTTGTTTATTGTTCAGTATCTTGAACACAACAGACCCTCAATATATATTTGTTAATTTGAATTTCCAGTGAAAAGTTTTGACTTCAATTAATATAAAGTTGCTGTGTCTTTGAAAAATACTTTCAGCAAGGACAATCACAATTTGCCCCTGCCTATACCATTTTGATGTATAAGGCTGGATTACCTATGCAGCCTGCAGTTCCATTTAAATTCTCCATATGCTTTCACTGAACATATTTAAAGACTATAGAAAATATGTGCTAGCATATCTCTTGGCAGGTTCTCAAGACACACGACATTTATCTTTCTTTAGCAAGACAGAATCATCGAACATAACTCTCAAACCTAGATGAAAGTTTATCTGCTCTCACTTCTACCTCAAATTTTTTTTAAATCTTATTTTGATTACTCTTAGAAGTCTTACAATTAAAACGCAGAGTCCTTTCTGCACAGAAAAGGCAAAATGTCAATGGTAATCTACCAACCACCTCATGTTAGGAATTGGTCATTGAATTTGAAAACTTCAAACAGAGTGGTTGGCAGCAGCATTTACTAATGCGACAACATGTGAATTACAGGATGTTTATGCATGTTTATGTATGCATAATGTAGTTCATTTGCAGAAGGATACTAACAAATCAGTAAACCTCATAGAATGGCGAAGAAACTTAGAAACCATATCTCCAACTCACTGTAGAAGGAAAAGCTGAGGTCCAGAAAGGTTTAAGGGTCCTGGATAGTTGCAGAGGCAACCTGGTACCCCAGTGAGTGTGCATTCTACTTGCTGGGTCACAGTTTGTAATTTAGTACACTCACCTGCCCAAAAGTCAAGTGAGCCTGCCTCAAAATGCACAGTAGATGACTTCTTCATTTTCACTCCAGCGCAGCAAAACTCATCATTTTGGCCCTAAGTACTACAACAGGTTCCTGGCTGGTTCCTTCCATGTACCTTTGCTCTCTCAACCTATCCTGGGCACACCTACTTTAAATAAAAACATAGAGAAAAGGCCCTAGCTCATAACAAGACCTCACCATAGCAGGCCCTTCTCTGTCCTCACACTACTTTCATTCCTTTGCCTCACAAACTTAAACAAATGATTCTCAGCTGATCACTGCATCAAATTCAAGCTCAAATGCCTACCTTCCAAATGCATCCATAATCTGGGCCATTCTACCTAGGCACACAGTGTTCTCACTAAAACTGAACTTATTCTTGTTTTTAGCTAGGGCACCCTTAATCACACTTGCCATGTATTGCTGCCCCCTCTCCCTCCCCCATTCCTGTGCTGGCCATCCACTCCCCCATCCCATGGCAATTCAAATCATTCTCTTTCTTCAAGGCCTAGCACAGGTCCCACCTCCTGTAGGAAATCTTTCCTGAAGATCCCAGTTTACACTGATTTCTCCCTTCTGAAAAATATTTGTTCTTCTAGACAGTATTATATCCCTCTCTGCATCTGCTAGTTTTGTCTTTCCTCAAAGATTATAGCTGCAGGAAAGCATTATTGATTGAAAAAATCAAGTTGAAAACTAAAATATAAGTACTTTAATCCCCTTTATGTTTGAACACACACACATACAAACGTGTGCATATGCAAACACAGGAAGCACATACGTTATACTTTTGAAAGTATTTTATCTTTGAGGGTGAGATTATAGGTAACTTTTACTTTTCAGTTACACATTTCAGTAATGTTTTAATTTTTTACAGTGAATTAAAAAGTTAAAAAATCTTTCCTCTTGAGCTAATTTTGCTTGAATTTACAGGAAGTCATTAACTATCCACACAAAAAAATAATCAAAGCAGTTACCCAAGAGGCAGAAAATCACAGAGAAATAGCACAGCATGCAGCAGAGGCTTCAATACATGTTTTCAGCAAAAGAAAAAAAAATCCAGTGAGTGAGACACACACACAAGAATGTTATGGCAATTTTTTTTAAATTAATTTTTTAATTTTTTATTCTTTCCCTCCTCTACTCTGAAGGAAGTTACTGCAATTTTTAGGGAACCAATTCAGAATCCTGACTGATATAGTCTTGAAACCAAAAGTTCACTCAAGTTTGATCCAGAATTTTCACTGAATTATAGAATTGATAAAAAAATAGTATATTTTCTATTTCATAGCCTTAAAAAAAGGTTTCTATTGGTGCTAATTTGTTCCCCCAGAATGGCTTTCATAATATACTAATTTTATTTTATGTGTTCAAGGTATTAAAGAATATATTACAGTAATCATATGAAGAAGTTTTCTAAAGAAATAGCTGTAGAACCTAGAACATTCAAGAGATTTAAAAGAAATCTTGTGCTGGAAGTAAGTGAGTAGTTCTCAGCAAGTACAAAGCATCAGTGATTGAGAAATACACAAAAGAATATTTGTGATATTAGTTCACAGTAGAGTTGTTTCAAATTATTGGATTTATTTATTTATTTTTTTGGTCTATACCCTATGGGTCTAAATATATTAATTCATGTGAATATAAGAGTTTTACCTTTTCTGTATATTTTAAGCTATCAATAAAGGGCATAAATTTGTTATATAATAAAAAAATAGTTATTAAAATCCAAATAATACATTTAAAGATTGTTTAATGTTTGTTTAAAATTTATTAATCTAAATTTTTTAAGCTAAATTTTTTAAATTTTTTAAGCTAGTAGTGGGAAAAAACTATACACAATAAAATATTGCCTGCCCTCGGATAAAATGTGTGCTAAGAAAGGTATCATTTTTTTTCCACTAACCTAGTACCATACAACCTAATTCCATGTTAAGTTGTAAATCCACATGTTTAGTGTTAGGACTAATTTTTACTAATGGTTTCCTGAAGTTGTAAATACACTCTGGAATAACTAAGTTGGCAAATAATATAAAATGCTATCTCAGTTTCTGCCCAAACTAATTCTTTGAAGTAAAAGAAGATTGACCTCTTCTTTGTTTTCCTGATTGAGGATGCTGTAAGCCCTTTTTTTTGGTGGTTTTTATTTGAACATACTAGGTTAATATGTGTAACATCTTTAGGTATTAAGTAACATTCCTAAAAATTCTCAGAAGTTTACATAATATCCAGATAAGCTGACATGGCTTTATAGTATAGCAAACATACAAGGATACAGTTAAATATTTTGGTCATTTCAGGTAAAACTTTAGAACACTGCCTGAAAAATATGTATAAAAAGCCATTATTGCACAAAAGTTAGTTCATATTTTCTTTTTAACCTTGAGTTAGAACTGTAGATCTTTCCATCTTGGTTAGGCAAGATCGCGTTCTCATGCACACTCAATGAAACCTGGCTTTACTTACATAAACTGAAAGTCTGGCATCTTTAAAATCAAATCCTATGAAAGGGGAAGCCTATCAGTGCTGCATGGCTCTCACCATTCTCCTCATGGATATACAGAACTCTGTACACAACAAAGGAGCCCTGCTTGAATCTCCCTTTGTTGCTACTACATGATATATCTTGGTTTTTTCAGTAAGAATTTTTTTTAACATGTGAAAATAAAATGCTTATCATAGATTAATTCACCAATTAATTCCCTCTAAGCAAGTTGCCTCTGCTCTACCTTTAAAATATATCTGAAATAAACCACTTTTATCACCTTGCACCTTCATTGCTACTCCTCTGGCCTAAGCCATCATCATCATCTCTCCTTTGGATTACTGCAATAGTCTCCTAATGAGTCTTCCAGCTTCCACTCTTCCTCCTCTCCTACCCCTACCCCTGCTAGTCTATTTACACGCATCAGCTAATGTGATCTTTCAAAAGATGAAAACTGGGTCATACTATTTTATGTTCAGAACCCTCCAATAGTTTCTTATCACATGTAGAGTAAAAGCCAAAGTCCTCGGAATGGCCTGTAAGTTAAGTCCCTACATAGTCTGGCTCCTTATTACCTCTCTGATCTCATCTTCTACCACTCTTCTCACTCCACTTCAGCCACACTGGCCTTTCTTACTGTTTCTCAAAAATGCCAGACACATTCTGTCTCAGGGCCTTTTGATTTGCTATAATTCTGTCCAAAATATCTTACCCCACATTTACCTTACCCCACACTACTGTCTGGCTTGCTCCCTCACTTCTTTCAGGTCTCTGTTCAAAGGTCCCCTTATCAAAGAAGATCTCTATGACCACTTTAATATAAAATAGCAGCTCCCCCACATCACTCTCTATCCTCTACCCTACTCTTTCTTTGTAGTTCTCACCATTACCCGCTATAATATTATACATTCATTTGCTTATTGTCTGTTTCTCTCCAACTGAAATGTAAACTCCTTGATGGCAGAGACTATGTCTATTTTATTCGCTGTTAAATCCCAAAAGCCTCTACAGAGTAGGTATTTCATAAACATTGGTGGAATGAACCCATATATGAGTTCTATAAATATATTTTTTCTATATTTTATATATATATTTTTTCCATATTACATATATACCTCTAAAACAGGGTTTCTCATCTTTGGAACTACTGACATTTTGGGCTGAATAATTCTACAGAACAGCTGTGCACTGTGTTTATCGTATAGCAAACATACAAGGACACAGTTAAATATTTTGGTCATTTCAGGTAAAACTTTAGAACACTGCCTGAAAAATACGTATGAAAAGCCATTATTGCATAAAAATTAGTTCATACTTTCTTTTTAACCTTGAGTTAGAACCGTAGATCTTTCTATCTTGGTTTCGGCAAGATCGCGTTCTCATGCACACTCAGTGGAACCTGTGTACTGTAGGGTGATTAGCAACATCCCTCTATCCACTAGATGCCCATAGCATCTGCCTACCACCTCCTGGATTGTGAAAACCAAAAATGTCTTCAAACATTGCTAAATGTCCCCTGGGGAGCAAAATCATTCCCAGTTGACAACCACTAGTCTAGGGAATGGGAATAACATTGGTAGTAACTAGTAACATTACTAGTATGTGTCAGGTGCCATGTTTGGCCCTTCACATCATCTCGAACTCTTTCAATAATCTCAATTGGCAGATACAATTCCTATTTTAAAAATGAAGAAGCTATGGCTCAGACACATTAGATAAGTTGTCCAAGGTTGCTAAGGAAGTAAGGTGTGCTTCAATCTGAAATGAGGTCTGCCTTCCTCAAAGCTTATGTTCTTTTTACTATACAAAAGGTTTTGCTATGTGTATATATGTTGGATGGGGGGGTTATATGTGAAAATTTAAAAAAAGTATGTGTATATATGTGTGTGTGCGTGTGTGTGTGTATAGAGAGAGAGAGAGTGTGTGTATATATATGTAATTTAAAAGAGATGGAACTCTCATAAATGAAACTGCTAAAAGCAGACACACTTTGATAGAGGGAAGGGAAGGAGACTTAGAGCCCTCCAATTTTCCTTCTCCTCTGCAAGGTATTTTCTCAATGAAATACCAAAAATTACAGGACAGAATTTGAAAACTACTGTACTACCCTACACTGCCTGGCCCCTTCAAAGAACAAGCACTATGTCTCTGGTTTCAAAAGAGCCGCCATTTCACATGTGAGACTCACAGGATGACCAGGATACCGAAGGAACAACTAATCCCCACACATCAGACAGCGTGATCTCAAAAATGTAAATCATGTTGTATCATTTCTATCAAAACCCTCCTTGGTTCTGACATCATGGTCTGTTGCAAAAACAACAGGTTTATGTACAGAGCACTTAGGAAAGAGTGCTCCTAAAACACAAACCAGAAAAAATGCTGCTATATTTAACTTCCCAGACCCAATATAACAGGACCCCCCCCCCCAACTCTGATCAGAATCCTACATCCTATCTGAATGCTACACTATTGCTGCTGGAAATGTTAAAGAGTAGCACAGATAACTGGCTCAATGATATATTAAGACAATTAGTTTATAGCTTTTACTATCTATAATTTATGTTGATAGCCTCACTCTCCCAGTTTATAAAATATTTAAAAATTGAGTCTTTCTATAGTAAACCTTAAGAATTCTAAGAAGGTATCCAAATAAAATGGTTAAATTATTCAGTTAAGACATTTTCAAAGGAAAATATTGCTGTAAATAAACTCTAAAAAAATGGGGATATAAAAAACATGGTTAACAGTAAATCTGAATCACACATGCTTTAGAAATTAAAAAAGATGAAACTATAAAAAAAAGAATAATGAAGTCTATTACATTATGCTCCAATGAAGAAATGAAGTTACCAGTGTAGAAAAAATTCTCAGGGAAATACAGAGGAAAAATAGGCTTTTACAACTGGACAGCATTTGAGTTAAGATTAGAATAAAACAAACCAAATTAAATTGTTTATTCCCCTAAAGAGAATGCTCTTAATCATTTTAAAGCTAAAATTTCTTTTCTCATAATTAGCTGAGTTGTTTTCATGAATCAGATATGAGCAAGTTCATCAACAGAAATCTGCCACAGAGACTGATCTAGCTGGAAGCACGAGTTAACACAAAAGAAAAGAAAGAAAATTATTTCCTCATTATGCCAAGATTTAGTCACTGGAAAAAAAAAAGAAAAATGATAGTTTTCACTAAATATGACTATCAGGAGAATATAACAGTAATCATAGCAATCAAAATTACTTCTGTTTCAAGTGCAATAAATGGAAATTCCTAAATAGGAAAAAGCAGAAATGTCTACACATTCAGAAAATTAATGTCTATTTTCAATTCTTATCTTAAAAGTCTACTTAACTAATTTTTTAAAAATTTAAAAAAGAATCAGAAATCTTTAAAATATGTGGGTGTAAAATCTTTAAATGATAAAGTCTTGCAGGGACTTATCTCCTAAACAAGACCTAGCTATACACAGATTCAGTATAGGTATTTCAAGTAGCCTGAACTCAGTGGTTGCCCCTTGGGCTTCAAAGAATGCAGAATAGCAAAATCCCCTGCAATCATAAATGCAAAACCTGTAATTATGGTTATTTAACAAATGGTTTCTGTTAAGATACTTGATGATGAAATTCCCATCCTCTTAGATGTCAGTGCCCAAATTTTATTCAGCCTTTACTCATAAGTAAATATATTGTAACTGTTATTTGATTAAATGTCAGTGGTCATTAGGCCCAGTTCTTAAGTAAGAAGGCTTAAAGAAGGCATGCCACAGAGGGTGTGTAATGGATTATGAAGAGAGATGATGAAAGGAAGATTGTTTTAATAATTTGGCGATGTAAGGCAGTGTTTCACCTTAAATAAAGTAACCACAAAAGCTTTAAAGAAGCAAAGGACTACTTTGGCAGCAAGAGGAAGGGAAGATCAGAAGTGGTAAAATGGGTAAAGTCAAGTGATGAAGAATCATAGCAGAGAACAGCAGCATTCTTAAGTTTTATTTATATTGCCTTACGTGTTTATCCTCTCAACAACTGTCAGGTAGGAAGACCAGCTATTATGCTCATTTCCATTTTATAGATGAGAAACTGAAGCTCTCTGACTCTCTGGCTTTTTTTTTTTAAATTTTACTTTGGAATAATTTTATATTTTCAGAAAAACTAGTACAGAGTTCCTGTATACTCTTCACCCAGCCTTGCCATCCCACCATGTCATATCTGATCTTACAAGCTAAGCAGGGTCAGGTCTGCTTGGTATTTGAATGAGGGTTTCTGTGGTTTTTCATCAAGGTAAAACATATTGCCAGAAAGAGTTAAGATTCCCATTCCAAAACCAGTGCTCTTTCTACTAAAATACTGACTTCTATAACAAAACTCCTTTTCTCAGATATAAAATTTTCTATCTGATCAAGTAAAATTAGCTGACTTTTATTACTATATGTTATAACTCTAGAAACTTATAAGATTCACAATATTCTAAAAAATTCTATCTGAAATGCTATTTAGTGATTGACAAGAAATTGACTTTACTTACAGAATTGAAAACCCTCAAACTTGAACTATGTGCAGTTTTGATAAGATCTAGAAATGTATTCTAAAATGAATACGTTGTTTAAAAAAACTTAAGTGGACAAATGTCATGGAATTATCTTACATAGTACCTACCAAAGATACAGACTACACTTACTGAGTCATTTACTGGGGGATAGCAGTCAATGTTATTTTAAATATTTTCCAATAACTTGATCTTATATATGCTGTAAATTCTTTGGTTCTCCTTCTAGTCACTAGGAAGGGCAGATTATTTCTAAACTGAATACCACTTTGTGTATATCCATAAAAACTTTGCCACATTGTATATTTTTATAAAGATTTTGTCAATGACAGCTACCATTTCTTAAACACCCACATGTTATCACAAATCCTTTCCAACAGTCCTAAGATATAGGTCCAGATAAGGAATCTGAAATTCAGAAACATTAAGTAACTTGTCCAGGTCAGTATCACACCTTGGATAAGGGATGGAACTGTGATTTGAATACCTAGGTCTGTCTGACCGCAAAGCCCATGTTCTGGTCATCACAACATGCAGCCTAAAGAGAACATCAGAAAGAAGACAGGCACACCACAAACAGCTTGGTAAAAGATAAAAAATGATGTCATTCTATAACAAAGATATTATAATCTTTTGTGATGACTCACATCCTTGATTAGGAAAATGATGCCAAGGGAATAAATACATTGGCTAAACATTCTGAGAATATGTATAGTATGTGTGTATGTTTGTTAGTTTCTAGGTTTTAAGTGGGAACACATCATCATGACATAAGCATGGTCTCATCTATCTGGAAAGGTTCATCCTCTTCCACTGAGTAAGAAGCAACAAGAAAGATCCACGTGGGAGGAGCAGGGTGAGAGTAAAAGTGGGGGGAGAGGAGAGTTTAATTAGCCAGTCGTAGCAGGTCAATAACCATGATGATCACTGGGGCAACAGGTTTCATTACTAGATTGCCCAGTGTTGCAGGTGGATTAAAAATAAAACAAAACACATGGACAACATTGAAATAAGTAACAGAAATCTGCACAATAAAAATATGACCTTTCCAAAATAATAAATTAAGATTCTTCATAGCGTAAAAGCAATCCTCTTAGAATTCTTTTATATTGGTTCCTTCTTGGTACATTTACAAAATGATAAACTACAATTTGGTTTATACACAACTTTTAAGTAATACTCCTACTGTACTACATCAGGTATCCCATATAGTTAAATGAGCATGCCCTGTTACTTTGCATACTCTCCTTTACATAGTGTTCTTTAAAAGAGGAGGTAGAAAAACACACAACCCAGATGGTACTTACTTTCTATAGCACAGTATTTTAATTTCTCAAGTAGCAGAATGAATATTTTGATTAACAAAAAAAATCTAAAATCAAATCCTTTTCCCTATTTTATTCCTAAATTTGAGACACAGGAAACATCCTAATAATAAATACCAATGATTTCTCCAACCTTTTGATGATAAGTTTTGATGAATAAAACTCTTCAAAGATAGTATAAATCTTGGGCTGAAACACATTAAGACATTAAGACTTGTCCTATGGTTATGAATATTCTTTGAAAATCATAGCCCATGACAAAATATTCCTTCAATATAAAAAGACTTCATTTGTCAATTATCTGGAAAAGAATTAACAAGGGGAAAAAAATCAATGTCCTAGGTAAAGGGTTAAGGGGAACTTTGGAACTGACAGTAAGAGTCCACAAAAAACCTTGTGTTAGAACACTAGGATGAGCCATTTCTACAGCTTCCTTGACACATTAAAAGACAATGAGTTCACATGATAGCTAAGAACTGTCTGCTCTCATGATGTGTCACAAAAATCTTGTTTCACAACTTATGAACTTCTGAGTTAATTTCACTGGCACAAATTAGAAATAGATTGCATGAAAGAACCTGGATTTCTACTAGCATCAGGCAAAACAGAATCCAATCATTGCCAAACAGGTTGGAACTATCAAATTCTTTCCATTTACTAGACTGTTAACTAGAACAATTTTTATATCAGACCAGGTCTGCCTTAAGAAACTAATTGCTTTCTAGAAGTATATTCTTAACTTATCAACCCAAGCGGCTCATTCATAGGTTTTATTAGTTAAGATTATTTTTGGCTACATACAATCTAACCCAAAATTATAGTTGCTTAGGCAAGATGTAAGTTTACTGTTTCTCATATAAGTGAATTCTGAAGATAAGTACTCAGGCTTGACATAAACACTCACTGAAGTCATCAGGGCCTCAGTCTCCTTCAGCATCTACCCTGACATTTCTTAATTCAGAATGGTTTCAAAAGCTCTAGCCATCACAACTGCATAAAACACACAAATGTAGGAAGGAAAGAAAAAGGGTGTAGCCCTTCTCTTTAAAGAAAACTAGAGTAAGTCCTCATGTCATGTAGTTGATAGGTTCTTGGAAACTGCAGCATTAAGCAAAACAACATATAACAAAAACAATTTTTTTTCCTCTCATCAATGTTATAATGAAACGATGTTGAAGGAAAGGAAGTCACTTGAGGACCTGCTATATGATGATGTTAGATGAGGACTGTACTAGGAAGTACCACAGAATATTTATGGGTCACACAAATGTAATGAATTTTATAGCTCAATCATATACCACCATGGTAGAAACAGCTAGCTACCTGCCATTCAATATCCATGCTGTCCTTCTTCTGTAACAAAACTCTGATCTGTAGTTGGGTATTTTGCCATCCAGACAAAATACCACATCTCTCTTTTTTTACTTTGTGGCTAGATTTGGTCATATGACTGGGTTGTGGCCAATAAAATGTAAGCATAAATTAGGATTAATAGGAGCCTCTAATGAGTTTAAGAATGAGGATCGTCTTCTATCACATAACTCACAAACATTTTTTAATGTAATCTATTTTTATGTATGTTTAAACTTCATGGAGTGCTTTCAAGGGATAAGGAGAGGGCAACATTAAGTCAAACAAATAACCATTAATATTGTCCTAACTCCAAAAAGATTAAGAAGCACTAGTCTAGGAAGAAATAGATTTAGTTGCATTTAATCTATTTATACCTTAGGGTTAGCATAACAACAACTCAAGGAAGGCAAGTGATATGAAAAGGGACTTGATGAATGATTCACTCCAATGGGTACTTCAATGCTTTGCCATTTTGCATAAATGCCAGCTGGTGGGATGGATCATTTCTCTTAACCTGCTCTATTCTAAACCTTTACTGGAAGCCTAGCTATAGCTAATGAAAAGCCATCAACCTGAAACTTCATCAGAGAGAGAAAAGATGACTGATAAGACATTGGGGGGTATGAGGGGTGAAGTGATCCCAAGAAAAAGGAACTTGAAAATAACAGAGACTATCTTCAGAGCTGGATATAAATAAATGCAGGATGGATTTTAATGAAGAGGACATAATACCTGAAAAATACTGCTTCACTTTTTAATGAGAAAGACACAAACAAAAAGCCACCTCACAGGTGGCCTTCTGGATCCTTGAGTGCAGCCTTTTGACTGAATCCAAATTTTACAGAACAAACAAATCCTTTTAATAAAGGGATTTTTCTGTGAAGTTTAGATTCAGTCAAGGGGTCAAACTCAGGGATCTGGAGGGCCACATGGGGCCTTGAGGCCGCAGGTTCTCCAACCCTTTGAGAGACATTTTATGCCATTAGAGAAAGATTAGAGTGACTGGTGATGAGAATGCTGAGCTGGGAATCAGAAGACCTGGATTCTGTGTCTTGGTTTTACCTCTAACACATGATAGGAATCTCTAGGTTAAGTCACTTTATCTCACTGTGATTGAGTTCTCTCTTCTTTAATATAGCTCTGACCTTCTGTGGTTCTGTGTATATCCTCTATCTCAGGCAAGTCCTGAAATCTTTAGAAATATTTAATAACCATGGGTCCCAAGATTTAAGAGATCAGATAACCTATTCAAGTCCACATTGGGAAATACTCTCAGACTATTTGCAATGATTCTTTATATAGAAGAAATATCACTGAAAGAAGCCATCAGGTTCCTAACTTCTGGAAATCATCCAGATATTTCAAAACTAGAAGTGTGTTAGAACCACTTCACCTGTAGCAATGATACAGCTATGTATTCTCCAGCATCAACTTTGTACTAGTCTCCTATCTCTCTTATCTCCTGCACAGAAAGATTTTTCCCCCTGATTTAAGGAATCAGGAGGCATAATGGAGGGAAAAAAAAAAAAAGAATCCAGATACTTTTTATCAGGGCAATGAAAGGATAGAACAATCACTACCACTATGGCCTCAAATAGCTCCTCCTCAAGATGCTCCTGGGGGTGGGGAATCTGTGGCCTTCTAGGTCCTTAAATGTGGCCTTTTGACTGAATCCAAATTTTACAGAACAAATCCTTTTATTAAAAGGGGTGCAGCAGAGAAAGATGAAGCTTTTCTTGTCTCCTTTGGCGCTTAAAAAAGAACAACCTTGAAATCAGAAGGCTGCAGGTTCCCCACCCCTCAAACCACTATGTGATTCATATAAAGACTAAATGCTAAATTTGTCTTTTTAAAATAAATAAAATACATGTTGAAAGCTATTATCAAACAGTTGTTTCTCAGAGATTTATACCTAAGAGATTATAATATTCAAATGCATGTCAATGTTCTTTGAAAATAAGTATGAAAAATAACTTTAAATGGATGTTTGAGTCCCATAAACATGGATGAGCAGAAGAAATGGGAAACCACAATCAAATAATGTCAGTTATTTGTAAATCATCATGGCCTCCAACTTTTTCACTGACTTGTTAGGTAAAGGCAGACATTCTACAGTATAAAAAAAGTCTTTGGTATTCTGATTATAAGGAAATATAGTGAGGCTTCAAAACTGTGTGTTAAACCTAGTGGACACGTTTTAAACTTCCTTTGAGAAAGTTAATGTCTGTTTTCTAACAGCGAACCAAAGCAATAGGTACTATCAGTAGGTAGAGAATGTGAACATACCTTTATATATTCCTTGAGAGAGGCATATCCTATCCCATTAACTGAAGAAAGAAAGAAAAAAACCCCGTCATGTCCTTATTAAAAAGAAGTCAGGTTTGGTATGCTTGTGACACTTCAAAGAACATATTATGTGGGAAAACAAAATAAACACTTAACCTGGCAGATGAAAATGGATTTGGGGTTTCAACATACTTGGCAGACAGGTAGAATTAAATTCAAGTCAAGTATGCAGAGAAACTAATATATTATTTAAATATTTGCTTAAGTAATATAGTATTTAAAATAACATATTTGAAGAAACTTTTTATAGAAATGTTTTAGTTTTAGTGAGGATTTTTTTTAAGAGAAAGAGTTTGACTGGAGGTACATTTTACTTTCTTTCTTTGTCATTCTGTGAACTTTAGTGGGCTTTTATATTTATTCTTTCAATAGCTATTTTCCTAAGATAACTGTACAGTATCCCCTGTAGCTTTTTCTTTTAAAGAAAATTAGATCTAGATTATGAAAATCATTTTTGAAATAAAACACTGATAGTCTCAAGATAAACCTAGTATATACATGCGCATGTTATAAAATGTTGAGTGAATGAATTGGATGGATGGTCTAGTGTTGTAAGCAGCTAAGGCACTGTCTGTCTACTCTTGCTGCCTCCATCTCCTCAAGGTTATCTACTAGCCTCTATGTCAGAGAGGCACAACATGACCCTGCCTTCTAGCCACACTGCCAGATCCAGGCTTGGACACCTGACACAAATTAGGTCAATCAGAGGCCATTTCCTGAGACTTGAGATTGGTAATACAGTGAGTTGGGCCTGTCTCTCTCAAGGTGATGAAGGTAACTGCTGGTGGCATGTCACCCTCAGGTAAAAAAACATAGCTGAACAAGGAGAGAAAAATTAAGCCTATGTGAGAGAAGCAGAAATCAGAAACAGTGAATAAAAATTTCATTTCATTGGTGGCTGAGTTGTAATTCCTGACGCCCAGCTGTATTCCAATCTTTAGGTTGATAAGAAGATACATACACTTATAACATGAGAAATTTTGTATGTATAGAGTTAACTTTCTAAATAATATATCAAATAGAATATGAGTGAATACATATTTAGCTTCTTTGTGATTCCCAGCATGAATCCATGATCTCTGTACAGTCTGTACACCAATCACAGAAAGAACAGTGGTAACTCCCATTGAAATACAACTCCCACGACAACTTTGCTTCAGCATCCTGAAAAAAATGCCCTCTTCCCCATATATAATCAACAACTTTTTTTTTACAAGTAGCACATTTAATTAATATACATCTTGTAATTAGCATCAGGACACTGCCAGAAACATTAACATAAATTATATAAAAGCCTAAAGATCATTGCAAAGTCCTTTACACAGTAGGAAATATGATCTTCCTAAATAACCTCATAAGAAAAAAGGCAGAGGTGCCAAATTTTACTCAATATTCATTTTTAATACTAACTAGTTTTCTGTTCCCAGAGAAAAGCTTCATAAAGGAGTTTTTAGGGATGACAAGCAGTTCTGTCTCATTGAAAATTTGTGATCACATAAAAATTCACATTTAAAACTAAAATACAGAATTGCCCAATTCATAAAAATGTTTTATCTTAAAGTTTGTTTCAGATACAACATCCTACAAATGTATCTTCCAATAGAAACACTTTACCAGATGGTAGTTAGGTTCACAAGTAATGTACAAAAACTTCTTTAATCTATACATGCTTGGACTATACAAAGGGCCATAATTAATTAATTACAAAAATTCTGTCCTCTTTCCATAGGACCAGTATTAGGCAAAATTCTGAAAACACGAAATTGGTCTATGATATCTTCTCACTTTATTTCTGAAATCTTCTCAACTTGCTAACATCTCTCTCCAGAATTTTTCTCTTTCCCACAAATATAGCACATCACTTAACATTCCCTACTCTTCAAATTTCTCTAGAGTTCAAAACTACTTTACCTCTAGTCCTTACCAACCAAAAATTTTTAAAGTCCTTCTCAGCTAATGATTAAGAGGTAAGCAATCCGATTCACACTAATATGTAAATAACTGAGTGTCCTTGGCCCTTCATGTGTTTTTAAAAATCTTGAAAGAAGACACAGTAATCTCTTATCAACTATGGTTTTAAAAATTGTGGACTTAAGATAATGAGGTTTCACATTTGTAAACCAAATATGACAAATCCATTATCTTTTAAAATGTGATTTTGTTCAGAAATTAACTGACGTGGCTGACAGAAAGAAAGCAAAAAGAAAGGAAAATATCTTTATCACACTTGAAATTAGGGAGGCTAATCACCAAACTCAAGGAATTTCTTCCAGATAAAGGCCAGAATGGAAGAAATATAAAACTTTCCCACTACTTTCTTTTTCCAGCTAGTGCATGCACCCACAAGATTTCCTTCCTAGCACTTCTCATTTTGTAACTGTGACCTTAAGCAAGTTACCTAATCTCTGTGCTTCAGTGTTCTCATCTATAAAGGGAGCATAGTAATAGAA
This sequence comes from Daubentonia madagascariensis, assembly GCA_023783475.1. NCBI lineage: Eukaryota > Metazoa > Chordata > Mammalia > Primates > Daubentoniidae > Daubentonia > Daubentonia madagascariensis. The sequence continues at coordinate 325,027 of JAKFHU010002080.1, forward strand.
ACTACCTCATGCGTAGCCTGTGAAGAAAAGAATACACTAGATAATACATATATTGAGGTTTAGAATAGTATCTGGCATGTAGTAAGTGCTATATAGGACTCTGTTAGCACTACTACTATTACAAAGATACTGCAACTGATTGAACTTTACTTGGTATAGGAGGATATCTTTGCTACGGTCAATTAGAATTATACCATCAATAGTAGAATCTTTGCAATACTTTGGATTGAGATGTAAAATGAATATAAAAATCCTTTATACCACCCAAAGGTTCACAGGTTATCTCCCAGCCTCAGCCTCCCAAGTATTAATAGCTGGGGACTACAGGCATGCACCACGACACCCAGCTAATTTTTTCTATTTTTTGTAGACACGGGGTCTCGCTCTTTCTCAGGCTGGTCTCGAACTCCTGGCTTTAAGCGATTCTACCGCCTCAGCCTCCCAAAGCACTAGGATTACAGGCGTGAGCCACTGCACCTGGTCCATAGTTCTACTTTTAATTTTTTGAGGAACCTCCATACGCATACTGTTTCCCACAAAGGCTGTACAAATTTACTTTCCCATCAACAGAGCACAAGAGTTTCCATTTCTGTAAACCCTAATTTACACTTGTTAGCCTTTGTCTTTTTGATAACAGCCATCCTAACAGGTGTGAGGTGGTAATCTCACTGTGCTTTGATTTGCATTTCCCTGATGATTAGTAATGTTAAGCACCCTTTCATGTATCTGTTAGCCATTTTTATGTCTTCTTTGGAAAATGTCTATTCAGGTCCTTTGTCATTTTTTAATTGGGTTTTTTTGTTGTTATTGAGTTATCGAGTTCCTTTTTTATTTCTCGTATTAACCCCTTATCAGATGTATGGCTTGCAAATATTTTCTCCCAATCCATATGTTGCCTATTCATTTTGCTGATTGTTTCCTTTGCTGTGCAGAAGCTTTTTAGTTTGATATAGTCCCACTTGTTTATCTTTGCTTTTGTTGCACCTCAGCTTTTGGGGTGTGGTATCCAAAAAATCATTGCCAAAGCCAATGTCAATGTCAATGTCCCTATGTTTTCTTCTGGGAGTTTTATGGTTTCAGTTTTACATTTGTCTTTAATCCATTTTGAGTTGATTTTTGGGTATGGTATAAGATAAGGATTTGATTTCATTTTTTGTATTTGGACATCCACTTTTCTCAACACCATTTATTGAAGAGACTATCCTTTCTCCATTGTGTATTCTTGACACCTTTGTTGTCTGTCATTAGTTGATAAATTTGGGACAGTGCAAGTCAATACCGAAGCAGTGTGGTAGAGAATGTGTATAGCCAGAACTACAGAAAAGCCACTACTATAATTTGAACAGGAAGTTACTCAAGCAATGAAAACCTTTAGCAATTGGAAACCATTCATAAAAGATGTGCTAAAGAACTCCTGATACAAAAAGTTCCTAAAGGTATATAACTAATTACAATATCGTTTTGTAATCTTATGTGAGTCAGAAGAAATGACTGATTTTAGATAACTGAAAATTGCATTCTTTAAGCAAAATAGAAAAATATATAATAATATTCACATGTAACAGCTATAAAATTAAACCTATTTTATTCATTATATATGGACAAAAATATTTACTGAAAGTTTATAATATTCAAGGCACTGTACTAAGTACAGAAGATATGAAAGTAAATGCCCTCAGAGAGCTTATCTAGCAAGTTAAACTAAGCAAACACAACTAGTCATACCATAATCTATTACATACTGAAATATCTGATCTGAGACATTGCCAGATGGAGAAGGTTCAGGGGAAGGGAAGCAAAGCAAATACCCATTTTGGGAACTCCAAGTCCTAGGGAATTCCATAAGTAATGTGAGTGTGTGGGTGTACATGCATATTTTGGGAGGGAATATGGGATAAGAGGGGAAGTAGGAATGGTGGAAGATGAAGACGGAATGGCTGGTTAGGCAAGATTATAAAAGATGTATTAATACCATGCTAAGGAGTTAAGATTGCTCTGTAGAAAATGGAGAGTCATGAAAAGCTAAAGCATGGCAGGATCTGATTTGCCTTTTGGACTGATGCTATGAAAAGTTCCAAACAGACATGTTAACACAATGGATTACACTAATCACTAAGTATTTATGGACTAATCCAAATTTCTTAATTCTAAATGAGAAATACAATGATCTAGAAATAAGTCTAATTACACTAAACAGCTTGATTTGCACGATTTACCATAAAATAGTGGCAACAAAAGAACTAAACTGAAGGTAATTCCTCAGCATGGATGCAAATAAAGGAATAGGGGAAATTATCTATACCAAACAAGCAATGATCTGTTAATTCCACTAAATGAACTGAAGCATTAAAAAGACAAAAATCTTGCCACAGAATACACTTATTTTCATATTTAAAAATACTAACTTGTTGAGATTAAACCAATAAAGATAAATAAAAGCCAGACTATGTAACAACAATCTGCCCACCTACTGTGGGGAATGTGGTTAAATGAGAAAGAATAGGGAAATATAATCCACAAAATGTTCAAGGCAAAAATATTTTGGTTATTGCAACAACCACGACTTGAGAACTATAAACATTAAATGTAAATTAGTGGTAAATCCTGTGGTGTTCTTAAATTCAATGATATTTTAAAACTCTTCTCTGCCAAGGTGTTTTATAAACATGTTGACTTGGTCTCTAAGAAAACCCTTGAAATGTATCTTTAAAAGAGAAGGATTTCATTTTAAAATGAACAAACAAATTATTTGAGACAGAAAATATTGATTGATTCTATAAAAAACTTAATTGAACAGTATAATCAGCATGTGGTAGTCAAATATCCATTTATGCAAGACTAAACACAGCAGTCCAGCAAGGCCAGCACACGTGCATTCCCACTGGTGGACACAACTGTTTACAGTTTGCAGTGCTGATGTGTATCTTTACCTTAAGAAATGACTCTGTTTTACTTCCTTTGATGTGGGAAAGGTGGAAGTGAATAGCAATCATTGTTGCTATGTTTTACTACCAAGTCCTGATTTAAAATATTCTGTCTGCATAACAACAGACAGTTGTGGATATCAGATCATACGTTCTGATTTGGATTAGGGAAAACAGGATTACTATTAATATGAGTATGGTTTCAATGCTGCCACTATATATTTTGCTCGCTGGCAAACTAAGGAAAGGAATAGGGAAAAGAAACTTTTAAAATTTCACTCAAAAACTAACAGTGAAAAGTTCTACATAGGTCTGAGGTTGGAAGACAAATGTTAGTGGTACTAAAATTTTTATCATGAAAGATAGTAGTCATCTGATTCATCTGGCTGTAAAATTTTTCTACAGCAAAGCAGTAATCTCAAGAGATTATGTATCCGGAAATGGTGGAGAATGATTAAAAGACAAAAAACAAAAACATGAACACCTCTGGTTTCACACCCATACAAGGGGTGCTCTAATCAAAGCAGAAGCCTGACTCCATCCTCAGTTAGAGCTCATAGTTCACATGGTTAAGAAAAGCCTAAAAAGATCCCTTGAAAATCACCTGTTAAATCTGATATATTCAGCTACAGAATAATAGAGATCTAGGTAAGAGTTAGGGAATGTTTCATTTTTATAAAATCTGTAATTTACTTTTCATATCATTAATTGAAAAATGCCTTCTCCAGAAGACATCTTTCCCAGGTTTAGACAAGCATTTATGGCAACAAATACATAATTCTTTACCATTATATAATAAAAGGACAGCTACAGCTATGGATAAAATGTAACTTGATAGGGTCTATAAAGTCACAAATGGACATCGGTTCAGAGCTACGTATTACAACTATTTTGGGTTCTTCTAAAGTCTAATAATACTACCTGTTCTGTAGTTGTGTGGCCCCCAGACCCCAGGCTGGACCAGTACTGGTTCACAACCTGTTAGGGATCTGGCCACAGAGCTCCGCCGCCCCACCTCCACAACCCTCCCCCCTTGGAAAAATTGTCTTCCATGAAACTTAGGAAACCACAGGATGCGAGCAAGCGGAGCTTCATCTGTATTTACAGCTGTTCCCCATCATTTGCATCACCACCTGAGCTCAGTCCCCCCACTGCCCCGCCCATGGGTGGAAAAATTGTCTTCCATGAAACCGGTACCTGGTGCCAAAAAGGTTGGGGACCACTGCGTAGGTCCTAGGCCAGAAAAACATATACTAAATTACATTAATTCTGCTCTGTGTAGCTAGATTTACCAAAGGTTTCTTGGAGGTATTTCTACTAATACACCCTGAAGAATAATTTCATAAAATATTTTATGAAATAATGGCCCTGCCTGAGGTTTAGTCATGAAAATCTCTCAAAGAAATAATGTGCCCTACACCTCAGAATAAACTAAATTTCAAATAAAATAGCAAGTGAAATAGAAAATATATGGCTCAATCACACAACCAATAGTCCACTAAGAAAGTTCAAAATTAAAAACCAAATATAGTAATAATATGAAGAATAGCAACCATTTATCGAGCATGTATTCCCTTTACTCAAGTACTCATCTTTTGATTTGTAAGTTATTACCACAGGATTCTGAGGGTACAAGCCTTTTTTATAGTCATAGCCTCAGGACCTAGTATGGTGACTGACTTAAAAAAGAATGTCAGTAATGCTGAATGAACTGAATGAATAAAAGAGTGGAAGGACAGATGGATGACTGGTTTGCCTGACTCCAAAGAAAATGATTTGCACTCACTCTACCATGCTGTCTCTTAGGGAAAACTTCCTAGAGATTTGAGCAGAGAGCCAAGGTTATAACACATCACTCTGTATTCATACTGTGATAATGTTAAAGTCATTTACACTTAAGGACCTTCCTGGCTATCTTTCAAGCACCCATTCCTTCCTAAAGCTCCAGGAATCCATGCTTTTGCAGGAGGCTGGCTACACCCTCAGCTTTAGGGATGAAGTGTATGACTTAGGATAAGCCAGTCAGGACATTTCATCCTACCAGCTATTGTTGCTGGCAGGGGTTTGGGGAGATTTTGTGACTGAAGCCTTTTCAAGAGTAAATCTTGGGACAAAGGCATTCTCTCTGTTTGGACCTGGAACTTCGATAGCCATCTGTGCTCCTGTGAGAAATCAGTTGGAAGATTAGGCCAACAAAAACAGAAAAGGGCAGGAAAAAGAAAATTATAGGGAATTGGAGCTGGAAATCCAAAGCACATTAACTTCAATATTAAACCCTGCTTGAAGCCAAATCTACCTCTGGACTTTGTTTATCTGAACTAATACATTTCCTTGATTGTTTAATTCAATTTGTACTGGGTTTTTTGTTAACTGCAATCAAAAGCATCGTGCAAAAATATTAACTATTTTCAACTTTTATGCCATTATTACAGCTGTGGAGAGTCTATATGACACTGTACAGGGTTATATTCTCCTACCCTTCATTTCTATAACATAATACCTACATATCACCCAAATTGGAACAGCAGCTTTCTGAAATATTTGAGAACCTAAAGTCAAATGAACGATAGCTGCAGAAAACATTTAAAGGACTAAAAATCAACATCTACTTTATCGATATTTAAGATATTTATTTATTTATTGAAAGCATCCAATAAATGCTGTAGCATTTGTACAAAAATACCCATGAAGTTGGAATCTTCCTGATATAATCATGTCTCAAATAAAATGCAAAATAAACTTTATTACCTTCAGTATGACAACTCATAGATATCCTTTTTCATTCTAAATGCATATTGTATTCCCTACCTCTTTACACTGTCTTGCATCTAGGATACAAGGGATAATTAAAAAGAAAAACATGCATCGGAAACAACTACTTACTTAGTCAATCACATACTTTGTAGTTTCTAAAATTTACTGTTTTACTGATTTCTACCTGCTAGCATTTCAATACTGCAACAGGGGCCTTCCTTGACTCCCTAGAAGATAATCAATGATGTATCCTTCTCCACACCATACATTTACTTGTATTAGAATACAAATATGAATTATTTATGTGTATTGCTTGATACTTTGAGGAGACCACCTAAACAACTTCAATTCCTCCTTCATCTGTTCAGTCTTAACTACAAGCACCTAAAGAGCCTATTTAATTTGCCTCATAAAGCATATCCTTCAGCATCACATATAAACTAAATGCTTCTGATGGGGAAAAGAAAAAGAATAAAATGAAAAGGGAAAAATGTAGAATAGAGGAAATCAAATGATGATTAAGAAAAACTCAACAGAAATGATAGCTATGTAAAATCAAAACAACATAAATTTATAAATTCAATTCACTTGAATCCAACATCAGCCACTATTAGCATGTTGATATATTTCCTTCCAGTCCTAATTTCAGTGTGTGTGGGAATATATATATTCCCCTTATCACTGGGTAAATAGGGTTCTCTCACCCCATTTTCACCGTTATAAAAAACATTGTGATGAACAGCCTTGTGGGTAAGAATGTTCATATGATCAAAATTTCTGATTATATCTTAAAGAGAAATTACCAAATGTGAGTCCACTAAGTTGAAGTATATTCACGCTTTTAATGCTTCTAATTGATATTTTAAAAGACTTTCAGGTTCTTACCAGTTTACATTTCCACCAACAGCTAGTATGTGCCCAATCTCACCTTACCCTTGACCATTTTATAGGCAAAACCAGCATTATTTCATCACCAGTAAGCAGATATTTTGTATATTTGTTATTTTTATTTCTTCTTTTTCATATCCTTTGCCAAATTTTCTATTGGAATGTTATTTTTATTGATTTTACAAGATCTATGTAAATAAACAATATTGATACTTTGTGTAATCTTTGCAATATTTTTATGTGTTTGCCTCTTAATTTTTGTTTTTCTTGAAACAGATATAATTTTTATATGATCAAATTTATTATAATAGTCACTACCTTTGTAATTTTTTCCCCTAAACTGGACTCTAAATCCTTTCAGAAGATTTTAATAGATTCTGTTTCCTCTCTTGAAAATTCACAATGTATACAAAATGTATACAATGTATACAAAGGCTTCTGACAAGTCCTAAAAGAAACCTCTTAAAAATTTTAACCTAGCATTTCACAAAATCATTTGAAAATAGACCACTCTCCCCCTTACACACACAGTGCATCTGTGAACACCATGAGTAGTGTTTCTCAAAAAGCTTATTGGAAAACCAAAAGCCTAGAAAGTCCTTCCATATCCACAAATTAATATTAATCTGTTTATTTCTATATTTTTAAACAGTTTTACTTTTTTACAGCAAATTCTTTAATATTCACTGGGATATATTTTGATGCAAGTATATAACATTAAGAGCTACATTTATGTCTTTCCTTCCAAATAGTTCTCCAGCTATCTTGGCATCTTTCTCCCACTGATCTCTAAAGACAACATTGCAACTAAATTCTTCTCCGTTCTTAATCGTGCCATTTATCCTCTTCACTGGTGCACCTATTGGGTTTTACACCAGTATCGCACTATTTTACTATGGTAGTTTCACGGAGTATTATAATATCTGGTAATATAAATTGAACTCTGTCCTCTACCCTCTTAAATGAAATTTTCTTGGCTATCCTAATCTTTTGATAATTTCAGATCAAGTCTAATATCATTTTATAAAGTTTTTAAAAAAAATCTTGCTGAGATTTTTGTTGAAATTACATTAAGCCAATACATTAATTTTGGAAACAACGGAGACATTTAAAATATTCAGTCTTTGTATCCAAGAGCATAGTGTTTCCTCATTTATACACTCATGTCTCAGTAATTATTAAATATTACTTGCATATTTATTATCTTACATTTCTTATTAATATAAAGTTTTCTCCAACTAATTTTTTTTTGGTATTGTTTGATTGAGATTGTTTTTCTCTACAATTTTACTTACTGACTATTACTAAATTATGGGGGAAGCTACTAATTTTTATCAGTATCTACCTGACTTAATGAAGACTTTTATTGGCTTTAATAGTTTCTGGATTGATTCTCAAGATAATTTACCTAAATTAAAAAATTATGTTATCTATACATATTGATAATTTTTGTCTCCTGCAAATAGCTATGCTTTTTCTTGCATTGGCTAATGCTCATTGAATTCTGGCAAATAAAAGTGGTAACAGTGGGCATTCTATTAATAGAATTTAATGGAACTCAAAAACTATAATGATGTCTGTTCATTTGAGTGAAATATTCTTTGTGATAATATGGGGGTACTTTTCTATTTCTAGTTTATGGAGAATTTCTAAAAAGTCTAGGAAGTGAATTTGTCAAATGTCTCTTTGTCATCTATTAAAACTATCATACGGTTATATTCCTTTGACCTAGTTATTTGGTATATAATAGTAATATATTTTCTAAAACCGAGGCATATTTGAATTCATGAAAAAAATGCTACTCAGTTGTGGTACCTTCTTCATATATACTGCCAAATTAAAATTGCTAATATTTTAAGATTTATGCATCTATATTCTTAAGTGACACTATATTATGATACTTTCCTTACTTTTGAGCCCTGTCTAAAGTTATGCTAGCTTTTTAAAATTTAATGAGAAGTTTCCCTTTTGTTCTATGCTCTGAGATGGTTTGGATAGCAATTAATTGATAATTAATTGTTTTATCAATGTTTAAAAGAGCTCTCCCATAAACTGGTTTGGATTCAGAAACTTTTGAGGACATAATTCTTTTAAAACTTTTAGCATTTCTTCCAAAGTTATTGATTTATCCAGGTTTAGTACTTCCTGTTGAGTAAAAATTAATCGTTTATATTTTCTTAGAAAAACATCCATTCCACTCATACACTGCTGGTGGGACTGCAAATTAGTATAATCTCTATGGAAAGTAATATGGAAATACCTCAAAGAATTCAAAGTAGGATTACCATTTGACCCAGCAATCCCACTACTGGGTATTTACCCAAAGGAAAAAAAGACATTTTATAATAAAGACATCTGCTCTCGAATGTTTATAGCAGCACAATTCACAATTGCAAAGATGTGGAAACAACCCAAGTGCCCATCAATACACGAGTGGATTAATAAAATGTGGTATACGTGTACCATGGAGTATTACTCAGCAATAAGGAACAATAGTGAATTAACACATCTAGTATTATCCTGGTTGGAGCTAGAACACATTCTTCGAAGCGAAGTGTCACAGGAATGGAAAAACAAGCACCACTGGTACTCACCATCAAATTGGTACTAACTGATCAACACTTACATCACACAGGACAATAATATTCATCAGGGGGCGGGCAGGCAGGTGGAGGGGATGGGAAAAACTTTCACTGAATGGATGCGGGGAACACAGTTTGGGGGATGACCACGATTGTAGCTCTGACACGGGCAGTGCATGGGCAATGTATATAGCCAAAGTGTTGTACCCCCATAATATTCTGAAATAAAAAAAAATCCATTCCATCAAGATTTAGAAATATAGTACTACCAAATTATATGAGAATTGATTTCTTTAGGCTATGGCTATATCCGAACTCACTGCTAATTTTTAATATCTGTCTTTTTTTTTGTTTTCCTTTAGACCTGTCATGGATTCATTCTACCATTTGGTGCTTATTTTTGTAAAGAATTTTTTAAGCTGACAAATTCAATTATTTGTTTTCTCTTTATTTCTGCTTTTATCTTTATATTTTCATTTTTCCTATTTTCTCTTTTTATTGTGAAGTTTCTAATTTTTACTTGATATTTAGTTTATTTTCATTTTTTTTCAATTTAATAATGAAAGGTTTAAAAGCTAAAAATGCTGCTTCTCTTTTTAAAAATACTTTGTCCATACTTGTTGAATTTTACATGAACTCTTCTCAGTCCTGTTATTATCTAAATAGTCTGTGATAGTAGTTTCTAATTTATTTGTTGTTCGTTCATTAGTTGCCTCTGTGATTTTTTTTTCCTTTTTAATTTTTAGTCAGGGTTTTGTTTAACTTCTGTTATTACTTTCTAGGTTTGTTTGTTTTCCACTCTGGTAAGGCAATATGCCCTATACATTTTTGCACTTTTGGAATTTGTTGACCGTGTGTTTGTGTGTGTGTGTGTGTGTGTGTGTGAGAGAGAGACACAGAGAGACAGACAGACAGACAGACAGACACACTCCTCATGGACAGCTGAATAATGGTGTTTTGTAATGGTTTTCAATTAAAAACTTACCTATCAGGGACAATGTACACTATTCTCGTGACAGGCACACTAAAAGCCCTGACTTCAGCATTATACAATTCATCCATGTAACAAGAATACTTCCACCCCCTATTATTTTGAAATAAAGATTATTTTAAAAATCTTTAAAAAATAGTGAAACGTTTTCATTGATGATATGCAGAGCAAATTCATATAATCGAAGAAGTGCTGGTTGAAGAAGGTGTCGAGGCAGGGTGGAGGCTAGAGCCCCACCAAACCTCTCCCACCATTCCTAAAGAGTCCCATGGTATCCTTGGAGTTACCTAGGTAATATTTTTAAATTTCTGCTCATTTATAAAATGTTGTATGTGCATCTAGTAGATAAACTTAGATATTTGTTAAAATCTTTTTTTCTCCCAAATCAATGTGTTAAGGACTGAGAATGGTGTGCTCCAGTCTCCACAATAAACGCATTTGTGTGACCTCTCCCCGCACTACCAGAGCCTTTGCTTGCTATGTTTCAATGCTCTGGAATTTGATGATTAACATTTTGTATCTACTGTATCTTCATTATAGGCAGTATCTTTTGGTAACACAGAATTAATGCCTTTATTCCATTTTAAAGCTTTTCTCGTTAAATTCTCTTTCCTCTGAAAGTAATATTGTTACCATTAGCATTTGTATTTGTCTCATACACCTCTGATTGTTTTTTTACTTTTAGCTTTTAAAAAATCTAGTAAAATTACATTTCTATTCCTATATAGTATATGTATCTATGGGCACAGTGTATGTATGTATGTAAATGTTATGCATATGTAAATGTCATGCAAATTCAAATGCATATCTATATCTGTATATATTGTGTGTATGTATAAACTATATACAGCTTTCTAGTATATAATTCTATTATTTCTTAATCCCATATACACTGAAATTTTTAACTTTTTTCTGAGTTTCAGTTTTTAACTCAACCTTTTAACCTTTTTTGGTACTTATAAATGTTTGTCTCACTAGGATTAGCCTTTTTTCTTTTATGTTAAATCTTATCTAAAATATTTTTGGACTCTTACTTTTACAGACATTTTATTTTCCTTTCCTTTATAATTAAAAAAAAATCATGATCTGTAGAAAGGGGGATAGTAGAAAGACAATTCAAAAATAAGAGAAGATGGACAACTTGTATAGCCATCCACCTCTCTACTTCTTCAATGAGTCTTCCAGTCCACTTACCTCCAAAAACTACCCCTGGGTCTCAAAACCCCCAGGGATCATAACCATGTTATACTTGAGGCACAAATGAATGATATACCTGATTTCTCTTACCATTCAGCCTTTATGAGAAACTGTGTTAAAATCTATGGCTAGTTCAAGTTAAGCAAATTCAGATGGCTAGCAGGGATCTTATCCAATTTAAAGTTTATTAAAAAAATTTTTAAGCTGCCTTAAAATTTTACGTACACCATTCTGCTTTCTCTCTAGATTCCAGTATTAAGCCTTTGACTTAAAAGCCCAAGATAAACAGTCACTAGGGATTTTCTGCACCCCAATCTGTTTAAAAGCTGCTCTCTCTGGTAAGCTCTAATCCTTGCTCTCTTGTTTACTTTTATCAATTTGAGGATTAGTCTGAAGGTAGAGTTCCCCCAACTTTTTGAGCATCCATTGTTTACATCCCCTTGCAAACTTAGCAGCTTATTAGACCGAACAGTTTACTTGATTAATGATAAACATGAGCTTCTCAGGTTCCTCCACAAGCAGAGCTGTGGTATTAGGCAGAACTCTTCTGTGAATGACCACAATTCCTCCCTGTTAAGAAAACTTGAAGCTATTTGCAGCTTTTAGTGACCATATCTTGGCCTTTGGTTGACATACACCACAATTTGATAATTAGAATTCAAAAAATTAGAATGGTAAAAACATCATTGACACTAAAACACAACTGCTTCACTTTGGGATGGAGGTGGATGGGGATGAGGGTCCTGAAGGGAGTTGTATTTTTATACGTTATTATGCTTATTGTTTCCTTGTTTCTCTCTTCCAGTCCCTCAAATACACTAAAATAACTCTAAACACTATTTAATCTCTGTTTGATAATTTAGAAGGATCTTCAGAGATTATGAATATGGATATCTACTATAGGTATACCCAAGTGTTAGAATCTGGTGCTGGAGAAAAATAAATAGGATAGGAGTTAGTTAACTGCAATGATGATGGATTAGCAAGACAAAATGCATGTAAAAATTCAGACATTTTTCATATTTCAAATTACATAATACTTATTAGTAATGAAGGAAATTATGAGTGAAGCATAAAGCCAAGCATGCATACATCAGCTGAAAAAAGGAAGAACTGTCTGTTTTTCATATGCTTGCTCAATGTTTTCAGCTAGAATCCCAAGTGAGTTTTTACGTCTATAAAGAAAGAAAGAAAACTAAAATTAAGCTTTGTTGGTAGGTCTATACCATTTTCATACATTCTAGGGCAGAAGATAGTAAACAAAGTTTTTGCAACCATAAATGATGCTTAAAGGAAAATTAAATCACAGAATGATGCCAGGACTGATTATTCCACTGCACTTTAAAAGCAAGAGATTGCAGTCTGTGAGCCCAAAGTGGTTTCATATGGAATGCCACAGTTGTGGTTTACTCTTGAAACTATAACCTGTCAAATTAGAAGCAGGCAAGGCCTATTCTCCTAATGGTTCCACTTTCTACTGTCCATAGTTAAGTTATGTCTACAAGTTCAGCATTTTTAATTCTGTTAAACTCTTTTCTGGATGCATAGAATATCAAAACTATTCTTTCTTATCTTGGTTAGAGAAGGTTTTAGTTGTGATATAAAGCTTAAAGAAGCTGCCAATCTCAGGTTTATTATATAGATGAAGCTTTCATCGCAACTATTTTTATCAACTATTGATATTTTATTATCCTGGTTACCACTATGTAATATATAACTACAGGGAAGAGGTATAGACTGCATAAGTGCCCAAGCATTTTCTACCCTGCATTTCCAGATATTTTATTTACTTTAGTACCTTACTGACTCATCGTTTTTCCAGGCCTACAGTAGCCTGCTATTATGATCTTAGTGTTAGAAAATGCTCCATTTCTTCTCTTCTCCTTGATTGTGGAATGCCCTTCTAGGCAATAGGTTTGGTTAGCTGAGATTTTCCCATAAAATTTAAAAGGCTACTTGTTCAATTTTACTAATGTTTTATGTAGAGTCCTTCCTTAATGAACCTTTCTTAATGCCCATTTTTATAATATAAAAATATTTTAAAAATAAAGCATAAACAATATTTGCTCTCTGGGTAATGCAACATAAGTGAAAGCATGCCACTAAACAATCATATCCTGTTTAGGCCATAATGACATCAGACATATATGTTTATCATCTCCTTTGGACAACTTAGAATGTTTTTGGCCCAAGGCAAAGTTGAACCAAAACCATTTCCAGTTGCCCCAAACCAAGATAACCACACATTTCTAAGGTAATTGATACCTAAAAGAACATTGCCTTTAGATCACAGTTCATGATCTAAGCATACTAAATCTTTAAAGAAGGTTGTTAAAGTTAATAAAGCATGTATGTCTATTGGACTTCCTCCAAAATTTAACATGAAATAACTAGATTTTTAGCATGCATAGAGACTATGATAGAGTAGGCACTTAGTACAATCTTTTGGAATTCTGGAATTACCTCTCTTACCCAATTTAAAGAGTAAAACGAACTATAAGAATACTGCCTTGGAAGGCACTCAAATGAAATAAATCATTACTTTTATTTTTTTCCTGAAGTATTTAAAGAAACAATATTTTTATGTATAGAAGCTAAGGTAAATAGAAGACATACAATTTTCATATTCATTGTTAAAACATACCCAGAAAATCCAAATACGTATCACTAACTTTGTATTACTGTGATATAAAGCATGTAATTGCCCTGGATACTACCTTAGCTAATAAGTCCAACCATATAGCCAGCAACTATAGCCTGAAAAATAACTCTTCATGCTATATGCCAACACAAAAGCAGTAAGAATTAACTTTGTGTACAAAGATAACCAGATGATTTGGAACAAAACATAAGTAAATATTTAATTATAAATTAGCTTTTATGGAATAAAATAAAACCAGTAAATGTCATATACAGAGTAGGGAAACTTACTCATTTTCAAAGGAGGAAATAGAGAAACAGAAAACTGAAGTCATTTCCCAAAGCAACCTAAAGACAGCTGATTCCCTTCTCCAGGCTTACTCCTCTGCACATTGCTGCCGTCAGACATAAAACCACTGATTTAGGGATTTCAGACAACATTTAAAGAACACAAAAATAAAACCAAATAGCACAGGCACTGTAATGGTTGTTCTATTTCTGTAAAAATGGAAGAATGTACAATACCTCCATTCTTTCTTGTTTAACTTCATCAATTTCATCTTCTTCAAACATTGCCAAAAGTTCTCCTGTTTGGTCAATAGAGTTAAGAAAGTCCTGAGCAAATTTTTGTCTTTTGTTCGCATTACCACTGCCACTCAATTTGTCTTCATGGAAGATAGGGGAAGGAAAAAAGAAACGTTCTCAATAGGTTTACATCAGCACTAATCATAACATGTATTAAATACTGCATATGAAATTCAGACTTGGAATTCAATTAAAAAAATCTTTAAAAGAATTCTTGCACCCAAAGTAAAAGTGTAAGTCATGCAGAATTAAATCATTTATTCATATCACAAATTAGACCGAGAGAATAAAACCAAATTATCAATTACCAAAATAAGTGTGAAAGGGCTGATTGAAGTCCCTTATACAAACGAGGGTGGGCGTGGTGGCACATGCCTATAATCCTAGCACTTTGGGAAGCTGAGATGGGAGGATCACTTGAGGCCAGGAGCCAGAGACCAACCTGAGCAAAGTAGCAAGACCCTATCTCTACAAAAAATAGAAAAATTAGCCAGGCATGGTGGTTCGCGCCTGTAGTCCTAGCTAGTTGGTAGGCTGAGGTGGGAGGATCGCTGGAGCCCGGGAGTTTAAGGTTGCAGTGAGCTATGATAACATCACTGCACTCTAGCCCAGGCAACAGGGTGAGACCCTGTCTCAAAAAAAAAAGAAAAGAAAATAGAAGAAAAGGAGGTACACTTTGAGATTTGGAAAAGAATACTGTTATTATAGTATTTATAATAGATCTGAAATGAAATGACAATAGACAAAAGTGATGAGTAAGGATATACTAGGCAAATACAAGCAAAGAAAGTGGAACTGGTAACATTAATGTTAGAAAATACAGTTTAAGACCAAAAGCACTAAATAAGACAGGGTAAAATATTATCTAATAAAAGGAAGATTAACAGGCAAAAACTTTTATGCACCAATAATAAAAGAAAAATGAATAACACAAAGGAATACTTAAAAAGCACAATCATTGTGAGATATCTGAATATTTCTTTCAAAATCTGAGAACTTAAGGTAAGCTACAGAAAAGAGTTTAAAAATGTATCTATACGCACTTTAATACCTACATAGATATGAGAATCTATACTGTTCTCTTAGGTCTATAGATCATTTTTCTTCATTTCTATCATTTTCTTTTAAAATTTTATTTTAAAAAGTTTTTATAAATATCTGTAAATATAATTAAAATACATTAAAGTGACATCCTATATACCAGTTTCTGCTTGATGCCTGTCCCCATCTTCTTCCCTTTCATGTTGCAAGCCAACCTCTAACTAAAGATGTAACTCATATTAATCACCCAATATGCATCATCCATATATTTCTCCATGCTTATATATCCATGTAAATACATTCATTTATCCAGATATTTTATTCATTTTTACTTTTGACAAAAGGGTTCTTCTTGTGATATTCTTTCTTGTTTTTCCTTGTACTTCAAGTTTCTTAGTCGATGAGAGACAAAAATCCCTCCATAGCCTTGATTCCTTTAGAAGGGCTGCATAATATTTTACCATATGTATGTACCACAGCTTTTCAACCATTCTCCTATTGATGGGAACACAATTTGTTTCAGGTTTTTGCCACCAGGGAAAATGCTGCATTATATATCCCATTCATATGGTGTTCTGTATGGGTGGCTTTATCTTTATGGCATAGATCAACAGAGTGGAACTACTCATTTAAAGGGTACAAACATTTGAAATTTTAATAGATGTTAAGAGATTGTTTCCCAATGCATTAACTCTTCATATTTCCACTAGCAATGAGGATTGCCTTTTCTTTCCATGGTAAAACACTAGTGAGTATAAGGTTATATCATTGTGATCAAAATATTTAATTTCCCTGGTTACCAATGAATTTAAACATGTTTCTCATATGCTTGTCAGCTATCTGAATAAACCTTTCTGTTAAGTGCCTATTTTTATCCTGTGCCCATCTTTAACTGGGTTGTCCTTTTTATCTTTATTTTTTTGTCAATTTAAAGGGCTCCTTTTTATCCTGTCGTCATCTGAGTTAAAAATGTTTATCCTAGCTTTCATTTGCCTATCGATTTTAGGACATCTTTTGCCATAAAAGAATTTAAGATTTTTACATTATCAAGTAAGTTCATCTTTTCTTTTGTAACTTTTGTTTGAGATGACTTCTTTCCATTCCCACAGATTGTAAATGTAATATTCTAAATTTTATTTCAGATTTTCACTTTTTTGTTCTGTTTCTTTTTCATCTTTAATCCATTTGAAATTTATTTTGTACATGGTAAAGTCTGCAGGTTCACTTTTATTTTCTTCCAAATAGATGGCCAATTGCACAGTACCACTGATTAAATAATACAATCTTTTCCTACTGAACGAACTTTTGTCATATCTTAAATTCTTATATATCTCAGATTCTATTCTTGGATTTTCTAGTTTGTTTCACTGATCTGTATGTCTAGTCTTCCATGATACCACAGGCTTTATAGTATATTCTTTTTTTTTTATTTTAGATTTTTCCTAGATATGTGTGGACATTTATTCCCCCAAAGAAATGTCAGGATATTTTTACCCAATTCCAGAAAAACCCTATTGGAATTATGTCTAAAGCTGTATTGATTTTATTTATTATTTTTGGTCAAATTGATATATTTACAATATTGCCTTTTGCTTGAGGGCATGATATGTCTTTTCATTTGGTCAGATCATATTTATATGTCCTTTAATTAGATTTTCCTTCTTGTTATATTTATTCCTAATTTTATTAGTTTTGGTAGCTAAAGTTAACGTATTTTTTCCCCATTTCAATGTCCAGAACTGCTCTTACTGAGTTCTATGGATGTTTGTACAAAGTATTTTGCTTTTAATTGTTTTTTAATATCCATTTTGATCTTTGTATTATTCAGAAGTATATTTCTTAATTTCCAAGTACTTAATACTTGGATGTTTTATTGTTTATTTAAAATTTTATTGAACTAAGATCAGTGAACTGGATCCTACCAGATATCTATTCTTATTTTAATTTATAAGGTTTACTTTGTGGCTAACTTCACATTTAATTTTTGTGAATGTTCTGTGGACACACTGAAAAAAGTATTTAGACACTCTACTCCAGGGAAATAAAGTTCTAAGTGTATCTTGCTATTCTGCTGATTTATTGTTTAGTGCTTATAGGTCTATTATGATAAAAAATTGTACCTTCTATAATTATATAATATTCTTCTTTATCCTGTTTGAGGCCCTTATTTTTAAATTCTACCTTGCATGATGTTAATATCGCCACTTCTGCTTTCCTTGCATTTGTGTCTGCATTTATCTAATATTTTATTTGTGCATCCCATTATTTACCATATGTTCAAGTTTTATTTTTGTTGTTTAGAATCTTTTAACATAAGGATTCAATCCATTCACATTTAGTGCAATGACTGATACACTTGATTTTTATTATTTTCCCTCACTTTATGTTTAATATTCATTTTATATTCTTGCCTTCTCTTTTTCCTTCCTTCACTTTTACTGGTTTGGTCATGTTGCTAATCCTTCCATTTCTTCTCTCTGTTAATGTGAAATTGTAATATACTTTTCCATTCTGTTAATATTTACATTCCTTTCTTCTATTCTCTTGAATGTTTACCGCCCCGTTTTCTGCTTGGACACATTACTTTAACATATTTTAAACAATAGTTTAAACTATTTATTTAAATAGTTTATTTATTTAAACTAAATATTTATTTAGTTTTATTTATTATTTTTAGTTTTATTAGTTTTATTTATTATTTATTATTTATATATTAAACTAAATAAATAGTTTATTTATTTAAACTATTGTTTAAAATAAGGTATCAATTATACCCCCACCAAGAGACAACATTTCCCCAATAAAGTAACTTTCTCTTCCAATCTTTCCCCCATTCCAGTAACAAGAGACCTTCAGAACGTTTTCATTTTCCTTCTCTCCACTTCCCACCAACAGACCTTTGAAAAATTTTTACTTTACCTCTTCTCCCCCTACCTTTAAACTCTTGGCTTTGGATGAAAAGGGGGTATACTTTGTAGAATATTAACAGAATATCATTTGCAGTATTTCAAGAAATTTAGCACTTATATTGTATGTTCTCATATATTATATCATTAGAAATAAATACTGAGTGAATCCAAACAAGATTAACTACTCAACTTACCTCCTTTTTCCTATTCTTCCTGTTTTCTAACTTTGACCTTTCTAGATGAGGCATATAGATAATTTACTTTCTGCATTTTTACATACTGTCAAATATCTTTCTTTAACTCTACAGACAGATGTCTTGGCTGGGTGTAAAGTCCTTGGGTTGCAGTTCTTTCTTCTCATGAATCAATAGATAGAGTTCTAGTGTCTTTGTAGCTTTCAGTGTTACAAATAAGAAGTCCAATGACAATATGATTCATTCAATCATTCCTTTGGTGGGCAGGGGGGTAGGGTGGTGGAATAGAGGAGCCTGAGCTTTTTAAAGATTTTTCTCATTATGTATAGGGATCAGGAATTTTACTAAGACATTCCAGGTATGTATATTAGTCATTAAAAAAGTCAAGAACACAATTAACCCTTATACTCTGCTGCCTCAGATTTTCTTAGTTAAGGATATTCATCTCACTTTTATTTAATAATTGCCTCTCCTCCATCTCTTCCTTTTTCTGTCCCTGAAATCCCTGTCATATGCATGTTAACTCCCCTGGATTTATTCTCTACATCTCTTACTTTTCCCTCATAATTTTCATATCTTTGTTATTTTCCTATCTGCTTTGTGGTAACTATTGAATTTGGTCTCAAAAGTGCTTTTTTTTTTTTTAAAGAAGCAGGGTCTCGTTCTGTCACCCAGGCTGGAGTGCAGTGGTGTGATCATAGCTCACTGTAGCCTTGAACTCCTAGGGTCAAGCAATCCTCCTGCCTCAGCCTCCCAAGTAGCTGGGACTATAGGCGCATGCCACTGTACCTAAGTTTTTTTTTTTTAAGGCATAGGGTCTCACTATGTTGCCCAGGCTGGTCTCAAACTCCTGGCCTCAAGTGATCCTCCTGCCTCAGCCTCCCGAAGTGCTGGGATTACAGGCAAGAGCCACCACACCTGGCCTGAAGAGTGACTTTGAAAAAAAATTATTCTGAAGCTGGGCGCGGTGGCTCATGCCTGTAATCCTAGCACTCTGGGAGGCCGAGGTGGGTGGATTGCTTGAGCTCAGGAGTTCCAGACCAGCCTAAGCAAGAATGAGACCCCATCTCTACTAAAAATTGAAAACTCAGCCGGGTGTAGAGGCGTGCGCCTGTAGTCCCAGCTACTCGAGAGGCTGTGAACCCAGGAGTTTGAGGTTGCTGTGAGCTAGGCTGACGCCATGGCACTCTAGCTCGGGTGACAGAGCAAGACTCTGTCTCAAAAAAAAAGAGAAGAATTTTTTATATACAAGATCATATTGTCTGCAAACAGAGATTGTTTTACTTCTTCCTTTCTAATCTGGATGCCCTTTGTTTCTTTTTGTGCCTTAGAACCCTGGCTAAAACCACTAGTAACCACTAGTACAATGTTGCATATAAGTGGCACAAGTGGACATCCTTGTCTTGTTCCTGATCTTGTGGGTGGGGGAGTGGAGATTGGAAAGCAACCAGTCTTTTACCATTAGGTATGTTGTTAGTTGTGAGTTTTTCATAGATATCTGTCTTAGTTCAGTCTGTTATAATAAACATACTACAGACTGAATGTTTAAACAACATTTATTTTTCACAGTTCTGGAGGCTAGGAAGTCCAAGATCAAGGTGCCAGCAGACCCACTGTCTGGTGAAATCCTGCTTCCTGGTTTCTAGATAACTGTGTTCTTGTTGTATACCCTTGCACGGTGAAGAGCAGAGACAGAGGAAGCAAGCTTTCTTGTGTTTCTTCTTAAGAGGGCACTCATCCCATTCATAAGGGCTCCATCCTTATGACCTAATTACCTCCCAAAAATCCCACCTCCAAATACCATCACTTTGGGAATTATGCTTCAACATACAAATTTTGGGGGGACATAAACATTCAGTCCATGCAATGGCTTTTATCAGCTTAAGGAATTTCCCTTCTCTTCCTAGTTTGTTGAATGTTTCCCTTATGAAAGACTTTTGGGTTTTTGTTACATGCTTTTTCTACATTTACTGAGATGATCGTGTGGTTTTTATTCTTTATTCTGTTAATTTGAGGCATTACATGAATTGTTTTCTAAGTTTAAATCAACCTTCCATTCCTAGGATAAATCCCATTTGGTCATGGTTTATAATCCTTTTTATATATTGCTGGATTCAGTTTACTAGTATTCTGTTGAGGATTTTTGCATCTATATTAAAAAAGATGTTAGTCTATAGTTTTCTTTTCTTGTGATATCTTTACCTGGCTTTCCTATCAGGTTAATAATGTCCTTGTAGAATAAGTTGGGAAAGAAGTGGTATTTTCTTCTTTAAACATTTGGTAGAATTCAACAGTGAAATTACCTGTGACTAGGTTTTTCTTTGTGGGAATTTGTTAAACTACGAATTTAAACTCTTTACTTGCTATTGCTTTATTCAGATTTTCTATTTCCTCTTGATTCAGTTTCACTATTCAGTGTCTTTATAATACAGCAAGAATATATTTATAGAATTTGTTATATTAATCACCTTATTTGCCATTTCTGGTTCATTTCATTTCTTTCTATAATTTGAGTTACCATCATGTACCACTTCCTTACTCCAATACAGCCTTATTACCACCCACCTCATTTGTGTTGTTACTCTCAAATATATTACATTTCTAAATGATACAGACCCAACATTACAATGTTATATATATGTACTGTTTTATAGAGTTGCTTTTTATATCAGTTAAAAGAAAGAAAAATATTCAATTATACTCTCATATTTACGCAAGTAATTATATTTATAGGTGTGTGGATTCAAATTATTGTCTGGTACAACTTGCTTTCAGCCTGAAAAACTTCCTCTACTATTTCTTATATGGGTCTGATAGCAAGGAATTTTCCCAATTTTTGTTTATCTGGGAATGTCTATTTTACCTACATTTTTTAAAGATGTTTTGCTGGACAGATGTTTCTTGGTGAACAGTTTTTTTCTTTCAGCACTTTGAATATGCAATCCCACCGCCTTCTGACCTTTATTGTTGATGAGAAGTCAGTTGTTAATATTCTTGCAGCTCCTTTGTATGTGATGAGGTGTTTTTATCTTGTGACTTTCATGATTTTCCTTTGTCTTTCAATATTTTTACTACAATGTGTCTTAGTGTAGATTTATTTGTGTTTATCCTAATTGGAGCTTGTTGAGATGCTGGGATGTATAGACTAATAATTTTCATCAAATTTGGCAAATTTAAAGTAATTAGTTCTTTGAATACTTTTTCTGCTCCTTTTTCTCTTTCTTCTGATACTCTCATGTGTATGTTGACACACTTAATGGTACTCCAAATTTCTCTGAAGCTCTGTTAATTTTTCTTCGTTTATTTTTCACTTTATTCTTCAGATTGCAGAATCTAGAATGATGTCTTCAAGTTCACCGATTCTTTCTTCTGCCAGTTCAAAACTACTGTTGAGCCTCTCTTCTGAGTTTTTAAATTTCAGTCACTGTGTTTTTGAACTCCATAATTTCTATTTGTTTCTTTTTTATAAATTCTCTATTTATTGATACTTTTCATTTTGTGAGACACTGTTATACCTTCCTTTTGTTTTTTAAACATGGTTTTCTTTAGTTATCTGAATATATTTATTATAGCTGCTTTGAAGTTTTTGTCTGCTAAGTCCAACATCTGGGTCCCCAAATGGCAGTTTCTAATGTCTGCTTTTTCTGTTTTTTTCCTTTTTATGGATCACACTTACATGTTACTTGGCATATCTAGTATTTTGTTATTGTTGTTGAAAATTGACATTTTAGATAATAAATTGTAGCCACTCCAGATAATTCCCTCCCCTTCCTGGGGCTTGTTTATTTGGTTAGTGACTTGGCAGGACTAGTACAACGAAGTCTCTTCCCTTACAGTGTGCAGCCTCACGTATACAAACAGTTTCTTCCATAACCAGGGATGACTGTGGTTTTAATCAGGTTGTCTTTGACTGTCACTTTCCCTGATTTCCTCATTTATGTTTCTGGCTCCTCTGACTCTGTTGGTATCACACACAGCTGCTAGCCTCCATTAACTGCTAGCTGTTTGCGCTATTGGTTTTTCTTTTGTTTTGTTTGTTTTTGAGATAGGGTCTCACTCTGTTGCCCTAGATAGAGTGCAGTGGCGTCATCATAGCTCACTGCAACCTCAGACTCCTGTGCTCAAGTGATTCTACTACCTCAGCCTTGCAAGTAGCTGGGAGTACAGGTGTGTGCCACCACGCCTGGCTAATTTTTCTATTTTTTCTTTTTTTTTGGTAGAGACAGGCTCTCCGGGTCTCGCTATGTAGCTCCGGCTGGTCTCAAACTCCTGGCCTCAAGCAATCCTCCTGCCTCGGCCTCCCAAAGTGCTAGGATTACAGGCATGAATCACTGTGCTGCCCTGCTCTACTTTTTTTGATAATACCCTTGGGAATAAATTGCTCTACAGGCTAATCTAAATAATGTTGGGCCCTTTGAAGAGTCAAAATGTTGCTAGCCTTTAAGCTTTGCTCTGACCACAGGAAGGCTCTTCTTAGCCGTCTCTTTCCCTTGTTTCCTCTGTTTAACTTCTGCTGACCCACAGTTTTGCTTACTGCTACTAGTTTTGAGTTACCAGCCTCCTCTTTTTTTTTTTAATTTTTTTTAAAATTTCAGAATATTATGGGGGTACAACACTTTGGCTATATATATTGCCCATGCACTGCCCGTGTCAGAGCAGCCTCCTCTTAATTGCTCCCCACTAGGATCTCCATTGTTATTTTATTTTACAATGCCCTTAGGTATGTACTTCCACATGCTCTGTTGTAAGTAGTCAGTCTCCTTAGGAAAGCTACAGAGCTCTCTGTTCTTAAGGCCTGACTCTTTCTCTGAGCTGAACCTTTGTACCACTGTATTGGAGCTGGGGGTTGGAACAGCAATGAGCTTCTCCTAGAAAGACTCCCCTGGATCCAAGAGCGGGAGCTGGGAAGGGACAGTAGCCCCTAGTCTTGTC
The DNA here is from genome assembly GCA_023783475.1 of Daubentonia madagascariensis. Lineage (NCBI taxonomy): Eukaryota > Metazoa > Chordata > Mammalia > Primates > Daubentoniidae > Daubentonia > Daubentonia madagascariensis. The sequence continues at coordinate 348,664 of JAKFHU010002080.1, forward strand.
CATTCTGGTGTGGAGCTTCACTGAGTGAGGGAGCTAGGGTGGGGAAAATCAGGGCCCAGTATTCTTAGCCTGCCATGTCTGAGGTAGAGCTTTCATCCTATGAGTAGACAATGGGTGAAAGAAGGGAGCCCCAGTCATCTCACTTGTGCCTGCCTAGAAAAGAGCTTCTGCAACACAGAGCTGAAGAGATGACAGATGCCAACTTCTTGCCCCTTTTGTGGTAAAAATTGTTGCCCTAGACTGGGAGCTAGAGGAGCAGGAACCCAGTGTTCTTGGCTAGACTCATCCAGAATGGAGCTTCTGTCTACTGGGCTAAGGTGGCAGAGTAGCAGTGGTAGAGAGGGATCATGGGAGCAGGTCATGGCTTAACTGCAATAGACTCTCACTGTTCTTAACAAGATTTAAGAGATTTTCTTGAATACATGTTTATTCACTTGCTGTATGTGCTTAGGACAATTTCTAGAAACTTTAATGATTATTTTTTAAAACTTTCACTAGTTAAATGTGTTTTACTGGAAAGAGAGTCTGCTATGCTCCTCATACAGTCATTCCAGAAGTCCCACCTCAGGATTAGGTGTGCTTTACCTCAGTATTTTACCTTATAATTTATATCAACTGGTTTTTAAAAGTTTTAGTGTGCTTTTTATAAGACACACAAAAGTAGAATATATAAATGAAAATAAATAGGAAAGATCTGAAATAAATGGGAGGGCATCAAACTAATATGATGGTGTTAGCACAACTGAGTATTAGTCTTACCACTGAATCATTTATTCAGTGGCAGGCATGTACCAAGTGCTTTTCATATACTGTGTTGAACTCTCATAAGAACTCCACATATTAAGTGGTATAATTTCTCTCTTATACATGAGAAAACTGACCCTCAAAGTCACACACACAGAAAGCAGAGAACTGGGTTGACTGGAACCCAGATCTGTTTTGTTCTAAGTCTATATTCTTTATGCTCCATAAAAAGAAACATTTAAATTAATCTGCAGAACTATTTTCCAGAAAATAAATTCTATGAGAATTGCAGAAATATTAAATAGGTAACATTGTACAGTACATTTGATCAGAAATTTTTTGGGGGGCAAGGCTATTTCACTTGATTTGTTGATGGTAAATGAAAGTAACTAGTTCTCTTTCAAAGTTTGTTATCTCTAGTTTTCTGGAATTTTCCTTAATCCAGTAAAGTTTATTTAGTTTCTTAATTTATCAATGTATCAATTAGCAATGGATACCACTATACAATGACTATAATCAATACAAAACATATGACACAACATATTAATTTTGATTCAATAAGTATTATTTAATACTTACCTGTTTTTAGCTTAGCACTGTTTGATTTTGCAATATTAATATTTTTCTAAATATTCTAAGATGGAGAATTGAGTTGATAGATCAGATAAGAAAAATTTTCAATTCTGTTTTATGCTTTTCAGTTAGTCAAACAGTACAGAAACAACACACCAGAATGAGGTGACTTAACATCATAAAAAACATATCAGATACTTTTATTATGATAAGTTAACCAAAACCTATGTGTCAATTTCAAAGACATACAATAGTTCTGGCTCCCTAAATCCACCAGAGAAAAGTTAGGCTTGCTAAAATCAATTATATTATGAATCAAAACAATTTTCTTACTTTTGTGATAGTCTGATATAAAGCAATAAACATCATTAAAAGAAAGAACTGAAATACCAGATTCCTATGAAGTCAAATACATAGAAAATCACAAGATTAAACTACCAAATAAATATCAATACATATTTGGATAATTTCCAGACTATATTATTTTTTAAAAGTACATATATTCTATTCTGATGGGAATATCTACATTGACATTGCATAAATGTGTCATCCATCATATATGTGTCATAAGCTATTGTTTTTAGTTTAGTGTTTTGTTTTGGTTACCTTCTAGAAGATCATCCTCATCTATGCCTTTGACAATCTTTGATTTGTAGTCTCGGATAAACATGTATTTTAGCAATCTTCTAAGTTTTTTCTGTTAAAAATACAAAATAAGTAAATAAGAAAATATATACACATATTCACTATACTTATTAAAGACTACTATGATAATTAGCTTTAATAAACTTATACCCCAGGATCATTGGGGAAACTGTAGTAATCCTTAGTATACAACTATGAAATAAAAATGCAGTTATGATATTAAATATAGAAGCTAAAACACAAGTATTTTTAAAAGTACTTTTTCATTTACAAGTACCTAGATGCTCCAGAATCACAATACAGTCATGCGTCACTTAACAATGGGGATACATTCTGAGAAATGCATCATTAGGCAATTTATCATTGTGCAAACATCATAGAGTATACTTACACAAACCTAGAAGGTATAGCCTACTGCACACCTAGGCTATATGGTATAGCATATTGCTCCTAGTCTACAAACCTGTAAGGCATGTTACTGACCTGAATACTGAAGGCAATTGTAACACAATGGTAAGTATTTGTGTACCTAAACATAGAAAAGGTATGGCAAAAATATAGTATAAAAGATAAAAAATGGTACACCTAGGGCACTTACCATGAATGCAACTTGCAGGACTCAAAGTGGCTCTGGGAAAGTTAGTGAGTGGTGAGTGAATGTGAATGCCTAGGACATTACTGTATACTACTGTAGACTTTATAAACATTGTACACTTAGGCTACATTAAATTTATTAAGAAATTTTTTTCTTCAAGAATAAATTTACCTTAGCTTACCTTTTTAATAAACTTTAACAATTTTAAAAAACTTTCCAACTTTTTTGCAATAATACTTAGCTTAAAATACAAAAATGAATTGACAAGATATTCTGTAAAGTATTAAGGCTAACTCTGTTGTTCCCCAGATGGCTTCAAAAAGAATCTGTGCACAAAGTCCTCATTTCTGCCAACAGCATCTCAAGGCTCCTTCCTCACAGCACCACTGCTGCGTGTACCTGATGTCTACTTCTCCTTAGTCCTCCAAGCATAATGAAGTCACCAAATCCTATAAATTCTTACTCTTCATTCTCTCTCTGAATTCTCCATCCTATTCATTTTCAGAGCCACCACACGAAACATAATTCGCCTTGACTAATGAACCAGCATCCCGGTTAGTTTCTTTGCATTTGTTCTCTTCTACATATGACTGTGTGTGACGCACCCTAGGCAGAAATCTCCACTTGAACAAATTCTACAGCCTCTCCATCTAATCACACACCCTTGAAATTCTGTAAGTCTTAAAATGCTTCAACTAAATCATACAGATTTCCTGAACCAGATCATAAGCTTATTGACAGTGAAGACATTTCATTTCTCCTTTTTATATTCTTCATATAATCTAAGAATTGATGAACTGAAACATGTAAAATATTACAGAATATTTTCAACTAGCTACTCATGGAAAATAATTATGACAAAGTTGGACACACAAATACCAGCTTAAATATTTTAACACTAGAGTTCAAAGAGTAAGAAAGGAAGATCTTCATAAAAAAAAAAAAAAGAAATCATGGTATATACTTATGCTATTGGAAAATCCACCTTGATTGGTTTGCTTTTTCCTACAAGCTAGTGCCACAGAGTAAACTTTGTATTTCAGGTTTAAAAGATTACTCTATGAAAGCCTGTAATTTTGATAATATTAATCTACAAAATGAGAAGAAAGATAAACATGCTATTCAGTTATATCCCATTTATGACAACAAAGCACAGAATCAATATTTAGTGAATATTATATGCCAATGAAAATATCTAAATAGACATTTAAGTAAGGATAAGTGAGGATTAGTTGTTAGCACAGTTTTAACGTAAGTGCCTTTGCCCATGAAAAAAAATAAATACCAATTCTCTTGTAGTAAACCCATTTTGTTGCGCAAACTATGGAGACTAAAACATCCGTTCTATAGTTATGATTCCAATTTGGAAGCAATATAACAAGGATATATAGTTTCCACATGTAAGTTCAATTAAGCACAAGGTCTGGCATTTTAATACAATGAAATTATTTTATGTTACCTTATCTTTGCGCATCAAAAAGAGAAGATCTTCAGCAGAGATTACCCTTGCTCCCCGAAGCTGAGAGATTTCAGCAGCTTGCTGTAACTAACAATAAAGGAAATATAGGAATTTTTCTCAATAATATAAATTAAATATAGTAGAGTCATGATGTCTCCAGAGTGATAAATATACAAAGAGTTAAAAACCTTTGGGAATAATCCAGCAATCACATTACTACTTTTAAAAGCAAAATATCATGTTTTAAGATATAAAAATGCAATTAAATTAACTTATGAGCCCACCTGTAACTGATACAATAAACAGAAATCCTTGATTTCTTTCATGCAAAAGAAAAATAATGCACAGCTTCCAGAAATGCACTAATGCACCTGAAAATAATTTTATGAAATTTTATCCTTCATACTCATATGAGCAATGGTTTCACTCAGTATCACTAGTTGAATAAATATATTATTAATCTGAGCTCCCATGCTGGTATGATTTGAAATAGGCCCATTCAGAACTTTAAAAGATCAACAAAAACAGTAGCTGTTTCTAATATCCAAAGGAAAAAAAATACTTTTCGTTTTGGCAAGTCTTCAGTGGGTGAAGGATTCAGTCCATAAATCATAATACTAGACTGCATTAATTTCTTTCCATACTATTAATAATCACATGTGCACAAAAAGTTAACTGTATCTGGAATGCACAACACAAAACATACTGCATGAGAAGTTAGACTTCCCCTGAAATATTCATCCAGACCCTTACATCTACAAAGTTGAGAGTTTTTAGGAATTCCGAAGTCCTAGAAATACAATCTTACTTGAAAATGACCTGGAAAATAAAAGAATGTGAAAAATGATAGTTCTATTTTGTTGGCACAGGCAAACTCAGTTTCTTATTTTGATTAGTTGGAAGAAACATAAAATACATCCATCTGAAAAAAATAAAGATGCTGGAGAAAATACTACAAAAATGTGCCTATAACTTCTTCCAAATTTGATCAAACCATGCTGACTGCACAAACCAATTCTATACAATATGAAATATTATAAAAATATTTACATATAAAAGTTGTTCCTGAATATATCGTTCTTTGAAAAGAAGAGATCTAACACATATTCTTGAGAACTAATCTTTAAAAAGTGACACACTGTTATCTTAACAATTATATGAAATCAAATAGTTCATTTGTGTTAAAGAAATTCTGCTTGAATGTTTGAGTAAGCGTCAAACCTTTTCTAAATACACAGACTACGAAATAGACTATAAATTCCCTATGTGTCAGCTTTACCACTGAATTTCCTGGATACTGGTGGTTGGTATATAAACATAATCCTACCTAAATATAGAAATTTAAATTTAACTGTGAACCATTTAAAAAGAATTCTTGGGGCAGGGGAAGGTTTTTAAAAAGATGATGTATCTACCCAGAAAGAAACTAACAGTTTTCAGCAGGCATGAACATGTTTTTCTAAAAATCTGTAGAGTGTTAGGGAAATACATGACACATGCTTTTTCACATAAAAACATTTTTATCACAGTCTAAAATACATGCAAAAGGTGTGGAGAATAATATGGGTTACATATCCATTTGTCTGGACATGTATATAGAATCAGGAGACAGCACAGTCAAGTAACTTTATTTTCTTAAATGAAGAATGGTGATGATTTGAAAACTGAAAAACACTATACAGCTATAAGTAATTTTACTCATGTTAAGAAAGGATCAGGAGAAATATGTATCCCTAAATAGGTTTACCAATTAATCAACAGTTTATCCACACTTCATATAAATAATCTGTATTTGTAACACTCTCCAAAATGTCAGTTTATAAACACATTAAGCAGGAAAAGAATGCAAATGGAAAATAAAGACAGAAAAATTTGACATTTTTAATCACGTGTTTTTTCAAAACAAGTATATTACTATTAGTATTATAAGGATCTGGAATTTATGTTCTGGTTATGTTGTCATATTTAGCAGGAAAAGTTTATCTTTGGTTTTCATCTACTTGATTTTCTACTTTCTCTCAACTAATATAGTATCCTTCCTAGTACTAGCATTGTTAGCACTCTCTAGTATGCTTTTGTTCTCTGTCCAGTTAGTCAGTCTCTGGGACTGAAAGTATCATTATGTTACCTCACCAAGGCCTGTCTATCCCTACTGTGTCCCAAGCTCCAAAATTACCTCTCTCAAATTATTACTTCCTTATTTCTGCCAAAGGAGAAGAGCAATCTTACTAGCTAATTAAAGTAACATACTCAAGTATGTACAGTCGTTTCACATCCTGCAAATACCGTAGTTTCAACTCATGTTTGAGTGAAAAAAATCTGCTTACACATAAGTGCACCTGTGCAGTTCAAGCCCGTGTTAAGGGTCAACTGTATTACCCATTGGTTTACTTTTCCTAAAAATTTTTGCCTATGCCCACCTGAAAGAGTAAAGAATTTCCTCCTTAACAACATAAACTTAAAAAACAGATCAGGAATTTGGCAGTCCAGTTCCACGGGGTGCTGAGCTCAGGACTGGTTCATTTAATGTAAAAACTAATACTAGAACCAGGAAACCAATAGAACAAATGTTCCTAAAACCTTCAGTGTTAATGGCAACTCAGTTATAGCATTTCTATTTTTTCTGATTAATATTATTTCTATTCTTCAAAGTAAACTAAATATAATATTCTACTTGTAACAACTGTTTAATAGTAAAAAAATTTCCTCTAACATTAAAACTCATTGCTTTGCATTATAAATATTTTATGAAACTGTATTTGGAGTTCGAGCATGAAAAGGTACACTATTACATGTCATCTCAAATGTCACATCTTAAACAAAATAGACAGGCCACTTGCCAGGTTGACCAGAAGCAGAAAGGAAAGGACTCTAATAAGCTCAATTAGAAATGAAAAAGAAGAAGTCACAACTGATACCATGGAAATACAAAACATCATCTTTGAACACTACAAAAATCTCTATGCCCACAAACATGAAAACGTGGAGGAAATGGACAAATTCTTGGAAACACACTACCTCCCTAGGCTCAACCAGGAAGAAACAGAATTTCTAAACAGACTAATATCAAGCACCGAAATTGAAACAGTAATTAAAAATCTACCCACAAAAAAAAGTCCCGGACCAGATGGGTTCACGCCTGAATTCTACCAAGCCTACAAAGAAGAACTGGTGCCTATACTGCAGAAATTATTTGAAAATATCCAGAAGGATGGAATCCTCCCAAACTCATTCTACGAAGCCAATATCACCTTGATACCAAAGCCAGGAAAGGACACAACAAAAAAAGAAAACTACAGACCAATATCCCTTATGAATATAGATGCAAAAATTCTCAATAAAATCCTTGCAAACCGAATTCAAATGTACATCAAAAAAATAATCCATCACGATCAGGTGGGCTTTATTCCCGAGATGCAGGGATGGTTCAACATACGCAAATCTATAAATGTAATTCACCATATAAATAAAAGCAAGAACAAAGATTATATGATCCTTTCAATAGATGCAGAAAAGGCTTTTGACAAAATCCAGCATCCTTTTATGATAAGAACTCTTAACAATATAGGCATAGATGGCTCATTCCTAGAAACTATTAAAGCCATATACGATAAACCCACAGCCAATATCATACTGAATGGGGAAAAATTGAAGGCATTCCCCCTTAAAACTGGCACCAGACAAGGGTGCCCACTATCTCCACTTTTTTCAACATAGTGCTGGAAGTCCTGGCCACAGCAATTAGACAAGACAGAGGAATCAGGGGCGTCCAGATGGGGGCAGAAGAGGTCAAACTTTCACTATTCGCAGACGATATGATATTATACATAGAAAACCCCAAAGATTCAACCAAGAGATTACTGGAATTGATAAATGAATTCAGCAAAGTCTCAGGATACAAAATTAAAACACACAAATCCATAGCCTTCATATATGCTAATAACAATCAAGCCGAGAAACAAATTAAAGATGCAATACCTTTCACAATAGCAACAAAGAAAATTAAATATTTAGGAACATATCTAACTAAGGAGGTCAAAGACCTATATAGAGAGAATTATGAAACACTGAGAAAAGAAATTGCAGAGGATGTAAATAGATGGAAAGCCCTACCATGCTCTTGGATAGGCAGAGTCAACATAGTAAAAATGGCTTTGCTACCTAAATTAATTTACAGAATCAATGCAACCCCTATCAAAATACCAACATCATTTTTTGTCGATCTAGAAAAAATAATTCTACGCTTCGTGTGGAACCAGAGAAGACCCCGTCTAGCCAAAGCAATCTTAAGCAAAAAGAACAAATTGGGAGGCATCTGTCCACCAGACTTCAAACTACACTACAAGGCTATAGTAACCAAAACTGCATGGTATTGGCACAAGAACAGAGACGTAGACCAATGGACCAGGACTGAGAACCCAAATATAAAACCAACCTCATACAGTCACCTGATCTTTGACAAATTCCAGAAAAACGTACACTGGGGAAAAGATTCCCTATTCAACAAATGGTGCTGGGAAAACTGGATGGCCACATGTAGAAGACTGAAAGTGGACCCACACCTCTCACCTCTCACAAAAATCAATTCACAATGGATAACAGATCTAAACCTAAGACATGAAACCATAAGAATTCTCGAAGAAAACGTTGGAAAAACTCTTATGGACATTGGCCTAGGCAAAGAATTTATGTAGAAGACCCCCAAAGCAATCACAGCAGCAACAAAAATAAATACATGGGACCTGATCAAATTGAAAAGCTTCTGCACAGCCAAGGAAACTATCACTAGAGTGAACAGACAACCTACAGAATGGGAGAAAATACTTGCATGCTACACCTCTGATAAAGGGCTGATAACCAGAATCTATACAGAACTTAGGAAAATCAACAAGAAAAAATCAAACAACCCTATTAAAAAATGGGCAAAGGACATGAACAGAAACTTTTCCAAAGAAGACAGAATGATGGCCAGCAAACATATAAAAAAGTGCTCAACTTCTCTAACCATCAGGGAAATGCAAATCAAAACCACCATGAGATATCACTTAACTCCAGTGAGATTGGCTCATATCAAAAAATCCCCAAATAACAAATGTTGGCGGGGATGTGGACAGATAGGAACACTCATACACTGCTGGTGGGACTGCAAATTAGTAAAACCTCTATGGAAAAGAATATGGAGATACCTCAAAGAATTAAAAGTAGAATTACCATTTGACCCAGCAATCCCACTACTGGGTATTTATCCAAAAGAAAAAAGGACATTTTATAATAAAGACATCTGCTCTCGAATGTTCATAGCAGCACAATTCACAATTGCAAAGTTGTGGAAACAACCAAGGTGCCCATCAATAGACGAGTGGATCAATAAAATGTGGTATATGTATACCATGGAGTATTACTCAGCAATAAGGAACAACAGTGAATTAACACATCTGGTATTATCCTCGTTGGAGCTAGAACCCATTCTTCGAAGCGAAGTGTCACAGGATTGGAAAAACAAGCACCACTGGTACTCACCATGAAACTGGTACTAACTGATGAACACTTACATCACACAGGGCAATAACATTCATCTGAAGGCGGCGGGCTGGAGGGGGGTGGAAGGGATGGGAAAAACTCTCACTGAATGGATGTGGGGAGCACAGTTTAGGAGATGACCACGATTGTGGCTCTGACACGGGCAGAACAGGGGCAATGTGTATGGCCAAAGTGTTGTACCCCCATGATATTCTGTAATTAAAAAAATCAATTAAAAAAAAAATGTCACATCTTTGACTCCACAAATAAATCTCTTCTCATTTTCTCATTGCTATCAATGACACTAATATTCAAATTCAATTTTTTCTTCTTGTTATGTTTTCACTAACCTCTGTTGATTTTGCTGATTGCTTTAATCTTAGGGTTTTGAATACGCTCTCTACTTCCACAGTATTTACCCTAATCGTGGCAGTTGGGGATTTTTACCCTTTAAGTTTCAATGTCTCCAAATCGTCATGAGTTCTAGATTTAACTGCTGAAATGATCTTCCCTCATATATAATGTCCAAATTCTTGTTCCAAGATCTGTGACAATTCACTATTATCTAAATTCAATATGGTCTTTAAAGCCCAACTAATTCACAGATTTTCCCTATACTTTCATTCTTATTACATTTCTTGTTTTTCTCTCATATAATTCTACATTTAACCTCCAATAATTTTGGTTCCTTGTGCCTTTGTATACTTATGATGATTAATTTTATGTGTCCACTTGACTAGGCCATGGGGTGCCCAGACATTCGGTGATACATTACTCTGTGTATGTCTGTGAAGGTGTTTCTGGATGAGGTTAATATTAGAATGAACAGACTGAGTAAAGCCGATTGTCCTCCTTATTGTTGACGGGCCTCATCCAATCCAGTTGAGGACCTGAATAGATGGGAATAGAACAGAAAAGGTTGAATAAGAGGGAACAACTTCTGCCTAAATGTATAACTGGGGACATTGGTCTTTTCTGGCCTTTGGTCTCAGATGGAAACATCAGCTCTTCTTGTGTCTTGAGGCTGCTGATTTTCAGACTGGAACTACACATCTATGCATTTGCTCTCTTGGGTCTCCAGCTTGTCGAATGAACATCTTGGAACGTCTCAACATCCATAATTGTGTGAGTAATTTCCTTATAATAAATCTCTTACATACACACACATATATTTATACAACACACACACACACACACACATACTGTTGGTTCTATTTCTGCAGAACCCGAACATAGTATTATATTCAAATTATGAGAAATTCTTGATTCTTTATAGGATGCAGCAGCACTTTCCTCTTTAAAATACAGTCTTCAAAATAATTTTCTCAAAGAAATAAGATCTATGATTATTTTCACATAACAGTGTTTATCACCTAACCTAGCCATAGAACTTAAACACTCAGTTTACAACATCTTAATTGTATTTGTTGTCAAGTTTCTTCTTTATCTGCCTCAACCAGTTTCCTAACATTCCTGCCTCCCAACTTCCTTTTGAATAATACACTTCTCTAGGTCCAGGACCACTGATCCCAAACGGGTAGTTTATAAATATTTGTTAAATGTTGGCAATCCATTTTCCCTCCACCATTTTGTTCTCCTATCTATAATATAAAATGAACTGAGCTAGATGAAGTCTATTACCCCTGCATTTGGCTGGGGCACGTATAAATTCAGCACAAGATTTCTCTAAAGTTCCAAAAGGTTTTAAATGTACAACAGAATTAAGCTGATGATTCTACGCTTATTAAGATACTGAAAGTATTTTAACAACACTTCTGTTGCAGCTCTTTCCTTTGGGTTTTGTGCATGTCCTGGATTTTTCCTTTTTGAGGTAATAGTAAATAGCAAAAGGCAGGAGTTATGATGAGCTAGTATCATGAAGAGGCAAAATCTTAGGTAAGGTTGTCACCTAGCCCAAAATTATTAATCTTTCTCTTTTTCTATCCAGAAGTCTATCTATCACATATACAGTATTTATCAGGTCAGATAACCTAGAGGTTAGGCTATGAAAGAACAGCTCTGCTTGCAATCATACTTGCCAGCCACAGATAAGTTTGAAGATCCTCTCTAAATCCTACATGTTTTGATTGAAAGAGCTTGGAGTTAAGAAATTTCCTAAGTTGGAGTTAGGAAACTCCAGTTCTAGTTCTACCAGTAAGTAACTGCATAACCTTTGATTAAATCAAATAACATCTCTAGATTTGTAAGTTTATGTTTCAGTTTTATCTGAAATGGGTAATCAATGATTTTAATGACTAGTAGAATTATTAATTTTAGTAGTAGTAATAGCTACCATATATTGAGTCCCTAATTTGTACCAGGCACTGTGGTATGTGTCTTATAAATTTAATTTTAATTTTTAAAATTTTTACGTAAGTTAAAATGTACTTAATACTAAAAATCAAATATACTATAAGTTTTATAATGATAGATAGGAATATCTTACCACAATTCTTCCCAATCTGTTATCCTGCTTCCAGTGGCAACCACTTTCAACTTTTTAAGCCTCTTTTCCTGTTATTTAACTCCATATTTGGAATAAGCTTATAATGCTTGTTTTCCTTATTGTTCAGCTTTTAATATTATCTACTGATTTCTTATTATGAGAAGTGAAAAAGAATTAGGGTTCCTAGACACCCCAAATTTAACCATCTCCTTCCTTCCCTCTTGACCTTTACTTATGAAATATAATTTTTTGTTAAATTAACATCCAGTGTTTATATTATGACAATGTAAACATTGTGAACAGCTTGGCCACTATGATCAAATTTCTTTTCCTGGTTTTCCTTGGTTAGGTTTTCTGCCTAATTTTTGTGAACCTAATATTATTTCATGATAAACTCTTTTGAAAGATTTGAAATGTATCAGAATTTATTTCAGTTTTGCTATTTTTTTTGTTTGTTTGATGAGACATCTCTCTGGAGCCCTCCAGATCCCTTCTACTCTTCTCTTTTGGATCCTTATTTTCTTGACCCCATTTATTGCTCTTTCTTAATTTACCTCCTTATTTTGGTAGATCATGTTCTCTGAAAGTTTACTTATTAGTTTGTGAGCACAGTTATAATAGCTGCCTTAAAATCCTTGTCTACTAATTTAAATATCTATGTCATTTTGGAGTTAGTCTCCATTGACTATTTTTTCCTTGGGTTTGGGTCATGTTTTCCTGGGATTTTATCTGAGAAATTGTGAATAATACATTGTAAGAACTCTGGATTATGTTATACTCCTTTTAAGAGTATTGATTTTTTTTTTCAAATAGGCAGTTACCTAGTATAAATTCAAACTGCAACATCTATCTTTCTCCTCTGTGATGGGCTATAGCTGAAATATGCCTCTGATATTTTTCTGAGAGAGGGTGTATGGGAAATCAATTTTTAAAAATCCTGTATGTCTGAAAACGTATTTATACCACCTTCATATTCAATTGATAATCTGGCTGAGTACAGAATTCTAGATTAAAAAGCATTTTCTCTCAAAATCTTAAGGTTATTGCTACACTATCTTCTAGCTTAAAATGTTGCTGTTGAGAAGTTAGTTATATTATGATTCCTAAGCTTTTACATGACTTTTCTCCCACTCTGAGAAACTTTGTTCTCTTTATACTTCAAATTCTGAAATTCAATTATGCTGTGCCTTGATGAGGGTCTTTCTTCAAATATTTTGTTGGGTACTCAGAGGAATACTTCAACCTGTATATTCTTGTCCTTCATATCTGGGAAATTTTCTTGGATTACTTTGAAAACGTCTTTCTTTCTGTTTTCTGGGTTCTTTCTGGAATGTCTGTTAACTGAATATTGATAGGCTTGTGCGTAGGATCTCTAATACTAGAGATCTTTTATTTAACCTCTCCAGAGACTAAACTTATACTATTTTGCCAGAATGGCAAAGGGCTAGTTGACTGCCTATATGGTTTCAATAGGGTATTGGGATAAAATCACATCTTTACTTTCTACCAGTCTTCCTGTTTTTAATTCGTATAAGACTTATTTCTTCAGAAGAAACTTTAATCCTTAGCTTTTCCATGTTCCAAGGTTTCATTTTTCTCAGGTCTGTTAAGCTTTTCCATTCACTTTAAGCTTCCAAAATTTTTTCACTCCTCTCATCTGCCATTTTCTTTGTAGGTTTGTGACTTTAAAATTATTTTGCTGTTATTCAGTGGAATTTTGAGAGGGTTTGGAGATAAGCATGTGTACCACCCATGTTTAACAAGAGGCTGACACTTTTTTTTTAATGCTAACATTTATTAAGTGTACTATCCTGTGCTTTATATCTTCAGTATATTATGCCCTTATGACAAACCTATGAGAGATGTCCAGGCATACAACAAAACTGGTACTAAGTAACACATGCTTAACATGAAGCCATTCATGTTTCTCTCTTAGATTAATTTCTTATTCAGAATACAGGAAACTGCAATCACTAAATCAAGCCTTATACTGCACAGAAAAGGCTATCCATAAAAACATTTATTTGCCTTTCAAAACAGTTTCATTGCTGGCAAATAAACAATTGCAAAAAAAAAAAAAAAAGGTTTGGATCAAAACATCCAACCCAGTAGCTTCATGCAGACACAGTGTAAGGATTATGAGCTAAGAAAGTGTTTTAAAGGAAATGTATTTGTAACTAAATCAAGTTAACATTCAGAATACTCTAAATGTTAAGTATTTGTCTTAGTATTTTCCTATTATATGATCTCCTTATTCATTGTTGGTGCTTGGGTCTTCCACTGTCTTACACATTTGAAACACAAAAACAAATATACAAATTGATAAAAGATGCACCTAACTTTTTAGTTTCATTTTATCTCTCCTTTTTAGAATAGTAAAGAAAACACAGTTGAGTCAAGTCTTTAAAAATATGTTAAGGCTATAATGATCAGTATTTTATGGCTCAAAGAATTTACATATATATATAAACACACACATACACATATATACATATATATACACACACATGCACACACGTGTATATATAAATATTGTTTTTTTCCTTTTAAAAGAATTACCAAGCTACAATCAATGTGAGCCTACAAAGTTTAACAAATGTCCAATAAACAATGACTATGTATTTATTGTATGAGGACAGCAGCCTTAACATGGGACTAATTCTTTGGTTACTCTTATTTAAATGTGAAATTAAGAGAACAAGCAATAAACAACTGAAAGTTTTCTTTTAACCTATTTTGCATGTAAGCTATTTGTAAGCAACTTTCAAATCTAAACACATCTAAGTTTTCTGAAGGTAAGCAAAAAAAATTTTAGAAATTTTTAAAGTTGAAATTAAAGTAATAAACTAGGCTATAGTTATATAATATGGTATGTAATATACTAAAATTTAAATACTAAACAAGATTACAGTTTAAATAATATACTATTAACTAACTATAGTTAACATTGTTTAAAATTTAACTACTTACTATTTAGCTATTGAAATAAAATACAATTAAAATTGTGGAAAGATGAAAACCTATCTTGAATTTGTTCAACATAATATACAGCCATCTTTTGGTTACTCATTAACTGGAAAATTATATATATTTGAATCCAAGAATATACATTTCATTTGCATTTCTTAAAATTTCAGAACCACATCAACTAAGAAAATAAATAAAGAAACACTGGACCTAAATGGTACCCTAAAACAAATGGACCTAATAGACATTTACAGAACATTCTACCCAAAAACTACTGAATATACATTCTTCTCATCAGCATATGGAATATTCTCCAAGATTGATCATATCTTAGGCCACAAAACATGTCTCAACAAATTTAAAAATTGAAATCATTCCATGCATCTTCTCAGACCATAGTGGAATAAAACTAGAAATAAATGCCAGAAGTAACACTCAATTCTGCACACAGTCATGGAAATTAAAAAACCTGCTCCTGAACGATTATTGGGTCAATAATGAAATTAAGATGGAACTCAAGACTCCTTGAACTGAATGAAAAAGGGGACACAAGCTATCAAAATCTATGGGATTCCAGCAAAAGCATTCCTAAGGGGAAAATTCATAGCCCTAAATGCCCACATCAAAAAGTAAGAAAGATCACAAATTAAAAACCTAATATCACATCTCAAGGAACTAGAAAAGGAAGAACAAACCAAACCCAAAGCCAGCAGAAGAAAACAAATAACAAAGATCAGAGCAGAACTAAATGAAATGGAAAACAAAAATATATTTTAATGATACAAAAGGTCAGTGAAACAAAAAGTTGGTTCTTGGAAAATATAAGGAAAATTGATAGATCTCATGCTAGATTAACCATGAACAGAAGAGAAAAGACCCAAATAAGCTCATTCAGAAATGAAAAAGGAGATATTATGACCGATGGCACAGAAACACAAGACATCATCTGTGAATACTATGAAAACCTCTACACACATAAACTAGAAAATGTAGAGGACATGGACAAATTCCTAGAAACACATGACCTTCCAAGACTCATTCAGGAAGAAATAGAACTCCTGAACAGACCAATAATGAGCAGCAAAATTGAAGCAGTAATAAAAAGTCTTCCAACAAAAAAAAGTCTTGGACCAGATGGACTCATAGCCAAATTCTACCAGATCTACAAAGAAGAACTGGTACCCATACTGCAGAAATTATTCCATAACATTGAGAAAGAGGGAATCCTCCCCAACTCATTCTATGAAGCCAGTATCACCTTGATACCAAAGCTAGGAAATGACACAACAAAAAAAGAAAACTACAGACCAATATCCCTTATGAATATAGATGCAAAAATCCTCAATAAAATACTGGCAAACTGAATTCAATAGCACATCAAAAAAATAATCCACTATGACCAAGTGGGCTTCAATCCCAGGGATGAAAGGATGGGTTCGACATATGTAAATCAATAAATGTGATTCACCACATAAACATAAACACCACCATATAAGCAAAAACAAAGACCATATGATCATCTCGACAGATGCAGAAAAAGCATTCAACTAAATCCAACACCCTTTCATGATTAAAAAACCCTCAACAAACTAGGCAAAGAAGGAACATATCTCAAAATTATAAAAGCCATATATGATAAACCCACAGCCAACAACATACTGCATGGGGAAAAGTTGAAAGCATTTCCCCTAAGAACTGGAAGAAGACAGGGTGCCCACTGTCACCACTTCTATTCAACATAGTGCTGGAAGTCCTAGCCAGAGCAATCAGGCAAGAGAAAGAAATAAAGGGTATCCAAAACGGGAAAGAGGAGGTCAAACTATTGCTTTTGCTGGCGATATGATCTTGTATCTAGAAAACTCCAAAGACTCCACGAAGAGACTCTTAGAACTGATAAATAAATTCAGCAAACTCTCAGGTTATAAAATCAATATACATAAACCAGTAGCATTTCCATATATACCAATAACAGTCAAGCTAAGAGTCAAATCAAAGACTCAACACCATTCACAATTGCTACAAAGAAAATAAAATACCTAGGAATATACTTAAACAAGGAGGTGAAAGATCTCTACAAAGAGAACTAAGAACCCCTGAGGAAAGAAATAACAGATGACACAAACAAATGGAAAAACATACCATGCTCATGGATCGGTAGAATCAACATTGTTAAAATGTCCATACTGCCCAAAGTGATTTACAGATTCAATGCAATCCCCGTCCAAATACCAACAGCATATTTCGCAGATCTAGAAAAAATAATTCTATGCATCGTTTGGAACCAGAAAAGAGCCTGAATAGCCAAAGCAATCCTAAGCAAAAAGAACAAAGCTGGAGGCATCACATTACCAGACTTCAAACTATACCACCAGGCTATAGCAACCAAAACAGCATGGTATTGGTACAAAAACAAAGACATAGACCAATGGAACAGAATAGAGAACCCAGATATAAAACCATCTATCTACAGCCAACTGGTATTTGACAAAGCAGACAACAATGTACAATGGGGAAAAGAAGCCCTATTCAATAAATGGTGGTAGGAAAACTGGATAGCCACATGCAGAGGAACGAAACAGGACCCCTATCTCTCACCACTCACAAACATTAATTCATGATGGATAAAAGACTTAAGTGTAAGGCATGAAACCATAAGAATTATAGAAGAAAATGTAGGGATATCGTCTAGCTATCGCTCTATGTCTAGGCAAAAAATATATGACTAAGACCCCAATGGCAATTATAGCAACAACAAAAACAAATAAATGGGACTTGATTAAATTAAAAAGCTTCTGCATAGCTAAGGAAATAATCAACAGAGCAAATAGAATATACAACCTACAGAATGGGAGAAAATATTTACAATTTACATATCCGATAAAGGGCTAATATCCAGAATCTACAAAGAACTCAAACAAATCAGCAAGAAAAAAAAACCCCATTAAAAAGTGGGCAAAAGACATGAACAGATGATTTTCAAAAGAAGATAGACAAATGGCCAACAAACATATGAAAAAATGCTCAATGTCACTAATTGTCAGGGAAATGCAAATTAAAGCCACAATGAAATACCTCCTTACTCCTGTTAAAATGGCTTTTATTAAAAAGTCCAAAAACAAGACATGCTTGAATGCAAAGAGAAAGGAACGCTTTATACCCTGTTGATGGGACTGCAAATTAGTACAACCCCTACAGAAAACAGTATGGAGATTTCTTAAAGAACTAAAAGGTAGACCTATCATTCGATCCAGCAATCCCACTACTGAGTAACTACCCAAAGGGAAAAAAGTCATTTTATCAAAAAGATACCTGCACTCAAATGTTTATTGCAGCACAATTCACAATTGCAAAGATGTGGAATCAACCCAAGTGCCCATCAATTCATGAGTGGATTAACAAAATGTGGTATACATATACCATCGAGTACTACTCAGCCATAAAAAAGGATGAATTAATGTCTTTTGCAGCAATTTGAAAGGAATTGGAGAACATTATCCTAAGTGAAGCATCTCAAGAATGGAAAAACAAACACCACATGTCCCCTCTCTAATAAATTGGAACTAACCGATGGCACACAAATGCACAGAGGGAAGTAAAAGTCATTGGAAATCAAGCAAGGGGGAGGGGAAGGAAGTGGAGGGGCAAAAACCCACTTAATGGGTACAATGAACACTATTCAGGTGATGGGCAGGCACATTTATAGCCCTGACTCAAGGCACGTAACAAAAACATTTGTACCCCTTAATATTCTGAAATTTAAAAAAAAAATTGAGACCCATAAAATATTTTAGTAGCCTACAAAACATCTACATTAATAATGCCTTTTCTTTGTCTGCTTATTTCTTGGCACATATGCACCCCCTTCCATATTCCCTTCTGTTCACATTTCTAAAGAGCCATCTACCAAAAGAGTTGTAGCCATTACTTGTTTCTTCAGAGGACAAAAATCCAACAGATAAAAGACTGAGTTCATTACTTTTTTTCATAGCTCTTCCTAATTTTTCACAAGACAATCTGAGGTCATTTCACCCTTGAATGCTTAGGAATAAATACAGGTCTTGTGGTAAATCTTCCTGACTAAATAAGGACTAAAAATCACTGTATTACACCATACCACACACTGACCAATGTAATGATTAGAAAAGTTACCAAATGGAAAGAATAAAGTAATGCTAAAGAATAGTTACAGGAAGTGAGGAAAACTGATTTCTAATTTTATGTCTATTACTACTTTGTTTTGGCAAAAGCAACTTTATAGCTTTGTTTTGTTGTTGAGAAAATATGTGGAGAAAGTGCCAATTTTAGAATTTGAGAATTGCAGCTTCTGATGCTGGGTCAAAGAACCTGATTCATGCAGAGGGCAAGGATCTATGAAACTCAAAGTGTGGCCTCCTCTATCAATACAATGTATCTTGAAGAGTGTTCCAGAGCATTTAGGTTATTATCTCCATCTTATGGTCTAACTCAGAAGATTATCTCCATACTATTGCACTATAAAAATTAATTTCACAAGTCGTTTAAGAAGCTTTAAAAATCATTACTTTAAAAAAGTTTCCAAAACCATCTTGACTTTTTTTCTCTCACATTTTTAAATGCCCATGATTTGATGTTTAAGTGAGATAATGTCATGCATCATATAATGAACCCTGCATAAATGTTATTTACATTTACTTAGAAAACAGATATTAAATTTGAGGGTACCCCTGAAAAAAGTTTGTAACTTTTAGTAATCACAAAGATTGAGGGCCCTTATCAGATTATTATTTAACATAATGACTTATTTTGCCATAAACAAATTTAGGATGTAAATAATTTGTGTGGATAAATGTAAGCTATATTTGTATATTTGTGTGGTAGTTTTTATCCTTAATTATATACATCCTTGTATATAATTGTATATACACAATTATATATACAATATACACATATATAATATATACAATATGCATATATAATATATGCAATATAATTGCATATACACAGATAACACACACACGTGTATAACTAAAATTACCTTCTTACAAGATGTAAAGTAACTCTCATCTAAACTTAAAGGGAAAAATTATGTGGGCTTCTTTCGATAGAGAACTAGTTATTTCTCTAATAATTTCTCACATAAAATCACCTCAACATGAAATATAATGCACACATTCGTGTTCATACGGTTTTGTATCTATACTTTTTAACTGAATAGCTGGCCTTTCTGGTCCTTGGGTTCTTCAAGTGAGAACTAAAGAGAGGTGAATACCAAATGAGCTCCAAAGTTTCTTTTGGCTTTTACTTTCTGATTCTAGTATTTAACTCTAGGTACAGTTTACTTTTGATTCCATAATTAAGCGCTGACATCAACAAGAGAAGGAATAAGGAAGAATGGAAGGATGGCTTGAGCCCAGAAGTCAAGGTTGCAGTGAGCTATGATCATGCCACTGCACTGCAGCCTGGGTGACAAAGACCCCATCTCTTAAAAAAAAAACAAAAACTGAAGAATCACAAGAAGGAATGCTAAAACTTGGTGAGGTACAGACAGGAGTCAATATTCAAAGGGAAACCCACTTAGTCACACCAGTGGAAATAGCAACCAACCCAATTAACTTTATTAGTATGGAGGAAAGTATGGATTGGGCTCTTACTCAGCATTAATGATTTATTTTACCGTAATGTTTACCATGATACACAAATCAGCAGGTGATACAGTTAGTTACTTTAGTATCCTACCCAAGAGTTCCAGATACATTTGAAAGCCAGAAACAGGTGCACAATGGGATTATGGCAATGCAATTACTAATGCATAAAAGAGATTGGTTTCTATCCATTTGTCATCTGCCCCATGCTTTTATCATATGATGAACAGAGAAAATTTGTATATACTTCCCCCTCAGTCTGTCAGAGAAAGTAGCTCTTATTCAAATTTCGTATCCAAAGATTGCTTGCATAGGAAAACCAATATATGTTGTATATAGTACTTATCAAATTGGAAGTAGTATATGTAAAACAGAATGAAAAACGGTTTCCTAGGCTCAAATGTCACTTCCATATTCCACTACAAGGTTATTAAAAAAGGCTCAAGAAGATGATATAGGACAGATCTTATTACACTTACACGTCATTGTAAACATCAAATAATGTGCTGCAGACAAATGGAGAACCGTAAAGCACTATACAAGCATGAGCTATTGCTTAGGAATGGCTCATTCACGGCTAGGGAGAATGTGAAACAGCAATGTACACAGGAAAGGAAAAGAGATTCCCCTGATAATACAGTAGCTGAGAAAATGTTTTAGCTCTAGTTACTAAAACCAAAATCAGGATATTCTTATGAAATTTATTCATATCAGGATAAAATGGTACAATCAATCAACAACACTCATACAATCAAATTCTGAGAAAGCAAACAACACAGAAAAGACAGAACCCCATAGCCTTCAAAAAGATAAGTGAGATGGCACTGCCTCTCTGAGGTCTTCTCTAACTCAAGCACAGACCTAATCACTCCCTTTGCATTGTGCTACATGGGTACTTCGCATAACTTCAGCCAGCTTCCCATTTACCACTCTATTTTGTAAAGATCTCTTTACAAGAAGGCTTCCCTTCCAGGATGCAAACTCTCCATTAATGTGTGTTAGAATCAAGTAAAATGGTATTTAAGCAATTTGGCAAAAGCCACTGAAGATAATAAATTATATGACACATGTAGAGGAACAGGCACAGGAACTGGAGTAGGGAGGCTAAGGATTGCTGGATCCTACCCTGGGCTATGTCTTAATGTGGTCAATAACTAAATGCAGTGGACATTGTACTAACTCACCCAGACAAACAAGCAAGCAAATCTAGGACTAATACCAGTTATCTTGCAAAGATGTTAAAAAGAACAAGTGAGGAAGAAAAAAAATAAACAGAGAAAAGATAATGCCTTGAACATAACAGTGGCCCAACACATCTTAATCTTTCATTTCCTTCTCTTGATTCTCAGGGTAGTGATGTTATAATACAAAAAGAGAAGTCATAAAAGGGCAAATCTTCAAACTATAGTACTGTGGAAGAGGCTAAAATGAAATAGGTAAGCATGAAGGTTTAAAAAAAAATCTATTACTTTAAATTGAGCACTGGTCCCTGGTTCATTCAATATATATTTATTGAACACCTAGTGTAGGCCTGTCACATGGCAGGGAACTGGAAATTATGCTAATCAGAAGCAAAGCAAAGCAAGGAAAGAGACAACGTGGTCCAGTGATAAAAATTGTAATTCCAGATTCCAAGGCTTAATTTAAGAAAGGTAGCACCAATAGTAAGAGTAACAAGACCATAAACTAGAATTTGTTGAATACAACATGAGATGTATTACATGTTTTACATATTTTTACAAAATTGTTCTACTAATCCTTGCAAAAACATTATAAGTTAGGTGATATTAGTATTTTATAGATTTTTCAAAGATTAGGAAACATTTTAGATAAGGAAACAGTAGCTGAGAGCATTTAAATGACAACAATGGGATTTGAATAAGTCTGTCTCCACTATATCCCACAGCCAGTAAATGGATAGCTTTTTCCATTTTCCTCATGACACTAATATTTAATAGTCTCCTCATGTAAGCTAATAATTAAATATGTAAAATTCAGTAACTTGATCAATCAACATACATCATGTTATAGGCTTTACACAGAATTAGCAGTTTACCATAGTTTCTATGCATAGAGTTTTAAAAGCTTCTAATAAATTTCTGTAAATATTCCTGTGTAAAAATAATATTTTGTTTTGGTGTAAGGGAAGAATTTTTCATATGGTCCATAACAGATCTACTCTTAAAATACATAGCAAATTCTTTTAGCAATCCTTTAGATTAGAAGTTTTAACATGCTATTAAGACCTTCATTAAATTCAAAGTTTTCAGTTGATGTATCAGACCTGACACTGGCCATGTGACATGATAGGTAACTGACACCACTTACCTTCAATCTCCCCATTTTTTATATGGATGTAATGACATCGGTATTTCAGGGTCATGTATGGACCATATTAAATCGCATATACAAAGTATCTGGTCCTGTTTCTGATATCAGACTCTCAAGAAATATTCATTCCTATTGTATTCTCACCATTTTCTGTCCAAAAAGCTGTATGTAGAGTTAATGTGAAAAGTACTAGCACTTTGCCTCCTTACTAGGTAAGAGTGGAGGTGAAAGGAGGAATTTTTACCAACTAACTAGATGCCAGTGTCATATATGTACAGACTCTGCTGTCTCTCCTACCTCCATCAATATTTATGCCATGTATTTGTTTCATTTGTTTAGTTAATGTATTGCTACAGTCATAGGTATGAATCAGAAGTGAAAAATTATTCAGAACTATATTTACTTTCATGACACTACCAATTGATATAAAGGTAAATAATTATTATAGACTGATGAATAACCATGGATAGAAAACTCACTTTGCATTTTAATTTGCTTCTCTTAAGTACTTAAAGCTATTATACAGTAAATAAGTAATTAATTAAGACAAGAAATGAAAAATAAGATAAGAAAATTAGAGGATTCATACAGGTCTAATACCCCAAAACAAGTTCTGAAAGAAAAAGAGAAAAAAAAGAGGAGAAGAAATTATTAATGAAGTAATTCAAGAAAATTTCCCAGAAATGAAGAATATAATATTCTAAACTAAATTTACTAATTTCTAGGCACAAGGGATGAAAAAAGACCATACCAAGTCAGATTCACCTATTCATTCACAAACATTTGTTGAGAATAAGGCAGAATTCACAGTGGCAGGGACATAATATTGAATAAAACAGATAAAGTCCATGTTGTCATGGAGCTAATATTTTAGTGGTCAGGAGACAAATAATAAACAAATTAACATATCATAATAATTCCTAAGCCAAAATAAGAAGAGTAAGCAGGACAAGGTATGCTAGAGCAGTTTGTGGGTTATTTCACACAGGGCAGTACTCACTAACATTCCATGCAGAGGGAATAAAAAGTGTAAAGCTTGTGAGGCAAGACTTTACTTGAACATGCTGGAGGAAAGGGAAGGAGGCTAATATAGCTACAATATACTCAGAGAAGGGAGGTGGCTGGGGATGAGATCAAAAAGGTAGCCTAGGTGGGGTAGGGGGCATGTCATGTAAAACACTCTAGACATATCATCATGAAATTTCAGAATTCTTAGGACAAACAGTAATACTAAAAACTGACAGAGGTAAGGGAAAAAACAGGTAGAACAGGTCATGTGCAAAACAATCAGAATGTTATCTTAACAACAACACTGAACACCAGAAAACAATGGCAAAATCCCTTCAAAATCCTGAGGTAAAATAACTTCTAACTTAAAAGTTTTCACATACAGCCAAACTGTCAAAAATTCGTGAAGACAGAGCAAGGTAGTTCATATAAAAATTCACTCACCACTTATGAACTCTTAGGAAGCTAAGAATGTGTTCCAGCAAAATAAGGGAATAAAACAAGAAAGAAGACTTTTCATTGGTTTACTCCCTTGTAGAAAGTAAGGTAGAGCATAAGGGATCCAACAGGGAATAAAGGAGTCCCCAAGATGTGACAGTAGATCCCAGGACAGATGTGCAGCAAGTTTAAAGAGCAACTTTTGAAGCAAGCAGATAGAAGAATCAGGGAGAAATAGTCCCCAAAAAGATGATACTGTGGGAAATACTTGTTTTATTTATATCGACAACAGATTCACACTGCAATGTGGGTATGAATTACTGGTAGATACAAAGAAAACTAAACAAAGGAGTAAGATAATTATTATACGGAAAACAAACAAAACAAAAGTTATAAGTAAGAAAATGCAAACATGGTACACCATACAACTCAGCTGTGAATTCAGGTGACTTCAGATTCAAAACAACGAGCAATAAACTAACTGAAAATCATGATGTAACTGTATTAGGAAGCTTGAGTAGGAGTGGCTGCAGTGAGAGGGTGACGAATGGACGGAGAAAAAGAAGGATAAAGGAAGAAAGGAAAGAAGAGACTGTGAAAGTAAAGGAACAGAATGAGAATAGAGAAATAGATTAGAATTTAATATAGAATAAAAGGGATAGTTTATTTCAGTGGGAAAACAGGGAATTATTTAATCAATGGCTTGGAAAACCATAGGTAACCATCTGAAAAGAAAAAGGCAAGATTTTATCTTATACCATATATAAAAATAAATTCCAGATGAATTATAATAAAAACTTGAAATGTAAAAGACACAATGACAAAAATCATGAAAAAGCTCTAGGGAAGTAAGTATACAAGCTAAGGATGAGGGAGAAATCCTTATCCATGGCTAGAAGTCTACAAAGAAAATGTAGACATTGTTGTATCTGGTCCCCAAAGATGCCTCCCAATGGATTCACGCCCTTAGACAGTTCTCCCCCACATTGAATTTGGCCTGGCCTGTGACTTGCTCTAACCAATAGAATGTGGGAGAGATGATGTTTCAGGATTTACCTACCTAGGCAATAAAAAGCTGCTGCAGCTGTGCTTTTGGGAGCCTGGTGCCATGATGTAAGAATATCATGCTGGATAAACCATGTAGAGAAAACAGATGGAGAGAGACCCTGATTACACAGGGAAAAGAGAAGCCCACCTTCCTAAGAATCCTGGTTAACGTTCCAGATGACTCAGCTCTAGGTACCATGTGACTACAACCATGTGAGAGATCTCAAGCAAGATGAGCAGAAACCCCAGCTGAGCCAAGTGATTGAGCTATAAGAAATAATAAAATGATTTTTGTTTTTAATTCCACTATGTTTTGAGGTAGTTTACTGCATAGCAAAAAACAAAACAATAATAATTTTCTAAGAAGATCTAGGACACAATGTATACACTCTAACTATTGGGGAGACATCCTTATTGAAAGCTGGAAGCTCAAAAAGGAAAATATAAACATACATGACTATATAACATTTTAATAAACTTTGGTGGCATATTTGAAAAAATCTTCAATGCAATTTAAGATTAAAACTATTACACATAATTAGAATTTAAGAATAATCCATAAAATGGACAACTGCAATAGGCAATCAAGAAGAGCAATCAATGTCAACCAAACTGAAGATGCTCAAAATTACTAGTAGTCAGAGAATTGCAAGTTAAAGTAAATGAGATATTTCTTTATAGCCAGGATTCAGGCAAAAATTAAAAGGAGCTACAACTTCTATTGCTAGCAGGGGTATAAGAAAACAGCATTTGCAGAATGAGAATTGTTACAACATTTTGGAAAAACTTTATTAAGACTAATCAAATAAACATGATGAAAACAAAGACAGTACTTTACCAATAGAGGAAAGATAAATAAACTACGGTATACCTACATCATGGCATATTCTATATTTCTCTATATTCTAAAAATGAAATATATTTCATTAGTTGACTTGAAGGGATTTCCATGAAGTACTGTTTAGCAAGAAAAGCAAGATGTGGAAAAGTATGTGTAATATAATCCCATCTATTATAAAGCAAATAACAATGGTGAAAAACTCTATATATGTTGTTTTACACACACACACATATATATCTATATATGTATACTAAAAAGTGAAGAAATAAATGAAAGGATAACTAGAAGAGCAACACGAGTTTAGGGATGCACGAGGACAGGTAAAGAGAAAAATATCCCTTTAAAAAAAGCATTTATACTATGAGCACAGTGAAATATTCAGTTAAAATTATTTGTATGTATGTCTGTGCACTGAGACAAAACAAAATTAGATCATTATCTCATTCATTCCTTCTTTGCATTGAAATAAATTATAACTGTGTAATTTAAAATGTAACAAATTAATTAATCTTAAAATAATACATGTGACTATTAATCTGATCTCAAGAAGAACTTTCTAACACAATCGCATTAGAAAAAATAAACGGAAAAAAATCAGTGACTTGGATTATATTTATAATGAAAACTTCTGGCATGAGAAAATAAACCTAATTAAAAGGCAGAAAATGGAAAAATATTTTAAAAGGAGTTCTTAAAAAGTTGCTACCCCAGGGCAGCCATCTTGAAAGCTGCCCGCCCGGAGCTGTGAGCCGCGTCTCTAGCTCCACCCCACTCCGGCCCGGGGCTCTTCCGCTGGGGCGAGACAGGCTTTGCCTTTGGTGGCCAGGGATAGCTGCATCCATGGGTTCCAGGTGGGACGAAATCCTGGGACTGTAGTGGCAGGACCTTTGGGTACTGGAAACAGTTTTCAGCTAGTCCATCTGGTCCTGCTACCCTGGCTCTGGCCTCAGACAAGTCCGCTACGTGCTGGTCCTAGTGCCCGCCCTTCAGGTCCCAGCCCTCCTCTATCCCAGATATCGGTCATTTTGAAGGGTGCTGGCTATAGTGACTCATTTGGTATAACTGCTGGTTCTCATGACAACCAAATACCTCAAAAGCCACAGGCTGAACCAGAGCAGCTCCCCATAACCCTGCCCACTTCATTAGGGAATTTCGCGCCATCCAAGAGCGCTTCCAGTGGCCACTATTCCCCCCTCCCCGTGGGAACATCCCCCCGGCGGAGACTGCTGGGGATAGAGATGGCCACCCGCCTCGCCTTGGGGTCTAGTGGTGGAAAAGGGGTGCACAATTGGAGATCCCCCTATCAACCAGTATCACGGGGAGACGCATATCAGAAGGGCAGACACATGCGGCTAGATAAGCAACCTCTGAGCTGTGTAGAATTTTCCCAACTCAGCTCTCACACTGCAGCCAAAAGAAATTGTGTTTCTACCTGCACCTCAGGACAAGTAGGGTCAAAGTAACCCCTAGGAGCTACAAGGCCCTTCCCAAAGCACGGGGCTTTCACATACCCCAACTGGGGGATCAGAGTCTGCCACGGACATAACAGAATACCTAGCTAATAGGGAGCTGTGGACTCATATCCTCAAGTACAATTCACTAGCTTAGGGCCCAAGCTGGGAGGTCATTCTCACCACACTCCACTGGGAAGAGGAGAAGACAACAGGCCAGAGATAACTCAAGATCCACCAAACTTGCCAAAATACACCTAAGGCAATACAGGCCACTACTTCTCTCCCTGGCTCTGCCAAGAAACGAAAATTGTGGGCCTGGATACAGGGCCATAAACTAGCCCTAACACCCCCAGCTCTTGACCAAGAGGCCAGATGAGAAAAAACCAGCGAAAGAACTCAGGGAACATGAAAAATCAGAGTGAAAAGTCACCCCCAAAAGAAACCATCAGTTCCTCAGCAATGGATACCAACTAAAATGAAACAGGTAGAATGACAGAAGAGGAATTTTGTTTATGGATTATAAGAAAGCTCAATGAAATTCAAGAGAAAATTGAATCCCACCACAAAGAAACCACAAGAAAAATGCAAGAAATAAAAGAAAAATTCTCCAAAGAAATAGAAATATTACAGAAAAATCAAATAGAAATCCTAGAAATGAAAGAAGCATTCAAGGATCTACAAAACACAGTGGAAAGCCTTAAGAACAGGCTGGACCATGCAGAGGAAAGAATTTCAGAGCTAGAAGACAACTCCTATGCGCTAAATACGTAAGTCGAAGAGAAAGAACACAAAAACAAGAGGCAGGAAAAAAGCATACAAGAAATGTGGGATTATGTAAAGAGGCCAAACATAAGGATCATAGGCATCCCTGAGGGAGAGGAAGAAAATTTGCGTGGGCTGGAAAATCTATTTCAAGGAATAACAGAGGAAAATTTCCATGGCTTAGCCAAAAATCTTGATATCCAAGTACAAGAAGCACATAGGACTCCTGGGAGACTCAACGTGAAAAGGCATTCACCACGCCACATAATTATTAGACTGACCAAAGTAAACACAAAAAAGGCACTCCTCAGAGCTGTAAGACGAAAACAGCAGGTAACCTATAAAGGGAAACCGATCAGATTAACTGCAGATTTCTCAGCTGAAACCTTACAAGCCAGAAGGGAATGGGGAGACATCATCAATCTCCTAAAACAAAACAGAGGCCAACCCAGAATTCTGTATCCTGTCAAACTAAGCTTCTTATATGAGGGAGAAATAAAGACTTTTCCAGACAAGCAATCACTGATAGAATTTGCGAAATCCAGACTGGCCTTGCAAGAAGTCCTTAGACCTGCATTATACACTAAACAGAGCAACAGACACCCACCAATGTAAAACTATGCAGAAGCTAAAACCCCAGAAACCAGATTCCACAAGGATGCAAGAGGTAAAACAAAAGACACCACCCAATAGAATAATCAGAAATTTACCCCAAATATCAATTCTCTCAATAAATGTAAATGGCTTGAATTGCCCATTGAAGAGACACAGGCTGGCTGAATGGTTTAAAAAATACAAGCCAAGTATCTGTTTTCTTCAGGAAACACACCTAACACACAAAGACGCATTCAGACTCAAGGTAAAAGGATGGAATACAATTTTCCAGGATAATGGAAACCAAAAGAAATCTGGAGTAGCCATCCTTATTTCAGATGACATAAACTTTAAAGCAACAAAAGTAAAGAAGGACACAAATGGACACTATATAGTGGTGAAGGGAAAAATCTTACAAGAAGATTTAACAATCCTAAACATTTATGCACCCAACACAGGCATGCTCAGGTACATAAAACAAATACTGCTAGATGTAGACAACATAATAAACAGCAATGCCATAATAGCAGGGGACTTCAACACCCCACTGACAGAACTGGACAGATCCTCCAAACAAAAAACAAATAGAGGAATAAAAGACCTAAACAGGACTCTAGAACATTTGGGCCTAACAGATATCTACAGAACACTCCACCCAAATAACACTGAATATACATTCTTCTCATCAGCTCACGGAACCTTCTCTAAAATTGACCACATCCTAGGCCACAAAACAGATCTAAACAAATTCAAAAATATAGAACTCATACCATGTATCTTTTCAGATTACAGCGGAATAAAATTAGAAATCAATTCCAACAGAAACTCATACCTTCATCCAAAAACTTGGAAACTAAACAATCTGTTGTTGAACAACTATTGGGTCAAGGAGGAGATTCAAATGGAAATCAAAAGATTCTTTGAACTAAACGATAATGGGGACACAAATTATCAAAATCTGTGGGATACAGCAAAAGCAGTACTGAGAGGGAAACTTATCACCTTAAATGCCCACATCCAAAAGACAGAAAGGTCACAAATCAGAAAACTAATGAATCATCTTAAGGAAATGGAAAAGGAAGAGCAAAGCAATCCTAAAGCCAGCAGAAGAAAAGAAATAACCAAGATCAGAGCAGAGCAGAATTAAATGAAATCGAGAACAAAAGAACAATACAGAAGATTAATAAAACAAAAAGTTGGTTCTTTGAAAAGATAAACAAAATAGGCCACATGCGAGGCTGACCAGAAGCAGAAAGGAAAGGACTCTAATAAGCTAAATTAGAAATGAAAAAGGAGAGGTCACAACTGATACCATGGAAATACCAAACATCATCTTCGAATACTACAAAAATCTCTATGCCCACAAACACGAAAACGTGGAGGAAATAAACAAATTCTTAGAAACATACTACCTCCCTAGGCTCAACCAGGAAGAAACAGAATTTCTAAACAGACCAATATCAAGCACCGAAATCGAAGCAGTAATAAAAAATCTTCCAACCAAAAAAAGTCCTGGACCAGATAGGTTCACACCTGAATTCTACCAAGCCTACAAAGAAGAACTGGTGCCTATACTGCAGAAATTATTTAAAAATATCCAGAGGATGGAATCCTCCCAAACTCATTCTACAAAGCCAATATCACCTTGATACCAAAGCCAGGAAAGAACACAACAAGAAAGGAAAACTACAGACCAATATCCCTTATGAATATAGATGCAAAAATTCTCAATAAAATCCTTGCAAACCGAATTCAAATGTACATCAAAAAAATAATCCATCACGATCAGGTGGGCTTTATTCCTGAGATGCAGGGATGGTTCAACATATGCAAATCTATAAATGTAATTCACCATATAAAAAAAAGCAAGAACAAAGATTATATGATCCTTTCAACAGATGCAGATAATGCTTTTGACAAAGTCCAGCATCCTTTTATGGTAAGAACTCTTAACAATATAGGCATAGATGGCTCATACCTCGAAACTATTAAAGCTATATACGATAAACCCACAGCCAATATCATACTGAATGGGGAAAAATTGAAGGCATTCCCCCTTAAAACAGGAACTAGACAAGGGTGCCCACTATCTCCACTTCTTTTCAACATAGTGCTGGAAGTCCTGGCCACAGCAATTAGACAAGACAGAGGAATCAGGGGCGTCCAGATGGGGGCAGAAGAAGTCAAACTTTCACTATTCGCAGACGATATGATATTATACATAGAAAACCCCAAAGATTCAACCAAGAGATTACTGGAATTGATAAATGAATTCAGCAAAGTCTCAGGATACAAAATTAATACACACAAATCCATAGCCTTCATATATGCTAATAACAATCAAGCCGAGAAACAAATTAAAGATGCAATACCTTTCGCAATAGCAACAAAGAAAATTAAATATTTAGGAACATATCTACCTGAGGAGGTCAAAGACCTATATAGAGAGAATTACAAAACACTGAGAAAAGAAATTGCAGAGGATGTAAACAGATGGAAAATCCTACCATGCTCTTGGATAGGCAGAGTCAACATAGTAAAAATGGCTTTGCTACCTAAAGTGATTTACAGAATCAATGCAGTCCCTATCAAAATACCAACGTCATTTTTTGCTGATCTAGAAAAAATAATTCTATGCTTCGTGTGGAACCAGAGAAGACCCCGTCTAGCCAAAGCAATCTTAAGCAAAAAGAACAAATTGGGAGGCATCTATCCACCAAACTTCAAACTATACTACAAGGCTATAGTAACCAAAACTGCATGGTATTGGCACAAGAACAGAGACGCAGACCAATGGAACAGGACTGAGAACCCAAATATAAAACCAACCTCATACAGTCACCTGATCTTTGACAAATTCCAGAAAAACATACACTGGGGAAAAGATTCCCTATTCAACAAATGGTGCTGGGAAAACTGGATGGCCATATGTAGAAGACTGAAACTGGACCCACACCTCTCACCTCTCACAAAAATCAACTCACAATGGATAACAGATCTAAACCTAAGACATGAAACCATAAGAATTCTCGAAGAAAACTCTGGAAAAACTCTTATGGACATTGGCCTAGGCAAAGAATTTATGAAGAAGACCCCCAAAGTAATCACAGCAGCAACAAAAATGAATAAATGGGACCTGATCAAGTTAAAAAGCTTCTGCACAGCCAAGGAAACTATCACTAGAGTGAACAGACAACCTACAGAATGGGAGAAAATATTTGCATGCTACACCTCTGATAAAGGGCTGATAACCAGAATCTATACAGAACTTAGGAAAATCAACAAGAAAAAGTCAAACAATCCTATTAAAAAATGGGCAAAGGACATGAACAGAAACTTTTCAAAAGAAGACAGAATAATGGCCAGCAAACACATAAAAAAGTGCTCAACGTCTCTAATCATCAGGGAAATGCAAATCAAAACCACAATGAGATATCACTTAACTCCAGTGAGATTGGCTCATATCAAAAAATCCCCAAACAACAAATGTTGGCGGGGATGTGAACAGATAGGAACACTCATACACTGCTGGTGAGACTGCAAATTAGTACAACCTCTATGGAAAGTAATATGGAGATACCTCAAAGAATTAAAAGTAGAATTACCATTTGACCCAGCAATCCCACTACTGGGTATTTACCCAAAGGAAAAAAAGACATTTTATAATAAAGACATCTGCTCGTGAATGTTTATAGCAGTACAATTCACAATTGCAAAGATGTGGAAACAACCCAAGTGCCCATCAATACACGAGTGGATTAATAAAATGTGGTATATGTATACCATGGAGTATTACTCAGCAATAAGGAACAACAGTGAATTAACACATCTGGTATTATCCTGGTTGGAGCTAGAACCCATTCTTCGAAGCGAAGTGTCACAGGATTGGAAAAACAAGCACCACTGGTACTCACCATCAAATTGGTACTAACTGATCAATACTTACATCACACAGGGCAATAATATTCATGGGGGGCGGGCAGGTGGGAGGGGGGTGGAGGGGAT
Source organism: Daubentonia madagascariensis (assembly GCA_023783475.1). Taxonomy (NCBI): domain Eukaryota; kingdom Metazoa; phylum Chordata; class Mammalia; order Primates; family Daubentoniidae; genus Daubentonia; species Daubentonia madagascariensis. The sequence goes on from JAKFHU010002080.1 coordinate 381,714, forward strand.
GGGAAGAACTCTCACTGAATGGATGCGGGAAGCACACTTTGGGGGATGACCACAATTGTAGCTCTGACACGGGCAGTGCATGGGCAATATATATAGCCAACACAAAGTGTTGTACCCCCATAATATTCTGAAATTTAAAAAAAAAAAAATTATTTAAAAAAAAAAAAGTTGCTACCCCAAATACATAAAAAGCTCATGGAAACTGAAAAACAATGATAACATTAAAAGCCTAAAGAAAAAATGGGCAAAGGCTATGAATAAAAAATTCACATAAGAATGTAAGTGAGTAATGTGATCAAAAAAACAAATTAAAACTACTGTAAATTATTGCTTTATACCTCTTAAAATTAAGAGATTTTTAAAACAGTAATACTCTTGGCAGGATGGAATTCAGAGGGCAAGCTCCTTCACTGCTAGAGAGAGAAAATCTTCTCGAGAGAAATCACAAATTGTGTACTAAAGAAGTTAATACTCTATCACTCCATAATTTGATTTCTAGGCACCTATCTTGGAAAATAATCAGATATTGATAAAACTTATGAACATGGATATAACAACATGCTATTTAAAACAGTGAAACACTGGAAAGGCATAAACTTCCATTAATAGGAGACAGATCATTTACAATAGAATTTTACACTGCTATTAATAAAAGATTTTTAAGTGTATTTAGTAACAGGACAGATTTCTAATAACAAATTATTAAATTTAAACAGTACATTACAATTTCTATGTATAGTAATGATGCAAATTTTATAAAAGTAAAATTTTATTTACTGAAAAAAAGAAGAAAATACATAAAAATACTAAGAAGTAGTTATATCATGGTGAAATCATAAGTGATTTTTATTTTTTATACCTTTCTGTATTTTTCAAATTCTCTACAATTAACTTTTATTACTTTTAAATGAATACAGTTAATGTTTTTAACCTGTCTTTTCAAATTTAAAGGATAAGAGTTTAACTGGGTAAGTATTTCGTCACTGAGGAATTTAAACTGAAGCTCATGGACTTTCTGAATTTGTATATAAAATGTGTAGATGGGAAGGAATTCACAGTTCCATTAGAGTCTCAAAAACATCCATGACAAACCAATGAAAGATAAAATTAAAAAGAATAAAAATGCCGTGATAAAATATTCCAAGTTATTTTACAAAACTACTCAAGTAGTTCTACTGATAGTGTGAACAATCTAAAATTTGTCTCCTTGGGCCTGATACAGAAACTTCTAGTTGGCTGGTTCAGAGAGTATTCAAATTAATTCTTCAAAGCTCTCTAAAAGTTTAAGTACTTTCTTCTTTATAGACGTTTAAAAAACAGATATGACAGGTTGCAAAATCAAAATGATAGAAAAGAGTTGTATGTATAACACCCACCAATACCTCACTATGCCTAATTATTAGAGTAGCTATTCATATTAAGAGACTGTATTTTTTTCACATTACTTTTCATAGTAATCAGAAATGAATTATTTCATCACATAAAAACTCTCAAAATTTAATCATTTCCACTTTGCTATACCTAGAAACATTGAATAATATCTGGTGAGAATCCACGTATGTGTATATGAAAGAATCCTCTGGCTATTATTTTCTGTACGGCACCAGTACTTCTTTACTCTGAATCTGCAGTTATTTTTTATAACACTAGGAGAAACCTTTTCTCAACATAAACAAGATAAGTGAATATAGCACATAAGATACACATACACAATTTGAAGGAAATGAGTTTTAAAAGGGTTAAAGGCCTGTTACTGTGGGTTTTAAAACTATTAATAAAACTGATTTGATAAGGACTAAGTTGTCAATTTGTTAAATTACACTTCACTGGGTGTACATATTGCGTGGTACTGATTTTTAAATGATTGAATAGTTATTAAAATCTTGGTTTATTTTCAAAGTAGCATGTAACAGATTTAACCATCAGATATTTACAGAGAAAAATTATGTTTCTGTTTTTTAAAGTGTATTTTTTAGTAAACATTCATTTCCCAAGAACATTGATTTGAAAGGTCTATTTCACTTTTCTTTAGTACAGAGAGAAAGGATCCCATTTAAACTTTAGAAGGACATAGAAAGAAATAAAGTCAGCTGAAAATAATTTCCTCTTTATTGCTTCTTAAAAGTTATGAAATAAAATTTATTATTTAATTACGTTGGATCAAGAAACAGGAAGATGCATTTAAGTCACAACAGCCCTGAAAAAATAAATTGCTATACTTTCTCTAGGAAGAAAGTGTTTTAATATGTGGATGGGCATTGTCCAAACATTTTAAATCTATTTTACTAAGGTGTGAAAGGCTTCAAACAAAAATCAACAATAAAATAGCAAAACGTCAAAAATTAAAGGAAGGAATTTTAAAAACTATTATGAGTATTTCTGAACTTTTGAAGAATTTAGGTTTTGCTCCAAAACCTGCTTCCATTAGCTTACTTAAAAAAACAAAACTGTGAACTATATGCATGGCTAAATAAATTTTATTAGGCAAGCACGATTTATCTTTATCATGCTTAAATAAAATGTACAAGATGTTCCAAATTAGTACAACTGTTATGGAAATAAGAATAAAGGCTTTTAGCTTTTTAACCTGGCAACAAGATTTTGCAGTTGGTCAGAGTCTCTCAGGGCACTAAGGGGATAAACAGTGATCAGAGTCAACGCCCACATATGGTCTGCAGCAGGGGTTGGCAAACTTTTTTGTGTAAAGGGCCAAATAATAAATATCACCTTTGCTGGCCATACACTATGGCACCTATTCAACTCTGCCATTGTAGCATGAAATCAGCCATAGACAATATATAAGTGAATGAAAATCAGTATGTTATGACAAAACTCTATTTACGAAAATACGGCCAGATTTGGACCACAGGCCATAGTTTGCTGACCCCTAGTCTACTGCATTGTGGGAACAATATGAAAACTATATAGTGTCAGAAAAAAAACCCTGCTATGCTATAAACTAAAACAAACAAAAAAAGCAGTACTCAAAACTGAACATGAACTTCGATTTTAACAATGCAATCCACATTTGTATGTGCAAATATAGTCAGAAGAACACAGAAATTATGATTAGGTATATTAGTTGTCTGAAAGTTTTGGTATGACCTTATAAACTATTATTAAAACAGCACTCTGAACTTTTGACATTTACTTGCAAATTATATACTTAAAAAGTCCTATTTTCTCTTAATGCATTTACCCTTACCTACAGAGTAGAAGCTCCTCAAAACAAAAACACTCTTTCAAATAGAAATTCATACTCTTGAACAACACACTAAATATTATGCTTATACTATACTCTTATTTGCTCTCAAATAATAAACTAGATGATACTGATTAACAATAATCTTGTTGAATGAAAAAGAAGCCCCACAACTTTAACATGTATAATTAATTAAATACATTGACAATAAGGAAATCCAGACTACAAACCCACAATGAGTCACAAGCTTTTGAACTTGTTACTTTTAAATCAATTATTCTCCCTCTCCTTCTCTTGAGAGATTTTTTCCTGTCTTATATGTGTGGTCAAGAAATTAGACCTCAAGTTCTCAGTGTGCAATTTATTTCTTCCATTTCAAAATTTTGGCAAACAAATCTCACCAGAGAAATGGTGGCTATTTTGTGTCTTGTCCTACAGAAGCAAGACTACATCAAACTTTTGCTTTCAATTTGTTTTCACTCATTTATTTATTCAACAAATATTTATTGAGTGCCTACTCTACACTAGGCATTGTGCCAGGAGGTAGGGTACCATAGTGATAAAAAAAGTCATGGTCCTTGCCTTTAAGTAGTTTCCATTATGATGGGGAATAAATAAATCAATAAATGAAAGATTTACAAGTCATAATAAATGATATAAAGAAAAAAATAAGTTTGCTGAAGTAGATCTTAAGGGAAGGGAGACATCTACATTAGACAAGGGTGTCAAAAAATGCCTTTCTGAATGGGTGACATCTTAGTTGAGACTTGAAACCTAAAGGATTTAGGGCTCTGGCCATTCAAAGAGCACTCACTGGTGGGGAGAGAGTGGTGGAGAGTAGCTTGCCAAGTAGAGGGAAAAACATGTGCAAAGACTCCCAGATAGCAAAGAGCCTGGCCTATGTGAGAAATTGAGAGATAACGATGGTTAAAAAGAAATAAGAATGAACAAATGAAGACATGAAAAGGGCAGTAGCCAGTGATGCAGGACAGTGTTGGCCATTTGTTTAAAAACCTTAAAAATTAATGAATAGTAAATGACAATCTTTCCAAATCAGAAAAATCACTCATGAAATGGAAATTTCCAGAAGGAACAGAAAATGCAAAGAGAAAACATGCCCTTATTTTTATCTTTTACCTGTTTATTTTATCTAAACATTTCCTCCTCACAAGTCACAAGACCTAAACCTAGGTAAAATTAAGTGTTTCCTACCAACAGGACATTGTAAAGACATCTGTATTTTCTCAGGACTCAGTAACTCGGTCTTTCTGGGCTCCAGTTTCCTCATTTGAAATACAAGATAATAATAACTACTCCTCCTTAGGATTATGAGATGATTATGACTTATCCTACAAGGATATAACGATACTATGGTATGCAGGCCTATGCATCTGGGTAAGAGAAGCTCATGGATAAACGTGCAGCACATCTTCCAGAGATGTGAACTATATTAGAGAATAAGTAATTAAAATATTATTTTATGTTAAAAATATACACAGATATATTATGGAATAGAATACAAAATTTGAATTGCATTTTATTAAGAAAGCAAGCTTCAAAAAAATCAACCTTGTTTAAAAATCCATTCAGTCTAATACCTCCTTATAGTGATAAATGTATGCAAAGTGCCTAGAATATGGTATGGCTTCTTACTATATGTCTGGAATAGGGCAGATACTCATATATCATATTATAAGGGAAAACTAGCTTTTAGAGCTTAAAAAACTACTAATAGCTAAGTTATATACCTATAATTCTAATTCTTTATTTTTATTAAGGAATTATCCCTTTCTAAAGATTTTGTTCAAAGAAGGATTTTACAAACAGGCACTTTCCTCCTTTTCTAAATATTTAAAGAACCGTAGTATATGGTTCATTCACCTCATGTAAAAAGAATCTTTTCTGTCTCACTGGTTATTTGGACTATCACATTAAAAGTACACTTTTCTGGGAGGCTGACATCTTAAAAACAAACAAACACATACACAAAAAACTACAAAAAAAACCTAAGGCAGATCACAAAGAGGGTATAAAATCTTTAACTCAAGTAATGCCTATTTAATTTCATTTTGTTCTCAATGAAAATGAAAGCAACAACAAATACAGAAATAAGTGATTTTAATGTCAGTTCTTTTAACATAGCCTTTCTTCTCCTTAGGCAAAATTCCCACATGGAGCAATAATTAGACATGTAAGTTAAAAATCTCTTTCTGACATGAATTCTGAACATTTGCTTTAATCTACATGCAGACACCATATTAGATGCTACTTAGAGTTACAAATAAAAGAAGAATAAGAAGGGATGGAAAAATGGAAAGCAAGAAAGTCCTAGCCTGCCTTCAAGCTTATCCCAGCGGGATAGATCATACATGCCTATCAAAGGCTGAGAAAAACAGAGAAATTCATAAATAAATAGGATCTGATTATAGCTATACACAATTACTATGTGATAAAATCACATTAATTCAGCTTTCACTAATTTATAAATTGTTGGGATATGTTGGACATTGAAATTCAGCTTTTACTCACTGAAGAAAGTTAACTCATTTAAATGTATTGAAGTTATAAACAATTCAGGGCTTTCAAGAACTACTTAATGCTTTTCTAAAAATGAGAAACTCAGAAATATGTAATGTATAAGCAGAATTTATTAATTTCAGATATGTAATTCAAGTAAGAGACATTTTTTCCTATACTTTTATTTGTAACAAAGTGGTCTCAATTATTTCATTTAGATTGAGCTGCTAAAGAGTTCCCTCTCATTCATCTAACCATCTAAAATGATAACACTAATAAAATAGTAGCAGTAGTAGTAGGGGCAGTGTTAGTGTTAATGGTAGGGTCCATTCACAGACCTCTTAAGACCCTGTCCAAATCTCTATCATCTCCTACCCCACCCCTAGGCACTGCTCACTGCTGGGCCAAAAATTCTCCACACAAGTCCTGCTGGTATGCCTTTGAATCTATTGTTCTATCAGGCTGGAATAATCGTCCCAGTTTTGTCTAGCTAACTCTTAACCTTCAAAACTCAGCTCTGGCTTCATATCCTCTGGGAAAACTTCCTTAATCCCCAGGTTCTCCGAATTCCTACAGCACTACTAAATAAACGACAGCACTGTACTATAAAGTGGATTTCCTTTTCTATCTCCATCACTTATCTATAAATTACTTGAGTTCAGGAATCACATCCTGTCTTATTATGCATCCCCAGCAGCTAGCATTAGACACTCAATATATGGTTTATTGAATGAATGAATATATCAGGCACTATACTAGGAATTTAAATATGGTCAAACAAATCCTTTAAAATTTTACTGATCAAGGTTTCACAATTACTAGGTAATGGAGTTAGGAATAAATCTAGGCCTGCTGGGTTTCAGGCCAGGTGACCTTATGCTATCAACTGTAGTATCAATGATGGATATCAACTGATATGCTATCAGCTGATAGCATAAGTTCTCAGTTCTTCAGTTCTTCTTGGATGGGATCTCTTCTAGTTTGAAAATAGAGCCACTGCCCTCTCGCCAAGTGAAGAATCATTTTAAAGCACGTAAACTAGGATTTCAGTTTTTTAAAAAATAAAGTTATTTTAGTATTTCAAATTGCCAGTGAAAGACTTCTCAAAACTTTAATAATCACATTAATAGTTTTATATCTCTAAGGTAGCAGTTCTTAATTTCACATTGTGGATTATTTCATGAGAGGGAAAAAAAGAATGCGTGAACCACCACCTCATTCTATACTCACCATGCTACTGAAAAGAAACCTCATCATTATTTATAGGAAGAATGGCATCTGAGAAAATACTTTAGGAATGTCATAAGCAAATTATAAAATAAGTAAATATTAACCCATGCCATAAAACAGACTACACACACTGTCATATCATAAACCTTAGAATTTCTAGAACCAGCAGGCAGACCACCCAGAGAATCCTAGGAGACCATCAGTGGTCTGTGGGGACCACACTTTGAGAATTACTATTATAAGAAATGAAACGGCTTCCTCCTCAGTAACTCAGAAACTTGATCTTTTTGTTGGAGGAACAGTGTCCATAAAGCCAAAAACATCAAAATATTAAAACCTCTCAATTCTTCTATAAAACTATCATAGCCCCAAACTACCTTGTTCACGGGATGTAGTCACGTAGTTGTACTAAGGCAGTGAATTTCTAATATGTCTGAGTATATATACATGTATATGATAACATACATATAAATACAGATCTTATTTAAGTTTTTTTCATTTCTTTCTTTTTAACAGTGAAACTATCAGCTCTTCTGCAATAGAGCTTGCTATTTTTCTTCTTAAATATTTTATCTTAAATATACAAATTTTCTCAAACATATCTAAAATACAAATAAAATCAAACCAGGGTTATTTAAAGCAGTCTGTCTAAATGATTATATTCTTATGTCCATAATGCTGTCGTTCCTGAGAGCATTTTGCAACTGCCTTCTCAATCAGTTTATGAGCCATAGAAGAGAGCAATCTTGATACTTTGCAGTAAGAGTCCAAATACATATAGGTTACCGGCTACGTGCCAGAAAAAGAAACATGCAACAGTAGTGAGAAAAACCTTAAGAGAAGAACAATGAAGGGGAACTAGCCCTACTTAGATTATTAAAATATACTATAAAGCCTCTGTAACTAAAAAAGTGTGGTACTGGCATATAAATAGCCAGACAGAGTAGCACTACAAAAGAGAAAGTTCAGAAATGGATCCAAATATACAAAAATTTAGTATATAATTTTTTAAAATGGCATTTCAAATCACTGAGGGAAAGGTGGAGATTATTAAACTCCACTTAATAAATGCTCAAATACCAAATATTGGAAATACCAAAATTGTGGAAACCACCTAAATGCCCGTACAATAGAAATTGGCTGAATAAAGTATGTATCATACAGTCACACAGTGTAGCACCATGCAGCTGTGAAAAAAAATGAATATCTCTATGAATTGATATGGAGTCATTTTCAGGATATACTGCTAAATGTAAAAAAGGGGCAAAAGAGCATATGAAGAATACTGCCTTTGTGAAGATATCTATATATACATAAATATATACATAAACAGGCATATGTATACATGTATATCCCTATGTATATATACATATATGTGTAAGTGTGTATGTACATATATATGTGTGTGCGTACACAAATATGAAAAGAATGGGACTTTCCTGAGAATACTTTTTAATGGGTTTTTATTTCCTCTGGGTAAATACATCGGAAATGGAATTGCAATGTCCTATAATAAGAGTATGCTCATAAGAAAATCAAAACTGGTTTCCAAAGTTTTAGTACCATTTTATATTCCTATCAGCAGAGCTCATCCTCACCATCAATAGGCATTTTCAGCCTTTTTATTTTTCATCTTTGTAATGGAGATATACCAGTATCACACTGTGGTTGTAATTTGCATTTCTTTGATAACAAATGATATTGAGCATCATTTTTGCATATGTTCCTTTGTGAAGTGTTTTTCCAAGTTTTCCACCCATTTTTCATTGGATTGTTTGTCACATTATTATTGATTGATAAGAGTACTTTATATATCTTAAATGCAAATCCTTTGTCAGATGTATGCATTACAAATATTTTCTGTCTGTAATTTGCCTTTTCATTTTCTTAACAGTATCTTTCAAAGAGTGGAATTTTTTAATATTGGGGAAATTCAACTTATCATATTTTTCTTTTGTTGTTCTTGCTTATAATGTTCTACCTAAGAAAACTCTGTCTACCTTGAGGTCATGAAGGTTTTCTCCTACATTTTTTTCTAGACGTTTTATAATTTTACCTATGTTAATTTTTGTATATGGCATGAAGGAAGGGTTGAGATTCACTGTTTTTCCACATGGATGCCCAGTTATTTCAGCACCATTTGCTATAAATACTATCCTTTCCCCATTAAATTACCTACCTGTCAATTTATGGAAATTCAATTGAACATGTATGTATGACTCTATCTGCATTTTTTATTCGGTGCCACTGATGTAAATACATTGATCCTTATGTCAATAACACACTGCTTTGATTATTGTAGCTTTACAGTGAGTTTTAAAACAAATTAAGTCATTTAACCTGTACTTTTTCAAAAGTGTTTTGACTATTCTAAGTTCTCTGCATTTCCATATACATTCTAGAATCAGTTTGTCAATGTCTATAAAATAGCCTGCTGGGTTTTTAACAGATGTTGCAATGAATCTATAGACCAATTTGGGGGAAAATGATGCCCCAAAATATTGAGTCTTCTAATCCATGAAAAATTACTTCTCTCAATACATTGAGGTCTTCTTTAACTTCATTTAGCAATGTTTTGTAGTTTTTGGTGTACAGGTCTTACATACATTTTGTTAAATTTATCCCTAGGTACCTCATGTTTGTGATGCTAAATTCCAATTTCATTGCTAATATATAAAAATACTACTGATTTTTATAGATTGATATTGTATCCTTGACTTGCTAAATTTGCTTATTCTAGATACCTTTTTTTGTGAATTCTATAGGATTTTCTACATATATGGTTATGTTGTCTGCAAATAATGTCAGTTTTACTCTTGTCTTTTTATTTGCTATGCCTTTTTTCCCCCCTTATCTTCCCTTATTGCAATGCCTTGGGCGTCCAATACAAAGTAGTCAAGACACTCAGTGAAAGGGGCATCCTTGCCTTGCTCTCATTAGTAAGGGGAAAGCATTCAGTCTTGAACTTTACTAAGTAGGTTTATTTTGGTAGAGGTTCTAGTATAGCAACTGCAATCACTTTTATGTATTAGACAACTAGCAAATAATATATTGAGATTGTTAGTAAATAAGTTTTTTCTACGAAAGAAAGGAGAATAAAATATGAAGTAAGAGAGCAAGAATTGGACTGAGAGAAAAAGTGATGGGGAAGTAGGAACTGGAGACGGTCCACATAAACAACTCTTTTGAGGAGTTTTGCTATAAAGGGTAGCAGCTAGAGAAAGAAGTAAAGTCAAAAACAACAAAAAAGGAGTTTTCTGATGGGAAAAGTAAGAGCATGTTTTTATGCTGATAAAAATAATCTATTTTTAATATTTTGAGGAACCTCCACACTGTCTTACATAATGTACTATCTGTACTAATCTACATTCCTACTAACAGTGTAAGAGGGTTCCCTTTTCTCCACATCCTAACCAACACTTGATATCTTTTGTCTTTTTGATGATAGCCATTCTAACAGGTGTGAGATGATAATTTCACTGTGGTTTTAATTTACATTTCTCTGATGATTCGTGATATTGGGCATTTTTTCATGTAACTATCAGCCATTTATATGTCTTCTTTCGAGAAATGTCTATTTAGATCCTTTCCCAGTTTTTTTTTTGAGACAGAGTCTCGCTCTGTTGCCCAGGCTAGAGTGCAGTGGCACCATCATAGCTCACTGGAACCTCAAACTCCTGGGTTCAAGTGATCCTCCTGTCTCAGCCTCCTGAGTAGCTGGCACTCCAGGTGTGTGCTACCACACCCAGCTAATTTTTTCTATTTTTGGTAGAGATGGTGTCTTGCTGGTCTCGAATTCCTGACCTCAAGCAATCCTCCTGCCTCAGCCTCCCAGAGTGCTAGGATTACAGACGTGAGCCACCACACCCAGTCTTTGCCCATTTTCTAACTGGGTTATTGTTTTCTTACTATTCAGTTGCTTGAGTTCCTTATATATTTTAGATATTAATCCCTTATTAGATGTATGGTTTGCAAATATTTTCTCCCATTCTGTAGGTTGCCTCTTCACTATGTTGATTTTTTCCTTGGCTGTGTAGAGGCTTTTCAGTTTGATGTAACACTATTTGTATATTTTTGCTTTTGTTGCTTATGCTTTGGGGTTCATATCCAAAAAATCATTTCCCAGACCAATGTCGTGGAGCTTTCCCCCATGTTTTCTTAAAGTAGTTTTACAGTTTCAGGCCTCACATTAAGGTCTTTAATCCAGTTTGAGTCGACTTTTGTATATGGCAGAGATAGCAGTCTAATTTCATTCTTCTATATGTGAATACCCAGTTGTCCCATCATCATTTAAAACAGAACTACCATACGATCCATCAATTCCACTACTGGGTATATATTCAAAGAAAATGAAATCAGTATCTTGAAGAGATATCTGCACTCCTAGGTTCATTGCAGCATTATTCCCAATAGCCAAGATATGGAATCAACCTAAGAGTCCTTCAATGGGTAAATGGATAAGGAAAATGTGGTATGTATACACAATGGAATACTATTCAGCCTTATAAAAGAAGGAAATCCCGTCACTTGTGACAACATGGATGAACAGGGAGGATGTTACACTAAGTGAAATACGCCAGGCATGGGAAGACAAATACCGCATGATCTCAATTATACGTGGAGTCTAAAAAAGTTGAACCCACTGAAGTAGAGACCAAAATGGTGGTTACCAAGAGCTGTGGGGTCAGGGGACTTGAAGAGATCTTAGTCAAAGAATATAAAATTTCAGTTACGTATGAGTAAGGTCAAGAGTTCTATTGTACAACATGGTGACTACAGTTAATAACAATGTATTATATTTTTTAAAACTGCTAAGAGAATAAATTTTAAGTGTTCTCACCACAAAAAAATGATAACCAGGTAAATCAATGCATATGTTAATTAGCTTAATTTAGCCATTCCACAGTGTATACATATTTCCTAACATGTTGTACATAATTATATATGATTTTTATTAGTCAATTAAAAAAAATTTTTTTAAACTTGCTTAAAAGAAATGAGAAAAAAAGAAAGATGCTAACAGATCAGCCACCGATCTGCCTCCAAACTTGAGCCTTTTGGTGTCATATCTCATTCATGGGGATCATTAAGATAAATTTCATTATTCAGAGATACTCCAAGGAGGCCTCTGTTATACGCAATCAGCCTTATCGAAACAGTCAGCACAAGATCTACTCATGAACAGGGGTGACAGTAGGAAGTTAGGTCTAAATGTGACACCATCTAACAGTCACATTTCTTTTCTAGAATTCAAACTTTTACCTCTGTAAAATGAAAGGTATGAATATTCCAGGACCTTTTTTATTTTTCTAAGCCCTCATATTATTTGAATCTGTAATGACATTTCATGACTTGACTGCCACTATCTTTGCTGCCCACTGGCAACCAGACACAAACCTAACAGAGTTGTGCCAACTCAGAGTTTAAGCCAACTGTAAGCGCAGGGACATGGTTAAAGTTGTCTTTACTTTATAGCCAAGCAGCTTCATTGTTCATGGCTCAATTCAGATAAGAAAGCAAAAACAAAAACAAACAAGCAAAAAACACCTTCATTATCTACATCCTGATTGAATTATTTCTACACAATTCTAATTATTATAAAATGAAAACAATGTTGATAATATACTCTTAAAGTAGCCCCTTACAATTAAAATAACGGTCAATTTGCATGAGAATAGTTATATAATATAGAAAAATACATATATTAATCCATCAATAAAATAAGAACCAAAGGAATAACCACAATAAGACTAATTGTTTGACAGTAAAAAAAATTTGTAACTCCCTTTTTAAGCAGCAGAACCTTCTGACGAAAATGAAATCGTATGTGAAACCCAACTATTCAAAACAGATGAAAACTGAGCTCCTTTGATTCAAGTACTGCAAGTATAAGAAGCCTAGGGTTCCACCCACTGGGCCATCCCCATCTCCTTAGTAATAGCCCCGAAGCACTTTTGCAAAAGTTAGTTTGAAAACCACTGCTGAAGATTATCTAGGCAAGCTATAGATTAAGAAACAGGATCCCTGAAAGCCACATTGCCAGTCAATACACACACATGTTTTAGCAAACACTATACCAAGCTGCATTTTCTGCATTTTGGTGTGTGTGTGTGTGTGTGTGTGTGTATATGTAAAGGAGATAATTTCAAATGAAATTATCTATAATACATATCCATAAAATCATCTGGGATCATGGACATTTTCCCAAGAAACCTTTGCATAACACAACACAAAATAATCTAAGAAGTCCATACAGGGAATCCTGCTTAAGGAGGAGAAAAAATGGCGATCTGATAGCGTCCTACCACCGCACCGCTCACAGGGAAGGAGGTGAAGAACACCAGTGGCTGCCTGAGAGCACAGACCGCTCACTCCGAAAACAGCATTGCGAATTACAGAGAAACAACGCCGAACGCCCAGCCCAAGAAAACAGGTACAAAATTTTCACAAAGATCGGAGGGCGCACGGAGCACAATAGAGCCCTGAGCGCGGGAAGGACGCACTCGCCAGGTCGGCGCAGCGCGACCTGCCCCCCAAGCGGTTACACGCCTCCCCATACACGCAGTCAGGGACAAGACCAGAGTTGGGGCAAAGCGGTTGCACAAGACAACAGACGCTGTGGAGTTGGGAGTAATCACGAAAGCCAAACACAACCCTCAGCTGCAGTATACAGAGACTGCGCAGGGCTGGGATCACGCTGGGCGGAGATTCAGCTTCCCGGGACAGTGTGCGGGAACTTGCAGGCCGGCACTGCGCCACTGGAAGTCAGCGGGACTGGGCCCAGGAGTTTAACGGGGAGCGGGACATGCCCTTAGAGGCTGCTAGCAACTGCCGCTGAGGCCCACGGAGAAAAACTGCGCTCCCAGCGCAATCAGAGCCCGGCTGTGCGCCAGGCTGGCGGAGGCAGCCATCTTTACAGCCGCCGGCGCGGAGCTGTGAGCCGCGTCTCTAGCTCCGCCCCGCCCCGGCCCGGGGCTCTTCTGCTGGGGCGAGACAGGCTTTGCCTTTGGTGGCCAGGGTCAGCTGCATCTGTGGGTTCCAGGTGGGACCAGATCCCGGAACTGTAGCGGGGGGACCTTTGTGTATTGGAAACAGCTTGCAGCTCATCCATCTGGTTCCGCTACCCCGGCTCTAGCCTCCCACAAGTCTGCTCCGTGCTGGTCCTAGTGCCCGCCCTTCAGGTCCCAGCCCTCCTGTACCCCAGAGATCGCTCATTTTGAAGATTGCTGGCTATAGTGACTCATTTGGTATAACTGATGGTTCCCATGACAACCAAATACCTCAAGAGCCACAGGCTGAACCAGAGCAGCTCCCCATAATCCTGCCCACTTCAATAGGGAATTTCACGCCACCCAAGAGCGCTTCCAGCGGCCACTACTCCCCCCTCCCTGTGGGAACATCCCCCCGGTGGAGACTGCTGGGGATAGAGACGGCCACCCGCCTCGCCTTGGGGTCTAGTGGTGGAAAAGGGGTGAACAATTGGAGATCCCCCTATCAACCAGTATCACACGGAGATGCACATCAGAAGGGCAGACACACGTGGCTAGATGAGCAATATCTGAGCTGTGTAGAATTTTCCCAACTCAGCTCTCACACTGCAGCCAAAAGAAATTGTGTTTCTACCTGCACCTCAGGACAAGCAGGGTCAAAGTAACCCCTAGGAGCTACAAGGCCCTTCCCAAAGCACGGGGCTTTCACATACCCCAACTGGGGGATCAGAGTCTGCCACGGACATAACAGAATACCTAGCTAATAGGGAGCTGTGGACTCATATCCTCAAGTACAATTCATTAGCTCAGAGCCCAAGCTGGGAGGTCATTCTCACCACACTCCACTGGGAAGAGGAGAAGACCACAGGTCAGAGTTAACTCAAGATCCACCAAACTTGCTAAAATACACCTAAGGCAATACAGGCCACTACTTCTCTCCTTGGCTTTGCCAAGGAACAATAATTGTGAGCCTGGTGACAGTGACATATACTAGCTCTAACACCCCCAGCTCTCGACCAAGAGGCCAGATGAGAAAAAACCAGCGAAAGAATTCAGGGAACATGAAAAATCAGAGTGAAAAGTCACCCCCAAAAGAAATTATCGGTTCCTCAGCAATGGATACCAACCCAAATGAAACAGGTAGAATGACAGAAGAGGAATTTCGTTTATGGATTATAAGAAAGCTCAATGAAATTCAAGAGAAAATTGAATCCCAGCACAAAGAAACCACAAGAAAAATGCAAGAAATGAACGAAAAATTCTCCAAAGAAATAGAAATATTACGGAAAAATCAAATAGAAATCCTACAAATGAAAGAAGCATTCAAGGATCTACAAAACACAGTGGAAAGCCTTAAGAATAGGCTGGACCATGCAGAGGAACGAATTTCAGAGCTAGAAGACAGCTCCTATGTGCTAAATAAATCAGCCGAAGAGAAAGAACACAAAAACAAGAGGCAGGAAAAAAGCATACAAGAAATGTGGGATTATGTAAAGAGGCCAAACATAAGGATCATAGGTATCCCTGAGGGAGAGGAGGAAAATTTGCATGGGCTGGAAAATTTATTTGAAGGAATAATAGAGGAAAATTTCCATGGCTTAGCCAGAAATCTCGATATCCAAGTACAAGAAGCACACAGGACTCCTGGGAGAGTCAATGTGAAAAGGCATTCACCATGCCACATAATTATTAGACTGACCAAAGTAAACACAAAACAGGCACTCCTCAGAGCTGTAAGACGAAAAGAACATGTAACCTACAAAGGGAAACCAATCAGATTAACTGCAGATTTCTCAGCTGAAACCTACAAGCCAGAAGGGAATGGGGAGACATCATCAATCTCCTAAAACAAAACAGAGGTCAACCCAGAATTCTGTATCCTGCCAAACTAAGCTTCTTATATGAGGGAGAAATAAAGACGTTTCCAGATAAGCAATCACTGATAGAATTTGCGAAATCCAGACTGGCCTTGCAAGAAATGCCTTAGACCTGCATTATACACTAAACAGAGCAACAGACACCCACCTATGTAAAACTACGCAAAAGCTATAACCCCAGAAACCAGATTCCACAATGACGCAAGAGGTAAAACAAAAGATACCACCCAACAGAATAATCAGAAATTTACCCCAAATATCAATTCTCTCAATAAATGTAAATGGCTTGAACTGCCCATTGAAGAGACATAGGCTGGCTAAATGGATTAAAAAATACAAGCCAAGTATCTGTTGTCTTCAGGAAACACAACTTACACACAAAGACGCATTCAGACTCAAGGTGAAAGGATGGAATACAATTTTCCAGGCCAATGGAAACCAAAAGAAATCCGGAGTAGCCATCCGTATTTCAGATGATATAAACTTTAAAGCAACAATAGTAAAGAAGGACAAAAATGGACACTATGTAGTGGTGAAGGGAAAAATCTCACAAGAGGATTTAAGAATCCTAAACATTTATGTACCCAACACAGGAGCACCCAGGTACATAAAGCAAATACTGCTAGATCTAGACAACATAATAAGCAGCAACGCCATAATAGCAGGGGACTTCAACACCCCACTGACAGAACTGGACAGATCCTCCAAACAAAAAACAAATAGAGAAATAAAAGACCTAAACAGGACTCTAGAACATTTGGGCCTAACAGATATCTACAGAACACTCCACCCAAATAACACTGAATATACATTCTTCTCATCAACTCATGGAACTTTCTCTAAAATTGACCACATCCTAGGCTACAAAACAGATCTAAACAAATTCCAAAAAATAGAAATCATACCATGTATCTTTTCAGACCACAGCGGAATAAAATTAGAAGTCAATTCCAACGGAAACTCACATCCTCCTCCAAAAATGTGGAAACTAAACAATCTACTGCTGAAAGATTATTGGGTCAAGGAGGAGATTCAAATTGAAATCAAAAGATTCTTTGAACTGAACGATAATGGGGACACAAGTTATCAAAATCTGTGGGATACAGCAAAAGCAGTCCTGAGAGAAAAACTTATCGCCATAAATTCCCACATCCAAAAGACAGAAAAGTCACAAATCAGTAAACTAACGAATCATCTTAAGGAAATGGAAAAGGAAGAGCAAAGCAATCCTAAAGCCAGCAGAAGAAAAGAAATAACCAAAATCAGAGCAGAATTAAATGAAATCGAGAACAAAAGAACAATACAGAAGATCAATGAAACAAAAAGTTGGTTCTTTGAAAAGATAAACAAAATAGGCCACATGCGAGGCTGACCAGAAGCAGAAAGGAAAGGACTCTAATAAGCTCAATTAGAAATGAAAAAGAAGAAGTCACAACTGATACCATGGAAATACAAAACATCATCTTTGAATACTACAAAAATCTCTATGCCCACAAACACGAAAACGTGGAGGAAATGGACAAATTCTTAGAAACACACTACCTCCCTAGGCTCAACCAGGAAGAAACAGAATTTCTAAACAGACCAATATCAAGCACTGAAATTAGAATCAAGTAATAAAAAATCTACCCACAAAAAAAGTCCCGGACCAGATGGGTTCACGCCTGAATTCTGACTCAAGCCTACAAGAAAACTGGTGCCTATACTGCAGAAATTATTTGAAAATATCCGAAGGATGGAATCCTCCCAAACTCATTCTACGAAGCCAATATCACCTTGATACAAAGCCAGGAAAGGACACAACAAAAAAGAAAACTACAGACCAAATATCCCTTATGAATATAGATGCAAAAATTCTCAATAAAATCTTGCAAACCGAATTCAAATGTACATCAAAAAAATAATCCATCACGATCAGGTGGGCTTTATTCCCGAGATGCAGGGATGGTTCAACATACGCAAATCTATAAATGTAATTCACCATAAAATAAAAGCAAGAACAAAGATTAATGATCCTTTCAATAGATGCAGAAAAGGCTTTTGACAAAATCCAGCATCTTTTATGATAAGAACTCTTAACAATATAGGCATAGATGGCTCATTCCTAGAAACTATTAAAGCCATATACGATAAACCCACAGCCAATATCATACTGAATGGGGAAAAATTGAAGGCATTCCCCCTTAAAACTGGCACCAGACAAGGGTGCCCACTATCTCCACTTCTTTTCAACATAGTGCTGGAAGTCCTGGCCACAGCAATTAGACAAGACAGAGGAATCAGGGGCGTCCAGATGGGGGCAGAAGAAGTCAAACTTTCACTATTCGCAGACGATATGATATTATACATAGAAAACCCCAAAGATTCAACCAAGAGATTACTGGAATTGATAAATGAATTCAGCAAAGTCACAGGATACAAAATTAAAACACACAAATCCATAGCCTTCATATATGCTAATAACAATCAAGCCGAGAAACAAATTAAAGATGCAATACCTTTCGCAATAGCAACAAAGAAAATTAAATACTTAGGAACATATCTAACTAAGGAGGTCAAAGACCTATATAGAGAGAATTATGAAACACTGAGAAAAGAAATTGCAGAGGACGTAAATAGATGGAAAGCCCTACCATGCTCTTGGATAGGCAGAGTCAACATAGTAAAAATGGCTTTGCTACCTAAATTAATTTACAGAATCAATGCAATCCCTATCAAAATACCAACATCATTTTTTGCCGATCTAGAAAAAATAATTCTACGCTTCGTGTGGAACCAGAGAAGACCCCGTCTAGCCAATGCAATCTTAAGCAAAAAGAACAAATTGGGAGGCATCTGTCCACCAGACTTCAAACTACACTACAAGGCTATAGTAACCAAAACTGCATGGTATTGGCACAAGAACAGAGACGTAGACCAAAGGAACAGGACTGAGAACCCAAATATAAAACCAACCTCATACAGTCACCTGATCTTTGACAAATTCCAGAAAAACGTACACTGGGGAAAAGATTCCGTATTCAACAAATGGTGCTGGGAAAACTGGCTGGCCATATGTAGAAGACTGAAAGTGGACCCACACCTCTCACCTCTCACAAAAATCAATTCACAATGGATAACAGATCTAAACCTAAGACATGAAACCATAAGAATTCTCGAAGAAAACGTTGGAAAAACTCTTATGGACATTGGCCTAGGCAAAGAATTTATGAAGACGACCCCCAAAGCAATCACAGCAGCAACAAAAATAAATACATGGGACCTGATCAAATTGAAAAGCTTCTGCACAGCCAAGGAAACTATCACTAGAGTGAACAGACAACCTACAGAATGGGAGAAAATACTTGCATGCTACACCTCTGATAAAGGGCTGATAACCAGAATCTATACAGAACTTAGGAAAATCAACAAGAAAAAATCAAACAACCCTATTAAAAATGGGCAAAGGACATGAACAGAAACTTTTCCAAAGAAGACAGAATGATGGCCAGCAAACATATAAAAAAGTGCTCAACTTCTCTAATCATCAGGGAAATGCAAATCAAAACCACCATGAGATATCACTTAACTCCAGTGAGATTGGCTCATATCAAAAAATCCCCAAATAACAAATGTTGGCGGGGATGTGGACAGATAGGAACACTCATACACTGCTGGTGGGACTGCAAATTAGTAAAACCTCTATGGAAAAGAATATGGAGATACCTCAAAGAATTAAAAGTAGAATTACCATTTGACCCAGCAATCCCACTACTGGGTATTTATCCAAAAGAAAAAAGGACATTTTATAATAAAGACATCTGCTCTCGAATGTTCATAGCAGCACAATTCACAATTGCAAAGTTGTGGAAACAACCAAGGTGCCCATCAATAGACGAGTGGATCAATAAAATGTGGTATATGTATACCATGGAGTATTACTCAGCAATAAGGAACAACAGTGAATTAACACATCTGGTATTATCCTCGTTGGAGCTAGAACCCATTCTTCGAAGCGAAGTGTCACAGGATTGGAAAAACAAGCACCACTGGTACTCACCATGAAACTGGTACTAACTGATGAACACTTACATCACACAGGGCAATAACATTCATCTGAAGGCGGGCGGGCTGGAGGGGGGTGGAAGGGATGGGAAAAACTCTCACTGAATGGATGTGGGGAGCACAGTTTGGGGGATGACCACGATTGTGGCTCTGACACGGGCAGAACAGGGGCAATGTGTATAACCAAAGTGTTGTACCCCCATGATATTCTGAAATTAAAAAAATAAATTAAAAGAAAAAAAAAAAAAAGAAGTCCATACAGAAGCATGAAATGGCAGTGAAAAAAATACCATAGTTTGGTTTTCCATTAATAAACATTTGAACCTATGAATCAAATAAACTTACAAAAATATTTTTGGTCTCCACTGCAGTATGCAGTAGAAAACAGACTATGCCACATACTTTTGCTATTGATTTTGTTTTTAAACCTCATGGAAGATAGTTTTCTTATTTTGCATTTTGATAATACAGGTCCAATGAGTTGGGGAATGATAAAATTCAAAAGCTATTTTTTCACACTCCGCAGTGTTCAAATACTTAGAAGATTGATGTTAACTTTATATATTGGCTCATTATTCTCAAACATTTTTTTCCTTGAAAAAAAAAAAGAATAACCTAATAGAGGATGGGGAAGTGATGATGCAGAAGAAAGAAGTGTTGGTGTCCTTGTGTGAATGAGAGGGTAGGGGATTTAAAGCACAGGTGGAGAGGTTGGCCTTAGATTGGAGAATGGACAATTAAGTCATAGTATCAGGAGGGAAGGCATGTATGTGGGCATACACAGAAGAAAAGAGCAAATGTAGCAGAAACATGTGGAAGACCTATTCTATTTGCTTATACTTTCTCAGAGACGTAGGACACACAGTTGTAAGCTGAGAATGAGGATGAGAAAGAAGTTGCTAAAAATGTAAAGAAAAAGAAAAAAGGTATAACATATCCTCTAGGACAGCGGTCCCCAACCTTTCTGGCACCAGGGACTGGTTTCATGGAAGACAGCTTCCCATGGACAGGTGGGGCAGAGGCAGGGCTCCAGATGGTGATGGGAGTGATGGGGAACAGCTGTAAATACAGATGAAGCTTCTTAAACTTCACTAGCTCACCTCCTGCTGTGATGCGCCCCCCCCCCCCCCCAATTCCTAGGTTTCACGGAAGACAATTTTTCAATGGACAAGGGTGGGGCGGCAGAGTTCTGCAGCCCAGTACGCACCCAGGGGTTGGGGACTGCAGTTCTAGGACACTAGGAGAGTGAAAGAAATAAGGAAAAAATTTATGTATCTCAATCATAAGGCAGCATTAATAACTCACTTAAAACTCATTTAAAGTTATTATTCAGGAATTTAATGTGAGACCAGTCAGCAGGGTTGTATGTTTTTCTCTAGCAACATTCAGCGGCATGGGTGCAGGGTAAGAAATGGTGAAGAGCAGAGCTTAACCAGCACTGGGGTTTGCCTGGTGAACAAGACAAATGGAAAGAGGCCAAGGGTGGTACATATGCAAGGGAGTCATTACAATTATTGACCATGAAATCTAACATTAAGTGAAGGACAATGGAAGGTGGTGAGTGGAGAGTACAATACTTTAAATTGAAGTTAAGTAGGGGTTGCAGTTATTGTAAACAACAATGTCTAGGGTACAAGCATGGAATTAATGGATGAAATAAGCTGGAGGACAATATCACTGCAGGAGAGGAAATGAAAAACTGAAAGTCCAGGGTTTTATAAGGATCATGTATGTGGCTAATGAAATGATCAAGAATTATAACAGCAGTACAATGGACAGAAGAACAATGGGCCAGACAATAAAATCTTTTGAGAAATCTGAAGGAATGACCTAGGTATTTGGTAGTATTGTCTGATGGAATGATATATTTAGTTATAACAAGGAGATGAACAAAAACATCTTTTGAATAGAGTCAGTGATAGAACATTTAAAACATCTTTTCTGAAATGGGGTAACTAATGGGGTGGGAAGATTATGCCATTAGGTAGTTATGAGTTTAAAAAAGCATATTTAAAATAAGATTGCTATGATTTGTTTTTATTGTGATATTTAATTCATTCTGAAATTTACATTAATACTAAAGAAGGCCATGAGATTTTTGTTCATCGGAAGGTGACAAGAGCTAAGAAAGATTGTTACTCATACCAAGTTTCACTGAAGGTTTTCTAGGAATGTGCTGAATGTAATTTCCAAATAATTATGGCATGACCTTTCAATAGCTTTGCAAAAAATCCAATCATACAAACGGTAGAATTTTGTGCTGACTGCATTTCTCAGTGGATGATGATTGTCAATATAATTAGACACCTTTGACTCAGACACTCTTATTTAACCAAATTTAAAGCAATAACAAAACAAAACCTCTACATAAATACAGTTCTTAGAGAATGCCCCATTATTACTAACAGACATTACCTTACTCCTACAGTCATGAGAAATAAATCCATAGACTATACCTTACCCTAAACTCCTGAGTTATGTACTGGACACTACACCAGAGGCTGAGAATGCAAAGATGACTAAAATGTGGTCCTTTCCCTTAGGTAGATCATAGTTTAATGGGCAAGACAGACCAGGAAAGGAGGGGTGAGGAGAAAAGTATGAAAGAAGATAAGGACATTCTGGATAGAAAAATAAGACAGAAGGGAATAAAAAGGTATGTGTAATGTATGAATGAGGGGAGAGAGAGGGAGGGGAGGGAGACAGAAAGAGAGGGGAAGAGAGGGAGAGTAAGGCAGGGGGAGAGAGAGAGACGTCAAGGATGACTTTCCAGTTTTTAGTTTCATTAACTGGGTGGAAGGTAGTATCCCCACATGAGAAATAAAACATCTGAAGGCAAAAAGGAACCTGAGGGATGAGCTAAGCAGTTTGGTTTCAGATATGTATCTGAGGTACCATGAGTGCCTAAGATTAAGGAGACAGACTTAGAGCCATCATAATACAGATAATGTTAAAAATGTGAGCAGGGAATACAAAATGGCATCCCTTGCCTCAAATCCACCCCATGAACATGTTTTATTTGACTTGTGTAGAGTTATTGAAATTTTTAAGTATTTCATAGCATTTAAAAATCAGGAGATTTCATATAAAAATCCAGACTTCCAATTTCTCTTGAAAATAAAAAAAAATTGATAATACTAGGTCCGCATGGCAACAATCCACTGTAGCTGGGTAGCAGTGTCTGAAACAATCCCTACTATTCAATGATTTTACACTCCCTTGGTCCAAAACTTATTTAAGTTGCCTGACTGGAATCTGTATGCATTTGGGTTTACTTGACAAAGTGAATTTGCCTGAGTGACAATGATGAAGCTACTCTGTGTCAGTGGTTTAAATCTCAAGTCTACCACTCCACAAACCTTGTGACCTTAAACAAATAAGTAGTTAATATCTCTTTCCCTCAGTTTCTTCATCTATAAAATGGAGTAGTACCTATCTCAGGATTATGGTGTGGATTAAATGAGTTAATATTTGTAAGATGCTTGTCACATAGTAAGCACTCAAAAAATGTTAGTTGCTCCACTAGAATGTAAGCTCCGTGAGGGTAAGAATTTTTGTTTTCAATGAAGTATCCCAAGCACCTGGAACAGTGCTTGGCATATAAGTAGGTGCTCAATAAATATTTGGTGAATGAATGGGTAAATAAATGAATAGCAATTATTACTGTTATTGATATTAAAATAGTCAACCCTTCTTACATAAAATTTGGATACCAAGAGATATGTACATAGCTTAGAATCCCCAAAATTTATGTGCATTTAAAAAAAAAAGTTTTTCTCTATACTCTTACAAAACATCCATACCAAATGTGTGGGTTTTCCTTTACATTAAGTAATTTGCCAACTCTCTGGACATCAACTGGGTGTCTAATGATTCTACCTAATTCTGACACTAACTACCTGGATTTAGCTCAGTACAAAATACTGACCCCTCTCTTCATATATCAGTTGTAAGTCCAAGGTTGTGAACTGTACTTGTAACCAACTGGCTATAAATTGGGGGTTCCCACATCCCCCTTCTTGGGTTTGATAATTTGCTAGAATGATGCACAAAACTCAGGAAAATATTTACTTACATTTATGGGTTTATTACAAAGTATATAACTCAGGAAGAGCCAAATGGAGAAGACACATAGGATAAGGTATGGGAGAGAGGGGTGCAGAGCTTCCAAGCTGTCTGTGGATGTACAACCCTACTAGCACCTCCAGGTGTCCACCAACTAGGAAGCTCTCCAAACCCTGTTTAGGGTTCTTATGAAGTAGATATGGTTGATTAAATCATTGGCCATTGGTAATTAGGTCAATCTCCAACCTCTCTCCCCTCCCCAGGGGCGGAGGGAGGGGGTGGTGGGAGGCCTGACAGTTCCAACACTCTGATCACATGGTTGGTTCCCTGGCAACAGCCCCCAACCTCTAAGAGTCACCTCATTAGCATAAACTCAGGTATGGTTGAAAGGGGCTTATTATGAACAACAAAGATGCTCCTCTCAACCCTAATACTGAGGAAACTGCAAAGGTTTTAGAACAAAGCTCCTGGGCTCAAGTGATCCTCCTGCTTCAGCCTCCCAAGTAGCTGGGACTACAGGCACACCACTGAGCCCGGCTAATTTTTCTATTTTTTATTAGGGACAGGTCTCGCTCTTGCTCAGGCTGGTCTTGAAATCCTGAGCTCACGCAATCCTCCTGCTTCTGCCTCCCAGAGTGCTAGGATTACAGGAGTGAGCCACTAGGCCAGGCCCTGATTGTGACATTTGTGTAAGAATTTGTACTGCACGTTAACTTTCTTGCTGTTTAGTTCACCCAGTTTTTTGTTTTTTTTTTTTATTAGCCCTTAAAATACAAAGTGAAACTGGGAAGATAAAAAGTTTCACAACATTCTTTTTCATGTCATTCTCAATGACCTTAACATTTCCTAATATTAAAAACAATCAACAGGACTTGAGGAATGATAGAGTGAGGACCTTAATGAATACTCTCCCAAAAAGAAAAAAAATTATAAGCTGGCAAAATTATTGAGAACAACCATTTCAGAACTCTGGAAAATAACCAAAGGCATACAACAAATTGAAAAGCACTTATCCAAGCAAAATGCCTGAATTACAGTAAGAACAGCAGGGTGTGTGGTATGTTAATTTGGGCTGTAGCCATCCACACCCCCCGCCCCCCACAGTCCACCAAGCAGTACTAAGGGATGGTATAGTAGTAGTCTTGCTGCTGCTAGAGGAAGACTATCTGATTTGGAGCTCTGTGGAAAAGCCCTATACCCAAGGGCATTGTCAAAAACAATAGCAATTGGTAGCAAGTAATCAGGAATACCAGAACTGTAGCTATCGAGGGTTTAAGTGTGGTAAGCAAAATACCAACCCAAAATTTAAAATGAAGATCTGCAGAAGACATTGGATGAGGTTCAGGACATGCTACCCCAAAATATGGCACCTTAGCATTTGAGAAGACAGCAATGCAATGGGGTACAAAAAACACTACCCCAAAATATGGCACCTTGTGAATTGAGAAAATAGTAGAGACAGAAAGGCCACTCTCATTTTCTCCTCACCCTTCTTCCCTGAAATAGGCCATAAAACCTAGGAAGGTCACTTTCTGACCACCTCCCTCCCTTCTTCCCTGAAGACCTTCATGTGATAGGTGTCCATCCTCCCCTATACCTGGAGGGAAGGATTGAAGACACAGAAATGCCAAGAAGAATCTGAACAAGCCTTGCTAAGCTCCCCCAGTTTATTACCTTAGAGCATACCCTTTTGTCCTCCAATCATACTTCTATACAATTGTACATGAAAACACACAGATTTCCCTGTTTCTTTGCATCTTCATTTCTGAAGGCTCCTGTGACACATAAAATTTATATTAAATAAATCTGTGTGCTTTTCTCTTATTAATCTGCCTTTTGTTATAGGGGTCTCAACCATGAATCATGTGATGGATGAGAAATCTTTTCTCCCCTATAAGCAGGAGTAGAAAGGTCTCTTTGACCTTCTCCTACTCCTCTCACTTGAAGTAGGCCATAAAAGAATTCTCTGGCCTTCCTCTGAAGTAAGTCCTAAGACCCTAATGTGCCCTATACCAAGAGGAAAGGAATGTCACACAGGCACACAGAGAAGAATATGTATAAACAGGCCCCCCAGTTTATTACCATTAGATCACATCTCCCTTTGTCCAATCATATTTAATACTTCTGCACAACCGTGTACTTTTTATGCTAAGTAATCAAACTTAGCACAAAAATAGTTGTCCCTCTTTCTTTGGGTCTTAATTTCTGAAGGCTCCTGTGTCATGTAAAATTTGTATTAAATACATTTGTATGTTTTTCTCTTATTAATCTATCTTTTATTATAGATGCCTCAGCCATGAACCTTGCAATAAATGAGGAAAAGATAAATCTTTTCTGCTCCTACACAGCCGTAGGAGGTTTTGAAAAGTTCCACTATATTTCTGGGGATCTGGAAGGCTCACACACGCACGGGGTTACATGCACACTCAGAAAGACCCCCAGTTACCTACTTATCCATAGTGGGCAATGAGATCTTGTGCATCCCAAACTGACTATCACTAAGTGAAAGCAAAGGCAGATCTGTGAATGTGTGTCCTAACACAAACAGAGATCTCTCAGTAAAGGTGGAAGCCTTACTGGTTCATAGTGTTTAAAGAAAACTTCCAATCACTGGCTGACCACTAAATTTGCTGACCCAGGGCAATCATTAAGAAGCCAGGTTTAATTATAAAGAGAATTTTTAAAACTTCAGTGGCTATGTACAGAAGGGAAGACAGATTTTATGGGATTAGTCAAAGTCACTAAGTAAACAAAAACACTAGAAACAATAACAATCGAAGAGGTGGTGGAGATTCTTAGAGTTGCTACAATACATTATCTAAAAGGTCCTTTTTTTTTAAATAAAAAAAATTATTAGATATGCAAAGAAAGAAGAAAGTATGGCCCACACAGAGGGGGAATGGGAGGTAGGGGTGGAAACAATCAATAGCAAGTGTCTCTGAGAGGACTCAGATGTTGGACTTAGCAGACAAAGACTTTAATTAAATAAGCTATTATAAACATAGCATTGAAGGGCATATTTAAATGTGTTTTATAAAGCTCTAAAACAAATACTATCCTCTTTCCAAAACCCAAAGAATATATTAATGTAATCTTAGGTAAACACAGAAATTGACCCTAAAAATAAAGCTATTGTTATTTAAATTATTAAATGGGAATGCCTGAAAAGTGCTACTTAGCATTTCAAATCAGAAGCACAAACAACAAATTTAAGTGACTTCCTTTGACAATCTTTTTTCTATTTAAAATCATTCTTACTATAGACCCAATCTTTTATCGATTCTTACAAGAGAACAGATACTTGTACCATATTTTATGATTCAAAGACAATGTATTAGTCTTTCATCTACTTTCCAGGCATATTGTAAAACTACATTAAATTAAATAGAGCAAAGTTTCAGGAATGTTCACTTAGAAAAATCAAGAATTTTTTTTTTTAAATGGAGCATAAAAATTATTGTGATGACACAAAAACTAATCTTCCAAAGTGGAGCATGACAAAGTAAAACGCTGAACTAAGCTTTAAACTTCTGTCTTGGGGAGAGTTGAGAGTAATAGTATGGCAGTATTTATTCTGCTGCTCAGTATAACGCATTAGTTTTTTCAATAGTCATATGTCTCTTATTTGGGGGGAAAAAAGAATGCTTGAACAACTGGTAACCAAATATTTTGCAGGGATTAGTATACAAAGTTTAATTATTGGGTCTGTGAACAGAGACAGTTACTTCTTAAAGCTGGGTTCCTGAAAGACCACCACCCCTGCAGAGAAACTGCTAGGAAAGCCACAGTGTGGTGAAAAACAAACAAACAAACAAAAAAATGTGGCTTTAACTAATCAGTAGCATCAAAAATGAGAAAAAAGAAAAATCTAGGAAAAGGAATTGCTGAAGTAAACATAGTAAAGGCAGTTCTAGACAGAACTGACCTATCAATGTGATGGTTACTACCTGAAAATGTTTCACTTGAATATTGCATGAAAACATTCACTTTATTTTAGTTATGCATATGAAATAATGCCAACTAGAGAATGATATCTAAATTAAAAGTATATTTGTAGGAATGCAAATGAGTGTGAGAAAATTACGGGGTGCTTATTTTTTAATTTTAATGTGCATGAGTGGATTATTTTGACAGAAAGTGGATTCAGTTGTAAACTCTTCATTATTGAAAAAGTAAGATAGTAAGACTTGAAACAAGATGAATAACTATGTTAAACTAAAATAATCCAGGTAAGGAGATCAGAGCCTCCAAACATAAAAGAAAACCTCATGCCATCATGCTAGAAATTATGTACATTTTTAGCAGTTTAGCAATTGATTTCTTACACTTAAGGTTTTGCATTTTAGTTTCATCGGGAAAATTGAACAATAACAACTATAATTTACATTTACTTAACTCTTTTATTTATTCACTCAGCAAATACATACCAAATGCCTTTTTTATCCTAACGAATACATATCTTTTATATTCTAAGGAAGCTATGCACAGCTTGCTGAAAGGATTAGAATAATGGATGCACAGTACTGAGTACAGTGCCTGGCATAAAGTACTATTATATTCTCCAGAGCGATTCTCAATGTGGAGAGTGCATCCTCTGGAGATGCCATATCAGAAGTACCTCTTTTAAACTTCACACATTGATTTTCTCTTTTACGGTTCTAACTCTTCCTGCTAGCGAGAGGGTAAAAGTCATTGAGAAACACTACTCTATACTATGACTTCAGCTCCCTTTCCAGTTTCATTGCCCTTTTTTCCCCCCATCATTTTTAGCTCTACCCAAATTCATTATTCATTATTTACTAAAAGTTGCCCATATAAACATGTTCACACTCATCTGTTCCTATTGGCTTTGAATTCTTGCCCTCTCCACTCATCCATCTTTCCACTTGAAATTTTATTTATTTTTCAAGATTGACCAGAAATTCCAAATGCTTTATAAGGCTGTTCTTGATGCTTTAAGTAGATCTGATTTCTCCATTGGCTGAATACTGATATGGTTTGGATGTTTGGCCCCTCCAAATCTCATGTTGAAATTTGATCCCCAGTGTGGGACATGGAACCTGGTGGGAAGTGTTTGGGTCATGCAGTGGATCCCTCATTAATGGCTTGTTGCCCTTCCCCTGATAATGACTTCTCCCTTTATTAGTTCACAGGAGAACTGGCTGTTTAAAGAAGCCTGGCCCCTTCTCCTCTCTTGCTTCTGCTTTCATCATGTGAGGAGCCTGCTCCCCCTTCACCTTCCACTTTGATTGGAAGCGCCCTGAAGCACTCACCAGAAGCAGATGCTGGTGCGATGCTTCTTGTACAGCCTGCAGAACCATGAGCCAAATAAACTTCTTTTCTTTATAAATTACCCAGTCTCTTGCATTGCTATAAAGGAATACCTAACGGACTAACACAAATATCTAAGCACTTTGTATCTTTTTCATGGCACTTATATTCATGAGATAGGTATGACATAGGAAGCAACAGGAGGGTAGCATCTGTCTCACTTATCTTTGCTTTCCTTTCCTCCAGCATTTTAGACCATAGTACTTTCTCCATAGTATGGAATCAATTTTGGGTATACGACATTGGAATATACCCTATTGAGAAATTAGGGATTGTTTATCCTTTTAAAAACGGAATTTCTTACAATGTAGATGCATAATTTTGATTATTTTAAGCTTTTGCAATATTATATGTGTATAGTAGCTTTAAAAATCCAATTACATATGACTATATAAATCAATATTAGATTAATATTTTATGTGATATTCATGCCTAAAAGCATTCTAACCATGATATCTTTGAAAAAGGCATTCATTGTTCTGAGCTGTAAATTCAGAGTTACATTCCAAAATCAAATGTGGTACAGCTCACTTTTTATCCACAAGGTGTATTTTTGACAAGGACCCAAATTCAAATTGAAAGGGATTCAACTGGGTGATAATGTGGTGTATGGACAGTTATACTCTATTAAAGTGCTATTTGATATCCAAATTTTCTTAAACAGTTTGGACAGTACCCAAAATCAATTCACTTCTAAATACAAAGTAAAGAAATTTTTATATGAATATACACTTTATCTAGCATTTACACTGGAGTTTGATATGGCAAAGGATACAGATGCCTCTTTTAGGGTAACTGTTTAAATCCAGCCGATGATAAACTCTAAGTTGTCGGAGTGCTTTTGGGAAAAGTTAAACCATACATCCTAGAAAGTAACTTACAAAGTAATAACAAAAATAACACTGCAAAAAATTTAAATAATAAATATTATGAATTTACATTGTAATAATTTCTATTTTTAAAGGAATAAATCCACAGCATGATAGTAAATATTAAAAAATAATTCTTAGACAAATTCCTCAGCAGTATAATATGAGATACCAGCAAACATTATAGCCAACACACACATTAAATGAAGCATCAAAGCAGATCAAAATTCTTAGGAGTATATTTTCTAGCTTTTACCTGTGATTCCTAATGTACTTTACAAAGCCTAGAGCACAGTAGAAAATCAACAAATACTGTACAGAATATGTGAGCATAAAACACTGAATTAGAAGCTGGGGAATAAAAGGGGACATATGGACCCTGTCACCAAGAAAATCATGAAGGTAGCAAAACAAGGTAGCAAATTGTGAATACAATAACAGTATAAACAAAAGTATTAGAGGAACCCAAACGGACTACAGAAGGTGCTAAACAACATTCTGTGATTCTGAGCAGGGAGGAGTCACCTGATAAAAGCTGTGTTTAGGTCTAACAGTATGTGTTAGAAGGGGAGGAGACAGAAGGAACTAATACTAAAATCCAGACATCACCACATGGACTAATTTTATAGTTGCAAGAAGAAAGTGAGAGAAAAGGATGGATCTGTGGTCCTAACACTGCTTAGATTTATAGGCCCCTATAAATTGGCATGGCCTATTTGGCTTGCTTTAGAAAGTATTTGGGGGGAAAAATGTAAGTATGATCCATATAAGTATACATAAACTAATGGATGGAAACAGTACACTCATAGTTGCCTTCATATTTCCTAGAAAGTTCCTGTGAAGAGTTTTAAAGATTAACTGCCTCAAGCATTATACCAAACTAATCTGAAATATATGAGTAGAGTGGGAGGAAACCACCAAAAATGCACAGTTTAATTTGACAAAATTATATTTTGCAGAGAACCCTTACTTAAAAAAAAAAATAAAAGCAGTCACTGCATTGGACTGAAATGGTTTTATTTTTTGCAAAGTTTGTGAATGGTAATATTGAGTTATGTTCTCCTCTGCAGGTCTTAGGTAACTTCCCTGACATGAAGGAAAAACACATTACCACCATTGCACTGTTTTAAATATGCCTACAGAGGAGACTACCAATAGCTACTGGTAGCAGCATTTTTAACTGCTGGGAGAGGAAAATGGCTTTGTTCACTTCAGCAAAGGTGTGCAACAAAGCAGCCATATTTAGCAGCCATAAAAGCAAGAAAGCATTTTTCCGGCATATTGCCGAAGGCGTGGGTATTCAACTGTATTTTTCCATATTTCAGTTGGATCTTTCTTAGCATCAAACAATGACTTTAAAATGTCGTGTACTGAGAGCTCAATAATTCCATCTGTAGTTCTTTAGGTGCCTTGGTGACATCAACTAGGTGAGTCTGAAATGCTAATTTGAGTGTGATGTCATGATTCTCAAAGTCAGTGAGCCTTTCATTGTATTCTCCAATTAATAGGTCTGTAACAGCCGTGCGTTCTTCAAATGATTCGCATGTATCATCCCGCTCATCAGTGGCCTTTGCTAACTGGGGAAAATGTTCATCCGAAATTTCCTTTTGAAGAAGTGGTGTTTTGAAAAAAGATAGCTTTTTTCAAAATGCTTGGATTTTTTGGCCACATATCATATATACACTTAGTTTTACCTTGCAAAGAAATATGCAAGTCATTTTGATTTGATATGATATCACACAGAAATGCTGCATTCCTGTAGAAATCTTTTTTCAATAATTCACATTACTGATTCTGTTCTTCATAAAACTTAACTGTCTGTTCTCGCAGAGATAAAATTTTGGCTAACACCTGTCCCTGTGATAGCCAACGCACTTTAGAATGATATGGCAAATCCACGCTGAATGCCTCATCCTTCAACTTTCGCATGTTACAAAACTGATGATGCCGTGTTGCATTTGCATGAATATAGTTAACAATACTTATAACTTGTTGCAAAGTGTCACTTAAAATAGTAGCTTTAGCACAGAGATTTTGCTGATGCAAGATACGATGAAAAGAAATGAGACTGTCTGGATCTGTTAATAATTTTTTAATCTGTGCAACAAACCCTTCATGTTTTCCTGTCATGGAAGGTGCACCGTCTGTACATACACTCACTAAATTTACCAAATTCAGTCCAACTTCACGACATTTATCTTGAAAGCTGTTGAAGATATCTAGTCTCCATGTCCTGTTCACAAGAGCACCCAAAGCGAGTAACTCTTTGTAGCAAAGAAAATCTTCTGTTATGTCCAAAGGAAGTATAAAACCTGCGCCGAGTCAGTAGTATCACTCGATCACTCAAAGCGATTGAGTAATATATATTTTCCTTTTGAAGTATTGCATGAAGTTGTTCTGTTAAGCTGAAGGCTAATTCATGCTGCTGATCAGTTATGGTTCTTGAAAGTGGCAGTTGTTTGTACTTTGAAACATAATCGAGGTCTAAGCATTATCGAGGTCTACAACTTCGACAATGCATTTTTTCACAATTTCTCCATCACTGAATCCCTTTTCTCCCGAGTATATAAGCTACTTTATAAGTTGCTTCAGTGGCATTATTTCCAGATCTTATCACTGCTTGAAAGAATTGTCTTTGCTTTTGCTTTTCATCTTCTAATTTCTGCAATACAACCATTTGCACCTCTCCCTCTGATTTAAAATATTTGTGGTCCTTATGAGTGTTACAATGCATCTGATGAGATTGGATTTCTTTAACGCAGAAAGATATTGCAGTATCACAAAGCAAGCAAATCATCTTATCTTTAGCAGAAATAAGATAATATTGCAATTCCCAATCCTCATTAAAAAATCTGTTTTCTTCCTTCAGCATTCCCTTGGTCTTCTTTGACACGATGGGCCGTTAAGCACACAGAATAGAAATACTGTCGAGCTGTGCAACTATTCACAAATTCCACTTCAAAGAGAAACACAGCGCACCATTGCCAAAGGTGATAACAGACTGGCGCACTCGACCGCCGTAAACTCTCACCAGACAGCCTTGTGCGGTAGTGGCGCCAAGTCAGGCGGGGGAAGTTAGAACTAAATCATGAGTGTAGCAGCCGTCAACTTAGCCCTTATGACTTGCTAACGTTCTAATTGTGCCAGTCAATCTGGGAGGATTATTTCGTTGAAACTTATTTTATTCTTTGGTAATTTAAATACATTCATTTAAAAAAATAAAACATGAAAATTTAAATAAAAGGTTCGTAAAGATTCAGTAAAAAGTATTAATAAAAAAGGTCCAAAAGGATTTGTCTGTAAAATTGGATTTCAGTCCAAAAGGCCGCATTTAAGGACCTAAGAGGTTCCCAACGATTACCTTAAGAGTTTTCAGATCCTAAAGAAGATTTCTAATCTTTCCCGACCATCCAAAGCCAATAGGGAAACTTTAGGAGCCAATTTAATCTTATTCAGTGTTCAGAGGTATACACTTTTGTTGAAGGGATCACATGCATGGACTACAGTGGGGAAAATGAAACCCTTTAATCTCAAAAGGGAAGCAATTTATTTTTCAAACTGGAGTGATAACATGGAAGCAAGTGTCACTACCACTTTGCTTCAGCTCCTATTGCTGAAATTCAAAACCACCAACAAAATCACAGGAAACAAGGCAGATGTATAAGCAACAAACATCTGAGCCACAAAACAAATTCCCTATTCTTTGTAATTTATTTACCATTTATTCCTAACTTATCAGTATGTTTGCTATATTGTTAATAAGAGTAATAAAGCCAATACTGAAAAAATATTTTTCTCAGCATTTTGTCTCTGCTTACCCTTTTGGAAAATGTTAAATGAAGAAAAATGGATATAGCAATAGTAGAAACATACGTATCTTCATTTCAGGCAAGTTCCTGTTTGGTAAGAGTTTCAAGTTTATTGAGAGAGAGGAAGAATGAAAACACGGTTAACAGACATCTGGTAAGCCCAAATTCTTATTCATCCCATAGGACAGTGAACCAAGGATTCCCCAGGCCAACATCAAGAAAACCTAATCTATATTTTTATATTATTTGTCAGAAACATTTTTTTTAAAAAGCTGCAAAAGTCACACATGAGGAACTCACCTAACCAAATCCTGTAAACTCTTCATTATTTCCCTGTCTTTGCTTTGCCCCATTATATCCATTAAAGATCACTGACCTGCAAATTTGGTCCTTATTATACTTGAAGCCAATGAGAAGGAATCAGCAACCAGAGGACAAAAGAGAATCAGTTGTGTTAGCATGATATCCAACGTGGACAGGTAAGATCTTACATGTTCATATGTCACACAAGACACAGCCATCCCAGAATCCTGCCATGTACACCATTCTCTGTGACTGAGGATCTGTCCTGGTTACTAGGGTATACTCCAGTTTTCTTTTGGGACTAGATTCCTACCTTGAACACTAGTCTGAGTCCCGATGAGCCATCTTAGCCTTTATTGGATCCCTCTCCCTGCGAAGGCAAATTTTTACTTTGTACCATTTGCTTACTAAAGACCTTCAACCCATCCAGATATCCCTCCTTCAATGTGACAGGGATTCCTGATGCCCAGACCCACCGAAAGAAATGCATAGGCTGTTGGTATTTCCTGGGTTAGACCTGAGTTCACTGCTCCTTGAAAGCCAGCTCTACAAGGAGGGATGATCTCCTGTGACTTTCCCAACCGAACCTGGCATGCTAATCATTCAAGTCACAAGTGCCCTGTCATTGGGATCCTAGGAGAAAAGGTCTGGGTGGATACAACAACATACCTTAATATATATGATGTTCCTATTATGTCAAATAATTTCCATGAATATTCTTAATGCTATGAAGTCAGAACTAGTATTATCCCCACTTTACAATGAGGAGACTAAGGATTAGAAAGGATAAGGGACTTTCCCCAAAGTTAACCAAGGAGTCTAATTCCCAAAACTCTGCTTTTAGAGAAATTAGGCAATATATACCCAATATTTCATCAAACCTCTAACACCACCAAGTGCAAGATCACCATTACTTTAGCACTAAGAAAAAAGATATGCCATTAATTAAATTGATACAATGTTTTATTATCAATGCCACTCAAAATGTGGGCCCTGACCAGTGCCAGACTATAAACTATTATCATTCTACAAGATAAGAGCAGAAAATGATAATGTTTAGCAACTTTTATAACAATTTGATATTGCAAATAAGATTTGTTATTGTATTTCATAAAAGTAGTGAAGGTAAAAAACAAAAAAGTAGAACTTATCTTCAGATAGTCTGAGAAGCATTGACTTAGAATTTTTATTTTATTCTTATTTTAAAAGTTCTTTTAGATTTAAGGCATAGATTATCCTTATAGATCATACTTGGGTATTATTAATACACCTGAGCATAAAAAAGGAAACTAGCAGTAAGACAAATTGGTTAAGGTATTTATAAAACATTTTTACATTCAGAGTCTGACTTCTGAAAATCGCTTTCTGATGCATAGTCATTGTACTGGTACCTGTGTTCCTCTGTGTTACCAAGGCTACTCCACAATCAGCTTCTGGATTTCAATCCTAGGCACTGACACCTGCTTCGAACTTGGATCCTGGCTTTCTTTCTACCTTACCAGAATAACTTAGGCAATAACAGGGGAGTCACTACACATCCAAACACTGAAGGTGAAAAAGTAAAAAACAAAAACCTTAGAATCCATGTAACAATGGTATCATTTGTTTCCCTGTCATTTCTAAAATTTCTTGATGCTCTCTACTGTTTATTTGCCCAAGTATAAATTTTAAAGAAATCACTTTCTCCCTTTATGTCTATTTTTTCATCCCTAAATTATACTCATAGATAACATTTTGGCTAATACTTCGACAGGCAGTCTTTATTATCTACACTGAAGATGTATGGATAGTACATGAGCAGTATTACTTAAAATGCATTTATATAGCCCAAACAATATAACTAAACCTACCAACTGAAAGCATTCCAGAAGCTCAATTCTCTCCATCTTCTGTTTCTCTCCATCTTCTATTTATATTAACTTGAGAAGTCATTAACCAGAATATCCTGCTATCTAAATATGCCTTGTTAATTAATGAGGCACTGCCAATTTATACTTACAGAATATATTCCACTCATGGACATTGTTAATAATTACTCTTTCTTTTCTGGATATAAAATCAATAAATGTTTATCACGGAAAGCTTGGAAAATACAGAAAAGCACAATAAAGATAAAAATCACTCATAATTCAAAGCTCAAATTATTAAATGAGCCTTCTAATTTATAAGTCAGTCTAGGGTGAACTGATAAAATAGATTATTTAATTTGAAAAACTACAAATCAATCCTTTGATGGGAGTCATCAAAATGCATTCCCAAAATGAACACAGACCCATAGGAAATCATATAGGAGAGCCACTGGGCTCCAACCGTTGTATTATACCACCACACCCAATACCTTAACATGTTAAGGGCATCTTGTTCTAAGAACAGTTAAACAATTTCAGAAAATACTTGAGATCTTATGACTTGTTTTGTGAGGTATTGTGGTTCACGTCCTTACTTTCAGCTATGAGGAGGGCAGGAAAAGAAGCTATTTAAGGTGAGACTGTAAGGAGGGGTGTGCGATAGAAGTTAGATGCTAATTCACCTACAGATAACTGTATTAACAGAATTAATTGGCCCTTGAGTATTTCTGTGGAAGAGAACAGAAAACTGGAATGCATGATGACACCAACTTGTTCAAATGCTATTAGAGACATAGTTTAGTGGTTTCACTAGTAGTTAAAGCTTGATAGTTAACCAAGGTCTGAGAAATTCACCTTAAAAACAAAAGGAATTAAATTCAAAAGAGCTAAGAGAATAGAAATGTTGATGAACTGTGCACATAAATTGAGTTACATGGTTCTATATCTATGTCCAAAGTGTTGCTGGAACAGCTGGATTGAAAAAATAAGCTCCAACATCTACCTCATTCCATACATAAAAATTAATTCAATGTGGACCACACACTTAAGCATAAAATCCATAACCATAAAGATACCATAACCATAAAGAAACCTAAGAGAAAAAGCTTCACGACCTTTGGGTACACAAAGACTTATTGGACAAAACATGAGAATTGGGCTGGGTGCGGTGCCTCATGCCTGTAATCCTAGTACTCTGGAAGGCCGAGGCAGGAGGATCGCTTGAGGTCAGGAGTTTGAAACCAGCCTGAGCAAGAGCAAGACCCCGTCTCTACCAAAAATAGAAAAAATTAGCCAGGCGTGGTTGTGCATGCCTATAGTCCCAGCTACTCCGGAAGCTGACGTAGGAGGATCACTTGAGCCCAGGAGTCTGAGGCTGCAGTGAGCTATGATGACACCACTGCATTCTACCAAGGGAGACAGAGAGAGACCCCGTCTCAAAAAAAAAAAAAAAAAAAAGTAAACTGCTAATAACCCAACAAAAAAAAGGGCCAAATATTTGAACAGATACATCACAAAA
This sequence comes from Daubentonia madagascariensis, assembly GCA_023783475.1. Taxonomy (NCBI): domain Eukaryota; kingdom Metazoa; phylum Chordata; class Mammalia; order Primates; family Daubentoniidae; genus Daubentonia; species Daubentonia madagascariensis. The sequence continues at coordinate 419,316 of JAKFHU010002080.1, forward strand.
TGAGATATATGTATGGCAATAAGCAAACTAAAAGGTGCTCAGTATCATTTATCATCAGGGAAATGGAAATGAAAATTACAGTGAACTAATACTATATACCCACTAGGATATATATAATAAAAAAGACTAACAAAACCAAGAAAGCTAGACATGAAAGAGTATACTCTATATAATCCCATTTATATGAAATTTAAGAAGAGACAAGTTAAACCAAGGTGACAGAAACCACCTGGGGGCAGTAGGAAGGTTGTGACTGGAAAGGAGAACTTTCTAAAGTAATAGAAATATTATTCCTTGTTTAGGATGGTGGTTAAATGGGAGTGTAGAATTGTCAAAACTCCCTGAATTTAGCAACTAAAATCTACATTTGTGGTAATTTTATGTATGCAAGTATGTATTACATATTTACATATGTTATACGGACATATAAAAAGAGCCTAAGAAAAAGTATTAAATATAATTACGTTTTCTTGGTACAATAAGTAATTTAATAAATCCATATAACTGCGTTCCTAGTATGTGCTAAGTGCTCTAAATTATTTATTTTTGTGTTAAAAACGAACATGTCTTAAATTCACAGAATTTAAATTGACACAATGCTGCAACACAAATACTATGATTGAAGTAGAATACTCTTTAAATGTTGCACCTAAGGAAAGACAACTTGTCAATTCTCAGATGCTAATATGGTTCAATGTTTTTTCAGCATACAATTAACATATCTCATATCTTTTAAAAGAAGAATATGCCAATATTTGCAAAAATGAAAAGTACAATTACAATATGTTGAAAATTATTTATGTTTGCTATCAGTTACTTTCCATTTATGTGGTTATACATTTTAAAATACCTCCCCTAAAGCTTGATAGTTAACCAAGGCCCAAGAAAAGCACCTTTACAACAGTGGCTCTAATAGCAAATATAGTGATACTTGATATTACTGCATAGTTAGATGATCAGAAATGTCCTTGGCTTCTCTGCCTACATAGTATTTGTGAGCAATACTTGGGTTTCTCTAGACCAGAACATTTCCAACAAAACAGTGTTAATCATTTGCAAAACAACCACAGAATTTCAAAATATTTTTTTGGGAGACAAATGCTTAGATTGTTATGCCTGAGTCATTATATTATCTGGTGTGTTTTCTCGTCATGAAATTCCATCTCATGATAGCAAATCCTCAAAGCTGTTGTTACACATCTTTCACAAGTATGTGTTGTTAGAAATTCACATGTTCCTTTGTGATAGCAAAATTGCTATTTATATAACAACTGCAAGTTCTAGGCAGAAGAAATTATTATTTAATATACACAATATACCAACAGAATGCAAAACACTGCCCAGGATGAATTCCTTATTATTCTAAGTCCCACAGTTCTTCTAAATTCAATTAAGGAAAGAAAAAATAAAGTCTCCTTGATTTAAAATTCTGAGTCATTTCTTATCACAAATAATAATGATCTAAAATTACTATATGTGTATCTAGGATTATAATAAATGCCATGTGTCAAAGGGGGTATTACTAGAGTAATTTTTAATATCTATATAATTAGTTCACATAATACATTTAATGGCCTGTTACATGTTTAGCTGGCAAGTTTCTAGATTTACTAACCTCATAATTTTAAATTAGAAAATTATATTTCAACCTACCTACTGTTTTTATTTTGATTGCATCCCAAATATATTAATAGTGGCACATATAGTCAATAAATGGGCCATTATTTCTCCAAGGTGTATAACTACATACATGGTGATGTCAATTGCATTAAATTTTCCTGCCAAACAGGGAAACAATTAAAGTTGTGTTAACTATAAAATCAGGATTACACTAATTTTAATAAAAGAAAAAGATTTACTTTTTTTTTAAACTTCAGACATGCAGTCATGTGAATGGTAACCTAATACTAACTGTATAAAATATGAACTATGCAAAGGTTTTACAGCTGGTTTTAATCAGCTTCCTTTGTTTAACATTAAAAGTTAACTTACAGAAGACACATACAAGCTATACATCCTACAGGTAATGATTACCAGATGCAGATGTTCTTCCTGTTACTATGTCTGATATCATAAAGTATATGCTGTAAGAAAGGGAACAAAACAGATTCGGTGATATAAACAGACTCTTCCTAACTACACTAGCCAGCAAAGCCAAAGACTCTTAGCACCAAAATGCTCTTGTACTTTTAAAGTAGAGTGATTTAAGGCTATTTTTTTCCAAGATGAAATTGACACTTTTAATTATTAGCCCCTTTTTCCTGTCAAAATGATTAAGTTGAAGCCTACTAAGTAACATTAATGAGTTTTTACAACCAGTTCAGAATAAAATCCAACCTGTTGTCAAGCCCTGAGAATCTAGATGCCAAATCTCCTAGCAGGGCCCCCCAGAAATAGTCAATCTACCTCAAACTAATCCATGTACTCATATTAGGTTATCATCTAAAAACACCAGCTGAAAACTAACTTCAAAACTATAAATGGCTCTCAATTTCTACTGAATGTAGTCTGGTAGCTTTTTCATTTTTATCTCCCTTTGTTCTTTCATGTATGCTTGTATTCTCTTCAAAATGAACTATTCAATGTTCTTGAATTGTTCTCCTACCTGTACCTTCCACTGTCTCAATCCTCTTTATAATCTCTATGCGGTCAGACACCACCACTTCTAATACCAACATAAAAATTATTTCCTCCATGAAGATTTCCATGATTCTGAGAAATAATTTCTCCTTCTCTGAACCACTGTAATACGTCATAAAATATTACACCTTCATTAGCAGTATATTCGTTTCCAAATAGATCATATCCACTGTGTATTATACCCTCTCCACTGAGGTAGAAGTTATTCTCTACAGTACCTAGCATAGGATCTTGCTAATAATATGTGTTTAAGAAATGTTCATGGAAGCTATCTTGCTTCTGCCCCCACGTCAGGGGAAACAGGGTCAAAGTAACCCCTGGGAGCTACAAGGTCCCTCCCAAAGCTTAGGGCTTTTGTATACCCCACCTGGGGGACCAGAGTCTGCCACGGGCACAACAGATTACCTAGATAACTGGCTCCTCCACACAAACTACAATCAACGACAGCAGGAACAACTCCATAGCTAAAAATATTGCCTTCCATCTCAAGCTATTAGGGAGCACTGGATTCGTACCCTCAAGTACGATCCACCAGCTTGGAGCTCAAGCTGGGAGAACAAACTCACTACACTCCACTGGGAAGAGATGAAGACAACAGGTCAGAGGCAACCCAACAGGTCCACCAAACTTGCTAAAATACACCTAAAGCAATACAGACCAGTATTTCTTTCCCCGGTTCTGCCAGAGAATGATTCTTGGGGTCTTGGAGACAAGGACATAAACTAGCCCTAGCACCCCCAGCTCTCGACCAAGAGCCCAGATGAGAAAGAATCAGCAAAAGAACACAGGAACCATGAAAATTCAGAGTGAAAAGTCACCCCCAAAAGAAATCATTAGTTCCTCAGCAACTGATACGAAATGGGTAAATTGACAGAAAAGAAATTTCACGTATGGATTATAAGAAAGCTCAATGAAATTCAAGAGAAAACTGGATCCCAGCACAAAGAAACCACAAGAACAATGCAAGAAATGAATGAAAAATTCTCTAAAGAAATTGAAGTACTGTGGAAAAACCAAACAGAAACACTGGAAATGAAAGAGGTATTCAAGGATCTACAAATCACAGTGGAAAGCCTTAAGAATAGGCTGGATGACGCAGAAGAAAGAATCTCAGAGCTGGCAGATAACTCCTATGCACTAAATAAATCAGTCGAAGAGAAAGAACACAAAAGCAAGAGACATGAACAAAGCATACAAAAAATGGGGGACTATATAAAGAGGCCAAACATAAGAAACATAGGCATCCCTGAGGGCAAAGAAGAAAATTCGCAAAGGCTGGAAAATCTATTTGAAGGAATAATACAGGAAACTTTCCATGTCTTAGGCAGAAATCTCAATACCCAGTTACAAGAAGCACACAGGACTCCTGGGAGACTCAACATGAAAAGGCAATCAACACGCCACATAGTTATTAGGCTGGCCAAAGTAAACAAGAAAGAGGCACTCCTTCAAGCAGTAAGGCGAAAACAGCAGGTAACCTACAAAGGAAAACCTATCAGATTAACTGTAGATTTCTCAACTGAAACCTTACAAGCCAGAAGGGAATGGGGACCCATCCTCAGTCTTCTAAAACAAAATAATGGCCAACCCAGAATTGTTTATCCTGCAAAACTAAGCTTCTCATATGAGGGAGAAATAAAGACTTTTGCAGACAAGCAATCACTGATAGAATTTGTGAAGACTGGATCTGACCTGCAGGAAGTACCTAGACCTGCATTGTACACTAACCTGAGCAACAAAGACACCCACCAGTGTAAAACTACCCAAAAGCTGAAACTCCAGAACCTAGATTTCACAATGGCTCAAGAGGTAAAACAAAACAAGAATCCACCCAACAGGACAAAAAGAAATCCACCCCAAATATCAACTCTCTTAATAAATGTGAATGGCTTGAATTGCCCACTGAAGAGACAGAGGCTAGCTGAATGGATAAAAAAATTCAAGCCAAGTATCTGCTGTCTCCAGGAAACACATCTTACACACAAGGACTCATTCAGACTCAAGGTGGAGGGATGGCATACAATTTTCCAGGCAAATGGGAATCAAAAGAAAGCTGCGGTAGCCATCCTTATATCAGATATCATAAATTTTAAAGCAACAAAAGTAAAGAAAGACAAAGATGGTCACTATTTAGTGGTGAAGGGAAAAATCTTACAAGAAGACTTAACAATCCTAAATATTTATGCACCCAGATACATAAAGCAAATACTGCTACATCTAGACAACATAATAAATAGCAGTGCCATAACAGCCAGGGACCTCAACACCCACCCCTCTGAGAACTGGACAGATCCTCCAGGCAGAAAATAAGCAAAGAAACAATGGACCTAAACAGGACTCTAGAACATTTGGACCTAACAGATATCTACAGAACACTCCACCCAAATAATACTGAATATATGTTCTTCTCATCAGCTCATGGAACGTTCTCTAAAACTGATCACATCCTAGGCCACAAAACAGATCTAAACAAATTAAAAAAAAATAGAAATCATACTATGTATCTATTCAGACCACAGTGGAAAAAAATTAGAAATCAATTCCAACACAAACACCATCTCTATCCAAAAACATGAAAATTAAATAATCTATTGCTGAATGATTATTGGGTCAAGGAGGAGATTCAGAGGGAAATCAAAAGATTCTTTGAACTAAATGATAATGGGGAAACAAGTTATCAAAATCTGTGGAATACAGCAAAAGCAGTCCTGAGAGGAAAATTTAATCACCTTAAATGCCCACAACCAAAAGACAGAAAGTTCATGAATCAGTAAACTAATGAATCTTCTCAAGGAAATGGAGAAGGAAGAGCAAACCAACCCTAAACCTAGCAGAAGAAAAGAAATAACCAAGATCAGAGCAGAACTAAATGAAATCAAGAACAAAAGAACTATACAGAAGACTAATAAAACAAAAAATTGGCTCTTTGAAAAGATAAACAAAATGGGCCACTTGCTAGATTGACCAGAAGCAGAAAGGAAAGGACTCTAATAAAATCAATTAGAACTGAAAAAGGAGAGTTCACAACAAATATCACAAAAATATAAAAACATCATCTTCGAATACTATAAAAATATCTATGCCCAAAAACATGAAAACATGGAGGAAATGGACAAATTCTTAGAAACACACTACCCTCCTAGGCTTAATCAGGAAGAAAGAGAATTCCTAAACAGACCAATATCAAGCACCAAAATTGAAGCAGTACTAAAAAAATCTTCCAACAAAAAAAAGTCCTGGACCAGATAGGTTCACGCCTGAATTCTACCAAACCTATAAAGAAGAACTGGTGCCCATACTGCAGAAATTATTCCAGAACATCGAGAAGGATGGAATCCTCCAAAACCCATTCTACGAAGCCAATGTCACCTTGATACCAAAGTCAGGAAAGGACACAAGAAAAGAAAACTATAGACCAATATCCCTTATGAATATAGATGCAAAAATTCTCCATAAAATCCTAGCAAACTGAATTCAAATGTACACCAAAAAAATAATTCATCACGATCAGGTGGGCTTCATCCCCAAGATGCAGGGATGGTTCAACATACGCAAATCTATAAATGTAACTCTCCGTATAAATAAAAGCAAGAACAAAGACTATATGATCCTCTCAACAGATGCAGAAAAGGCTTTTGACAAAATTCAGCACCCATTTATGATAAGAACTCTTAACAATATAGGCATAGATGGCTCGTATCTCAAAATTATTAAAGCCATATGATAAACCCACAGCAAATACCATACTGAATGGGGAAAAACTGAAAGCATTCCCTCCTAAAACTGGAACCAGAGAAGGTTGCCCACTATCTCCACTTCTATAAAACATAGTGCTGGAAGTCCTTGACAGAGAACTCAGACAAGAGAGAGGAATCAGGGGTGTCCAGACGTAAACCTAAGATGTGAAACCATAAGGATTCCAGAAGAAAACGCTGGCAAAACTCTTATAGACACTGGCCTAGGCAAAGAATTTATGAAGACCCCCAAAGCAATCACAGCAGCAACAAAAATATATAAATGGGACCTGATCAAATTAAAAAGCTTCTGAACAGCCAAGGAAACTATCACTAGAGTGAACGGACAACCTACAGAATTGGAGAAAATATTTGCATGCTACACTTCTGATAAAGGGCTGATAACCAGAATCAATACAGAACTTAGGAAAATCAACAAAAAAAAATCAAACAACCCCATTAAAAAGTGGGCAAAGGACATGAACAGAAACTTTTCAAAAGAAGACAGAATAAAGGCTAGCCAACATATAAAAAATTGCTCAACTTCTCTAATCATCAGGGAAATGCAAATCAAAACCACAATGACATATCACTTAACTCCAGTGAGATCAGCTTGTATCAAAAAGTCCCAAAACAACAACTGTTGGTGGGGATTCGGACAGATAGGAACACTCATACAATGCTGGTGGGACTGACTGCAAATTAATACAACCTCTACGGAAAGTAATATGGAGATACCTCAAAGAACTAAAAGTAGAACTACCATTTGATCCAGAAATCCCACTACTGGGTATTTAACCAAAGGAAAAAAAGACATTCTACAATAAAGACATCTCTGCTCCAATGTTTATAGCAGCACAATTCACAATTGCAAAGATGTGGAAACAACCCAGGTGCCCATCAATACATGAGTGGATTAATAACATGTGGTATATGTATACCATGGAGTATTAGTCAGCAATAAAAAACAACGGTAAATTAACACATCTGGTATTATCCTGGAGGGAGCTAGAGGCCACTCTTTGAAGTGAAGTATCATAAGAACGGAAAAACAAGCACCATTGGTACTCACCATCAAATTGGTACTAACTGATCAATCTTATGGGCACACATGGAAATAATATTCATCAGGTGTCAGGTAGGTGGGAAGGGGGTGGAGGGGATGGGAAAACTCACACCTAATGGGTGCTGGGCACACTGTCTGGGTGATGTTCCCATTGTAGCTCTGACTTGCGCAGTGTATAGGCAATAAATGTAACCAAGGTTTTTGTACCCCCATAATATTCTGAAATAAAAAAAAAGAAATGTTCATAGAATAAATTATAAAAATCTGTATTTCTGCAGGGCCAAGTGCTTTGGTGGTATGGTAGATGCAAAAAACATTTTTTATTTATGTAATTAAATGCCAAACCAACAGCAGAAAAATCCAGTGAACACAAAGGTAAAGAAATATAGATTAAAATGACAATAGCTCACACCTCATATTTTCTTTTTGCCTAAAATTTCATGAAATTTTAAAAATGCATATTTTGGAAAAAAAAAACAAATCAAAAACAACCCTGGGAAATAAAAAAATGGAGTTAGTGGGCAAAAACTGTGAGGAATTCCTAAAAGATAGAAATTAAACAAAACTGGATGGATGGAAGAACTGGTTGAAAAAGACCACAATCCAAAACACAAGAATCACATGACGGTCAGGTAGGCGGGATCAATTCCTGGGAGGATCTAAAACTAAAAGACAATAAAGCAAGTAGGAAACCTGGGGCAATCACTGGGGTGATTAATGGAGGAAAAGCAGTGACCAAACAAAGAAAATAAAAAGATTCAGGATTTTTCTCAACAGAGTTGAGATGAAGCCCATGGAGAGTAAAGTCCATAGGACCAGGGGGAAGGCCCACTCAGAACCTGTGTCCCTAGAAACTCAAAATTCCCTGCTCAGTCTCAAGCCTACTACTTCCAAGATCTGAAGTGGGAACACTGTAGGGTATATATCGTAAAGCAGGGGTGGGGAACCTGTGGCCTTTTAGGTCCTTAAATGCGGCCTTTTGACTGAATCCAAATTTTACAGGACAAATCCTTTTATTTTTATTAATACATTTTTGCTCACCTTTTATATTTCTGTTTTATTTTTTAAATGAATGTATTTAAATTACCAAAGAATAAAATAAGTTTCAACGAAATAATCCTCCCAGATTGACTGGCACAATTAGAACGTTAGCAAGTCATAAGGGCTAAGTTGACGGCTGCTACACTCATGATTTAGTTCTAACTTCCCCCGCCTGACTTGGCGCCACTACCGCACAAGGCTGTCTGGTGAGAGTTTACGGCGGTCGAGTGCGCCAGTCTGTTATCACCTTTGGCAATGGTGCGCTGTGTTTCTCTTTGAAGTGGAATTTGTGAATAGTTGCACAGCTCGACAGTATTTTCTAATTCTGTGTGCTTAACGGCCCATCGTGTCAAAGAAGACCAAGGGAATGCTGAAGGAAGAAAACAGATTTTTTAATGAGGATTGGGAATTGCAATATTATCTTATTTCTGCTAAAGATAAGATGATTTGCTTGCTTTGTGATACTGCAATATCTTTCTGCGTTAAAGAAATCCAATCTCATCAGATGCATTGTAACACTCATAAGGACCACAAATATTTTAAATCAGAGGGAGAGGTGCAAATGGTTGTATTGCAGAAATTAGAAGATGAAAAGCAAAAGCAAAGACAATTCTTTCAAGCAGTGATAAGATCTGGAAATAATGCCACTGAAGCAACTTATAAAGTAGCTTATATACTCGGGAGAAAAGGGATTCAGTGATGGAGAAATTGTGAAAAAATGCATTGTCGAAGTTGTAGACCTCGATAATGCTTAGACCTCGATTATGTTTCAAAGTACAAACAACTGCCACTTTCAAGAACCATAACTGATCAGCAGCATGAATTAGCCTTCAGCTTAACAGAACAACTTCATGCAATACTTCAAAAGGAAAATATATATTACTCAATCGCTTTGAGTGATCGAGTGATACTACTGACTCGGCGCAGGTTTTATACTTCCTTTGGACATAACAGAAGATTTTCTTTGCTACAAAGAGTTACTCGCTTTGGGTGCTCTTGTGAACAGGACATGGAGACTAGATATCTTCAACAGCTTTCAAGATAAATGTCGTGAAGTTGGACTGAATTTGGTAAATTTAGTGAGTGTATGTACAGACGGTGCACCTTCCATGACAGGAAAACATGAAGGGTTTGTTGCACAGATGAAAAAAAAAGGTATTAACAGATCCAGATGCTCTCATTTCTTTTCATCGTATCTTGCATCAGCAAAATCTCTGTGCTAAAGCTACTATTTTAAGTGACACTTTGCAACAAGTTATAAGTATTGTTAACTATATTCATGCAAATGCAACACGGCATCATCAGTTTTGTAACATGCGAAAGTTGAAGGATGAGGCATTCAGCGTGGATTTGCCATATCATTCTAAAGTGCGTTGGCTATCACAGGGACAGGTGTTAGCCAAAATTTTATCTCTGCGAGAACAGACAGTTAAGTTTTATGAAGAACAGAATCAGTAATGTGAATTATTGAAAAAAGATTTCTACAGGAATGCAGCATTTCTGTGTGATATCATATCAAATCAAAATGACTTGCATATAGAGTTGGGAAGCGAAGGACGGACTGCAGGGTGCCATAACTTTACAGGATGAAACTCTGTCAGGTCAGATAATTCTAAATTTGAACCTGGAGTCCAGATTGTTAGAAAGATAAAATTTGTCAGGCTAAGGGAGAGAACATATTTTACATAAGAATTGGTTAGCTTGCTAAATAACTTTTAGATATTTAGACGTACAGTATATGATTGCTGTAGATTCATTTTTTAAACCACAACTCACTATTTTATTATTCCACAAAGTAAAAGATATCATCTATAATACACAAAAATATGTAAATATATTCCCCACATTACCCTATCTGAATGGAATACTTGGGAACAAACTCTAGACCAGCAACAAATTAAATCAAAACAGAGAGACCTCTGCGCATTGAGGTAGAAGAGAAAATCGGGGTTCAAAATCAACTTTGTTATAATTTGTTAAATATGATTAAATCTAATTAAATACTGATGGGAGAGATCATTTATAATTCTTGAAACAGAAAAAAACATACTTCTAGTAATATTATGGAACTAAAAATAATTAAACATCTTAGTAAATATTCAGGGGAATAGAGAAGTAAAAGTGTTCTAAATGTTCTGTGGGCCAAGATAGAACAGGGAAATAGAAGTATGCTTAAAATCTTGAATTTAAGATTCAAGTGAGAGGGCAAAGGAATAAAATATCTTGATGGAAGCAACAGTTGATATATTGTTTTTATGTGATAGAAGAAAACTATGTTTGATGGTGAGGGCCAAGAAAGGAAAGGTAAATATTACAAAAATGTAAAATTTAGGAAAACTCAAAAATTAATATGCAGGCAAAAAGAGGATAAATTTTAACTTGATAAAGCTAGCAAAGAAGGAAAAACAGAAAGAGAAAATAAGCAAAATTAATAATAGTCATAAAATAAGGAAAAATCATATTTTGAATTCTCTCAAAAAACATCATCAGATATGGGTTAAAGTAAATTTACATGCTATTTAAAAGAAATATTCTTAGATGAATAAAGGGATATAGGTAAACATGAACAAAAAGATAGATGACAATACTAATCTAAGAAATATAGTGTTATATAGTAGCAGAAGTCAATTTATGAACATATAACAGTTATAAACCTGTACAAATAAGATGGAAGCTAACTATCTAATATAGTAACTTAGAAATTCAAGAAGACCTAAGCAAAAAAAAAAAAAAAAAAAAAAAAATTAAAGTGGAAGACTTCAATACGCCTCTCACAGAACAAGCCAGATCTACTCGAACAAACAAGACATAGATGAATTAAATAATACAATCCTATGTGTGTGCATTTTACATATGTGTGAGTATAAATACATACACACACACAGATACATACATATGTTGTGATTTCCCTTGAATAAGTTATCCACATATGTCCACAAAATAGCAATAAAACTGAGCATTTATTTGGCTACACACACAGACACCTTCAACAAATTTTAAATGTACAAAATGTAAAGGCAGTACTCTCTGTTCATACTGCAACAAAACTAGAAATACAACATTGTTACGTAAGCACTCTCCATGAAGGAATGCAGAAATCAAACCTCTTACTAAAAATTACATAGACAGTAATGAAAAAAGGAAGCTATGGGTGAAGATTAAAATTGTAATTACAAAAAAAATTTATAGCCATAAACCTAGTCACTGGTAAAAAATGAAACATAAATGGAATTTAGTCCTAATTTTATTTAATTAGGGAACAAAGAATAGTATTAAAAAATGAAATAAATCAAAAGAGGGACAAAGATAAAAGTAGTTAAGAAAACACAGAATAAAAATATAGAACCAACAAATCAGTCCAAATGTTATTGTTTATTAAAAGACTACCACAACTGATAAACTTCCTTGGGGATTAATTAAGGAATAAAGGAGAAAATAAACAGACACAGCACAGCATGGTAGAAAGAAAATAATTATTTCATTAAACTTTAATAATCCAAACACAAACAAAATCAGGACGAACTGTCTGACACATCCCTCCCTATCAGAAACTCAGAAACAAGCAGATTCTGACAGCATGATATACTTAGCTTCCTGTTTGTACACACATTATCTAAACTCAGAAACTAAAGAGATTTGGATAGCAAGGGATAATCTTGTACTAAATGCAAATTTATGGCTACTGTATTTGTCAGGACTAGGTTCAACTACAGATCACAGAACATCCCCCCAAGACAGCATTTTAAACAAAATGGAAGCTTATTTTTCTTTCATGAAAAAAAAAAAAAAAAAAAAAAGAAATCCCAAAATACTTAGGCTAGTCCTGCTATGACAGCTCTACAGTATCATCAACCGCAGCTCTGCTCCACCATCCTAGTGCAAGGCTTTCACCCTCAAGTCATTTGAGTATGTGAGTGTGGTGACATCCTTTATTTTACAATAGACTTTATCTCTTAGAGCAGTTGTAGGTTGACAACAAAACTGAGTGGAAGTTACAGATTTCCCATATCACCCCTGTCCCCAAACATGCCTACATCCTCCATAATCAACTTCCATCACAAGTGGCACATTTGTTACATCTGCAAAACCAACAGTGACATATCTTTATCACCAAGAGTCCATAGTTCACATCAGGGTTCACTCTTGGTGTTTCACGTTCTTTGGATTTGGACAAATTTATAAGGACACGTATCTACCATAACAGTATCAGAGTAGCTTCACTGCCCTGAACATGTGCTGTGTTCTACCTATTCATCTCTCCCTCCCTCCAACCCCTGACAATCACTGATCTTTTTACCATCTCCATGGCTTTTGCCTATTCTAGAATGTCATATAGTTGGAATCATACAATATATAGTCTTTTCAGATTGGCTTTTTTCACTAGGTAATATGCATTTAAGTTTCCTTCATGTGTTTTCATGGTTTGATAGCTCATTTCTTTTTAGCTTTGAGTAATGTTCCATTACCTGAATGTACCACATTTTATTCATCCATTCACCTACCGAAGGACATCTTGGTTGGTTCCAAGTTTTGGCAATTATGAATAAAGCTGCTGCAAACATCCATGTGCAGGTTTTTGTGTGGGCATAAATTTCCAACTTTTTTGAGTAAATACAATGGAGCATAATTGCCAGATTATATGGTAAAAGTATGCTCCCCCCACCAATGGTAAAGATTTATAATGACATTTTTCTTTTAATTGACATATTATAATAGTATGTATTTATGGGATAAAATTTGACTTTTTGATACATGTATATGTATATAATGATCAAATCAGGGTAGTTAGCATATTCATCACCTCATGCATTTATCATTTCTTTGTGGTAAAAGCATTCAAAACCTCTCTTCTAGTTATTTTGTATTATACAATACCTTACTGTTAACCCTATCATCACCCTACGCTACAACAGAACACTAGGACCTAACTCCTCCTAACTGTAACTTTGTACCCATTAACCAGTCCCTCTTCATCCTTCCCAGTCTCTGGTAACTGCTGTTCTACTCTCTACTTTCCTGATATCAACTTTTTAAAAAAATATTTCACATGAGTAAGATCATGTGATATTTGTCTTTCTGTGCCTGGTTTATTTCACTTAACATAATGGCCTCCACATTCATTCATGTTGTCACAAATGACAGGATTTCATTCTTTTCTATGGCTGAATAGTATTCCATTCTGTGTATATACCACATTTTCTTTATCTATTCATCCATTACAGGACACTTAGGTAGATTCTATATCCTGGCTATTGTAAATAGTGCTGCAATAAACATGACAGTGAAGATAGCTCTTCTGATTTCTTTTCCTTTGGACAATATGATCCACTAGCGGGACTGCTGGATCACATGGTAGTTGTAGTTTTAATTTTTTGAGGAACCTCCATACTGTTTTCCATAATGGCTGTATGAATTTACAATTACACTGTGTATAAGTATTACCCTTACTCCACATCTTTAACACTTGTTTTATCTTTTTAATAGAAGCCAATCCAACTTGAGTGAGGTGCTATCTCTTGTGGTTTTGACTTGCATTTTCCTGATGATTAGTGATATTGAGCATTTTTGCATATACCTGTGGGCCATTTGTATGTCTTCTTTTAAGAAATGTCCTTTAAGGTCTTTTGCTCATTTCTTAATTGGGTTATTTGACTTTTTGCTGTTAAGTTCCTTTTATACTCTGGATATTAACTCTCCATCAAATGTATGTATAGCTTGCAAATATTTTCGGCCATTCTGTACATTGCCTTGTCACTCTGATAATTGTTTCCTTTGCTATGCAAAACCTTATTTGATGTTATCCCATTTGTTTCTGTTGCCTATGCTACTGAAGTCTGTTTATTCCCAGCATCACTTATTAAAGATAGTCTTTTCCCCAATGTGCGTTCTTGGCAACTTTCTCAAAAATCAGTTGGCTCTAGGATGTGTGAATTTATTTCTGCATTCTCTATTCTGTTCCATTGGTCTATGTGTATGTTATAATGCCTGTACCATGCAAGCTATTTTGGTTACTACAGCTTTGTAATATATTTTGAAGTTAGGTAGTGCCATGCCTCTAGCTTTGTTCTTTTTGCTCAGTACTGCTTTGGCTATTAGGGGTCTTTTGTGCTTCCACATGAATTTTATGATTGTTTTTCTATTTTTGTGAAGAATATCATTGGAATTTAGATAGGGATTGCATTGAATCTGCAGATCACTTTGGGTAATATGGTCATTTTAACAATATTAATTTTCCCAATCCACAAACATGGGGTATCTTTCCATTTATTTGTATCCTTTTTAATTCCTTTCAGGAATGTTTCATAGTGTAAGGTATAGAAATATTTCATTATCTTGGTTAACTTTATTCCTAAGTATCATTTTTATTATAGCTATTGCAAATAGAATTTATTCTTGATTTCTTCTTCAGACAGTTCACTATTACATATAGAAATGCTACTAATTTTTATATGTCAATTTTGTATCCTGTAACTTGACTGAATCCATTTATTCATTTATCCATTTTTTGGCGGAGTCTTTAGGATTTCCTACATATAAAATCATGTTGTCTACAAACAGGGACAATTTGACCTCCTCCTTTCCAATTTGGACACCTTTTATTTCTTTCTCTTGCCTAACTGCTCTGGCTAGGACTTCCAGTACTATGTTGAATAGAAGTGGTGAAAGTGGGCATCCTTGTCTTGTTTCTAATCTCAGAAGAAATGCTTTCAGTTTTCCCCATCAGTATGATCTTAGCTGTGGGTTTGTCATATATGGCCATTATTGTATTAAGGAACATACCTTCTATGCCTAATTTTTTGAGAGTTTTTATCATGAAGGGATATAGCATTTTGTCAGATGCTTTTTCTGCATATATCAAAATGATCTTTTTTTACTTTCTGTTAATTGTATTTATTGATTTTTATATGTTGAACCATCCTTGCATACATTTATCCAATGGATAAATCCCATTTGATAATAGTGAATGATCTTTTTCATGTGCTGTTGAATTCAATTTGCTAGAATCTTATTACAACTTTATGTCCCAATGAACCCAACATAAGTTGAAAATACTGTAATTATGTTGAAAATACATTTAATACTCCTAAACCCACCAAATATCATAGCTTAGCCTAGCCTAATTTAAATGTGCTCAGTGCACTTACGTTAGCATTCTTGACTAGGAGCTGCGGCTCACTGCCACTGTCAACATCACAAGTGAATACTGTATCACTACTTATTGCTAGGCCAGAAAAAGACCAAAAATTTAATATTTGAAATATGGTTTCTACTGAACACATATCATTTTTGCAATATCATAAAGTTGAAAAATCATTAAGTCAAACCATTGTAAGTTGAGGACCCTCTCTAATGGAAAGTTACCCAGCTCATTTTATGAAACCACAATAACCTTAAAAATTAACATATGATACAGATAGTAACCAGGAAAAAAAACTGTAAAAATACTAAATACTAAATAATATATTAATAGAATCCAGCAGTATAGCAAAAGTATTATATGCTAAAATCAAGTAATTCCAAGAATGCAAGAAAATTTCACTATCAGAAAACATATCAATTTAAAACAAAAATGATTACAGGGGGAAAAAAAATCCTGTATCATATATCAGTGATCATGTATCTATGATAATGAAATAGATATGATGAAATTCAACAGTCTTTCTTAATAAAATACTCTAAGTTATTTCAAAATAAAAGCAAACTAAATATAATAATGACTGATTAATATAAACAAAAATGCAAATAACATCTAATAGAAAAAATGAATGATGGCTATAAATAGGCTATTCAGACTGCAACAAACTGAAGTGTCTGAAGATGTGTGAAAAGTCCTTATCCTCACTAGTAGTTAGTGAAATGCAAATCAATGTAGGAGTGAGGTATCACTATAAATCATCAGATAAGCAAAACACAAGGTGGACAGAACTCTTAAGGACAAATATTACCGATGTAAAGAAAAACCGTTAAGAGTATTTCTAAAGAGCTATTTAGTAATATGTATTAACACATACTCTTTGTTCACCAGTTCCACTCTGGGGAATCTGGCATAAAAAGGTATGTGTTACAAGAATAACTGCTGTGGCATTGGTTTGTTTGAAGTAGCAAAAAACTAGAAGAGAAGTCAATGTCCATCGGCAAAGAAATATTTGAACAAATTTTGGTAAAAACACATCCTGAAATAGTATAAAGCAATGAAAAAGAACGAGGGATTAACATGGTGTTAAGTATGAAAAGTAAGCAGCAGAAAAGTTTATGACATTTAAGTAATGATCCTAATTTTGTAAAACAGTGACAAAAGACCACCATATAGTTGTAACTTTTCTCTATATTTATGGAGAAGGGTATGGAAAGTCACATACTAGGTTAACAGTAGAAAAAGGGAAGAGATTGGGGGGAGGGTAGAATAAGGAAAAAAAGTGGCCACAAGCTGTATACATGATATAACCTATTTAAAATTATAAATATATATGTGTGTACATGTGGATAAGGGGAAGTGCAAAAGGATGGTCATGAAAATGTTGATAGTGATTATCTCAGAATGGATATCAGTTGGAATTCAGATTTTTCCTTTCTTCCTTAGTTTTACACACATTACAATGAGCATGTTGTAGTTATATAAATGAAAAAGAAAAGTTATTTTCATTGCAATAAAACAAAATAAAGATAGGTGCCAGAGCAGCTCATAAGACAAAGAGATCATTGTGTAACAATCTCAGAGGCAAAAAAAGTTACTAAATATTTAAGTTTAAAACTTGATTGGCTAATGTAACTTAAGTAAAATTAAATTATCTTAATTTCAGGTTTTCAGTGACAGAACTCTGTTTTTCCATGAGATTTACTTTTTAAAAAATATTTTTAGCTCATGTATTTGTCTGGATTTATGTAGTTCCTACATATCAATTACTAGGAGGGCTGATCATCTAGAAACTGCCTTGCTTTCACATATAAGCTGCAACATGGGTAAACTTTCCACAATGAAATACAAAAGGTAAGAATCTGACCAACTAAACACATAGATTCATGTTTATTATATATTAATAATACTTGGAAATCACAATAAACTCAAAACATTTTCAGGATTGCTGTTTCAAAGAAGAAAAGCTTTTGAAGTCTCCTTCTTGAATTGATGGATTATGTAGTAGTAGCTATGGCTGTAAACCAAGTGCTTTTTCCACTTTTATTTTGATTTCTCTACAAATGTAGGGGAAAATAAGAATACATAATGGTATCCCATACTATATTAGATAAAGAAATCAGTTTCTACCACTGATACAGAAATTTGCCTTGATAAGAAGAAAGAGTGAAAAGAAATGACAAGAAAAATTCTCCCCTCATACAGCGTAAGATTTCAAGTGCCAGGGGTCACCCAATCACTGAAACACATAAGAGCCAACAGCACTGATGGAAACATATCAGTAAAGACAGATGTGGAAGAAGAAGGAAATACCATAGCTACACTGGCAACTGGAACTAGGCCACCATGAACACTCATCATTTCTCCAGAGTGGCACATGCATCTGAACAAGAATGGAGCTCCTAAACAAGGCACTGAAGTTATGTAGTTTAACACTCCTTTGGTCAGAAAAAAGCTTTCAAAATTGTCTTATTATAAAGAGCATTGTATCTGACAACTGGTATTTAGAAAATGACAAATCAAAAATATATTACTGAAGAACATATGCAAATTTTACTTGTAAACATACGTATGTAAAAAAATTTTTGCTAACTTTAAAAACCTGTTGTGAATTGGTCAAATATCATTAATAATTTTAATATATATGGTAATAAGTATGTTTTAACAGTATCAGTGCTATTAAATACAAATTACATAAAACAATAAAGTAAAACTTTCACTTTAGAAAGTCATATTTAAATAGACTTTAGGCTGTGTTAAGGACAATGAAATTAGTTAAACCACAATATATAATTAGGTAAATTATGTAAATATGAAAAAGGATCCATGATGATCTAACATATGAGTCCTGAATCACTGATTGATTCATTCATTCACCAATATTTAATTAGCACTGTGTACCCTGCACTACCGTAGGAGATATGAAAAAACTTTTCTTTTTTTTTCAAGAGACAGGATCTTGTTCTGCTGTCCAGGCTGCAGTACAGTGGCACAATCAGAGCTCACCGTAACCTCGAACTCCTGGGCTCAAGTGATCCTCCTGAGTAGTTAGGACTACAGATACGTGCCATCACACTCGGCTAATTTTTCTTTTTTTTTTTTTTAAGATATGGGGGAGTCTCACTATGTTGCCCAGGCTGGTCTCAAACTCCTGGCATCAAGAGATCCTCCCACTTTGGCCTCCTAAAGTGGTGGGATTATAGGCATAAGCCACTGCGCCCAGCCTTAAAAAAGATTTATACTGTAGAGAAGTGGGTAAATAACACAGGGAAAATAATTTAATATTTAATAAACATTAAAAATTTATATATGGTATTGAAAGAATGAAAAGAACATAGAAAAACTGATTATATTCCTTGATGTTCTGACACAAGAATTACTTACAGAGACTGGACACCTCAACCTAAAAAAAGTTTTCAGATATATTTAATATCTTTATAGAATAAAATGATAATTCTACAAAAGTATCTCAATGCACGCTTGAATTAAGGAATAAAACTGATTTGAAAGAAACAAAAGATTAAAAAAACCTTAAATGCCAACTTATCATCTTAATTTTAAACCTGAGTTCTTCACAAAATTAAAATCCATTGTGTTCCTCCATCATCTTTGTATTGGGAACAGGAAGATCAAGAGGGCAATAGAGAAGAGAGAACTACTTGACGAGAGCTCAGAGATGCCTCCAAAATAATGTCTCCTCTCCCATTCTCCCTCTCTGTGTTACTTTCTGTGCTTTCTGCCACGAATAGGAGGGATGACAAGGCAGAACATAAGCAAAGCAGGGACTTGCCCTGCAGATATCAAACAACACTGTTATGCTGTTGCAGATATGAAAAAGCTGCAGAATTATTCTAGAAATGAACTAGAAATTAATGATAAGTTTGCAAATGATAAAGCTGTGAAATTCACATGGGGGACAGAATGAATTAGTCTGGGATTAGAACAAATGACACTACCTCATACCATTTTAAAAAAAGGTCATAGGAGGTTTAAAGTATTAAATTAAATGTATAAAAGTGCTAAATGTAGCATAGGCAAATACAGGAGAATATTACTATATTACTGGAGTGGGTACGGTCTTCCTAAGCAAGACATGACATACAAAAGCAAGAATGAAAAAGACTGATAAGTCTGACTACATAATTTTTTGGTGAAATGTATAGTGGTTTTTGTCTTCAGTTTTATTAATTCCTTCCCATTTCTATTCATTTGATCTCTTATCTTCTGGGTCTATATTCAAACATTATCAAGCTTGCGTACAGGCCTTTTCCTTCTTATACCAACAACGCATTTTTAATTTAGTACTAAATTCGTTATCCCAGCAAAAAGGAATTTCAGGTGAAAAGACTGATTTTGATTTTAAGAAACTAAGACTTCAAAACAAATAGAGGTAAAATTGGTAGCTGGATTATATGGAGGCCAACTTATTTACCACACACCTTATTTTCATAGCTATGTATGATAATCTCTATCTACAATTCCCATTAACATTTTTCTCTTGACAGCAACTAACCTGTGCTTATGTTTATCTTATACAAATTCTTCTACTGATTTTTGGCAGATAATAAATTCAAAATTTTAACTTGATACCACTACCACTCCTCCACAGACAACTGTAATTCAAGGTAAACCTGCTATCTACCAGAAAAAGATCAAATTATTGACTTTGGCTAGATGAAATTATGGTCTAAAGGTAGAACTAAACAGTTGTTTTTACCTTTTCCTGGGCAATCTTAATTGGTATATTTTCATAATTTTGTTTTCAGGAAAAAAAAGCAGAAAATATAAGGCACATTCATATTGACACAGATACATTCCAAAATTAAGTACAAATGATTTTTGAGTTGTCTGTCAGTTTAGATTAGTCCTATTTCTAGAGAAAGAGAATTGTTATAAAATATAAAAGAAAGCACCCACTTAAAAAAAATTCTTAGGAATAATACAGTGCAGGTATTTATATTGAAAAAAGGGAAAGCATAAATTAAATATTTTATACGTGACAGAAATAAATATTAAGTTCTGCCAATTTCTGGCAGTTTCCCCTCTTTTTTACACTTCAACCAAGACTTTATTGAAAGAAAATCTACTTTGACAGACTCTTAAAGTGGAATTAGAGGTCACTTAAAAGAAAAAAAAGAAAATAGCTTATCATTACCTCGAAGACAAGAAATGGATGTGTTCTGCTTCATTTATCTGAGCTCACGAGACTCCTATAGGTAGAAAGGATTCCTCATCTTGTTCAATATAAGGACAGGTGAGTTATTTACATATATATTATAAGGTAAACTGCCCCCTCCAAGGTTGGTAACAGAAAGAAAGTCTCTAACTGAAAAGGCTCAACAGTGTGGTCAAGAACTATTAACTATGGAGCTCTGAAATCTATCCTTCACTGCTAAAGCTGAAGGAGTTAGATAAAGCTTTATAAAGAAAACCATGACTGGCTGGGTGCAATGGATCATGCCTGTAATCCCAGCACTTTGGGAAGCCAAGGCAGGAGGATCACTTAAGGCCAGGAGTTCAAGACCAGCCTGCACATCACAGCAAGACCCCATCTCTACAAAAAATAAGAAAAATTAGCCAGAAATTATGGTGCATGCCTGTAGTCCTAGCTACTCTGGATGCTGAGGATTGCTTGAGCCCAGGAGTCCAAGGCTGCAGTGAGCTATGATTATGCCATTGCGCTCCAGCCTGGGTGAGAGAGCAAGACCCTCTTTAAAATTAAAAAAAAAAAGAAAAAAGAAAAAGAAAAGAAACTCATGAAGTGTTCTACATATGAAGGTTACTCTAGGAAAGAGTTTGGCATAATTAATAATTTAAAATTATTCAGAAGCATTTTAAGTTTTGAATCTAAAATTTGCTTCCCACACAACCCCGTAATCACATGCCAGGGCATTTATTCTATAGAAATAAAAACTTACGTCCACACAAAAACCTCTACACAAATGTATTCACGGTAACTTTTATTTGTAATAACTCGAAATTGGAAACAATCCAAATGTCCTTCAAGAGATGAATGGATAAACAAACTGTGATACAACCACAACAAGGAATACTAATAGGCCATAAAAGAGAACAAACTGTTGATACCTGCAACAACTTGGGTGGATTCTCAAGATTATGATGAATTTAAAAAGCCAGTCTCAAAAGGTTACATACCGTATGATTCAATTTCAAAATTAAAGAAATGAAGAACAGATTAGTGGTTGCCACAGTACAGGGGTAAAGGGGGGGGTGAGGGTGTAACTATAACAGGGCAGCATGAGAAACTTTCTTTGTGGTGATGGAGCAATTCTTTATCTTGACTGCAGTGGTGGTTACATGAATCTCCACATGATAAAATTTCATACAGGTACACATACTCACAAATGCATGCATGTAAAAACTGGAGAAATCTTAGTTAACGGTATTGTAGTAATGTCAGTCTCCTGGTTTTGATAATGAACTCTAGTTGTTTAAGATGTTACCAATTGCAAGAAGCTGGGTGAAATGTTCATGGGAATTCTTTGTACTATTTCTACAACATTTTATGAGTCTATAATCATTTCAAAATTTAACAGTTAACAGCAACAACAAACACAAACAACAAAAGTAACTATCCTTGGAAAGGCAGGTAGCAAATATCTAGAGGAAGGCATGAGGAGGGCTCCTGGGTCATGCACTGTTTACTTGGGTTGGATCCTGGTTACATGGGTGTTTTCACTTTGTGAAAATCCATCACATTATATACACTTACACATACTTATACACTTGTCTGTGTTCATGTTTGTTAGAGGCCTGTATACTCCCAGATTGATATGTTGAAACACTACGCCCTAAAGTGATGGCATTAGGAGGTAGGATCTCTGGGAGGTAATTAAGATTAGATAAGGGCATCAGGGTGGCAAGCTCATGAATGGGATTAACGTCCTTGTAAGAGTTCCAAGAGAGTTAACTTCCTCTCTCAGCTATGTGAGGACAAGGTGAGAAGACTGCTCTCTATGAACTAGGAGGCAGGTCCTCACCAGACACCAAGTCTGCAGGCACCTTCATCTTGGACTTCCCAGCCTCCAAAACTATAAGAAATAAATGCTTGTTGTTTAAGCCACCCAGTTTATGGTATTTTGTTATAGCAGCCTGAGGTAAGAAAATATTACAATAAAAAAGTTTACTAAAAAAAGAAATAAATATAATCTTTATTAGCCTATAGATTTCCTAGGAAGGTTGCAGTTAAAATATACATTTGAAACAATACATGTGTAATAATGTTCAGAAATGGGATACATACAACAGAAGTATATTAATTGGGGCAGAGATGGTTTGTTCTACGTTTTAGAATTCTTCATAACCCCAGAGTTTAAAGTCCACAGCATAACAATTACATTACTAGATTCATTAGAATAACACTTCTCAGATTCAATAAAATTCTCCCTTGATTCCACATCCTTTCTCAACCTTTGAGAATAAAAGGAGTGCTGATAATAATTATGTTGGGATAATGAGCACGAACCAGGACTGTCCTGAGCAATGCAGGACATGTGGTCATACTACTTTTAAAGCAAAAATTCCTTAAAAGATTAACATTGCTACCTTCACTTTTTCGTCTCCAATTCTCCTCTTGATAAATTCTAAAAAGGCTTTTTACCCAATCTGGGTGAAGGGCTCACTTATAACTTCGACTCAAACTGTACAAAAGCAAATAATGTAATCAAAATGTGTGTACCCCTGTAATATTCTGAAATGAAAAATAAAAAGGCTTTTTGGCCCCACCACCGAACTGGAACTCCCCTTGCCAAATCTTATCAAACACAATAGTCAAACTTTTCGTCCTCATTTCAGCCAACCTCTCAAAGGAACTGAAACACCTTCTTCATTTGACTACCAGGATATCATACTCTCCTAGTGTCCTCCATCTTCTTGTCTGAGTCTTCCTTTCTTCAACCTGTGAATACCATTACACCTTAAGGGCTACTCTCTGGCCAACTTCTGTCTTTTACTTTTTTCCTTTCTCTTTTCTTCCTAAGTGATCTCAGGAATAGTGATCACTATTTTATGATTTTAAATCTCATTTATATGCCAATGACTTCAAAACTTGTTTGTTTTTAGCACAAACCTCTCTCATGAATTCAAGTCATATACTCAAAATGCCTACTTGACTTCTCCACTTAGATATCTTATAAGCATCTCAACTTTAACAAGATTAACATCAAATGTTGTTTTTTTAATACAAAATCACCATTCACCTAGCTGCTCAGATCAAAATTCTAGAAGGTATCTTTGATTTCTTCCTTACCTAATCCAATTTCTTCCTTACCTAATCTGTTAGCAAGTTCTTTTGGTGCTGCCTTCAAAATAAAGCCAAACTGGACAACTTCCAACCACCACCACTGCACCAGTGCAAGCTATCATGAACCACTAGAGAGAGAAGCCTCATAGTCTCTCTGTTCCTACACTGAAACTCTTACAGCCTAATCACCACAAAGTAGCCAGAATGGTCCCTTAAAAGTCTTAAATCATGCAGGATGGGTTGGGGGGGGTGTCCTGGCGATCTGTTGCACAACAATGTCCAGGTGGTTGAAAATATTTTACTGTACACTTGAAAATTGCTGGAAGGCTAAAAAAAAGAATCAGTGATTTACTTCACTTGGACAGAGATACTTTTTGAAACTAATATGCTTTTGCTTCAGGGTCAAATAGATTCTCTAAAAAAAGATGGAAAAGTACCTGAAATCAGAGCACAGTTAATTCTATTTAAATACTTTCATGTCTTCCTATCAGACTTAGAACAAAATCTAACTCCTTAACATGATCTGCCTGTCAACGTAAACCAAACCTTAACTTCTCCCCTGTACAAAGCCAGAGAGTAAAAGTGACAGAGAGAGAGAGAAAAACAATGCCTACATAATCTGGCCCCTATCTATCTTTTAAATTTCATGTTCTACCATTTGACCCCTAAACTTACTCCACTCTAGACACACTGATATTTCTCACTGTTTCTGGAACATATTCCATTCTAAGGGCCTTTATTCTTCCTGTTCCCTCATTCTGGAATGCTCTTCCCCTATATCTATGTATGGTATTCTCCTTCACATTATTTAAATCTTTGCTCCATGTATCATCTCCTCTGAGGTAATCTAACCTTATCACTCCAATCCCTTACCCTGCATTATTTCCCTCATAGTAGTTAACATTATGTGATATTAGTTATCCACTTACTTATTATCTTTCTTGCAGACCAAAATATAAACTCCATGAGGGTAGCAACTTTGTTTTATATGCCATCATATCCCCCAATGACTAACACAATGCTTGGCACACTTATCAATTCTTTGATGAACAAATGAATGATGGAGTCCCTGCCTGGCTAACAATCACCATCCAATGTAACTCCACCTCTTGTATATACAGCATAATTGAGGAAACAAGATTTTACTTATATCATATCTGAATCCACAAAATTATATACTATTTTTAACAGGGTTCTACCTTAAGAGTAGCAATCAAAAATTGCAGTAGTTGCAGAATATTTTACTCTTGGGACTGATAAAACATTAAACCAGGAACTATTCTGAAATAACTTTCTGCCCAGCAATTTCACCTAATTTTTACACCTGGAACAGATAGAGAAAAAAGCCAAATAAACTTTTACCTAGTTAAATGTAAGTGTGCTTCTAAATGAAATAATCAATTTGAATGAAATGGAAGCCTATCAACTTGCAAATAAGGAAAGTGCAACATCTATGCATTTTAATTAAGTGCCAGGGGAAAAACGGTGATCTGAAATTTTATTCTGCCCTGCCTTTCAACATGAAGACTTAAATATTTAATTTAATATTCTGAGTATATATACACATAGAAACAAAGTATTTGTATACATTATTTACTACTATTTTAATTTCTGTTCAACATAAATATATTGACATTCCCAAATTACAAGTTTCAACCCATTTAAAGCCAAAGAACAACTATGTACTTCACACTTATTATCTACTTTATTACTCCTTTTTGTTATATCTGACAAGTTCCTTCTAGATCTTTTATGTCACATGTACTAGAGATATAATTAAAGACTAGGCACCTCATTTCTAAGGACTTGGTTGATTCTTGGATGAACTTGATTCTTGAAAAAAATTATTTAGAAATTACAGAAATCAGGACAGGCACAATGGCTCATGCCTGTAATCCTAGCACTTTGGGAGGCTGAGGCAGGAGGATCACTTGAGGCCAGGAGTTCGAGACCAGCCTGAGCAAGAGTGAGACATGGTCTCTACAAAAAACAGAAAAATTAGCCAGGTGTTGTGGTGTACACGCATGTAGTCCCAGCTACTTGGCAGGGAGGAGGATCACTGGAGCCCAGGAGTTTGAGCTATGATGACATGATGCACTCTAGTCCCAGTGACAGAGCAAGACTCTGTCTCAAAAAAAAAAAAGAAAGAAAGAAAGAAAGAAATTACAGAAATCTACCCCCAAAAAAGATCACATGAGAAATAAACCAGAAATTATTTAAAATGGTAATCCAAATTCCTTTCTATTTATCTCTTCCTTTTATATTTTTCTCTACATTTCTCTATTTTTATCTTTTCTGTTAACCAAGACAACATGAAAGATGACTTCATTTGCCACTTTACCTCCTGAATCTATCTAAAATATTGTTTATCAATAGTATATAATTAATAAAATTTGATAGATCAAAAGAAGAATGATAATTTTTACTTGTGTGGGATAAAGATATTACATGAATTATAAAACAATAGCTTATGAGGTAGAAATAAAAACAAAGATACACTAAAAACATAACTACTATTAAAAATAGATACAATTCAATTATGATTATCTCTTATATTTAAAATGTTTGATCTGTAGGTATGAGAAACTCATACTCCATTGAAATAGATATACTTGGATATTCAAACACACTGAAGTTTGCAGGGATTCTATGAGAAATTACTTGAAATTTAGTCTTTGTCATTGACTTTGTAAATGTAAACATAAATTACATGTTTAATCTTAGTTAAAAATTTTCATCTTACTAATAATATCACTCCCCATTTTAATGAAAGATACAAAAAATGAAATGAATAGATTTCATTATATGTATCGGCCACCTATATCTCTCA
Source organism: Daubentonia madagascariensis (assembly GCA_023783475.1). Taxonomy (NCBI): domain Eukaryota; kingdom Metazoa; phylum Chordata; class Mammalia; order Primates; family Daubentoniidae; genus Daubentonia; species Daubentonia madagascariensis. The sequence goes on from JAKFHU010002080.1 coordinate 446,025, forward strand.
TGTAACAATTGCTTACTGCACAAATACATTTTCTCCAAATTATATACACATTTGCACTTAATTGCATATAATCTGATACTAATCTAGACCTTTAAACTTTATTACAAAAAATATTGGGACTTTTAAATCATCCTTAGGAACTCACAGAAAATGGTAAACACACAACATCACAAAGTTTCCCATTTCAAAATTAGAAACAACTCAGTCATGCTCCATTCCTGGCCATGCAGTAACACCAAATCTTTAATGCTTGTACGACTAGATGTGATTTTGTTATGTCTATGATCCAGGGACCACGCTCACATAAACTAAATCATCCACTTGGACTTGTGACTTGAAAGTAGTTGTGTACATACAAAGCACTGGAATTTTAAGAATCTTGGCATTAAAAACTCCCTCAATTCCTTCCACCTCTAAAACTCTATGCTTGAATTTTGCTGTATTCAAAATGGCCTTAGCAACTTATAATAATGTCATATAAGTAACTAGAAAAATTATGCATCAATTGTGTTGAAAATAAGAGTTACTGATCTGTGAATAGGTACATTGCTAAAAATATGTTGCATGCAAATCTATTTACATAATTATTAACTAAAATTCAATATTTAAGATATCAGGAATAGTGAACACTAGGTGTCAGTGTAAGAAATGGAAAAATATTTTTAAAAACCTGTTGTTTCTAATCAGGTGTATAACAAAAAAAATCAAAAGCAGCTGTGACCACATTTACTTATAATTGCATAATTCAGTTAACAAGCCAATCTTTCTTTCAAACAAAAATTCCCATTCCAAAAGCATCAAGAGCTTAAAATCAGATTAAGCTGGTTATTAGAAGTTACAAGTCTTTTGCAACTTCAGCTACATGAGGCACAGTAAATTTTTACTTTTAAGAATATATATTTTGAAGAAAATTTTACTTTAATGAATACGTAATCTTAAAGTTGGGTGCAGTAGCTCACGCCTGTAATCCTAGCACTTTGGGAGGCCAAGGCGGGAGGATCGCTTGAGCTCAGGAGTTCGAAACCAGACTGAGCAAGAGCGAGAGACGCTGTCTCTATTTAAAAAAAAAAAAAAATTTAAAAAAAAATATATTTTGAAGAACAGTTTTAAACCCAGGTATACGTCTAGAAGTATTATGCTACACGATTTTAGTTGGTGAAAAGAATTATTTTTCAAAATCATAATGCTAGATGATTAATAAAGGATATTGAATTTGATGCTTTTCCCTGAACAGAAGTCTTTTACATAAATTTCAAGGTATTAAAAGTTAAGACGTTTAAAGGGTCAACTCACAAAAAAAAAAAGCAAATGAACTTGGGAAGTATAACTGCCTCTCCCAAAATTCTGGTACTTATAGATTATTTCTAAAATATATTTAATAAATATATTTAATACTAATACTAAAAATATCATCTAATAACTTTACCAATATTTCAGATAAACAGTTTTCTCTATAGACTTTTCAGGGTAAAGACTTTTAAAACATGGGTTTTATAAGGATTATTATTAGCAATAATAATAAAAGGAAAAGTTAACATCAAAAATGCTGCCTCCTATTTTACAAAATACCTTCATAGTATTACCCAATTTAGGCCTAATAATAACAATTTAATAAATCTATACTCATTTTAGCACAGCGGTCATTTTGGGAGCTTGAACTCAGTCTTCCATACACCAAAACTCTCTCTCGCCTACCTATTTATTGCTTTCTCTGTTGCATCTCTCTCAAACTCCACATCACTATGTACTTATCAGATTTTTCCATGTGTTTTTCAAGCATGTTGGGAAACTTTTTCATACAATAATCTGAAAACCATCATGTTTGAAAAAGGAACAAAACTAAACATAGTAGTCATCACTAAAATACAAAATCTTGGGACTCAAAAATCATTTAGGAGAACATTCAATGGTTTGCTGGATAAAAATAAATGCTTTCGGTCAATGCTGTATTCTTGTTTCAGAGATAGTTAAGTTCTATTCCAATTATAGTCATAAAATGAGAACGCATAAAGTTTATGGAAAAGCTTCCCAAGTCTCTAGGATTCAAGTGAATTAACAAATTTAGACAGTTCTGTGTCTGCAGGTTCCTTCTCAGGGACATGACAACAGGTGGGAACTGATAAGGGAGGAACAAGGAAACACATGTATAATAAATTACCTGAACTGATATCTAAGAATTTTAACATATCTAAGAATATTGGCAATGAAAAGTACAAGCAGGAGAAATAGAGATAGAATTGTATATGGTATGACATTCTAAAATAGAAAAGTGGTCCCAGAAACAAACACAGCAAATGAATCTTCAATCTCTTTTTCTAACTCTCCAGTGTCTTTGCTCTTGACACTTTGTTACTCCAAATGTATAGACTTATGATCCACATTTTTGGTTGTCATTAATTCAATCATGTTTCCATTGGTAAACAGTATGGATCAGTGTTAGGTCATTTACATATATCATCATATATAATGGCTATGAGGTAGGTAAATTCCAAAAGATGAGTAAACAGAGACTCAGAGAAATTAAGGACTCAAGACTCAAGGTTGCATAACTAGCGAGTTCTGAAGCCAAGATCCAAACCCAGTGATGTTTGTCTCCAAAAACCTTCCACTCTCTGAGCATTTCCCAACTCATGGCTCATAAATCCTTGTGGGTTTTGCAAAAGTAACCAGGGGAGTCACATTTAGAACAATGATTAGCAAACAAGAAGTCAAAGTTAGTACATATAAATGCACTAACAACTACATATAAATGCACTAACAACTGAGTATCTCTATCAGCTTTTCACTTGGATAAACACTGATAGCTGTCATGGTAGATTTGACTGTTACATGGTTTTGAATTCATTTATTCTTGACGATGTATGATTTAATTTATACCTATATTGAACTACTGTTTACAAATAGTAAACATATGGAGCTGAAGCTGAAACAAAAGAACATATAAAAATTACACTTTTTCTGTAAATTTGATAGTATCTTTCTTCACCAAAGTAAGCTGCATTCATTTGAAGGAAAGTGGAATATAATACATCATGATAGTTACTCCAAAAATCACATGAATAGAAAATATAATAACAAGTATACACAATTTAGCTTTTTGTTTATCCATACCAGAAAGATTTTACGGCAAAGGGCTTGCCAAGAGTAGCCGGCAACATTTTCCTTTCTTTAGTCCACCTTAAAAGAAAATAAAAATACAGGTTTTTGAAAAAGTCAGCTCATTTCTAAGCATTAAGAATAAGAATTCCAGCCAGGCATGGTGACTCATGCCTGTAATCCGCACTTTGGTAGGCTGAGGTGGGAGAATTGCTTGAGGCCAGGAGTTGGGAGACCACCCTGGGTATAGAGAGACCATGTCTGTACAAAAAATAAAAAATTAGCTGGGTGTGGTGGTATGTGCCTGTTGTCCTAGCTACTGAGGAGGCTGAGGTGAGAGGATCACTTGAGCCCAGGTTACAGTGAGCTACAACCACACCACTGCTCTCCAGCCAGGGCAACAGAGCAAGACCCTGTCTCCAAAAAAAAAAAAAAAAAGAGTAAGAATTCCAAAAACAGAAAGCAATTTTTGTATCATACTAATAAAATTAAATTTCAATCCACATGTTATATTTTCCTTCTTCTGCCTCACAATCAGGACTCAATTTTTCCCTTCCCAGGTTTCCTGGGTCTCCTCTCGGGTGATGTCATCCCTTTCTTCACTTTTAACCAGTCCTCTTTCCAGGCATATATATAGCATCTTCCTGAAACTCCACCCTCAAGTATTCTAAAACCCTTCCTAGCTCTGTATCTCTCCTCAGAGCTTCAAATTCATGTGTCTAAAGCCATCATTTCTCCCCCAAACCTGTTCTTCTTCCTGACCTTTCTATTTCAATTCACAAAACTCTCATTCTTTTGCTTTCTCTCCCTTACATCATCTCTACCTCTCTGGCCATGAAGTCCTGCACCCATGAAATCCTGTATATTGCAAGTTCCATGTTGTTTTTCTTTAAATTTAGGATCTTTATCCCTTATCTCAGAACCTGTCATCATCCACTAGTAATATCTCTTGCCTAAATATTGCAGTATCCCTCTTATAACTGACATCTCCAGAAGGTGCATCTTGAATCTCTCACTATTCTATATAAAATATAGCCAGGTTATTCTATCTACTTTCCTTACTATGCCACTCTCTAAAATTTTCAATTGCCCCCAGCTGTCTTTGGATTACATACAAACTACTCAGCTTGAAATTCAATGACCTTGAAAAAATCTGTCCCAAGCTTCTTTTTCATCTCCTTTCTCCAGTATACATTTAAGAAACATTGCTCATACTCCGATTAAAAAGCCCTATGGCTTGATCAGAGGTGATTTCATATAAACCAATAGCAAATGGTTTACTACATCATTCACTAGCAAATGACTACATCATTCAAATCTATTCTGAAATCCAAACATGGGTTTAGTTATTAATTGTTACTAAGCAGGTTATTATCTGAACAAAAAGACTTAGTTAAAACAAAGAAGCAACTGGTTTTGAAACTCAAGTGTAAATAAAAGGATAATTTATTAATCATCATTCCCTCTTTTGGAAAATAGCTATTAGGTCTGTAATACTTTAATATCTATAAGATAAATAACTTCCCTCTTGTCTTATAAGAAACTTTCATTTCCCAACTAGCATAAAAAGAGAATAAGTTGGATATGTTAGAACTAGGAAACTGAATTCCAGTATTTTATTTCTAACAAGAGACACATTTGTAAATATCACTAACTGATCTGATTTTTATGAAAATGCAGTAGCTTTATTTTATATCCATTACGATAGAAAATACCAACATTATTTAGAGAGAGTGTTAATACTTTTGCTTTTAAGTGGAAAAACAAAAAATATTTTAAAAATTGAGTTCCTAGTAAACATAAGGCACCCATAGAAACCTTATTCTTATCAATGAAATAAAATGCTTACATATTTAGAAAAAAAGACAATATTTGATTTTTTTAAAGCCTGACATAGACAAAATAATCAAAAAGGATAAAGCTGAAATGTTTATGATGGGAGTAAAAGTTAACTAATGAAAAAAGTATTACTCTTTTATTATATGTGGACCATAAACATTTTATTAGGGATAATATTATTATCATCAAATCTTATATAACTGAGTCTAGATCTTTTACTTCTAATATTATCATCAAATCTTTTATTAATTGAGTCTAGTGGTCTTCTTAATAAAAACAATCTCCAAGGAGAATCTTCAGTCTTCAAGGAAAAAGACTTCACTAAGACTTTTCTTCTTGAAGCCTATTATTAAAGCCAGCAACAATATGATAGATTTCTGGAAAAGTCCACAATATTTTAAATACCTTTGTCAAGTATGTTTAAATTCCTTCTTTTTTATACATTTAATTACCTTTGTCCAGTGGTCTATCAAATAATGCCTATTTTAATGTTATGAAATTATCCTTAATCTGTCATCGGATTAAAGAAGAAAAAGAAATTATCCTTAAATTATGTTTTGCTAGCTATTGAAACTATTGAGACCCTTCCTCATGTTGAAGAATGTTACTTTTTCTCTTTACAAACTTAATGTATGATAAATATTTAATTCAATTTGTATTTTCCAAAACCAAAAGAAGATTCCGCTTACCTTTCTTGGGGCTTCTCTTTTTCAACCACTTGTTTTCATCATCATTCTTCACTAACCCTTTGCAAAATATAAATCCTACTCTGAAAACGATACTCTTTTCACTTCAGAGGACCAAAGAATGCTCAGAATTAGAAAGGACCTTAGAGATATACAGTAAGCTTAGTCAGATAAGTACCCATAAGCACTCTATAAAAGAATCATCATATTTTCATACTAGACACTCCCCAAAATCTAGAGAAGAAATGGTTTGAATTCCACTTCTACTACTTATAAGCTGTGTAACTGTGGGCAAGTTGCTTATTCTTTCTGTTTTTCAGTTTCTAAACCTATAAAATGAAGAGAATATCTTCTAACTCTCTAGGCTTACTGGAAATATTAAGTGAAATGTTTCTGATAAGAGATGCCACTCTGTCAAAGTATAGATAGAAACACAGATGGAAATTTTAAAAATAAGACATTTTTATTTCCTTAAGGATATTTACTAAATTAAGGATTTTTTATATACAGTTTTTTGGGGGAAAAGTTTTTGGTCTTTTAAGAAACGTATGCCATACTATATATAACAATTTCCATATTAATGAAAAAAAACTATTACATTTTATTATTGAGAAACATCTTTCTAGGTGTGTTACACTATCTTTACTTTCTAAAGACTATCCTGAATGTATCAACTTTTTCTAAGTGTTTCAAGCCTTCAGTGGCTGGGAATATCAATGATCACACTGTGCTGTATGCAACAGAGTGATGGTCTCCACAATCAAAAAGTTCAGAAGGCTTTCAATATTTTAATATACACTTTTTGGAACATATTTTGTGTATTTTAGATGTAAACCAGCTGAATAACCTATAATTTTGTACATTCGTGTTTTTTTAAGCAATTATTTTATCTTGGCTCTTACACTGTCACATCTTGCTGCTTTTTATCAGTTATCTGCCTTTGTAACTAATTGCCTTGGTCCTCTCCATTCTACTCCTCTACTCTAATGCAAATAAGAAAAACAGATAAAGTTTTAGATTAAATGCACTCTGAATAATCAGCATGATTTTTAGAGTATTTATTCTGATGTTTATTACTTAATGCCAGATTCTTAGCTAGATTAGAAGTGCAAAGTCAGTAAAATTTTACTGATAAATATAATTTTAAAAATTAGTCTTAAAACATTCTTCAGATGTATTCTTAAGCCTTTTCTAATTGACACACTTATTTAATGGACCTTATTTTTCTTCCCATTCATTTTAAAAATTTGAAGCCAATTTTATTCTCAGTGCTTCAAATAGAAATAATACCTTTTGAATTTCAAATTATATACATCTCCTAAATTTCATAACAACTTCCTCTAGAGAAGTATCTAAGGATAGTTAATACATTTTTGGGAAACTAAGAATGTGATTTATAAATTCATCCAGAGATGTGAGAACGACTAGAAACATTTGAAATTATCAGCATAAACAAATAGCTCCCTAACACAATATAGTAAATTAATACCCCTAATAAAACATATGATGAACATAGGAAGTCTATGTCAGAATATAAAGGGATAAAATATATGTTTTATAAAATAATTATATGTTCTTCAAGTACAGATGAATATGATACTGAGATCTGAAAAATACATAAAGCCTCTAATTGTATTTATATAACAAATATGGTAAATTATACCTGGGTTAAAAATTTAAGTTAAAAAGCCATATAGAAATAATTTTTTTAATAACCTGGAAAAATGGCCTCTCTCTCTATACATACACACACACACACACACACACACACACACACACGCAAAAAAATATAAGCATAATCTTTAGCAGACTGCCTGACACACAGTAGATGTTTACTAACTTTTATTTTTTTCTTTTCTGCATAATCTCCACACTAATCAAGAGTAATGGCCAGCACTGGGGAAAGAAGATATAGAGTTATTAATAAATAAAAGCCTTCCAAATATCTTAAAAAAGGAACTGGAAGAGTTCAAAATAATCTCTTACTTCAGATACATAAGAGAATACAAAATTTGATGAATGAGAATAGAGTACTTGGAAAACATTAGCCAAATTAAAAAGCAATAGACATAAGAACAAAGAGGGAGGAAGAGCTCAATGCATGCTAATCCAGATGAAAGAGTAAATAGTTATTCTTCACACATATCTGTTTATTACTTTTCATAATTCAAGATCATGAATACTCTCAAGAATAATCTTGACAACAGATTCACATATGAAAACATAGTTCAACAGACTGAATGGCTTACTAGTTGCCTGGTAAAGTTATATAGTGAAAATCCAATGTGATTTTTAAATGGAATGTTAGCTAATTATATTCTATGCACAAAATGAAGAGACTCCTCTGATATTTCATTCTGGATGGATAGAAAAATGAAAGCAGCCACACAACCATCAAAAATTATGACAGTTTTTGAACTTCATTCAAAATCTGCTATTATCGAAAGGATATTACCAACAGCATAATATAAACTTAGACAATTTTTAGTTGGCACAAAACTACCAATCTCAATTAAGTGATGCAACTCAATCTTGAGAGTGGGAATTTTATGTAAGGTCTGCATCTCTGGTAAATCTGAAATACTTGGAACCTATGTATTAGACATTTATGAGACGTTTTTGCCAGAACTGAAACTTTCAGCACAGATAAGAAATGCAAGCATTAGATAGCTGTTCTAGCTATTTGCATCCTTAGCTTAAGTCAGGGGATAAGATTCTAGCAGACTAGCAGGAAAAACAAATGAAGAACCCTTTAAAAACCCTAACGCATAGGAAGAGACACACATGAAAAGGCGAGAAGATGCTCTGTTATATCTATGCTAAGAAAACCAAGTAACATGAGACACTACTTATAATTTACTGGAGCTGTAAGCAATTTATACTCTGAAATTCTCTGACATTGAAATAAAGACTGTTTTTCAAATGAATTGACTGTGAGATACACTGCAGCAGGAAAAAATGGAGACATTAAGAGTGGAGGGAAGGACTGGAAATTCTTTTCCAGATGATCCTCTGGGTCATGGCTTTAGCAAACTACCCATGGCAATTGGTGGGGAAAATGTAGTTAAAGAGGGATTCTACTTAGAATATGCCCATTTTTGGTCAGAGATTAAAAAACTAAATATCAGTCAACAGCTATACCAACTTACTATTTTTTGAAAAGATGAGACAATAGTACTTTTTGATGCATGAGGTGGTAATGTATGAGAGAAAATTATACTAAGTAAAAAATATTAAGAGCCATTAATCAGAAACAAGTGCTACACAGAAAAAATTAGTAAATTTTCCACAGTACATTGATAAGAAAAGAAAGTTCTACATAAAAATGAAGAAAAGTAATCAGATTTTACTGAGACACAATGTTCTATTTTGAACTACTCTGTACGTGTGTGTGCATGTGTGTGTGTTTTCCCCAAAGCAGGTGTGTTTTTAGTCTGTTTATGCTAAATATCTGGTACTTCATTTACTCCACAGTAAGAACAGACAGAAAGGCCAAGAATTTTTTCCCAGATGGTATTTGTGGACTCCTTTATCCCATTTGTGTAAACATAGAGTATGTTCCAGTTTGCTGAGTTACATACACATGCTTTGACTTAGTACAAAGTCTGAATGTTTAGTTAGCTAGAAGACTGTTTCCATCCTGTGATTCATTAGGTCCCCATGGTACCTCTGCTTCCTTTATTTTATGCAATCACAAATTATATTAGTTTGTCCTATTTTGACAACCCTTATAATTGAAGTCCTACATAGGAACCTTTATTACTATTTTAAAACATAACCATAAACCATTACTGAGGTGGCATAAGTGACAGCCTCACCAAACTGATGATGAGGGCAGAACAGTGCTTTGCATGAGCTTTGCATGAGCTGCTTCTACTAGGGGGATTAATTGCCAAATTAAAAAGCGTCAGAAGAATAAGAAAGAGGGGTGAATTCAGTGCATGCTAATCCAAATGGGAGATTAAGCAGTAACTCTTCACACATATAAATTTGTTCTTTATTACTTTTCATAATTAAGGAGTATTAGAATAACCCTGAGAAATTGGTTCTGATGTGAAAACAGTATAACCGATTAAATAGCTTACCAGCTGCCTGGTAGATTCATATAGTGAGAACCTAATATGATTTTAAAATGGAATGGTAATTACCATTCTATTTAAAATATAGAGATTCTTCTGATATTTAACGTTGAATGAACAGAAAATGAAAGCAACTATATGGCCATCAGAAATCATGATAGTTTTTGGACTTGATATTATTGACAGCAACATAATAGCAATTCAATCACACAATTTCCAGTTGGCACAAATCTCTACATCAAATGTGATGTGGCTCAACCTCGAGAGTGGGGCAGAAGGAAGCTTAGGATGAAAAGGTTTGTATCTCTCTGGTAAATGAGAAATTCTTAGGGATTTTTCAATCCATTTCTCATCTAAATCATGCCATTAAATAGCCCTGTCATTAATAACCATAGTAACCATTTATTACTATTCTTATTATAACTTAGAGAAGTGATACTATTGTCCCAGGAATTTCATTAAGTCCTTTATATATACTAAATCTAATCTTTATGACTCTTTATAACCACTGTAAAAAGTAAATATTAGCATTGCAACTTAACAAAATAAGGAAATTAAGACATTTGAAGTCTCTCTCTAGTGACAGTTTCTAATTCGTACTGCACTGCATATAAAATTGCCAACATTCAACTATTTATGACCTGTAAAAATATCAATTTTATTTGGTTCAAACTTGTGTAAGAGTTCATTTAAATAATTTCTAAAGTATAATTCTACTTTAATATCCTATAATTTTATTGTTCTAATGTGTTCTTGAAGTAATAAAATCTAAAGCTTTATATAGATTTTAAACTACATATTCTCATTATTTAACATACTCTATAATCTACATGCAGAACATCAGCAAAGAATAGTCAAGTGAGGCCTACACCATTCATAACCTAACAAGTGGAATAGAATGGAGAAAGGTAAAATTACTTAAAATGGAGACTAAGCCTGGGTGAAGCCCTGAGTAAGAACTAAAGGTCAGATGAGAAGGCAAAGGTCTCAGATAGAAACAACAGGTCAAAGAAAGGGAGACAAAAGAAAAGATTTAAGGGAAAAACTTCAAAATTTAGTTTGTTTCCAGTCTTACTGTAGTATTTCCCAACCAAATGAAATAATATATTCCTATTGCCAATATAATAACAAAAAAAAAGTCCATCATTAGTGCTAGACACACAGTTGATGTTAAAAAAAAATGTGTTGACTGACTAAACAAGGAAGGCATTTTTAAAAAGAAGCAAGTAATAAGCCTTGTCAAAAACACAGCTTTACCTATTTTAAGACACTATATTCAATCCTGGTATCAGCATAACAAGAAAAGAGGTAGAAATAGTCCATAGAATAAAGGAGTATGAGATGTACTGTCTTGTCCAAAAAAAAAAAAAAAAAAAACAATGTAGTAAGCAAAATTCTGAGGAGCCAAAAAGACAGCATGCTAACTGACATGGTAACTGTTATTTTTAAAAAATGTATTAGGACAAAGTGGTAGTACAATATACATCAGGATATAACTTTGTGGAAGGTTGTTACCTTATACAGGGCAAATTGCTGAAAATATAAATCGATTGAAGATGGATTTCAAAAATTCCTGAATGAAACAAATGATGGCTTTTAGGAGAGGGTGTTAATCTCTTGAGGTGGCAATTTGGTCCACAGGGATTAAACACTAGATGAAAAGAATGATTCTTCTGATTGTTACATTATTATGTAAGTATAAATTTGATTATTAAAATTGTATTTATTTCCATAATCACCCTCTATTATTTTTCTATGTCTCTGAAATGAAGAAAATGGCATATATAAACATATAACTCAGTTATTCATGCAAACTGTTCCAATCACAATTGTTTCAATACAAAAGTTACTATATTCAATATAAAAGTTGCATCACTCTATTTGATTTTCAGCAAGCATTTTTAAGCAGTAAGAGGTGTATGCTTAGAAATATACATCTTCAAGATACTCGGTGAAGGAGGCCAATTCATACACAAATACTTTAAATTCAGTGATTCTTATACCCAGCCCTCCTCATCAGAGTCAGCTGGGATGTTTTCTTTCAGAGGTACTCATACCCAGAATTTTTAATTCAGGGGATGGATTTGGAGTAGGATCTGGGAGTTGTTTGTTTAAGCCTGGCAAGTGGCTCTGATGTGAACTTGAAGTTGATAACCACTGCTAAATGCCCTAGGACAGATGATAAAATAAAAGTACAACCAATCACCCTATTCATCAGACTTGATTCTGAATGATTTTATTGGTTTTAATAATTAAGAACATCCAAAAAGGTAAACACACACACACGCACGCATATACTTAGAGCGGTGTTATGTTACTGAAACAATTTTACAGAATCTTGAGGTCTGTTTTGAAGGGAAAAATAAACATTTAGATGTATTAGGGTGAAAAGTAAACAATGGTTTCATTAAGTTAGAGTCAAACCTCATATTGTTACTTAATAGTTTCAAGGAGCAGTCATATCTTGTCTACCTGACAGTTCTCAGAGAGTTCAAATCAGGCCTTTAGTTTTTTTAAAAATACTGGTGATTTGGATGCCCAGGCCTAGTTACAAACCACTAGTCAGCTAGTGTTTCTCAAGTCTTGTCCTTGGAATACTTGGATTGCAATGCTCTTGAGTATTATTAAAAACACCAACTCTTCAATCTACCCAAGGCCTCTTGAAAAACAATCTCTTCAGGACAGCAAGGATTAGGAATCTAGACTTTCATATGTTCTGCAAAGAATTCTTATCCAACTTGAAAACTGACACTGAATCTATACATAAGGAGAATCCTGATTTTTTTAGTCCCTATTATGGCTTAGAGGACTCGCCTAACTTGAAGAGTTGCTATACAGCCGTATTAGATGTCAGTTGTGTGCCTGCTTTTGTACATGGAAGAGGTTAGAGGAGATATGAAAAAGAGGCAAGGGATATTGGAAAAGTTACTGACCTTTCATATTTTCTTTCCCTTTAAGTTTTAGATTAAGATATTAAGGGCCTTCAGTTGGAGAAAGAAGACCAGATAGCGGCTGAGGTTCTAGCCCAGTGCTCCAGTGGTCAAGGTGCATCTTGACAGGAGACACAGCATAACAGAGGATGTGATGGTGGAATCACTTTACTCTCTTCAAAATAGACAGTAGCAAGAATCTAGGTGATTCTTATAGCTTTACAATTTATTGCCTTTGATAGTCACCCTTCCATTAACAGAGCCACATTATAAGAAAAAAGAAGTAAATCACATAGGTAACAACCTTCTTTATTATGTTTGTCCATGAATTTGTGACATATATTATTCCTGCAACCTTTAATGAAGTAAAATTTCTTTTTAAATGACATTATTCGGCCAGGCATGGTGTGGCTCACACCTGTAATCACAGTGCTTTGGGAGGCTGAGGCAGGAGATGAGGAGTTCAAGACTATCCTGTGCAACAAAGCAAGACCTCATCTCTATAAAAAATAAAAATAAAAAAATTAGCTGGGCATGGTGGCTCACACCTGTAGTCCTAGCTACTCAGCAGGCTGAGGCAGGAGGATCGCTTGAGCCCAGGAGTTTGAGGTTACAGTGAGCTATGATCGCACTACTGCACTTCAGCCTGGGTGACAAAGAGAGATCCTATTCCTTAAAAAAAAAAAAAAAAAAAAACCCACATTATTTTCTTCCAAAATTAGGAACTATGCTTTCTTGAAAAATTGAGGAGGGAAATGGGAAATATGGCAAAAATATTCTGTATAACTCCATCAGTACTGGACACTTTTCTGGTTAAGGAAAAGAAGCTGGCCTGGTTTAAAAAACAACAAAAAAATACCTATGCCCCATGCCTATAGGTAGAAGCAGCTATTGAGCTCAGGTTTCCATGCTAAAGTTCAGGCCTTTCCTCTCAAATATTCTAGTTTCAGTGTTTCAAGAGAAGCCAGAAATACTAACTTTTTATGTAAAAATCCTCTGATTTTTAAATGTTGGCAACTGCTATGGTTTGGATATGTATGGTTTGTTTGGCCCCACTAAATCGCATGTTGAAATCTGATCCTCAGTGTTGGAGTGGGCACTGGTGAGAGGGTGTTTGGGTCATGGGGGCAGAACCCTTATGAATGGCTCGGTGCCATTCTCCAAAAGTGAGTGAATTCTCACTTTTAGTTCCCACAAGAACTAGTTGTTGAAAAGAGCCTGGCACATCCTCTTTCTCTCTCACTTCCTTCTTGCCATGTGATTTCTGCACAGCCAGCTCTCCTTCACCTTCTACCATGAGTGGAAGCAGCCTGAGTCCCTTGTCAGAAGCAGAGGCTGGTGCCGTGCTTCTTGTACAGCCTATAGAATCATGAGCCAAATAAACCTCTTTTCTTTATAAACTACCCAGCCTCGGGTATTCATTTATAGCAACACAAACAGACTAAGATAATAACTAAATCCATTATCTTAAAAAGCATAGTGCAAATAAAATAAAACATGTTTCTATGTCACATTTTGGGTTAACAGTTTATAACTTCTATTCTTATGCTTACTTTCCTCAATTCAATTCAATAAATACATGTTGAATCCTATGAAAGACTTAACATATGTGTTTATATAGACATGAATATACAAATACATGAAGAATTCCTGAGCTAGGTAACCTCTTCTTAAAACTCCCATTTCATTCTGCATATCAGCATTACCAGTGACCAAAATGTTTTAAAATTACTTTATATGTATCTATATTTCTGATAAAACTATAAACTCTTATTCATTTTTATATCACCAGAACCAGTGCTGCATTAGTGCCACTCAAAAAAAGTTTACTGAATGAATAAAAAAATAAAATGAATAAATGAAATAAAAAATACCTACTGATTTATTAAAATAGGAAAGTGTTCAAAACAGTACATAGTAGTCTGAAAACTAAATGATGACCTCATTTAGATATTTATCTTCAGGACAATTTAAAAAATATAACTTTGCTGTGTAAAGGACACCTGAGGGCCATTTACATATCATTTTAGATTGTGTGGCTTAGTCAGATAAGGGAGTCCTACATATCAGAACAAACCAATAACAATGAATATATAGAGAATATTTTGAGATATTATGCCTGACGGATCTGAAAAGACATCACAGCATTGAAAACAACAAAGTTTTATGAGTAGCAATTCCCAAAGCCTTATCTACACATAACAGCTCTATGTAAGTTTGAGTTGCAGTTAGATACCACCAAGTGACATCACAACATGATGTGGCAATTTAAAATAACAAGTAAAAATTTTAAAACTATCAAAGAGGTCGAAACTAAGAGGTTCAAATTTAGAGAAACATATGTAAAAGCTTCAAGAATATCAAGAGACTATCATCAAAGCTAACCAAACAAAAAATTTAGTTTTTAATTGAGAAGCTTACATCTGGAATTAACAAAATGCTTTCCTTTATTAAAAATGAATTCCCACTTGGAAGTAATGTACTTTTACTTTCATCAATACCAGAAATAGGAGGTTGGGTACAGTGTCTCATGCCTGCAATCCCAGTGCTTTAGGAGGCTGAGGTAGGAAGATCACTTGAGACCAGGAGTTCAGGGCTGCAGTGAGCCATGATGGTGCCACTGCACTCCAGCCTGGGCAACAGAGCAAAACTCTGTTTCTTTAAAAAAATAAAATTAAATTAAAAAAGGAATTCTTATGTAACACTGTGGAATAAATATGCTATGACAAAATTATTACTCAGATTCTGTTGAAAAGAGATGGAAAAAGAGGAAATTAAAAAACCAGAAAGTGAATTCACTGATTTAGGTGATCCTGAGTTTAGAAAAAATGATTAAAATCAAATATGCAGCCAGTTAAAGAGTAAGTACACTCCACGCTGCCTCTCCCATTGAATTAAAAACCCTAGACAGAATACAATCAATAATTATCTGAGGATTCTGAAAAGTAAATAGTACCAGACAATATTGCAGAAGGAAACCAGAATTCAAAGTACAAAAATCTGACAGTGAAGTGACATCAACAAGATGGCTGACTAGAGGGGCTCCCAGTGCTCACCTCCCCCACAAAGACAGACGGAACAAAGAAGAAAAAACAACATTGTAACAAAAATAACTGAGGGAGAGCATATGAGCGCATCAGAGGAGTAAAGAAACCCTGGTGAGCACAGAAACTTGAGATGCCCACCCAGACAACAGAAGGAAACTGCTGGGCCTCCACATCCCATCCCACAACCATGATCAGCTGGGAAACACAAGGAAAGTCTCCCTACAGTGAGGAGGTAAACAAGAGGATCCCAGACACCTCCATCAACACCTTGGACACCTACAGACCTCACCACTGGGATTTCCTATAGTCCTCTAGGCACTAAACCCCAACTGAGGGAGCTGCTGGGAGTCCACACAGCCATGCTCCCGCTAGAGAGTGCTCCACTCCCTGTGGCTTGAGGAGCTACTGCGCTATGTCATCTTGGAACTAGAACTGCATCTGAAGCATGTCTTGCTCTAGGGGTGAATATCTGTGCCTCTCCTTCATCACTAAGGATGGTGCTAAGCTGCCACCAAACCATGCAATCTTGATGGTTCAACATCCCCAAGCCAAGCTGCAAGCAGCTGTTACACCCTTCCTTGTGGGGCCAAGTAGAGGTGGAACTGCTCCAACTAACCCCCCACCATACCCCACCTACACAGGCCAAAGCTAAAGCAATATCCTGTACCCTGGGAAAAAAGTACCTTGAGCACTGAGAGCAGTCATGCCTCCCTGGTGCCTAAGTTGAAGCAGCACCCTACATCCCAGAAAACCATGCCTTGGCTGACCAGAATAGTCATGCCCCCTAGGCCTGAGCTAAAGTGGCACATCACCCACAGGGGAACTGGTGCCCTGGCTGAGTTGAGCAGTTGCAAATCCCAGGGATGAGCTGATGTCATATCCCACATCCCAGGGAAACAAAGTAATGGCTGAGCTGAGACACCCTATCCTTGATGCCAAACTACTCTAGTACCTTGATACCCTAGAGCTGGACTAGCCCACCTAGAGTTTTAGCTGCTGAGACACCCCTCTAGCTGGGAAGGGAAGTCATCGCTGTACTGTTCTTGTCCACCTCCCCACCACAGGGCACAAATGACAGCTGTGCTCTGCCATTCTGGGGTACTTGGTGCTGTTGCATCTGGCCTTAAAATGTCTGGGATTTGTCAAGCCCAACCATTCCATGGTCTAGAGTAACTATTAATACTAAACAATGCCACATCCCCTGGGACCCTAGTTGTCACTGAGACCTATTGGCTCATTTTTGCAAATTGCAGCTGTACACTGATTCCTGGGCCCAAATCTGAAGAGTACCCCTTCTTCCTAGAGATGTGCCAGTGTTGTGTCCTGCCCCCCAGAGTAAGAATCAATAGCTAAAATCCAGACTTTTGGGCCAAAACTGCTAAAGGATGCCTCAGAACCACAGATTCTGGCTCTGTGGGCAACCAACCATGCCACAGACAGCAAACCTGCACCCCAAAACCAAGGTGCCACAATAGGTTTCTAAGGCCCTGAGCCTAGAAAACTGTCTCCACAATCACTCTGAACACCTGCAAATAGAACCCAGCACTGGTGCAGCTGTTTGTAGGCAGTGTAAGATCTTACAACGAGAGGGATCACCTGGGCTAAGTCTCCCATTGTAGGAAAAACAAGAAAAGGAGGACTCCAAAAGCCCATGACACTGAGGACATTAACAATCTATGCTGCTACCACCACTGGCACAAATTTCTACAGCCTACGCCACTGAAGCACCCACTGTTATTGCTGATGTTGAACACAGTTGAAGAAGATGAGTGAAGATTATACCACTGCACTTATCTGGAAAGAGAGTGACCAAACCCTTCACAACTAGCACACTAAAACCCAACTGCATATGAAAGATTTTCTCTACAAAAGCCACTCTAGAAAATCTGGAAGAGGCAAATGTTCCACCAAATGCACAGACAACAATGCAGGAACACAGAAACATGAAAAAGCAAGGAAATGCAAACACACCAAAGGAACAAAATAAATATCTATGCCACAAGTAACAGACCCCAATGAAAAAGGAAATGAAAGAGTTGCCAGTGAAGGAATTCAAAATAATGGTCTTAAGGAAACTCAACAAGATACAAGAAAATACAGATAGATAATTCAACAAAATCAGGGAAATAATTCATGATATAAACAAGAAATTCAACAAAGAGATGGAAATTATAAAAAATAACCAAACAGAAATCCCAGAGAGGAAGCATTCAATGAATAAAAGAATAAATAGAGAACTTCAAAAGTAGACTTGATCAAGCTAAAAAAACAAAAACAAAAAACCTCAAAATTTGAAGATAGGTGGTTTGAAATTGCCCAGTCAGATGGAAAAAAAAAAAAAAAGTAAAGAAAACCTACAAGACTTACGGGACACCATTAAGCAAAGAAAGTTCAATATTACAGTAGTTACAGAAGGAGAAGAGAAGGGAAACACTATAGGAAACTAATTAATGAAATAGATAAAGCCTTCCCAAATCTGAGGAGAGCCAGGGATATCCAGATCAAGGAAGCCTAAAGGTCCCCAAATAGATTCAACCCAAAAAGCTTCTCCTCTAGGCACATTTAAGTCAAATTGTCAAAAAGTCAAAGACAAAGACAAGGTTGCAAAAACAGCAAGAGAAAAGAATCATGTGAGGGAATCCCCATTAGATTAACAGCAGCTTTCTCCACAGAAACCTTAAAAGTGAGAATTGAATGGGATGATATAATCAATGTGCTGAAAGAAAAAAATTGCTGGCCAAGAATATTGCACCTGACAAAAATATACTTCAAATACGAGAGAGAAATGAAGTATTTCCAAAACAAGCAAAAAACAGAAAATTCATCACCACTAGACCAGCCTTACAAGCAATGCTTTAGGGACTCCTACGTCTGGAAGCAAAAAGATGCTAATCGTTATCATGAAAGGATACAAAAGTACAAAACTCACTCATAGAGCAAATAAACAAAGGAGAAAGAGAAAAGAATCAAATTGTAGCACCAGAAAAAAAACACAAAACCGCAATGATTAAATGAGAGCAAGAAAAAAAAGGATATACAAAATAACCAGAAAACAATTTAGAAAATGAAATAAGTCCTCAACTATGAATAATAACCTTGAATGGAAAGAGATTAAATATATAGACTGGCTTAATGGATAAAAAACATGACCCAACTACATGCTGCCAACAAGAAACTAACTTCACCTGTAAAGACATATAAACTGAAAGTGAAGGAACGGAAAAAGATATTCCATGCAAATGGAATCAAAAGTGAACAAGAGTAGCCATACTTATATCAGATAAAACAGATTTTAAGTCAAAAACAGTAAAAAGAGACAATGAAGGTCATTATATAATGATAAAGGAATCAATTCAGCAAGAGAATATAACAATTCTAAATGTACATGTACCCAACACCAAAACTCCCAAACATATTAATATAAGGAAAATATTATTAGATCTAAAAGGACAGACGCTAATACAATAACAGTTGAAGACTTCAACACCCCACTCTCAGCATTGCACTGTTAGACAGAAAATCAACAAACACTGAATATAAATGGCACTTTAGACCAAAGGGATTTAATATTTACAGAACATTTCATCCAAGACTTGCAGAATATACACTATTTTCACCACCGCATAGAACAGACCATATGTTATGCCACAAAATAAATCTTAACAAATTCAAAAGAAATGAAATCTTATCAAGAATCCTTTCTGACCAAAATGGAATAAAACTAGAAACCATTAACAAGAGGAACTTTCTAAATTGTACAAATAAATGGAACTTTAACAAAATGATCCTGAACAATCAAAGGACCAATGAAGAAATTAAGGAAATTTTAAAATGTCTTGAAACACAAGAAAATAGAAACAACATATTAAAATTTATGGGATACAACAAAGGTAGTATTAAAAGAGAAATTTATAGCAAACAAACACCTACATAATAAAAATAGAGAGATTGCAAATAAGCTAAAAATATATCCCCATGAACTAGAAAAAAGAACAAACTAAACCCAAAATTAGTTTAAGGAAAGAAAGAATAAAGATGAGAGCAGAAATAAACAAAATTGAGACTAAAAATATACAAAATAATGAAACAAAGTTTTTTTTAAAAGATAAATAAATAAAATCAGAAGTGAAAAAGGAGGCTGGGCACAGTGGCTCATGCCTATAATCCTAGAACTCTGGGAGGCTGAGGCAGGAGGATTGCTTGAGCTCAGGAGTTTAATACCAGCCTGAGCAAGAGCAAGACCCTGTCTGTACTAAAAGTAGAAAAATTAGCCAGGTGTCACGGCATGAGCCTGTAGTCCCAGCTACTCAGGAGGCTGAGGCAAGGGGATCGCTTGAGCCCAGGTGTTGGAGGTTGTAGTGAGCTATGATGATGCCACTGCACTCTACCCAGGGCGATAGAGAATGAGTCTGTCTCAGAAAAAAAGGGGAAGGGAAGGGGAAGGGGAGTGGAAGGAGATATTACAACTGATACCAAAGAAATACAAAAAATCATTAGAGACTATTATGAACAAGTACACACTAACAAATCAGAAAACCTAGAGGAAATGCATAAATTCCTGAACATGCATAACTTAGCAAAATTAAATGATGAAGAAACAGAAAATCAGAACAGACCAACTTTAAGTAATGAAATTGAATCTCTAATAAAAAGTCTCCCATTAAAGAAAAGCCCAGTGTCCAAGGGCTTCACCATGGAATTCCACCAAACATTTAAAAAAGAACTAAAACCAATTCTTCCCAAACTCTTCCAGAAAATCTAAGTAGAGGGAATTCTTCCAAACTCATTCTATGAGGCCAGCATTATGCAGACAAGGGCACAACAAAAAAAGAAAACTATAGGCAAATATCGATGATGAACGTAAATGCACAAATCCTCAAGGAAATACTATCAAACGAAATACAACAGCACATTAAAACGATCATTCACTGCAATCAAGTGAGATTTATCCCAGGAATGCAAGGCATTTCAATATAAACAAATCAATAAACATGATAAGTCACATAAAGAGAATCAAGGACAAAAACTACCTGACATCTCAATGAATGCACAAAAAGCATTTGATTAAATTCTACATCCCTTCATTAAAAAAAACTCTCAAGTTAGATATAAAAGGAACATATCACAACACAAAAATGGCCATATGTGACAAACCCACAGCCAACATCATACTGAACAGGGAAAGGTTAAAATATTTTCCTCTAAAAACTCTTATGGACATTGGCCTAGGCAAAGAATTTATGAAGAAGACCCCCAAAGCAATCACAGCAGCAACAAAAATAAATACATGGGACCTGATCAAATTGAAAAGCTTCTGCACAGCCAAGGAAACTATCACTAGAGTGAACAGACAACCTACAGAATGGGAGAAAATATTTGCATGCTACACCTCTGATAAAGGGCTGATAACCAGAATCTATACAGAACTTAGGAAAATCAACAAGAAAAAATCAAACAACCCTATTAAAAAATGGGCAAAGGACATGAACAAAAACTTTTCCAAAGAAGACAGAATGATGGCCAGCAAACATATAAAAAAGTGCTCAACTTCTCTAATCATCAGGGAAATGCAAATCAAAACCACCATGAGATATCACTTAACTCCAGTGAGATTGGCTCATATCAAAAAATCCCCAAATAACAAATGTTGGCGGGGATGTGGACAGGTAGGAACACTCATACACTGCTGGTGGGACTGCAAATTAGTACAACCTCTATGGAAAAGAATATGGAGATACCTCAAAGAATTAAAAGTAGAATTACCATTTGACCCAGCAATCCCACTACTGGGTATTTATCCAAAGAAAAAAAGACATTTTATAATAAAGACATCTGCTCTCGAATGTTCATAGCAGCACAATTCACAATTGCAAAGTTGTGGAAACAACCCAGGTGCCCATCAATACACGAGTGGATCAATAAAATGTGGTATATGTATACCATGGAGTATTACTCAGCAATAAGGAACAACAGTGAATTAACACATCTGGTATTATCCTGGTTGGAGCTAGAACCCATTCTTCGAAGCGAAGTGTCACAGGATTGGAAAAACAAGCATCACTGGTACTCACCATCAAACTGGTACTAACTGATGAACACTTACATCACACAGGGCAATAACATTCATCAGAGGGCGGGTGGGCGGGAGGGGGGTGGAAGGGATGGGAAAAACTCTCACTGAATGGATGTGGGGAGCACAGTTTGGGAGACGACCACGATTGTGGTTCTGACACGGGCAGAACAGGGGCAATGTGAATGGCCAAAGTGTTGTACCCCCATGATATTCTGAAATTAAAAAAATAAATTAAAAAAAAAAAAAAAAAGAAATCTAAAAAAAAAAAAATATTTTCCTCTAAGATCAGAAACAAGACAAGGTTGCCACTTTTACCACTTCTTTTCAACACAGTACTGGAAATCCTAGCCAGATCAATTAGACAACAGAAAGATTTAAAGGGCATTCAAACTGAAAAAGGAGGAGGTCAAGCTGTCCCTCTTTGCAGATGATATGGTCTTATATAGAGAAAATTCTAAAAGCTCCACCAAAATTCTCTTAGAAGTGATAAGTTTAGTAAAGTGGCAGGAAAAAAAAACAACATGCAAAAATAAGTAGTGTTTCAATACACCAACAATAAACTAGCAGAAAAAGCTATCAAGAAAGCAATCCTATTTACAATAGTTACAAAAAATAAAATAAAATACACAGGAATAAATTTAACCAAAGAGGTGAAAGATCTCTACCAGGAAAAATATAAAACACTATTGAAAGAAATTGAAGAGGACAGAAAACAAAGAAAAGGCATCCTATGTTCATGGACTGGAAGAATTAATGTGAAAAAGACCACACTACCAAAAGTGATCTATAGATTCAATGCAATCCTTATGAAAATACTAAAGATATTCATCATACAAATAGAAAAAACAATCCTAAAATTCAGATGGAACCACAAAAGACCCCAAATAGCCAAAGAAATTCTAAGCAAAAAGAATGAGGCTGGAGGCATCACATTACTTGACTTCAAAATATACTACAAAGCTATAATAGCCAAAAGAGCATGATACTGACATGAAAACAGACACATAGACCAATGGAACAGAATAGAGAATCCAGAAATAAATTCACATATTTACAGCCAACTGATCCTAACAAAGGCAAGAAGAACATTTATTGAAGAATGAAGAGTATCTTCAATAAATGCTACTGGGAAAACTGGATATCCATATGCATAAAAATAAAACTAGACCTCTCTAACCATATTTTAAAAAAATAACTCAAAATGGATTAAAGACCTACATGTAATACTTGAGACAATGAAACTACTAGGATAAAATATAGGGGAAATGCATCAGGACAATGGTCTGGGAAAAGATTTTATGGAAAAGACCCCAAAATCACAGGCAACAAAAGCAAAAATAGACAAATGGGATTATATCAAACTAAAAAGCTTCTGCACAGCAAACAATCAATAGAGTTAAGAGATAGCTGGCAAAATGGGAGAAATATGTTTGTAAACTATTCATCTGACAAGGGATTAATATTCAGGATATACAAGGAACTCAAACTCAATAGCAAAAAACCCAAATAATCCTATTAAAAAATGAGCAAAAGACCTGAATAGACATCTCTCAAAAGACGACATAAATGGCCCAGAGGTAGATGAGAAAATGCTCAACATCAGTAATCATAAGGGGAATGCAAATCAAAAAAATAATGAGATATCATTTCACCTCAGTTAAAATAGCTATAATCAAAAAGACAAAAAACAGCAAACGCTGGCAAGGAGGCAGAGAAAGTGGAACTCTTATACACTGTTGGTGGGCATTTAAATTAGTACAGCCATCATGGAAAACAATATGGAGATTACTAAACAAACTAAAAATAGAACTACCATATGATCCAGCAATCCAACTACTGGGTATATACCCAAAAAAAAGAAATGAGTATGTCAAAGATATATCTGTACTCCCAGGTTTATTGCATCATTATTCACATTAGCCAAGATATGGAATCAACCTAAGTGTCTATCAACAGATAAATGGATTTAAAAATGTGGTATAGGCTAGGTGCAGTGGCTCACACCTGTAATCCTAGCACTTTGGGAGGCTGAAGTGGGAGGGTCACTTGAGGTCAGGAGTTCAAGACCAACCTGAGCAAGAGTGAGCAAAAAAATAATAGAAAAATTATTTTTAAAATGTTGGTACTACCTTACCATTGAATACTATGCATCCACTATACATTGTGGTGTCTTCTAATGTTTTGCTAGGTTTTTAAATATTAAATTTATTATTCAAATTACATAGAACAAAACAAACAAACAAACCTGAGCAACCTGTCTCTACAAAAAAATTGAAAAATTAGCCAGGTGTAGTGGCACATGCTTGTAGTTCCAGCTACTTGGGAGGGTGAGGCAGGAGGATTGCTTGAGCCCAGGAGTTTGAGTCTGCAGTGAGCTATGATGATGCCACTGCACTCCAGTAGGGCCGACAGAGCGAGACCCTGTTTAAAAAAAAAAAAAAAAAAAAATGGTAGTATAAATACACAATGAAATATTTTCAAGTGTGAGTGCAGTGGCTCACGTCTGCAATCCTAGTGCTTTGGGAGGCTGGAGGATAGCCTGAGGCCAGGAGTTTGAGACCAGCCTGGGCAACACATCAAGACCCCATCTCTACAAAAAAATAAAAATAAAAACTTAGCCAGGTGTGGTGGCCGCTGCTACTTGGGAGACTGAGGCAAGAGGATCACTTGAGCCCAGGAGTTCAAGGATACAGTGAGCTATGATTGTACCACCACACTCCAGCCTGGGTGACAGAGGGAGACCCTGTCTCAAAAAAAACGAAATTAAAAAAAAAAAGAAATACTATTCAGCCTTTAAAAAAAAAAAACCAAGAAATTCTGTCATTTGTGACAACATGGTGAGCCTAGAGGACATTCTGTTAAGTGAAACGGACCAGGCACATAAACATAAATACTGCATGTTCTCACTCGCATGTGGAAGCTAAAAGAGTTGATTTCACAGAAGTAGAGAATAGAATAGTGGTTACCAGAAGAGGGAAAGAACAGGATGGAGGAGGGGGTATGGCCAAATGTTGGTTTACAGATACAAAAGTAAAGCTAGACAAGAGGAATAAGTTCTATTGTTCTATAATACTATACAGTGATGATAATTAACAACAATTTATTATATATTTTCAAATAGCTAGAAGAGCGAAGTTTGAATGTTCCCAACAGAAAAGGATAAATGTTTGAGGTGATGAGTATGCTAATTATTCTGATTTGATCATTACACTGCATACATGTACTGAAATATCACACTGTATCCCATAAATATGTACAATTATCATGTGTCATTCAAAAGTAATAATAAAAGGAAAAAAGTCTGGCAGTGAGTTTCATTTTTTAAAATTTACCACTTGTATCCCCTATCTTGGACTGAAAGGCAGCATGAATCCAGGAACTACTTACCAAGCATAGGGGCAGGAAGAACCACAAGAGAAGCACTCTCCTTATCTAAAGAATGGGAATGGAGGCCCCATGGTGGCAGAGGGTTGGGGTAGGGAGGTTTGACAACGGGTAGAGTGACAGAATATTTAGGGGAGTAATGGAACTTCTCTGAATTTTGACTTCAGTGGTGATTATAAGACTCTACACATTTGTCAAAACAAAAAGAACTTTACTAAAGAAAACAAACAAACAAAACCTCATGGATTTTGTTCTATGTAATTTGAATAATAAATTTAATATTTAAAAACCTAGCAAAACATTAGAAGACACCACAATGTATAGTGGATGCATAGTATTCAATGGTAAGGTAGTACCAACATTTTAAAAATAATTTTTCTATTATTTTTTCCTTTCCTCTGAAGAGTTCAATCTCTGACACATGGGAAAGTTTAGGTTAGACACAAAAATGAACAAACCAAAAAGCAGCGGCAGAAAGTTGTAAGAATTCAGTAGAGATGTGAGCTGCTGCACAATGTGAGAGGGTTAACATTTTATGTCCAGGCAAATTACCTGCCAGCTAAAAGAATAAAAACACAAAAATCTTTAGAAGAGTGACAACAGTGTATTATCTAAAATATCCACTTTTCTAACAAAAATTACTAGACATGCAAAGAAACAAAAGGATGACACCTACTAAGTAAAAAGCAAAGTCAACAGAAATGGATAACAAAATATTAGTCTTTGTAATCAAACTACAAAGACTTCAAACAAGCTATTGTAAATAAATTCAATGAACTAAAGGAAAAAACTGGTCTTAATAGGTAAATGGATAGAGAATTACAAAAGATATTTAAATGAAGAGTATAAAACACAAATACACATAATTTATAATGGCTACATAATATTCCACAGTAAGAAAGGACCAACTTTTTTTTCTGTAAACATTTCTCTATTATTCTTCCATTCCTCTGAAGAACTCACTTTGACACATGCCTACATATAGTAAAGAGAACAAAATAAGGCCTTCCTCTAGCAAGGCTCTCAATTAACTTAACACTTAGTAGAATCTAGACAGGGTGAATCTCACAAATAGGCATCAAAGCTAGCATCTAAATATCAAACAGGTAGGAGAGGTAAGTATGTATTGTGCTCTCTCATTATGAGTAAAGACGTACTATTTTGTACACGTCAACCTAGAATTCATTATACTAGTACAATGATAATCATCAAATAGTGTTTCAACTTCTATATTTAAAATGAAAGAATATAAAAGTGTGTATCCATGATTCAAAGAAGGGTTTTATAACCCAGTTAAGATAGATTTTCAAACAGATAGTACAACACAAAATATTATGATTAAACTGAAAAATACACTAGACAGATTGGAGATGGCAGAAAAATCAGTGAACTTAAAGATACACCAATAGAAATTACCAAAGTCCATCAAAACAAAATAATAACAGAAAAGAAAAGCAGAAAAAGTTTGTAGAAAAACTAAAGGCCCTCAGAGACTTGTGAAACAATGCCAAATGGTCCAACATACATATACATGAAATCTCAAAAAGAAAGGCACAGGAATAAAATTATGGCTGAAAACTTCCACAAATTGGTGGAAAATATTAGTTTATACACCCAAAAAGATCAATAAACTTGCAAGGAAATAATGACAAAGAAAATCAATCCTAAACATATCGAACTGTCAAAAGCCAGAGATAAGGACAAAATCTTGAAAGCAGCCAAAAAAAGACTACATGTTATATTCAGGGGAATAAATAAATAACAGCTGACCTGTCATCAGAAACGAATGTAGGCCAGAAAATATTAGAATGACATATGCAAAGAGCTAAAAGGAAAAGATTATCAACCTAGAAGTCCACATAGAGAAAAAATATACTTCAAGAATAAAGGTGAAAAAAGATATATTCAGATGAAAGAAATTTAAGAGAATTCATCACTAGTACACTTACACTACAAAAAAATATTACAAGGAGTTCCTCAGGCTGAAGGAAATGATTCAAATGCCAACTCAAATCTGTAAGAAGGAATGATGAGCTTGGGAAATAGTAGATATGTGGGTAAATATAAAATATTTATGCTTCCTTCTTTCCCTACATTCCTTTAAAAATCATATGACTCTTTAAAGGAAAATTTACAACACCGTAATGTGAAGATAAAATATATAGATTTAATACATATAACAGTACCACTAAATAATAAATATCTGGTGTCCTTAAAAGACAGGAAGACACAGAGACAGAAAAGAAGGCTATGTGAAGATGAAGTCAGGGAAAAATAAGTCAGCCCAGAATTCTACATCCAGTACTTTAAAACTGTTGTGTCATTTCCTTATAGCCTCCATGTTTCCTGATGAGAAAATTCCACTGTCTTTCAAATCATTCTTCCCCTATGGTAATAAACCTATTAGCTTTTAAGATTTATATTACATTATAAATTTTCAGCAATTTGAACATGCATTTCTTTTGCTTTACCCTATTTGGAGTTTGCTCACCTTCTTGAATCTGTAGATTCACGTGTTTCATTAAACTTTTGAATATTTTCAGCCACTATGTAATTATAGAGAAAATCCACTTACAATAGCAACAAAGAAAATTAAATAAAAACAAATTTATCAAGAAATATGTGAAGCTGAGAAAAGAAAAATGTTAAAACACTCCTGAAAAACACAAAAACAGTCTTGAACAAGGCTGGGGGCAGTGGCTCCTGTCTGTAATCCTAGCACTCTGGGGGGCCAAGGTGGGAGGATCACTTGAGCTCAGGAGTTTGAAACCAGCCTGAGCAGGAGCTAGACCAGTCTCTACTAAAAATACAAAAATTAGCTGGGCATGGTGGTGCAGGCCTGTAGTCCCAGCTATTCGGGAGGCTGAGGCAGGAGAATCACTTGAGCCTAGGAGTTTGAGGTTGCAGCGAGCTATGATCACACCAGTGCACTCTGCCCCAGGGCGATAGAGAGAGAGAGACTGTCTCTAAACAAACAAAAAAAAAAAAAACAAAAAAAAACCTTTATTGCTAAAAAAAAAAAAAAAAGCTAATGATTATGTGAGCCTTCAGCGAGGTGCAATCTTTTTGCTATTGGAGGCTCTTGCCTTGATGTTGATGGCTGCTGACTGATCAGGGTGGTGGCTACTGAAGGTTGGGGTTGCTGGGGCAATTTCAAACAACAAAGTGTGCTGCGTCGATTAACTCTTCCTTTCACAAAGGATTTCTCTATAGCATGTGATGCTGTTTGACAGCATTTTACTTATAGTAGACCGTCTTCCAAAATTGGAGTCAATCCTCTCAAATCTTGCCACTGCTTTATCAATTAAGTTTATGGAATATTCTAAATCCTTCATTGTCATTTCAACAATGTCCACAGCATCTTCACCAGAGTAGATTCCATCTCAAGAAATCTCTTTCATTCTTCATCAGTAAGAATCATCCTCATCTGTTCAAATTTTATCATGAGATTGCAGCAATTCGGTCACATTATCGGGCTCCAATTCTGATTCTAGTTCTCTGGCTATTTTCGCCACATCTGCAGTTATTTCCTCCACTGAAGTCTTGAACCCCTCAGAGTCATCCATGAGGGCTAGAATCAACTTATTTCAAACTCCTGTTAACGTTGATATTTTGACCTCCTCCCATGGATCACAACTGTTCTTAATGGCATATAGAATAGTGAATCCTTTTGCTTCACCTTGCACTTTTGTGTTGCGGAGACAGCCTCTTTCTTGAAACCTTATTAACCAACCACTGGTAGCTTCCAACTTTTCTTCTGCAGCTTCCTCACCTCTCTCAGCCATCATAAAATCAAAGAAAAGTAGGGCCTTGCTTGAGATCAGGCTTTGGCTTAAGAGAATGTTATAGTAGGTCTGATTTTCTATCCAGATCACTCAAACTTTCTTCGTATCTGCAGTAAGGCTGTTTCACCTTCTTATCACCATATGTTCACTGGAGTAACATTTTAAATTTTCTTCAAGAATTGTTCCTTTGCATTCCCAACTTGTCTAACTGGTTTAGCACAAGAGTCGTATCTTTTAGCTTATTTCGGCTTTCAACATGCCTTCCTTGCTAAGCTTTTAATCCTTTCTAGCTTTTGATTTAAAGTGAAATACACGTGACTCTTCCTTCCACTGAACACTTAAAGGCCACCGTAGGCTTATTAATTGGCCTTATTTCAATATTTTTGTGTCTCAGGGAATAAGGAGGCTTGAGGAGAGGGAGAGAGAGAGGGAAATGGCTGGTCACTGGAGCAGTCAGAACACACATAACATTTACCGATTTAGTTCATCATTTTATACGGGTGTAGCTCCTGGTGTCCTAGAACAATTACCACAGCAACAGCAAAGATCACTGATTACAGATCATCATAATAGATACAATAATAATGAAAAAGTTTGAAATATTGTGAGAATTACCAAAGTATGACACACAGACACAAAGCGAGCACATGCTGTTGGAAAAATCACACCAACAGACTTGCTTGATGCAGGGTTGCCACAAACCTTCAATTTGTTTAAAAAAATGCAATATCTGGGAAGCACAATAAAATGAAGTGCAATTAAATGAGGTATGTTTGCATAGGGAAAGGCTTTCTAAGTATGATTCAAAATCCAAAGGAAATAAAAGAGTGATGCATTTGACTACTTTAAAATAAAAATACTCGCATGCCAAACAAAACCTATAAAAACAAACTTAAAATATAACTGATACAACTGAGACACTAGAAGAACATATTTGTAACATACATCACAAACAAATGACTGATATTCCTAATATATGTAGGTCATAAGTCCAAAAATCCAATAGAATAATGGTAAAAGGACATGAAAGAATTTCTAATGGCTAACACTGGAACAAACTGAGCAAGAAAAGGAAATAATGATAGTATTGGATAATGATACCTAGAATAAGATTTAAATATCTATTAGTCCATACAGATACACTACATAGAAAAATATATAAATAAATAGAAACAAAGGACATCTTTACCTTTACGAAGAATTGCAATTAATAAATGCAAAAGGAAAGAAGGAAACAGAAGATCACACTAGGCAAATACCACGTAATAATTGTCTCAGACAAGATTCACTAATGAATGGTAGAATTAATAGGCAAAATTTTGGGGAAAGAGAGTATTTCCATCGTCATAAAATATCTCCCAAGGTACTTACTAACTATGAAATTAAAAAATACTAACTTTACAGTGGAGAAACTCAGCACATACCACCTTAAATAAGCTATCAAGGTTTATATCACAAATAAGACATATCATGAACCCTTTGATAATGATGATGCACTGAGACGGACCCATTGCTTCTGTACTAATCTTGCCAAAAATGCATAACCTCCTTCTAAGCCTAACAAAACATCAGAACAATAAAAACATAAGAGCATTCTACAAATTAACTGGCCAGTACTTTTCAAAATTGTTAAGGTCAGAAAAGTAAAGGAAATACTGAAGAACTATTGTAGATAGAAGGAGACAACACAGACATGACAACTAAACTGGCATGGTATCCTAGATTAGGCCCTGGAACAGAAAAGGGGCATTAGTGGGAAGACTGATGAAATTCAGATAAGGTCGGTAATTTAGTTAATAGTATTGTACCAATATTATTTCGTGGTTTTGATACCTGCACTGTGGTTATGTAAGATGCTAACATTAAAGGAAGCTAAAGGATATCTGGGAATTCTCTGTACTGTTTGTAAAATTTTTCTGTAAGTCTAAAATTCAAAATAAAAATTTTTTAATAACTTTTGGAAAAACTAGAGTAATATAAAAAAGATCAGTTTTTTGCCAAAGGCCAGGGGCTGTAGTAAGAGGACTGACTGCAGAGGGGAACAAGGGTCTGTTTTTGATGATGGAAATTTTCTATATCATGTCATTAGTTACATGACAATACTCTGTTCCTAAAACTCATAATTATGCAAACTGGGAAATTTTGTTATATGTAAATTATACTTCAATAATGCTGACAAAAAAGAATTCCAGATGTAAATAAATTTTTTAAAGTGTTGGTCTGCAATCCCAATAAAAGCAGAATGCAGAGAAGAGATATCAAATAAGATTATATATGCTCTTACCAGATTAATTAACTGAGTGTGTACCACATCTTCTACCAAAACTGCTGTTTCAGGAAGAGGCCTCCTAGCATCACCTAAGGAAAACCTGCAAAAAAATTTTTACACACATCAATAATAAGGACCGTGAAACTAAGAAAGGCAAAAAAGTGAAAGATACTTATTATAAGAATTAGCTTAATAAAGAGAATATAAACTGTTCCAAATAGATGTACAATTTTCTCTAGACAAAGAAAATGCAATCTTTCCTACAAAAGCTGCAAAACATCCAAAGAAAAGTAGAGTGTTGTATTTCTTGAATTTCATAGTATTTTTAAAGGGCATTTACTGTTTCAAAATGCAAAATAATAACAACTACTTGATAACACTGGCAACCAGTGTCATAACCAGTGTTATAACCAGTGTTATAACTGATTGCCAGTGTTACCAAGTAACCACATCCAAATTACAGGTACAAGAGCATAGTAATAGCCATATATAAAGTTATAAAAGTGTGTGATGTGATTGAAACTGAAAATTAGTAAGAAAAATTTATGTAAATGCTATGATTTCCAATTAAAAGAATGGATTACAAAATGGTCTTAAAAGTCCTCTTCTCAACTTTCATATGGTAGACTAGATGTGCAGAGAATCCACTCCTTCAAGTACAGAACACTTTAAAATGCATAATATTTTAAAAATTTATATTTAAAGCATGCTTTAACTAGCAGTAGAGAAGACAAAACAGAAGTCAGTCAAGATGAAAAAACATAGTGCCATGGGTAAGAGCGCACTGGACCCAAAGTTTATTCTTAAAGCATCTACTTATTCATAATCACCTACAGCCTATATTGAACTAGCATAGCATTCAAGTTATAGGAAAGAATGTGGAGACCCCAAGCAAGGTAGGAAGTCTGTCTGAAGAACCTAATATAAAGTTGAGAAACCTAACATCTGGTGACAATGGTGAACTAGGAAAATACCCATTCCACAGACTGTACTTTGCTGACCTCACCCAAGGCTTTGAATAGAAGAGAAAAAAAGAGAAAAAAAAATTCCCTAAGAATTTTTAACCATAAATTCATTTTCATAATGCCAGAATACTTGCTACCCATATAGCCTTTAAAAAAAAGCCAAAAATTAATTTAATGTGATTTATATTTATAGTGCCACAGGTACCTGGCAGAAATAAATTGCAAATCATTCCTTAAAGAACATATTTAAAACAAAGCCCTGAAAGAATTTCCATGGATGACATATCAAGGACCATAAATTCAAAATCAAAATTCACTACATATACAACGAATCAAGTCGTCATGAGTGAGAGTGAGCAAAATCAACTGCAGAATCAGACCCACAAAGCCTACCCATACCAGAATAATTAAATAATAACTACATATTAACTATGTGATTCATATTTTTTAAAGGAGAAACAAAAAGTATATATAAGAAAAAATACTACCAAATTGGTTAACCATATTTGAAAAAGAACTAAACAGAAATACAAAATGGAAAATGTGACAATAGCATTTAAAAAGTTAGTGAGCGGATATACTCAATATGATAAAGACCATATATGAAAAACCCACAACTAACATCATACTCAATGCTGAAAGTTTGAAAGCTTTTCCCCTAAGATCAGCATTAAAACAAGGATGCTCATTTTCATCACTTCTATTCAACATAGTACTGCAAGTTCTAGCCAGAGCAGTTAAGCAAGAAAAAGAAATAAAACAGATCTAAATTGGGAAAGAAGAAACAAAATTATCTCTGTTTACAGATGACATGACCTTTTATGTAGAAAATCCCAAAGTATTCACAAAAAAATTTGTTAGAGCTGATAAACAAACTCAGCAAAGTTGAAGGGTACAAAATCAACATTCAAACATCCTTTGTATTACCGTACACTAGCAGTGCATAATCTGAAAAGGAGATTAAGAAAACAATGCCATGAAAAAAAATAAAATACTTAGTAACAAATTTAACAAAGGAGGTGAAAGACTTGTACACTGAGAACTATAAAAGACTGCTGAAAGAAATTAAAGAAAACCTATTTAAACAAAAAGTAAATAGGAGCACTTGAAAAGACACATCTGTTCAGGCTTGGAATAATCAATACTATTAAGATGACAACGCTATGTAAAGTTATATACAGATTCAATGCAAAACCCTATCAAAATACCAAATGGCATTTTTTTGAAGAAACAGAAAAACACATATGGATATTCAAGGGACCCTGAATGACCAAAAACAATCTTAAAAAGATGAACAAAGTTGGAGGAGTCACTTCCTGATTCAAACTTACTACAAAGCTACAGTAATTAAAACAAAGTGGTACTGGCATAAGGACAGACATTATAGATAAATGAACTAGAATAGAGAGACCACAAATAAATCCTCACATAGATGGTAAATTGATTTTTGACAAGGGTTCCAAGACCACCCAATATAAAAAGGACAGTCTTCAATAAACGGTTCTAGGGAAACTAGATATCCACATGCAAAAGAATGGAGTTGGATTCTTACCTTGTACCATACATAACAATTAATGTAAAATGGATCAAAGACCTAAATTTAAGAGCTAAAACTATAAAACTCTCAGAAGAAAACAGAAAGGAAAACTTTCATGACCTTGGATTTTGCAATGGTTTCTTAAGACAAAAGTACTGGCAACAAAAGAAAAAATATATAAATTGGACTTTATCAAAATAAAAAACCTCTTGTCATCAAAGGATACTATTAAGAGTGAAAAGACAACCTACAGGACAGGAGAAAAGATTTGCAAATCACTTATCAGATTAATATCCCGAATATATAAGGAACTCCTACAAAAACAACAAACCCAATTTAAAAATTGGCAACAGACTTGACTTGACTAGATATTTCTCTGAAGAAGATATACAAATGGCCAATAGCACACAAAACGATGCTCAATATCATCAGGCATTAGGGAAATTGATCAAAACCACTTCACACTGCCGAAGATGGCAAGTATCAACAAAATAGAAAAATAGTTAAGTGTTGGGTAGCTGTGGAGAAATTGGAAACCTTGGGCATTGCTGGTGGGAATGTAAAATGGTACAGCCACTGTGGAAAACAACTGGGTGGGTCCTGAAAATGTTAAACACAGAACTAGTATAGGACCCAGTGATTCCATTCCTATGTGTAATATACCCAAAAGAACAGAAAACAAAGACTCAAACAGATACTTGTACACCAATGTTCATAACATTATACACAATAGCCAAAAGGTATAAACAACTGAAGTGTCCATCAGTAGGTAAATGGATAAATAAAATGTTGTATATACTTATGATGGAATATTACTTTGCCATACAAAGGAAAGAGGTTCTGATACATGCTACTACACAAATGAACCTTGAAAACACTATGCTAAGTGAAACAGGCCAGACACTAAGAGACAAACATTGTATGATTTCACTTATCTGAGGCAAATTCATAGAAACAGAAAGTAGAATAGAGGATTCCAAGGGAATAGAAAGTTATTGCTTAATGGATACAGAGTTTATGTTTGGGATGATAAAAACTTATGGAAATGGATAATGGTGATGATTGCAAAACATTGTGAATGTGTTTAATGTCACTGAATTTTACACTTAAAAATAGTTAAAATGGCTGGATGTGGTGGCTCATGCCTGAAATCCTAGCACTTTGGGAGGCAAAGGTGGGAGGATCGCTTGAGACCAGGAGTTCAATACCAGCCTGAGCAACATAACGAGACCCTGGGAAGGAAGGAAGGAAGGAAGGGAGGAAGGGAGGAAGGGAGGAAGGAAAGGAAGGAAGAAAGAAAAATAAATCAGCAGAGTGTGGTGGTGTGGGCCTGTAATCCCAGCTACTCGGGAGGCTGAGGTGAGAAGATCGCTTGAGCCCAGGAATTTAAGATTGCAGTGAGCAAGGATGATGCCACTGTATTCTAGCCCAGACAACAGAGTGAGACCCTGTCTCAAAAGAGAAAAAAAAAAAAGTTAAAATGGTAGATTTTATG
This sequence comes from Daubentonia madagascariensis, assembly GCA_023783475.1. Taxonomy (NCBI): domain Eukaryota; kingdom Metazoa; phylum Chordata; class Mammalia; order Primates; family Daubentoniidae; genus Daubentonia; species Daubentonia madagascariensis. The sequence continues at coordinate 481,210 of JAKFHU010002080.1, forward strand.
TTATGTTTATTTTACCATAATAAAAGGATTAAAAACTTAATGAATTTAAGAGCAGAGTAGATGTAGCTTAAAAGATAATTAGTGTTCAGGCCAATAGGTCTCAGAAAATTACCCCAAATACACCATGGGTAATAAGAGAATATCATGATTAGCATGACGCCAAAAACTTGGATACTGTAGTGGAATGGATACATTTCTAGAAAAATATAAATGACCAAAACCAATTCAAGAAGAAACAGAAAACCTGATTAGTCCTATAAATTTTAAAGAAATTAAATCAGCACTTAAAAAGCAATTCACTTCACTTGTAACGTCCTCCCAAACTTGCAAAGAAATAAGTCATTCTAACATTCTAACTTTACACAAATCTTTCAGAGAACAGAAAAAGAGAGACTTCTAAACTCATTTTTTGAAGTTAGGGTTAACATTGGTATCAAAACAAGAAAGGACTGGAAAAGAAAGGGAAATTACAGATAAATTTTACGTACATAAACAAAACAAAAACATAAATAAAACAAACTTTAGCAAACTGAATACTGCCATGTATTAAAAAGAAAGGATGGCCAGGCTCACTCCTGTAATCCTACCACCCTGGGAGGCTGAGGCAGGAGGATCACTTGAGCTCAGGAGTTCAAGACCAGCCTGAGCAAGAGTGAGACCCTGTCTCTACTAAAAATAGAAAAAATTAGCCAGGTGTGGTGGCACGCACCTGTAGTCCCAGCTACTTGAGAGGCTGAGTCAGGAGGATTGCCTGAGCCCAGGAGTTTGAGGTTGCAGTGAGCTGTGATGATGCCACTGCACTCTAACCAGGGTGATAGACCGAGACTGTCTCAAACAGTCTGTCGAGAGACAGATTATTTGAATTAATAAAAGAAGTTAGCAAGTTTTCCAGCTATAAGATCAATCTACAAAAACCATCAACACAAAGGCAGAAACGCAATTACAAATAAATACACTAAATTGGTTCTAAACTCCATATGAAAGAGCAAAGAGCAAGGAATAGCCAAGATACTTTTAAGTACAAGATGGGAGTATATTTTCTACAAGATTTATTATAAAGCTACAATCATTAGGATAGAAATTACAAGTGCAAGTACAGACAAATAACCAACAGAACAGAAAGACAACAAAAAGTCCACAATAAAAGTTAACTCCACAAAGGCAAAAATCTTCTGTTGTGTTTACTGACATATTCATTATTTAATTCTTTGGATTGCCTGAACAAAGTTTTCCTTCTATTATCTTAAGTTACTTCAAATCTCACTGGAGAAAAAGTACAACAGTTATCAAAGTTAAATAATTGGCTCAAAGATAAAACTACGATTCAACTCACATCTGTAGTAAAAAATATTTTTAGAATAGTATGGGTTTTATTTGTTTTAAGAGACACAGTCTTGCACTGTCACCCAGGTTAGAGTGCAGTGGCTGGATCATAGCTCACTGATGCCTCGAACTCCGGGGCTCAAGTGATCCTCCTGTTTCAGACTCACAAGTCACTTGGATTACAGGCACACACCACCACATCTGGCTAATTTTTTTATTTTCTGTAGAGATGGGTTCTTGCCATGTTGCCCAGGCTGGTCTTGAACTCCCAGCCTCAAGCAAGCCTCCCACTTCAGCCTCCCAAAGCTCACAAGTGTGAGCCACTGCACCCAGCCAGAATACTTCTTATATCAATAAAATAAACAAATGATTACCAAGTTCTATCTCAAGCTTTTATGAAAAAGCTCTTTCCACTAAAAACAGTTTTCATTAGCATACACATCTAAAGTAAGTACCTAAAACCACCTATAAAGACATAGAACCAGGTATGCAATTTGATGAGTATATTAATTTTCAGGTGTGTTGGTACTTCAGCTTTTCTCCCACAGGTTTCTCACATTACTTCTGCCATTCTCCCCATGTACCCCCGCCCCGCCCCCATACACACAGAAAGCTAGATACTGTTCTGGTGGTTTTCAGAAAATAGAAATGAAAACCACTGTACCTAGCTACAGTCACTTCCTTTTTATTCTGCAACGTACATAGTATTTGTAAGCCACTTAAAGACAATATCCAGCATACATAGTATTTGTAAGCCATTTAAAGAGAAGTAATTGATACTTAGAAAACTGTTTTGATTTTTTCCTCCCTTAAAGACCTAACTCACCATTCACACTGAGGTCCTGCCTGACTTGTCCTGGGTCCCAATTAATAGAATCTGATACCCAATCCCTTCACATATACTGCCTGGCTACCTGTAACAACACTAGTACTGCTAGACTAGCCTCCCCTAAAGGGCTTTCAGGAAACTTCCTGAAAACGCTGCCCCTCTCCTGGTCTCCTGCAGTAGTTTCATTGCTATAACATACAATCCTCCACTTCTGAAAAGGTTGTGACTCTGATAGCATGATTACAAGTAGTACATCCAGAGCAATCCTGCTGTACTCTGATTGTGGCAGAGCCACTTACGCTCTATCTTCTCATCCAAACAAGTTTGGTTTTATTCAATCCTAGGACTAAATGTCTCAGTGAGCACTAGGGCAACTAACTCTGCAATCCCCTTGCCAAGCACATAATGAAAGTACAAAATAAATAAGAACATTCGTGAGTTAAAGTTATACTCATTCTGTATACTTATACATAGATACATGAAGATGAAGGCTCCTTAGATTACATTTATCCTTAGATAAGGAGAATGAACAAAACCATGGGTTACTGTTTCAAAAAGCCAACTGAATTTACTACTAACTCTTTCAATATTTTTGTGTGTTATGTATATGCCCAGTACAATCTAAAATTAGGGGAGATCCTTTAATAGACAGCTATTAAAGGAAAAAAAATCTATGCATAGAAAGTGCCAAAATAAAATAGAAAAAAGTAGTTACAGAGATGTTTTCAAAATAAAGAAAACAAATTTTTAAAAACACATATTGAATGTCTTTAGTCACTGTGTTCTCAAAAAACAAAACCCCACTTCAGTAATTTCTAACATCAGTTTTATAAAAGAATTTTAAAAAAATTTTTTTAAAGGAAGAAGCTGGATATTTACAATCTTACTCTATGTTGATCTCCTATCTGACATCTTTGGTTAGTAATCTATGCCAAGATATTTCTCAAATACAGTGTTATTCATTTAATATCTATAAATGCTAAAACACAGTGGCTCATATTTACAACCCCAGCTACTCGAGAGGCTGAGGCCAGGAGTTTGAGACCAGCCTGGACAACACAGTGAGACCCCATCTCCAAAAAATTAAGGAAAAGAAAAATTAGCCCAGCATGGCGGCACACTCCCGTAGTCCCAGCTACTCAGGAGGCTGAGGTTGGAGGATCACTTGAGCCCAGGAGTTCAAGGCTGCAGTGAGCTACAATCGCAACGCTGCACTCCAGGCTGGGCAACAGAGCCAGATCTCATCTCTTAAAAATAAATGAATAAATACAATTAAAAATAAATAAATAAATAAATTCTAAAGCACCATTTTACTTGCCAAAATCTTTTGCTAACCACCAGACCCTATGTAAAGGCATGTATCTGATAATATATCCATAGACCTATCCTCCTCACATCCACTCATCCCCAACTGTGAAAGGCAATCAACTCCAAACTCTTTTAATGGCGTAAACTGTAATGGAATTAAAAATAGTTTTTGAGTAAGTACATGCAATATATATATACACACACACACACATATATGTTTATTTCTTTTCAAGTTATACAAATGTATATATTAGTACAGAAGCATAGCATAAAATAAACACAAAAGAGAAATATCAAAGGAGGTAAAAAATAAAATAAACAGTATTTTAAGTAAATATTTTATTTACTGACATAAGAAAATCTTTTTGGTCTCACTAAAATACACACATACATAGTTATTAGCATGACCAACCATCCTTGTCTGCCTAGGACTGAGGGATTTCCCAATTATTCTCTACCAAATAAATCAGCCTAATTAGTACTAAAAGATCATGACATAATTTTCACAAAAACAAGATAAACCAGAAAAGTTTCATTTTTTTAAGGAATGAATAAATAATGAATAAAACCTGTCTATCTGCTTTCCAAAAATTGCCCTTATTATTTCAGTTTTAGAGTCTCAAAACAGAAACAAATTAGTACATGGGGAATTTATCCCTTCACCCAAAGATAATGCTTTTCCACACCCTGAAGTTGAGGATGAAGTTCATGACAGTCAGTGGATAAGGAGTAGGTACCCAGCTGACATCTCACTGTCATCACTGCCCCTACTCAGGGGAATAAACAGTACTCAGCTGAATGACCTGCCAGAGATGTGAGCCCAGTAAAACAGATACAGTTCACATGGCTAGAATCCAACTAAGAAGATTACAATAAAGCAGCTAGAAATCACACTATATTCTGGCCATGAGCTACAAGGAAGAGAAAGTCAGTTACAATAAAAAAAAAAAAATCCTGGAAGTTAGATGACCTGGTTCTAATTCATTCTGCAGCTAGTGGTACTGTCACGCAGCGGTCCCCAACCTTTCTGGCACCAGGGACCGGTTTCATGGACAATAATTTTTCCATGGACCAGGGGCGGGTGTGGGGGGGTGTCTCAGGATGATTCAAGCACATTACGTTTATTGTGCACTTTATTTCTATTATTATTACATTGTAATATTTAACGAAATAATTATACAGCTCACCATAATGCAGAATCAACTGGAGCCCTGAGCTTGTTTTCCTGCAACTAGACAGTACCATCTGGGGGTGATGGGAGACACTGACTGATCTGACAGGAGGCAGAACACAGGTGGTGATTCGAGTGATAGGGAGTGGCTGTAAACAGAAATGAAGCTTCGCTTGCTCCGCCACTCACCTCCTGCTGTGCAGCCCAGTTCCTAACTGGCCATGGATGGGTACCAGTCCGCAGCCCTGGGGGTTGGGGCAAGTAACTTCTCTAGGCATCTCAGCGTCTCAACAAATAAAAGGAGGGGACTGGATTAGATGATTTTAAAGATGCCTTTTCAGATATTTGATTATGACTTATAAAAGCAGCTATAATCCTTAAATCCTAAGGACTCTGAATGAGGTAACACTATTATAAGAATATATTAATTCTTACCGAGAAAACTGAGGAAAAATCATGAAATTAAGAGAGAGAAACAAATTTTCTAAAATGGGTAACAGAATGAAATAAATGAATAAAAACAATTAAAGGAAGGAAAATAAACCTACAATTTAACCCTGGTCTCACAGGTAAAAGTAATTTCCAAGAAAAATTCCATTGTCCCTTAAAGAATTTTTTTTTAAAAGGCTGGAAATATTATCACAGGATTTTATATTATTCTTTTTCAGTATGTTGAACAAGTCTACCTTTGAATCCAAAATACCTGTTTTCAATTTTTCAAGCCCTGATTAAGAACACAGGGGAAGTACTGATTAAGTTTTAATTAAAGAGATTCTGAAAAAGAAGCAAAGGGGATAAGTTTGATTATCATCCGTAACAGAGAGCCTGTTGGGCCTCACCCAGAACACAAGGCCCACAGGAGATCTGCTCACAAAACATCCAGGAATCCATAAAGAAAGGACAAAGAGACATTTCTTTAATGCTATGTGAGTGTCTTCTTGGATGCTGAGTTGCTTTCAGTACTTACACTGGCTACAAACTCTAATGTGGTTAAATTATTCTGGATGCTGTGGTTAAGTAATTGCTGTGGTCTTGGGAGCTACTTTTTTTTTTTATTAGCTATGGTTTTTTGAACGTTTTCCTACCTCAGGTAATTGACATTACTTTGGAATGGACACTGTGTGACTACTGCTTAGTCTAAGAAGGCCCTGGGTGACTTGCTGTCCCCAAAAGAAAGTTTCCTTTTTCCCTTCAAAGCACGTATTTGATTATACTTTTATAGGCTAGGTATTACTATAATACCCAAGAATTTCTCCTAACTGGAATTCGAGTGAATAGCAGGCTATAACCCTAACATACACTCAAGTCAGCTAACCTTGCACCACACAGTACATGCAAACACAGACATTATACTGTTTATGTCATTCTTAACCAATATTTGTTAAGACTGATTTGCCCACTGTCCAAGAGGGGGAAAAGTTCAGAAGTTTGGCCACGATCAGTCATTTAAGGCAATCAGAGAGTCATAAACACATGTAAATTATCCTTACTCTTCAATTTCTAATAGCTCTAAACTTTACAACTCTATGATTTTATCCACCTGTTTTCAAAGGAAGAAATGAATTCAATTACTGGCTCTGAAGAAGCCAAAGTGATAGGTAAATCAAAATATCAAACAAACACCTAAGACAACAGATTTCCTAGCAGTGATAATTCTTCTCATGGCTTGCTTGATTTTGGCATCCATTTCCCCACCCCCTTATTATCATACTTATATTATCTATAGGTATTAATCATTCAATCAATAAATATTTACTGAGTGCCTAATACGTGCCAGGCACTGTTCTAGTTGCTTGGAATATATCAGTGAATAAAACAGAAAAAAAATGAGTGGTATTTACTTTTCAATGAGGAAAGGATACAATAAACAACATACCTAATAAATTACTAAATAATTTGTACATTAAAAAGATGACATAGAAAAAAAGAAAATGTAGAACAGAATAAGGAGATGGGAAGTATGGGATTGGGGGCAGTGTGAAATAGTAAAACATATATTTACTAATTTTTGATGTGTGAAAAGAAATAGCTTTTAAGAAATGGGAAGAAAAATATAAATTAGAAAATTTTATAAAAATTAAGACTCACCTAGGAAAGCCCATCCAGAATTATTAGAAAACAAAGCATGAAAATGTGCATCAGAGGAAGTTTACAAACATTGCAATGTATCTATATGAACTTCTTTTAACAATTCATAGGGCATTTTTTCTCATACATTTTATATTCCTAAGAAGCAAATATCCCCATCTTCAAACTCTAATGGATAGCAGCATAAAGTAAAATGATTACAACACTCCCTATCTGAGGAACAGGAAAGATAATGAAGTATCATAATCACTGAATGTTAGGTCAAGGAAGAACCTCAAAGATTATTTAGTCCATTCATCTTGTTTTAAACAGATGGAAAATAAAGGTCAGAGACATTAAATAACCATCTCAAGGTCACAAATCCAGTTAGAGGCAAAAGCTAGGACTGACTTTTAACTCATCCAGAAGTTTTTGTATGATATCATGCTAAATGCACCAAAACTGTAACAAATTAGACAAATTAACCTTAAATGATCATTTACCAAAGATCGAGATTAACAAATTAATATAAAGGGTACCTGGTTCAATTACCTTGTATAGTTAAATAATTCTTAAGTCTTTTAGAGAGAAAAGGAATAACTTGAAGAAAGTTATTTTAGTACCTTAGGCCCCCCAAACATTCAGTAACTGTAGGGCTTTACTATGTTATTTTTGCTGAAATTTAGTCAAAAAACTAACTTTCTATAACATTGGAAATAGATGTACTATAATCACAATAACATACTCATAGAGAACTTTTCTCACCTATTATTTTTTTACTTTACTGCTTCTGATTAACTTTTTTTTAATTTCAAAATATGAAAGGGGTACAAGTGTTTTTGTTACATAGGTGAATTGTATAATGCTGAAGTCAGGGATTTTAGTGTGACTGTCACCGGAATAGTGTTCATTGTACCTGACAGGTAAGTTTTTATCCCTCACACCCCTCCCACTCTCCCCCTTTCTTAGTTTCCAATGTCCTTAACACCTCTTTTTACCTGTGTGTACCCACTGTTTAGCTCCCACTTATTTGTGAGAACATGTGGTGTTTGTTTTTCCATTCCTAAGTTTCTTCACTTAAGATAGTGGTCTCCCAGTTCCATCCAATTTGCTGCAAATGACATTATTTCATTCCTTTCTATGGCTGAGTAGTACTCCATGGTATATCACATTTCTTTATCCACTCATCAATTGATGGACACTTAGGTTGTTTCCATATCTTTCCACCTGTGATTTGTGCTGCGATAAACATTCCAGTATACGTGTCTTTTTCATAAATTGACTTCTTTTCCTTTGGGTAGCCACCCAGTTGTGGGACTGCTGTATAAAATGGTAGGTCTACTTTTATTTCTTTGAGGAGTCTCTATACTATTTTCCACAGAGACTATACTAACTTGCAGTCTCACCAACAGTGTATAAGTTGCTTTTTCACTGCCTCCACACCAGCGTCTATTGTTTTTTGACTTTTTAGTAACGGCCATTCTGACAGGGGTAAGATGATTTCTCACTGTGGTCTTAATTTGCATTTCCCTGATGTTACTAGTCATGTTGAGTATTTTTTCATATGTTTTTTGGCCATTTGTCTATCTTCTTCTGAAAAAAAATTTTATTCCTATCTTTTGCTCACTTTTTGATGGGGTTGTTTGATTTTTTTCTTGCTGATTGGTTTGACTTCTTTATAGATTTTGGATATTAGACCTTTTGTTGGATGTTTAGTTTGCAAATATATTCTCCCATTCTGTAGGTTGTCTATTTGTCTGTTGATTACTTCCTCTGCTGTGCAGAAGCTTTTTAATTTAATTAAGTCCCATTTATTTATTTTTGTTGTTGCTGTATTTGCCTTTGGGGTCTTAGTCATAAATTCTTTGCCTAGGCCGATGTCTAGAAGAGTTTTTCCTACGTTTTCTTCTAGAATTTTTATGGTTTCATGACTTACATTTAAGTCTTCAATCCATCTTAAATTAATTTTTGTATATGGCAAGAGAAAGGGATCCTGTTTCATTCTTCTGCACGTGGCTATCGAATTTTCCCAGCACCATTTATTGAATAGGCTTTCCCCAGCATATGTTTTTTCTGCTTTGTTGAAAATCAGTTGGTCACAGCTATCTGGTTTTATTTCTGGGTTCTCTATTCTGTTCCATTCATCTGTTTCTTGACTTTTACAACATTACCATGCTGTTTTGGTTATGATAGCCTTGCGTATAATTTTAAGTCAGGTAATATGATGCCTCCTTATTTATTCTTTTTGCTTAAGATTGCTTTGACTATTAGGACTCTTTTTGGGTTCCATATGAACTCATCCGTTATTTAAAACAAACTGTAAAGCATGCAAAAAGGGTATTTTCACCCATTTTACCTGAATCAGGAATCAGAGAGATTTAAGAAAGTTAAGAGATTTGTCTATGGCATCAGCAATAGTAAGTAATAGAATTACAAGGTATGAGATAGTCACATAGAGATGGGAGAATTTTTCATTATCAGAAATTCAGAAAATTGTCCATACAAAATGGATGTAAATGTGGCTTACTGTACCAGCAATTTTCATATTGACAGTGTCCATAAAAAAAGTATTCTGTAGTTTTTGTAGACTTTTGGAAATGACTTGTATTTTATTCTTCTCTACATTTGCAATGCATGTTACTGTATTGGACAGTCTGAGAGTTTCTGCAGGAAATAACCTTTTGATTTTCGATGTATTTACTGTGTATGTAATCATTTTTCTAAGCCCACTTATTATATAGTATTGAAAATCAACTTAGGAAACACTGACTTAAGCAAAAGGACTCCCAAATAGCTTAAGGACTTTGGTGATAAGATTCCAAATAAGCCGCAGCCTAAGATGTTAGAACTTTAAAGCCAAGTTCTTCAGTTTTAAGCAATGAGATGATAATGGTGATAATAGCAAACATTTGGAACTTTTTAAAAGGTCATTTACTCATTCAACATATATTTATTGTGGGTCTACATCATATCAGGCACTGAATTTTATACTAGCTGAGAATTTTAAAAGTTCCTGCAAACTAAGGAAATGACTGATCTTTCTGCAGCCATGGTAATAAGCAGCCAATAGAATCAATTTTAAAACTCTTCAAGGGATTACCAAACAATGGCAGCTCCTCACTGCCAAAAGTCAATCTTTTGGAACAAACTCATTCCAATAAACAAACCTCTGAGTGCCAAACAATCAACAGTCTCATCAGAGTAACCTCTCTTCTACAGATTATGTCAACCTCCAGAACACCACCAATCCATGAACTCCATGCTTGATCAGCAGTCTTCCCTGCTGAGAAACTATGCTTGACCAGCATATACCTCTCCTTCATGATAAGAAGCAAAAAATACATTTTTCAGATACTGAATGATGGTCTCATTATTTGACACAGTGACAGTGTTTGAGAAGTCTGCTTTCACAAACCTATCAGCCTAACCTCCCCTCCTCTCTTTTTTCCCTCTTAAATTTTTATTCTGAAAGATTTCTAACCAACAGAAAAATTAAAATAACACTACAATGAACACCTATAAATCCTTCACCTAGAATCACCAATTGTTAACATTCTGGCACATTCGTTCTCCCTCTCTCTCAAAACATTTATACCTACACACCCACACACATGTATCTTTATATCTAGTTATCTTTAAACAGCAACATTTACTAAGTGCTTTACATGTGCCAGGTAAACTTAGATGTATTATGTTAAAGAGAACTTAATCAATTTGAATTTCTTTACATTTACCTAGAAGAAGCTGATTGATTTAAGTCATATTTAGCTGTTAAAACTTCCTTAGTTTGTTTTTCCTTCCCAGGCCTCCAATTTATAGAAACACTTCATCCAGAATCTTTTCTAATCTTTTTTCTCCAAAGTACTATTGTCTATAATGTGTAGAACTAAAACTAGGTTGTAAGTTCTAAATCAAGCCATTAACCATACTCCCAAGACTATAATTACCTATAATGTTCTAAGATAAGAAAAACTGGTTTGGGCAAAAATTACTTAGCATTGGAGAAATGTACAAAAAGATCTTTTTGGTAGTAAATTGGTAGAAGCATACTAAGTACAAATTTGGAGACACAGATTCCATAGATTTTTAAAGCAGAAATTAAGATTTCTACAATCAATCATTTAAACTTATACATAGTTTTAACAATATTACCCTAAGATGTGCTAAGAGGGTACCCCAACCTGAGCCTGAACGTCACAAACCCAACAAAAATCAATATTCATCACTGACGGGCACAGCATGACCCATAACCCAAAATATCCCCATTCTCATGACTAACACCATATAGGCCCTAGGGAAAAACTAAACAATTCTCAAAACAAAAGGCAACTACATCAGAATGCTATGAAGGTTTGCAGGTTGTGCTCCTACTGACAAAGGAAACACACACTGCTCTGGAGAATGGGGAGAATTAAGTGATAGAAATGCTTAGGTTCTCAAACCTTCCTCTCAGACAGCATAGATGCAAAAGATTCTTGCATTACAAAGTACCATTTTCAAACAGTGCCAACTGTCCATTTTCTTGCTTCTCTTCCTGTTTTGATCTGTGATTTTAGGGATACTTATACATATATATAAGTATGACATATACATATGGTACCTGGTACTCCCTTTACATTCTTATCCTGTGCCCTGCAAATTTTGGGGGTGGGCTTCAGCGAAACCTGCATCAGATTATGGCTCAAGTAAAATCTCATTTCTAGCATAGTTTTTTTTCTTTTTTGTAACTGAAAAGAATACTGTGTGCTTGTAAGTTCTGGGTTGAAAACATTAAGAACCAATGACCCTAAATAAAACAAAACAAAACAAAAAGAACATCTTTCCCATTTAAAATGATTTCCAGTAAAAAAAAGTCCAAAGTTGTATTACTGTTTACATTAAAAGTTTCCATTTTCAGTTGTATAGTTGTATTTCATCTTTTTTAAAAAAATGTTTTGAAAAAGGAGACTCGCACAGACTGTTGCCCAAATTTTCAAAGAGATCCAAATATGATCTCTCAAAATATGAACTGACAAGCTTCTGTATGCCTCTGAACTCAGATTTGTGCATTTCATTATCACCTAGATGCCCAAATTTAAATTTCAGGACAGCTTATCAAGCACAGTAACTGAAAACTTGCACTAAACTCAGAAGTGTGCAAGAAGTAAATATCCATTGGGAAAAAGAAAATCCTGATTTACAGGGTGGCCCATTTAAAACAGTTCCCATTTAATAATGTGGCTGTGTATAGGGCCTCTTTTAAATGGGCCACCCTGTATGAAGCTTAAGTCCAAGATAAAAAATGTCCTCCCTTGAGAATTTTTAAAAACCAAAAATACTGTAGGTTTAGTGGTTATTTTTAAGGTTTTAGATGGTTTCTTTGGACTCCTTTAGAACTGAAAAGAGATGGATACACATTTAAAAAATGAAATGTTACAACCACACATCTGTAATGAGAACCAGTGCCAGTGGATATTTTTAAAGCAAATTAAAACGGTCAATTTTTTTTAAACTTAGGCAAACAGCTGCTATACACACAGTGCACAGTAACTACTTTTCAGCAAAAGTTCAGAAGGAATTTCCTAATGAAGATTTATAGGATATTATGGGATTGATAATTAAAGGTTCCCCGAAAAAGATATGAATGATAGCGTCAGAGATGTAAGGGGTTAAGGGTATGGAACATGCCTGTTCTCTAAGGGACGGTCCTGAATTTAGAATAAAAGATACACAATAGTTATCACAAAGGGAAATTAGGATGAAATAGGTATGGAGCAAAGCTTTATTGTATATCTTTTCTCTACTGACTTCAAAGTGTTTTTGTAAGATTCCATAATGATTTCTAATGTTTAAACACCTCTGTAATTTAGTTCCTTCTTTAAAAAGGAGGAAGAAAGATTGTGAGGAGAGAAAAGGGAAAAGGATTACCTAAAAAAAATTACATTGATAAAAGAGATTATGGGCTCCAAAAATGCTTACTTCTGTTCTGTACCTGACTTGAATAATGCTGTTCTCCCTTCAAAAAAAATTATTTTTATTTAATAATAATAAAAAGAATAACAAATATAAACATTGCCATCATACTCTCTGTGCCAAGTACTCTTCCTAAGCACTTGACATCATTAAATAATTTAATCCCCATAACAATACTATGAGGTAGATACTGTTACTTCCACTTTACAGATAAGGAAAATGAAGGACTAAGAGATTAAGTAATTTGCCCAAGGCCACAAGTATAGTAAAATTGCCTGTTGTGATTCAAACTAAGACTCTGATTCCTGAGTCATCAGTGCTCTCAAGTATGTACTGGTAATATTGTGTTTTCTTTTTTTTTGAGACAGGGTCTTGCTCTGTCTCCCGGCTAGAGCGCAGGGGAGTCATCAGATCTAACTATAACCTTAAACTTCTAGACTGGAGTGATCCTCCTGCCTCAGCCTCCCAAGTAGCTGGGACTACAAGAGCGTGCCACTACATCCAGCTAATTTTTCTATTTTTTGTAGAGACAGGGTCTTGCTCTTGCTCAGGTTGGTTTCAAACTCCTGGCCTCAAGTGATCCTCCTGCTCCCAAAGTCCTAGGATTATAGGCGTAAGCCACCATGCCCAGTCATTTTCTTTTTTTCTTGACCTAGCTACGAAGTTATCAATTTTTTGATGTTCTCAAAGAAGGAGCTTTTATTTTCACTGACTTTTCCCTACTATCTACCTTCACTGATTGCTACACTTATGTTTTTTATTTCCTGTTTTTACTTACTTCGGTTCAATTTGCACTTTTTCCATCTTCTTAAGGTAGAAGAAATACTGATTTTCAATCTTTTTCTTTTCTTTTCTAATGTAAGCATTTGGAGCTATAAATTTCCCGGTAAGCACTGCTGTAGATTCATTTCATAAATTCTGATATGTTGTGTTTATCATCATGTAGATTTTTTAATTTCTTTCTTCTGTTTTGTCAATTTTGCTTTGAGTATTTTGAAGCTCTCTTATTAGGTTCACATATATTTATAGCATTATTGTTTCTTCTTGATGAACTGACCCTTTTATCTTTATACCCCTCTTTATCTCTGATAATGTTTCTTATCCTGAAGTCTGTTCTGTCAGACATTAATATAGCCATACCAGCTTGTCCAATTCTTGTGAGTGGGCTTTGAATGCCTACGGAAATCAAATGAGTTTTCTTAATGAAAAAGTCACAAAAAGTATCTCATAAGCTGAAACAAACTATCTTAGAAAATACAACCATTCACAAGAGTCCAGTCTACTATGGAACTAAAAGATGGTTGTTTTCTATTAAAAGATTCTTTATCACATTTCACTATATACTTATGACAAATTTATAATTTCATTGACTTCTCTAGTAAGCAAAAGTTAAAAAAAAAAGAAAAGGACAAACACTTTTCATACATGCATAAATGACTTGAATGTAGGAACTGCAGCTGCCTTATCAATTTTTACAGGGAAAAGAATATTAATAGGGCTCACTTAAATTACCCTCTACTCAAAGACTCCGACATGGTATTACACTGGACAAAACCCTTCAAATTCATTCTCTTTGCGTTGTTATAAAAAATGCTATGTAAAAGACAACATACTTATACTAATGTATGCTCTAAACAGGATTTTTGGTAGATAAGGAAGTTTTAGTTTGGCAAGCTGGACAATGGTGCTCAATGACGAAAAAGGCTTAGTATGGAATACCGAAGATCTGGAATCAAGTCCTTGCTCAGCAAATTTTTAGTTATGTGGCTTTGCATTTCAAATTCTTGGTTTCCTTGTGTAGATATTTAAGCAATAATTTCATCTTTACAATAAGGAGAATTGAACTACTAAAGACTACTTATTGAAAGCTTACCATGTCCTAGACCAGCATGGACCAAATATCAGCCACTTGACTACCACCTTCACAAGTTGTGCTGGTTTTTGGTACTAGTTAGGCTGTTATTTATTATTTTCTGTAAGTCAATATATGTTTTTACTTTAATAAATTTGTTTTTCTTATTATATTTTTTACTTTTTAGAACTAGTCAAGTGCAGTAGTGAGAAGGGGGAAACAGGAGAACAAGGAGTTCAACTGTAACTGACTGAACATTCAATTGAGATAACCCACTACCTTTGGACCAGTCATAAATTTATTTTAAAAGAAACTTTCTCACACCTAACGGGTACAATGCACACTATCTGGGTGATGGGCACACTTATAACGTTAACTCAAACTGTACAAAAGCAATACATGCAACCAAAATGTTTGTACCCCCGTAATGTTCTGAAATAAAAAAAAAAAAGAAAGAAACTTTCTATCATTAAAATCTACCACAGAAATGAATATTATATGCCAGAAAGGAAAGATGTCTACTACTGATGGAAATTTAAAAATCATTCCATCAGTTAATTAATCAGATATTCTCTTTTGGGGGAATTGTGAATGGGATCAGGAAGGGATGGAGTGGACCAAAGGAAAAAAATGAGAAATAAATGGAAAGGAGTCAAGACACCAAAAAAGATAGTGTTAAGAACGGAGTAACGGTTTTTAAGAGATATCCGCTCATGAAGTGGCACAAGATGAATAAGTGAGGTGATCAGAGAGCATCCTAAAGATTATTTTTTTAAATTTTATTGAGATATAATTAACATACCATAAAATTCCCCCATTTAAAGTATACATATTCACCAGTTGTGAAACCATCACCATAATCTAATTTTAAACATTTTCATCACCTCCAAAAGAAATTCCCTATCCATTAGCAGTTATTCCCCACTCCCACCCCCTCTACCAAGCACTAATCAACTTTCTGTCTCTAAAGATTTGCATAGTCTGGATATTTTATAACGGAACTATATAATATGTGGGCTTTGTATCTGCTCTCTTTCACTTAGCATGATGTTTTCAAGGTTCATCCATATTGTGACATGTTATCAGTATATGTCATTCTTTTTATATCCCACTGTATGAATATACAATGTTTTATTTATAGTAAAATTCAGCTGATAGACCTTTGGACTGTTTTCTACTTTTTGGTTATTATGAATAATGCTGCTAAGAACATGCGTGTGTAAGTTTATTCCTGTCCTTTTTGAGGCCTAGTTCTGTAGCTGCTGGGATGGTGGGCCCATATGCCCATACTTACTACTTCATTATTTCATCTGTAGTAATTTTTTTTTTCTTTTTTGCAGCACAGAGTGTCAAGCAATCATCTGTAGTAATTTGATAGTATCCCTATCTTTTAATGTGAAAGAGCCTCAATAGTGGAAATATATCTACATGAAAAAAAGAAATTTAAAAACAGTTTTAAGTACCATGAAAGAATAGTAGACTAAGAATCAAGAATCTCAGGTATCTTCTCAAAACTGTTACTATTGTAAAAGTAAAAATAAAAATGTAGAGATATCTCTAAATTTAACATTTTATTTGGTAAGAAAGAATTGCAGGCCAGGTGTGGTGGCTCATACCCGGAATCCCAGCGCTTTGGGAGGCTAGGCAGAAGGATCACTTGAAGCCAGGAGTTCAAGACTAGCCTGGGCAACACAGCAAAACGGTATCTCTACCAAAAAAAAAAAGAAAATAGCTGGGAGTGGTGGCACATGCCTGTAGGAAGTCCTAGCTACTTTGGAGGCTGAGGTAGGAGGATCCCTTGAGCCCAGGAGTTGGAGGTTACAGTGAGCTATGATCGAGCCACTGCTGTCCAGCCTAGGCAACAGAGCAAGACCTTGTGTGTTTAAAAAAAAAAAAAAAAGAAAGAAAGAATTGCAGTTCTGGGCATATACTCAGACTAGGTAGTCTTCACTATACCCGAAGAATGAGGAAAATGTTAGAGATTTTTATAAAAAGGAGAAATGTTACATATTGCTTTTCAAGAAAGTTCACTGGCAGAGTTGCAGCAAGTTATCTCAGCAGCTATAGATAAAACTGGTCTCAGATTACAAGAGGCAGTTTCACTGCAGTGAATAACATTCTTGGAGCAATGTTTTGTACTCTGAGTGCTTTTTCCCCTCGACTCTGATTTTGTACTCACTCAACTCTGATTTAGTTTGTTATGACAAGAATGACCCAATTCATATGATCAACTTTTATACTATCATCTCCATTATCCTGATTAGGTCACTCTCCCTGCAAAGACCTCAGTTTCCTCAACTGTAAATGAAGGATCTTGGGCTAAACTATAATGAAGGTTGCTTTATGTTTTAAAGTATTATGATTTAAAGTTAATGCCTCACCGTTCCAGGTATAGTGAAATAAGGCAACAGAGAGAAAAATTTTATGAGTTTCTTTCCTCAATGTTCTACCTGATTCACGCATGATTCACAAAGTACAATAAACTTTGCACACTTTGAATTATAAAGAATTAGGAATCTATTCTTTCTCTAAAAACATATCTTATCTAGGATTCAGCATAACCTAATATATTCCCAAGCCTGTATTTAACCACTGTACCTCAAGTATACATGGGTCTCTAATAACATGGTCAAAATAAAAACACACAAATTAACATCCCACATGTCCGTTCTGATAAAAGAAGCCATCAAAGTCAAATTGTTACATATAAACTAAAACCACAAATGGTTTTTTTAAACTTCAGAGTTTTGTTTTATCAAAAAGTTAACTTTGAAAGTAAGAAACAATCTAGGTATTTGAGTCATAAAACTAAACTGGAATAAATGAATAGGGAACTCAAATATTCACTACACACTGGTCACAGAAATTAGTTTATCACAAATATATGTGAAGATAAAGTGGCTTTCTAATAATTACAATAAGTTTCAACTGCAGTGAAATATAAAATGTTATTTCTTAAGCACTGGGCGTGATAGCATTTCTGCTTATTATAATCCTATAGGAGGTAACCAACAGATGTTTTTCCTATTAAGAAAGATGTTTATTATATTTTATTTACTTTATCCTCCTATTGATTCTAATTTTGTTAGTAATAATATATTTAATTTGTCAAAAAGTATTAACATAAAGCACTTTCAGTCACCTCATGTGGTATTTCTCAATAGTTTTTTGAGAGGGAGATGGTATATATTGTCTTTTTATTTCTTATATGTGGTACTTAAAGCTCAGAGAAGTAAAAGTGACTTGGCCAAGATAATTTGCCTAATAAGAGTTAAAACAAGAATACAGGTCTTTCGATTACTACTTTCAGGTGCTTTCCATTAATAAATGAATAACAATATTTATTAAATGCCTAAGCCTTAGTTTTCTCATTGAAAAACAAACCAACCACCCACCCTGCCTATCTTACAGGACTTGTATAAAGTTCAAACTGCTTTGTAACATGCTGAGTGCTCTACAAAAATAAACTTCCACCATTATGACAAGTACCCATTGTTTGAGGACAAACAACAATGAATTAAAAAATTACATTTTTTAGCTAATAAAAACCCACTAGGAAAGAAAAACAATAAATTAAAATTTAAAAAGACCAAAAATTACATTTTACCCAAAAAAGCACTTATTTCTCAAAACATTATATTTTAGAAGAGTTAAGTCAATTTACTTCCCACCTAAAATACTTGCCACAGCTGATGCAGGTGTTTTCTAAAATATTCCTCTGAAAGTTCATTTTGGTACTTACAGTTAAGAGCAACATTGAAAAATCAAATTTTCAATGACACAACAAAAATAAGAAACACAAAGCTTACACAGTATTTAACAGTGAAACCTAAGAACAATTCCATTAAAATCAGAACGAGACACAGACACCTGCTATTACCACTACTATTCACCATTGTAACAAGAGGTTCTAATCAACAAAATATGATTGATAAAAAACAAGAAATTAGAGACAAAACTGTCAATAATCTATAATTTTCATGTCATAAATTATTCTACTTTAAGGGAGAAAGAATATGAGTCAACTGATAAGTATCATTAATAAAAAGAACTAAAAATTAGGCAGGAGGCCAGATACATAAATAACCAAATTAGAGCTTTCTTACTTATCATCAAGGAACAATTAAAAAGTATATAGAAAACAAAACTCATTCACAACAACTAGCAACTTTCCAAGAAATGTATAAGTGCTACATGAAGAAACTTTACTAAACAAAAAAATACCGTATTTCTAAGTACACAGACTCATTATTATAAAGATACTGATTATCACAAAGTTAATGCATAAATTTAATACAATCTCATCTGGCATAAATATAGATTTTAAAACTAATCTGGAAGAGCAAATGCATAAAACTAGCTAAGAAACTGAAAAAGAACTATGCGGAAGGTACCATCTTATAAGATATCAAAATAAATTGTATTTAAGAGAGTGTAATATTGAGGAATAGACAAATACTTTGCAGTAAACTATCACAGCATTAAGCACAAATACTTTGTAGCACTTATAAAAAGTAGCAATTTTACATGATGTATATACAGCATTCATTTATGGCTATCTCACCTATTAAGGCATTCCTTACTTGGTAACATATTGCCCAATACATACTAAGTACTCAAGACATATTTGCTCAGTAAATGAACAAATGAATGAAACAAAATAGAATATAGCAACAAAACTTTTACATTATACATAAGCATAACATGTGACATCTCAAATCAATGAGGAAAGAATGGATTATTCAATTACTGGTATTAAAAAAGTGACTAGCAATTTGGGGGGGAGGAGTTAGCCCTCTATTTCGTGTCATATATAAAAATATCTTCAGATTGATGGAAGGCCTACATTTCAATGTAAGAACATGGAAAAAGAAGAAAATCTAGTATTATTAATGCTTTACTTTTAACTATTATAATCTAGCTAAGCATAAAAAATATTATTCCCAAAAAGCAATGTGAATAGAGAAGAACAGGTAAATTACAGCTTAAATATTATTTCATTGTAATTATAGTGACCAGACATTTCAGGCTGGTTGGAAAAATGTTGGGTTTACAATAGTCCCCCCCTTATTCATGTGGGATCCATTTCAAGCCCTGAAACCATGGATAGCACCAAACCCTATATACACTATGTTATTTTCCTATAAATACATACCTATGATAAAGTTTAATGTATAAATTAGCCACATGAGAGATTAACAATAAATAATAAAACAGAATAATAATACAAATACTCAGAACGGTGCACAACTAATGAGTCGTTTATTTCTGAAATTTTCCATTTATTTAATAATATTTTCAGACTGCAATTTATCACAAATATTCAAAACTGTGGAAACCAAGGCCAGAAATAAGGGGGTACTACTTTATTTTCTTACCCCAGGAACTGGCAATTCCAAATCTCCTCTAAAACTATATCTCTGCATTCTCTGGAAGCACTACAAACTGAGGGGAAGTAAGTTTGTTTCTTCAGGCTATTTGCAAACTTCTTATCAACCATGATATATATAATCGTCTGACAGAGAATATAATATGGCCTTTTTCAGTTCTATTTTCCCTTTCAAAATTGCTGCAAACAATGACTTCAAACCTACTTTTAAACATTTTCCTTATTACATGATAGCTTCCCTAGTCCAAAGCCCAGACAACAAAATAAGTGACAGGATAGAATAGAAAATCTCTTTTTGCTGTCTTACATTTTTCTTTGACCACTGGACCTTTACTGAGACCAACGCATTTTCCATATTATATTATCATAAGTAGAGTAAGTTAAATTTTGATTGTAATTTTTAGTAATTATTCTACAAAAGGCTTAGCAGATTATCATTTCATCATTTTTACTGGTGTTTATTCATGGGGAAAAAAATATACCCAAATATGCCAGTGCATTATGCTTTAGAAGAAGCCAGTGGAAAACAATGCATCTGAATTTATGAAAGTAAATTTAGGAAGTGATTCTTTTCTTATAGAAATTTACCTTGCAAAATGATTCATCACTGGTTGCCTAGAAGTGTTGGTCTAGACATTAACAGAACTACAACAATAATAGAAATGATCTAATTCAATCCTCATAACATGTATATGAGGTGGTACTATTATTATCATCACTTCCTTTTCAAAAAAAGAAAACTAAGATTCGCATAGATCACATGATTTATGCAAGAACACAAAGGTAGTGTTTGAATCTAGGTCTGTCTAAGTACACATCCTGAGCTCTTAACCAGTACAAATATTGCCTCCCACGAATAGAATAATAAAGGGGTAAAGAAGGAGAGTAATCTTTTAAGAGCAAACATACACACACACAAAATTAACAGTTATAACCTTGACCTGCTTTCTTTATGCCCGATTTTACTTAATTACTGAGCCTAGTCAGGACACACTAAAAATGAGGTGGCAGTGTCAAAGTTCTAAACTTGAGGAATAAATCACTCCACACAAAGTTTGTTTTTGTTTTTGTTTGAGACACGGTCTCGCTCTGTTACCCACACTAGAGTGCAGTGGCATCATCACAGCTCACTGCAACCTCAAACTCCTGGGCTCAAGCAATCCTCCTGCCCCAGCCTCTCAAGTAGCTAGGACTACAGGCATGTACCACCACACCTGGCTAATTTTTAAAATCCTTTATAGAGACAGGGTCTTGCTTTGTTGCTCAGGCTGGTCTTTAACTCCTGGCCTCAAGCGATCCTCCTGCCTTGGCCTCTCAAAATGCTAGGATTACAGGCATGAACCACCACGCCCAGCCAAAGTTCGTTTCTAATACCCCAAACCACTTGTTCAGACCTCCAACGAAGATAGTTTCTTGCAGTCCTATCTTCAAAAAAGTATTTTGAAAGATGAATCAATCAAGTTCTTTCATTCCCCAGTAGAAATGTTCTTTCAATATTCAGGGAATGGGAGGGGATAGCCAAGCAAACCTGAACATCTGATTATCTTTCATATTTGAATCATTTTAGGTCAGAAAAAAAACTGCATTAGATACTTAGTTAAAATACTGAACCAGATCCACTCCTGCTTGATCGGAAGACAACAAATCCTTTGCCACTCCTCCAAAATATAAAGCTTGACAAAACTGTCAAATACAACCATTTCAGCACTCAGAAAATCAACCATAGGCTTACAACAAACTGAGAATTGGTTATTCATGAAAACCACTGAACTTTGGGTAAGAACAGCACGAGTTTGTGGAGGTTTTTTCTGGGACTTCTGACAATCTCCCAGATGTGTACATAAAGTAGTTCAACCAGGACAAGGCAGGATGTGATAACAGAAAATTTTGCCGCTGCTGCCAAAGAGGGAATCACTTTATTTAAAGTGTAGTCAGTTAAAGTGCTGAGGTTAGTCACACATGAATAGGAAGGACCAATACCTCCGCCAGCCTAAAGTAGTAGGGGTTTTCAGGAAAACAACAGATTAGCAGTGCAATGGACTGAATATTTGCTTCCCCACCCCAAAGTTCGTATGTTGAATTTCAAACCCCCAATGTGATGGTATTAGGAGGTGGGGCCTTTGGGAGGTAATCTCATGAATGGTATTACTGCCTATCTTAGCCAGTTTCGTGTTTCTATAACAGAATACCTGAGACTGAGTAATTTATAAAGAACAGAGATTTATTTCTTACAGTTCTGGAGACTGGGAAGTCCAAGGTTAAGAGGCTGGAATCTGGCAAGGGCTTACTTGCTGTGTCATCCTACCACAAAAGGCAGAAGGGCAAGAGAGTGCAAGATCGCAAGGGGAGACCAAACTCCCTTTTATAACAAGGCCACTCTCCTGATAACTAACCCACTCCCATGATTTAACAATATTGATCCATTCACGAGGGCAGAGCCTTCATGAACTAATCGCCCCTTATTAGGCCCAATCACTCAATATGGTTGCACCGGGAATTAAGTTTCCAACACATGAATTTTGAGGGACATATCCAAACCTTAGCATTCTGCCTCTGACCCCCAAATTCATGTCCTTCTCACAATGCAAAATACATTCATTCCATCCCAATAATACCAAAGTCTTAATTCAGTATAAACTCAAAATTCAAAGTTCAAAGTCCAAAGTCTCACCTCAATCACATATGGGTGAGACTCAAGCCATGATTCACTCTGAGGCAAATTCCTTTCCAGCTGTGAGCCTATGAAATTAACCAGCGCTTCCAAAATACTATCCTGGGAGCCAGGTACCCTGTAGTCCCGGATACTTGCGAAACTGAAGCAGGAGGATCCCTTTGAGGCCAAGAGTTCAAGGTTGTGGTGAGCTATGATCTTGCCAAAATACAATGGTGGGACAGGCATATGATAGACATTCCCATTCCAAAAGGGAGAAACAAGTAAGAAAAAAGGGGTAACCAGTCCCAAGTAAGTCCAAAACTCAACAGGGAAAACAACATTAAGTCTTCAAGCTGGAGAATAATCTTCTTTGATTCCATGTCCCACATCCTGAGCACACAGGGGCAAAGGTTGGGCCCCCAATGCCTCAGGCAGTCCTGCCCCTAAGGCATTGCTGGGCTCAGGTCACCCAGCAGCTCTCCCAGGATGAAATGACATGCTTGTAGCTCTGCAACTATAGGATCTTGAAGGCATCCTCACTCCCAAGGCTTCACTAGGAATTACCCTACGGGGACTCTGCAATGGCCTCATTCCCATGGCTCCCCTAGGCACTGCCCTGGTGGGGACTCTCCTGGAAGCTCTGCCCCTGCAGCAAGTTTCTGCCTGGACCCCAGGCTGTTCACTACATCTTTTGAAATCTAGGTAGAGGCCATCATGGACCTAAAGTTCTTACATTTTGTGCACCTGCAGAATTAGTACCATGTAGATGCCATCAAGATGTACAGGTTGTACGTTCCAGACCAGCAGCATAAGCCACACCTGGGCCTGCCTGAGCCAAGGCTGGGGTGGCCAAGGAGCACTGAGCCAGAATTTGGGGAGCAGAGTCTCAAGGTGGTACAGGGCGCCAAAGACTGAGATCGCACTGGCACCTCTCTGGAAACCTTGTCCTCAAGGTGTTAGCTTGTCTCAAAGATCTCTGAAATGCCTTTGGTGTGATTCTCCCATTGACTTGGTGAATAATATCTGGTTCCCTTCTATAAATACTAATCTCTTTAGCAAAAGGTCACTTGGCCAGGCCCTTGGTCTGCTCTCTTAAAGATGCCTTTTCACTCTTTACATGGCCAGGCTGTAAATTTTTCAAATTTTTAGGTTCTGTTCGTCTTTTAATTATAAACTCCATCTTTAAATCATTTCTCTCTTCTTATTTCGTACTATATGCAGTAAAAGTAGGCAAGCAGCTCCTTCAATATTTTGCTTAGAAATTTCTTCCACCAGATATACTAGTTCATCATTCTTAAATTCTACCTTTCATAAAGTCCTAGAGAATGAACACAATTCAGCCAAGTTCTCTGCCAATTTACAAGGACAGCCTTTACACCTATTCAAACCATAGCAGTGCCCTTATAAAAGAGATCACAGAGAGCCCTCTTATCCTTTCTACCATGTGAGGTTATAGAGAGAAGTTGGTGGTCTGTCACCCAAAAGAGGGCCTTCACCAGAACCAACAATGGTTGTACCCTGATCTCATACTTCAGCTTCCAGAACTATGAGAAATTGAATTCTGCTGTTAATAAGCCATCCAGTCCACAGTACTTTGTTATAGTGGCCTGAACTAAAACAGGCAGGCCAGCCAGGATTTAACAGGTAATTTTGGGGCTGGGCTCAGTGGCTCATGCCTGTAATCCCAGCACTTTGGGAGGCCAAGGCGGAAGTACTGTTTGAGGCCAGGAGTTCAAGACCAGCCTGAGCAAGAACGAGACCCCCATCTCTACAAAAAAATAGAAAAATTAGCTGGGCATGGTGGCATGAGCCTGTAGTTTCAGCTATTTGGAAGGCTGTGGCAGGAGGATTGCTTGAGCCCAGGAGTCTGAGGTTGCAGAGAGCTATGATGACGTAACAGCACTCTAGCTAACAACCCAGGTGACATAGTTAAGACCCTGTCTACAAAAAGAAACCCAAGAGATAATTCTTGGATGTGAGTCATCCACATGGGACTTGTTGAGATCACCAATTATCCTGCATTGACTGAGGCTGATACATGCACAGCAGAGACCAGAGTGGGTATAAGCCACCTATACATCCTTAGCCAACAGAATCAGAGCTCACACACAGAGGAGACGCAATAGAGCCCAGTAGAAAAGAAAAGCCAGGAAAAACTTAAAAACAGCCTGAACACTGAATGCAACACAGACCCATAAGCAGAGAGACAAAGTATTACTGACTCAAACTATTTGAGCACAATCTCTAACCAATCATTGACTGAACACAAAGTTACACAGCAACAAAAGAAACACTTAGAAAGCCAAGCCTAAAAATAAAGACAACTAAAAAAATAACCAAACAGAGACATCAGTGGCTGCACAATTTGGGTGACAGACTTAGTCTAGACAATTACCAAACAAACTAACAGTAACAACTACCCTCAGGCGAGAAAATAAAACAGAATCCATAATTGCTACAAAATATTATCTTAGTCCAATAGTCAACCAAAAAATTATAAGACATATAAAGAAACAAGAAAGTGTTATTGACTCAGGAAAAAAGGAGTCAATCAAAACTACCTATGGGTGTTCCCATATATTGGATTTAACAGATAAAGACTTCAAAGCAGTTATTTTAAGTATCTTCAAAGACCTACAGGAATTCAGGTTTAAAGAACTAAAGAAAAGTATAACAACAATGATCTACTGAATGGAATATCGAGAGACCTTTTTTTAAAGAAATAGAAATTCTGCAGTTGAAAAGTACAATAGCGAAAATCAAGAATAATTCGCTAGAGGAGCTCAACAGCAGAACTGAGCTGTCAAAAAAAAAAAAGAATCAGGGACCTTGAACATAGATTTATATAAATTATCAATTTTGAAGAGAAAAAAATGATTGAAAAATAAATTAACAGACCCTCAGAGAACATCAAGCACACCAATATATGTATAACAGAGTCTCAGAAGGAGAAAAGAGAAAAAGAGGAGGACAAAAATCTTTAAAGAAATATGGCCAAAAATATCCCAGATTTAATGGAAAACATTAATCTACACATCCAATCTCAACAAACTCTGGGCAGGACAAATTCAAAGAGACTCACACCAAAAGAGAAAATCTTAACAGTAGCAAAAGAAAAACGACTCATCCCACACCAGGGAATCACAATAAGATTAACAGCTGACTTCTCATTTAAAAAAAAAAAAAAAAAGGCAAGAAGCAATGGAATGTGTTCAAAGAGCTAAAAGAAAAAAAAAGTCAACTAATAATTCTATATACAGTAAAGCCATTTTTTTAAAATAAAGAGAAACAAGGACATTCCAAGATAAACAAAAACTGAGAAAATGTGCTGCTGGCAGACCACCCTTGTAAGAAATACTAAGGCAAGTCTCTCAGCTTGAAAGGAAGCGAAATGACACAGTAACCTAATCCAACAAAAAAATAAAAGAAGAGTGCTAAAAAAGGGAAATACGAGGTATGAAATCACCTCTAAATATACTTTTTCTACATTTCCTCTGTACTTCTTTTAAAGACATATGATTGTAAGAAGCAACAATTTTAACACTGTACACTAGGTTTACAACACAATGTAATCTATTTGACAAAGAAGATGATACAAAAGAAAATACATTAGAACAAAATTTCTGTATTTTACCAGAATTAAGGTCATATTATTCTGAAACACACCGTAGCAAAGTTGTATATTATAATTCCTAGAACCACTGCAAAGAAAAAACTTTTTTAAAATAGTCAAAAAATAAACAGAGAAACTAAAATGGTAAACGAAAAGTACTTATTTAACAGAAAGAAAGACAATAAAGGAGAAACCAAGCAAAAAAGCAAAGATACAAGACAGAGAACAAAACCAAAATACAGGTGTAAATCTACTGATAACAATATTTACATTAAATGTGAATATTCTAAACACCCAAGTTACAAGGCATCAGCAAAAAAAGACAAAGTTGGTAAACTGGACTTGATTAAAATGGAAAACTTTGCATTTCAAAAGACAGTATTAAGGTAATAAAAAGAAATGTCACAGATAGAAAATATTTGCATATCGCATGTCTGAAGGACTTGTATTCCGAATATTAAAAAAAACTCAAAGTTCAATAAGATAAGCAACCAAATTTTAAAATGGGCAAATATTTAAATAGATATTTCTCCAAAGAAGATATACAAATGGACAAAATAATAAAAAGATGTTCAACATTATTAGACATTAAGAAAATGCAAATCAAACGCAATGAGATACCACTTTACACCTACTAGGATGGCTATAATCAAAACAACATACAATAACAAGTATTAGTGAGGATGTGAAGAAACTGGAATCCTCATATACTATTAGTGAGAATGTAAAATGATATAGCCACTTTGGAAAATAGCTGAGCATTTTCTTAACAAGGTAGGTAAACATCATAAAACCAAGCAATTCCACCCACAGGAATCCATTCAAGAGAACAGAGAATATATGTCCACACGAAGACCTGCACACAAATGTTTATAGCAACATTACTCATAAGAGCCATAAAGTGAACAAAACCCAAATGTCCATCAAGCGGTGAGGTATGTCTACACAATGGAATATCGTTTAACAATAAAGGAAATATTGATCATGATGCAATGTGAATGCACCTCAAAAACATTATGCTGGGCTGGGCATGGTGGCTCATACTTGTAATGTCAGCACTTTGGGAGGCCAAGGCAGGATTTTCGCTTGAGGTCACGAGTGTGAGACCAGCCTGGGCAACGTGGCGAGACCCCAACCCTACAAAAAATAGAAAAATTAGCCCAGTGTGGTGGCACACACCTGTAGTCCTAGCTACTTGAGAAGCTGGGGTAGGAGGATTGCTTGAGCCCAGGAGTTTGAGGTTGCAGTGAGTTATGGTTATGCCACTGCACTCTACACCAGGTAAGAAAGCGAAATCCTGTCCTAAAAACAAAATACAAAACAAAACAAAACAAAAAAAATTATGCTATATGAAAGAGGCCAGGTGGAAAATTCCATTGATATGAAATGTCCAGAAGAGGCAAACTTATAGAGATAGAAAGTAGATCAATGGGGCTGGATATAGGAGTAGGGATTGGGTACAAACAGGATAAAATTAATTTTAGGGGAAGATGGGCAATGTTTTAAAATTGGATTATAGTGATGATTACAGCACTCCGTAAGTTTACTAAAAATCATTCAACACTTACAATAATGAATTTTACAGTAAATTATACTTCAATAAATCTGGAAAAAGCTAAGAAAAAATACTGTCAATGGTCTTATTACTGCAATGTAAACTTCTTTTTTTCCTTTTCTTTTTGAGATAGGGTCTTGCTCTGTCAGCCAGGCTAGAATGCAGTGGCACCATCATAGCTCAGTGCAACCTTAAACTCCTGAGCTCAAGCAATCATCCTCCCTCAGCCTCCCAAGTAGCTGGGATTACAGGCACGTGCCACCACACTCAGCTAATTTTTTAATTTTTTGTAGAGACAGGGTCTCGCTACGTCACTCAGGATGGTCTCCAACTCCTGGGCTCAAGTGATCCTCCCGCCTATGTCTCCTACAGTGCTGGGATTACAGGCATGAAGCACAGCGCCTGGCCTGCAACAATAACTTTAACTTCAACTCTAGTGTTGAGAGTTTTAGAGAACAGCATTCAATCTCCTAGTGATTGACATGTTTGATGGCACTGCTGTCATCTTAAATTTTAGAAAAAAACTTCCTAGCTACCTAAAGCATATAAATGCAGTGCTTATTAAAAGTGCTCCACTTTTCAATCAGATTGTCACTAAATTCATATTCCACTGTTCAGATGAAGGTCTCTATTTTTATATTATTATTATAAATTAAAATCAAAGGTAAAGTTTAATGACTTAAAAACATATTCAGGGAAATATCACTTAAAATATAAGTAATTGTGGGCTGGGCATGATGGCTCAGGCCTGTAATCCTAGCACTTTGGGAGGCCAAGAAGGGAGGATCGCTTGAGGCCAGGAGTTTAAGACCAGCCTGGGCAATAGAAAGACCCTGTCTCTATAAAAAGTAAAAAAAAAAAAAATAGCTCAGCATGGTGATATGTGCCTATACTCCCAGATACTTGGGAGACTGAGGCAGGAGGATCTGCTTGAGCCCAGGAGTTTGAGGTTGCAGTGAGCTATGATGAAGCCACTGCATTCTAGCCTGGGCAAGAGAGTGAGATCCTGTCTCCCACCAAAAAAAAAAAAAAAATATATATATATATATATATATATGATTGGCAATAAAGAATAAAAATTTTTCTAATTTTATAAACCAACCTCTATTATATTTAATAAATAATTGTTGTGTGCCAAAAATTTTGGTGAAACATTAGGTCACATTCTGCTTTAAAGATATTTATTCTTGTTTTTATAGTCATCTTTAATAGCTAGACACGTTAAGTGCATAATGTAAGCAGCAATAACACAAATATAGTCAATGCCTAATGATCAATACAAAAGGTGGTTTGCCTTTAAAGCATCAAGATTGAGTGAACTAGACTTAGCCTTGATTTACTTTAATCACTGACTGACACCTTAATCTGGCTAGATTTTCTTTTTATAATTGAGAAGAAGCATCACATCACAAGTAAGGAGGAGAGCATAAGGAAAGATGCTCTAGAGTGATGAAACTTAACAACAAATTGTAGCATCAGGCTGAGAAAATATCAGGGGCATTTGTTCTTAAGACAGTTCATAATAACTGAGAACAATAAGAATAGCTAACATTTATTGAGTATTTATCATGTGCCAGCTACAGTAACAGTTCATTTATTCATCACAGTAAGCTTGTAAGTATCATTATTTTCATTTTATAGAAGAAGAAACTATGGCACTAAGAGGTTTAATAAATTGCCTAAGTTCACTAAATTAATAAGTGGTTGAGCAAAGAATCTAACCAAGGCAGTCTAAGTCTAGCTCCAGAAACTGCGCTCTTCACCACTACATTAGACTGCTGAGATATTTAAAACACTTTGTCCTGGTGTTAGAAAACGATAAGAAAAGAAATCTGAAGTTAAACAATTAATGATAAAAGCTGAAGTGACTAATTCATTAACATTGAATCTAGGTGTTCAATTATTTTAAAAATTCTGATCTACATTTTGCTCATTGTTCCTTCTTTCCTTCCCTCCATTCACTCCCCTAATATTAATTGCACTTCTAGCACATGAAAGACCCAAGGGAGAATAAGAAAACCTAAGATCTCTAAACACAAAGTGCTTAGACTTCAGTGAGACCATAAATGTAGAAAAAGATTAATATATAGTATAACTGCTCTTGTAGGAGGTATATACATAAAGGAAGGGTGGATGGGAATGGACCAGAGAGATACATTCCAGACATCTCCAGCAGCACAGGCAAAAACTAGATCATCTGGGATGGCTGTAGTGCACAGTGTAATAGGAGAAGATGGCTGGGAGGTGAGGAGAGAATTCTGAGCAAGGCAATGGCTTGATCACTTTGTCACTTAGGCAGTGGTATGGAAGATGGAGGAATTGGGGCAATGGAGGAAGAAGGCACATCTTAGTGCTAGGGACAGGAAAAAGAGCAGAAGACAGGAATTTGATTCTGCTATGGCAATACTAAACATGAAGATTAAGACGATGGAAGTAAGGGAAAGAGGAAAGGAAGATGAAAGAAATAATGTCAGTTAGCTAGCAGTTAAGTAATTATACTATTTTAGTAAAGAAATCTATCATTACAGAAAAAATTAAGCAATAATCACATGCTAACTTTCTATCATACATTTTTATCATGTACCTACAGGTAAAGTGAGGCAACGAACTGAATTACAGGCACAGGTTTAAACTATCTATAAAAGGCAAATCTATACATGTAACATCTATGTCTACCTAGAGAAATGAAAATCACAAAACCATATATTTTTACATTTTTAATTTCTCCAGATGGACAACTTCTAAATAGAGGTTATAGGAAATTGCTTCATTTTTACAAATATATACCATATTCTATTCTAAACATGTATGTGTACATTCATTTAATGCTCCCAAACCTACATAAGGTCACTACTACTATCCATATTTTACATACAAGAAAATTAAAACTCTGAGAGGTTAAGCAATGTGCCAAAGCTCACCAAATAGCATAATTAGTTCTGCTATAACCTCTATTTTGAAAATGCAATTTTTTCCAACCCAACTGATAAATCAGGGAACAACGCAAGCATAATTCAAATTTCATATTTGCTTAAGAGTGATTTCATCCACAAGAAACATGAGGTGAATGCAGAAAACAAAACCAATTGAACTCAGTCATATAGGAATGCGCAAAAAGTACACACCTCAAACACCCACCAGCTATCTCAGTTCACCTCAGTTCACCATGTGAGTTGTGCCTGACACTCATTACATCTGGTATTAAAACTTTCCTTCCAATTATTGATTTCAAATAATCTCTTTCCATCACTCCACAACTCACAAGTTGCAACCCTTTCTACTTCCGCAAAGGAATTCAGGCCTTATTGAATATAAAGTGCCAATTGTACTGCGGTATTTATTTATTAACTATTTAACATTTATGGTCTTTTCTGGGTGTGCCACTGACAATTGTTTGAGTATGACGCCATAATCTCATTTTCCCATAAGTCCTGTGGTTTTCATTATGGGATTTTTGCATAGCATACTGATTTTTAGGAGCAGACATGTTGCATTACAGCAGAACTGTAGCGAAGTAATATCCAGGTTTGCTGATTTCAGGGCCCATGCTTGTTATATGGTCTCTCATGTTTATTTATGTAGTCATCCCAAACTTTCATCATACAATGTGTTTTTGGACATCTTGAACTTCCAGTTCTCTTTTACATGAACTGCTGGGACTATTATATCATATTAATATACAGTAGTTGTGGCTTGAAAAATATTATAGCACATCCCTGTGACAAATACACATTGCTATAAACAAACATTATTGCCTATACATAAGAATAACGTGACATGAGTTACAAAGGATAAACACTGTCAAAAGTGGAAGTGAAGCTTCACTGTCATTTTTTACTCCAATTATTGCTTATAAATTCTAACTTGTAGCTATCCGTGACCTCCTACAGTTAAAAGGAAAATCAAAACCAAAAAAAGACAGAACAAGGTTTAGTAAGGTAGAGACTATGCACAACATTTTTAAATTCCATTTCCACTATGTATAGTCTATAGCAGCAAGTTAATAATGAAAAGGGAATCCCCTACTGGAACTCAAGACTTCTCTAAAATTTTTCCATTAGCTGGTCTACTCTAAGGAATATCATCACTGCCAACGCATCTGAGAGAAAATAAACTTGTCAGTTGCAAAAATAGTTTTAAAATGACTTCCCCAATGCTCACATACAAGAAAAGCTGAAATCATGTTTAGACAAATACACTCAAATTTGCCGCAAAGTCTTTGAATCTAATATAAACCAGGAATCAAGACAAGAATAAACTAAGGTAGCTGCTCTCTGGTAAGTACTTAAGCAATGTCTAAAAAATGTTAACAACCTGGATAAAAAACTGGAAAAAAATTTCAAGTATCTGTATGTTTAGTATTATATTATATAGCTAAAATATTGCTACATCTAATTAAAATTTCCCATCTTTATTCAGATGATGATACCATGAGTTATGGCTTTGGCACCGTGATTCTGTAACTGGCTGAATATTAAAAATCACCTGACAAAATTTTTTTAAAAAAATATTTGGGCTCCACACCAAGTAAACTGAATCAGAATCGTTAGATTTGGGCCCCCAGAATCAGTTTTATTTTAAGAGCTTCTCAGAGTGATTCTAAATGTGTGCAACTAGGGTTGAGAACTGCTACTCCAGGATAATTTTTTCAAATAAAAAATTAAGTAAACTTCTTTTATTCATGTTTCTAAGGGGCTACTCATAAATCAAAAGAATCAGTTAGAATATGTGAAAATTCCATATTTTTAAATGCTAAAAGCTCGAAGTTTTATTTTGTTTGTATTTTACTAAACAGAGTAGCATTCAGATATAGCTCAACATATGGGTCCCTAAAAACATTATTTGGAAAATTTTTGTCAAGTCTTAAGAGAACATCCGTCAAACAGACATGGTAATATCTGACAAAAGAAATGAACATTCTTAGAAATTTTTATTTTTCTGGAGCTATCATATGAAATAGATAAATATATAAATACATAAGGAGTCTATTGGTCAAACACAGCTGAGTAGAAAGATAACAAGATAGAACAAAATGAGATACTTTTTCTAAACATTCAATATTAAATATAATTTAAGTTCAGAATATCTTGTATCTTTAATCTACTTTCAGAAAATTCAGTAACAGAGAACTAACCAGACAGCAAAGAAATTAACCTCTTGAAATCCAAACAAAAAGATGTTTCATACATATTTCCCCAACTTTAATATTATCATGACTATTTATAGGATAAAGAACTTTTTAAAATTTTGAAAATAAATTGTGAAAAGTAAAAAGTGTGCAGATAGTAAACTGAGTTTGAACTAAATTTTTAATAAATTTCAGTACTTTTATGAAAAGCCTTTTCATCTAGAATTTTTAATTCAGTATAGAAAAAACTGCTCTAATTTACTCATTTCTACAAACATTATTCTAAACATATTATCAAATATCCTCTGTAAAGCAAATTTTAAAAAGAAGATTGAGAGCACACACACTACCATACATAGCATTGACATTGACATTGACAAAAGCATTTTTACATTATCTGTAATTAAGACTGCTCATACCAAATTTTACATGCTTAGAATGTTTAGCCACGTATATGCTAAGATTAAGATACGGAAACTAGACTATTATAGACTGATGCTGGGCAAAGAAATGCTTAAATCAGGCCTCTAGAAACAGAAAGTTAACTGTAGTCACATTACATTAAAAACAACTTAAAAATGTTTAATCTTCCTCAAACATTGGGCAGTAAATTTTAAAGGTAATTAATTATTAAAGTTAAAACTATCATTCTAATTCATAATTTTTAACTTTTCTAATTCAAAGTGTTTTTAAAATTAATGTTAATTCATATCAGGTTTTTGTTTTCTAGGCAAGTATTCTAGGCAACTTTTGTCTACCAATAGACTAGCTAGGTAGCCCACTGATAAAGGCCCTCAGCATTTAATACAACTCAGTCTTTCCTTCCACATCTTCATTTGGCTTCTGGTACACTATACTCTTACGGTTTTCTTTTATCTCAATAGCAGCACCTTCCCAGTTTCTTTGGTTAGTTTCTTTTCTTGAAACACTAACTTGTGCCTCAGGGCTAAGTTTTCAGACCAAACTTCTCTTCTATATCAATATATACTTCCTAAGCTATCTCATCTAGTCCCAAGGCTTTAAAAACCATCTATAAACTGACCCCCAAACTTCTATGCTGATTTTCCCCCAGAATTCTAGACTCTCTGATCCAACTGCTAACTCAGTATCACAAACACAACACAGGCAAACCCAAAATCTTCTCCAAACTTACTCCTTCACTATCTTGTATCTTATATCTTATTGGCACCATCATTCACCCAATTCTTCAGCCCAAAGACTTCAGAATTGTCTCCACCTTCTGTCTTTTTCGTGTTACACATCTGACCTATTAGCAAATCTTGCCAGATACCTTCAAAATATTTCCAGAATCCAACCACTTTTCACATCTCCAACTGCTAATGCCCTAACCCAAGCTGCTATCATCTCTAGCCTGAGCTATTATAGTAGCCTTCTATCCGATTCTCTGCTTTTACCTTTGTCCCACCTAATGTATTTTCTCCACACAGCAACTAGAGTAATCCTTTTAAATCTAATCATATCCCTCCCCTAATCAAAACTCTCAAATTAAAAAATATATACATTTAAATAAAATCACAACTCCTGACCATGGCCTACAAGGTCTGGCTTCTTTGCCCCCTTCTACCATATTCCTTCTACCCTTACCACACAACCTTAGTGCTGTACCTTGAACACAACAAATATATTCCTACCTAAAGATTTTTACATTTGCTATTACCTCAGACAAGAATTACTTTTTCCTCAGATATTGGCATAACTGCATTCAGATTTCTGCTCAAATATAATCTTTCAGATTGGCCTTTCTTGGTTACCATACTGAAAATATCAGCTCCTATCATATTCTATCCCTTGACCCTGCTTTATTTTTCTTCCTAGGACTTATCACTATCAGACATGATATCGTGTATCTGTTTGTTGTCTACTTCTGCCATTAGAATGAAAACTTCAGGAAGACAGAAACTTCATCTTGTTCACTATTACAGCCCTAGTGGCTAGAATATGCCTACCTCAGGCATAGCAGGCACACAATAAAATTTGTTCAACGAATTAGTCTCTTAATAGAGACAAAAAGAATTGATCACTTAACAGGGACAACAGAATAGACATTAGAATATATTTCTCATGTTTGTGAAACAATTTTCAATAATAAAGTAGAATTAATAATGAAACAATCAAAAGAAACTTATGTGGTATATGTATACCATGGAGTATTACTCAGCAATAAAAAACAATGGTGAATTAAGACACCTGGTATTATCCTGGATGGAGCTAGAGCCCATTCTTTGAAGCCAAATATCACAAGAATGGAAAAACAAGCACCACTGGTACTCACCATCAAATTGGCACTAACTAATCAATACTTATGTGCACACATGGAAATAAAATTCATCAGGGGCCGGGCAGGAGGGAAGAAGGTGGAGGGGCTGAAAAAACTCACACCTAACAGGTGCAGGGCGCACTGTTTGGGGGATGATCACGATTGTAGCTCTGACTTGGGCAGTGCATAGGCAATATATGTAACCATAATATTTTTGAACCCCCATAATATTCTGAGATAAAAAAAACAAACTGATGATTCAACTGGCAAAGGAACTATAATAGATTATTAAAAATTAAGTGGAAAATATGCATATTTGTGTTACCAAAGACAAGGCAAAAGATAATGTTTAACATTCACAAAGGAATACACTGCTTAAGTTCCAAGTCCATAGTTCCATAATTAAAATAGGTTTTAAAAGTTCACTCACTCCACTACGTTTAGTTTTTTCTTAGTAATGTGATAAGAATTTTTCTATAACCCCATCCTGTCTCATGATGTATTTCCATGAATTAACCTTTACCATACAAAATGTACTCATACAATTACTTGTAAACATAAAAATCCTTTACATATAATTCTACTTGTAATATGTTCATAAAATATGAAAGAATATATCTATCATACAATTTAAATTTCTAGAAAAATTCAATTTGATTTCTTTTTCATATTCAGAACCATGCCAGAATAACAGACTTTTTATTTTGAGGAAATAGTGAAGAAGGGGAAAAAGAAGAAATCTTAAAAGATTATATAGTGATTCATAAATATTTTTCTTTTATTTTAAATAGCTGGAATCTTGTCCTTAAATGAAATCTTACAAGAAGGCCTGATACATAAAACTTAAATGGAGCTATTTTAGGTATGGGGTAGAAGGAGTCTTAATTACTAATGCTTACTCTTACTAGAATAGCTATATTAAAATAAGAATATTATTTTTGACAATCTCAATCTTATCTATGATGCAAGCCATGTAAAGACATCCACTAAACCAGAAAGAATCATAGGTCTACTCATAATAATGAGAGATACTTAGTCTAACCTAGGGAAGCAGTTCCTTTCTAACTCAGAACTAATTTCATATAAAGAAAAATCCTAAAAGTCAATGCCTTTTGTTTTGCCTACTTGGATTCAAAACACAAGTAGCTTGAGATCTGTATGTTCCATTCATTCAAATATTATTTTCTTCACACCTACGATATACCAAGGATTCTAGGAAGTATAAGAAACAAAACGACTGGAAGATGATGCTTAGTAAACATCTGTTCAAAGAAGAAACGAATAAATGATGAAAAAATAAAGAAAACTTCCAAGATTGTCATCAGAATTAAGAAAGAGAATTCATGCCAACGTTTGGGCAGCTCAGAAGGATATCCCAAAATACGGTGCTGCGATATGATGAACTAAAGCAGCAGTCTCAAGGTCTTTCTGACCTTCCCCTGCCTCCCTTCCTCTTTGATCCTCTTTCTGGAAGCACTGGGAGAAACTCTTTTCTGGAATTTCCATCTCTAAGAAAACTTCTTTCCAAAAGAAATGCAATTGTCTTAAGGCCACCTCCCTAGGAATCCCATCAAATAAACAGGAAAGATTAACCACCGGAGAAGAAAAGGGACTGGGAGTGGTCATCAAGCTCAGAAAAACCAGCCTGGGCAACATAGGGAGATCATGTTTATATTAGGTTATTAAGTATGAAATGTCCGAATTCCTTAAGTACTAAGTCTCTGACATTTCACTTTGACACTTCTTGTTTTATTTTTATTGTGAAGGTACATCCTCAGTCTTGCAAGTGCACATTTTGGCTTGTGATTATCTGTCAAAAAAATTTTTAGAGCAATTTTTGTGAAACCATGGATAAGTCAAAAATTCGTGTTATTTTTTAGTATGAGTTCTGTCGTGGAACGTTGGCAGCGCAGACAGCTCGAAATATCATTGAAGTGTTTGGGAAGGATATGACTAATGAAAGTACAGTACGTCAATGGTTTGAGAAGTTCCGTTCTGGTGATTTTCATCTTGAAAAGGAGCCCTGAGACCAAGGTGGATAATGACAAGCCGAAAGCTGTAGTGGCAGTGAAACCATCTCAACCTACGTGTGAATTAGCAGTAAGGTTTCACGTGACCATTCCAACAATATGGGATCATTTGAAACATATCGGCAAGGTAAAAAAGCTAGATAGACTGAGTTCCGCATGAATTAAACGAGCATCAGAAAAGAAATCCTCTTGAAGCTTGCCTTTGTTTGCTGTCACGACATAAAGGTGAACAATTTCAACACCGTATTGTTACATGTGATGAAAAACAGATTCTTTCTGACAATCGCAAGCATTCAGCACAATGGCTGGATAAAGATGAAGTGCCTAAACACAGTCCAAAACTGAATATTCATCAAAAATAGCTAATGGTGTCTGTTTGATAGTCCAGCACTGGTATTATTTATTCACTACAGCTTCATAAAACCTGGTCAATCCATGATAGCGGATGTCTACTATAACCAATTGGACGAAATGATGAGGATGCTTGTGATTAAGCAGCTGAGATTGGTCAACAGAGATGGGCCAATCCTTTTGCAAGACAATGCTCGACCACGTGTCACACAAACAACGCTGCCCAAACTACAGAAGCTGGACTTGGAAAATCTCTGTCATCACTGTATTCACCAGACCTTGCACCAACTGACTACCACTTCTTCCTGGCTTTGGACCACTTCTTGCAAGGAAAAATATTCAATTCTCAAAAAGCTGTGGAAAACACCTTTCAGGATTTCATCGCCACTCGCTCCCCAGCCTCCTTCGCTGCTGGCATAAACAAGCTACTGTTAAGATGGTAAAACTGTGTCAATAGTTTAGGTGCATACTTTGATTGATTGTACTGCTTCTCGTTTGAGATATAATAAACTACACTTTTGATTCGAAATCGGACATTTCATATTTAATATTTTTAATATATAACACAAAATATAAAAACTAGCCAAGCATTGTGGCACGGGCCTATAGTCCTGGCTACTCAGGAGGCTAGGTGGGAGGATCCCCCGAGCCCACCAGTTCAAAGCTACAGTGAGCTATGAATAGTGCCACTGCACTCCAGCCTGGGTGACAGAGCAAGACTCTGGCTCAAAAATAAATTATTTTTCATCTGTTCTTTTTGAGGGCAGCACCTAGAGATTACCTGGGGGACTTAACCTGCATAATAGGACAAACTTTCTTCAAGGTGAAGTTTTACCTCTCACCTTCCAAGCACCTCCCCGAGAGCTCACAGGAACCTTGTCCCAGGTCATTGTTCTTTGCACTCATTCATTTCCCCTGAAAATAATTTACTTCTATTACCCACCCCCCACCCCCCCGCCCCTTAGCCCCTAGCTCCCCTTCCACTATGAGAAGGGTATGTAGCATCTGGACCTCACTGAGTTATTTGGGCAATCATTCTCATATCCCTGTGCTATGAACACTAAATAAACCTGTATACCTTTTCTCCTATTAATCTATCTTTTGTCAGTTTATTTTCAGGGAACCTTCAGAAGGTGAAGAGGAAGCTTTCCTTTGGCCCTACACCTACGTGCCTGATACACGGACATTCAAAACATGACTTCTGTGGAGAAGGTACTGTTTGATCTTAAATTTGGAGAGTGTAACTCTGGTCATCTTAGAAAGAAGGAAGGTAGGTCAAAGAAAAATAGCACATCAAATTTAAGAAACAAGTGGAAACTAAAAAAAGAAACTTACTGGGCTGATTAGAATCTATAATTAAGCTGGCTCTTTCTAACTTCCTATTTCATATGTATATTATATACATATATTACATTCATATATATATTTAATATATGTTGAGCCATAAATTTTCTCATGAAATAGTTAATAGATTTTGCATTATAAACAAACTGATTGAGAAAGTTGGTTCTTAACAAATCAGAGAAAAGTAAGAAAAAAGGACTAAGAGTCAAAATAGATTCCATGGTCACTGTGATGAGGAAAAACCTTGCAGATGAGGGCAATGGAGCTAACCAGAGGCTACTATGAGGCATTCTGTTGAAGAACACCAGTAAAAGTTCATTTATACATACATGATAGGTCATTCTACACACATATGGGTAAATTTCCATTTCTGAAATATACTTAACAGTAAGTAATACATCTGATGTACAAATTCAACAAGAATAAAGCCAAGCTCATTACTTCTTTCTCTGAGTAAATGTATTTCTAATTCTTCAGCTTCACCCATCAACACTGGGATACAAAGAAGAAAAAAAAACCAGAATATAGGTTGTCACAAAAACATCCAATAGAACAGATTCCATGGCCAATAATTACCCTACTAAGCTACAGAGAGCTTTATTTTTTTTTATTTCAGAACATTATGGGGGTACAAACGTTTTGGTTACGTGTATTGCTTTTGTACAGTTTGAGTCAATGTTGTAAGTGTGCCCATCACCCAGATAGTGTGCATTGTACCTGTTAGATGTGAATTTTCCCAACCCCTTTTTCCCCATCTGCTTGATTTGCATTGAGTTTTACTTCCATGTGCATGTAAGTGTTGATCGATCAGTTCCAGTTTCATAGTGAGTATGTGTGGTGTTTGTTTTTCCATACTTGCAATACTTCACTTAGAAGAATGGTCTCCAGTTCCATCCAGGTTGTTACAAAAGGTATTAGTTCCCCATTTTTTTTAATGGCTGAGTAGTACTCCATGGTACACATATATCACATTTTATTGATCCACTCATGTATTCATGGGCACTTGGGTTGATTCCACATCTTTGCTATCGTGAATTGCGCTGCAATAAACATTCTAGTGCAAGTGTCTTTTTGATTAAATGACTTTTTCTCCTTTGGGTAAATGCCCAATAGTGGGATTGCTGGATCAAATGCTAGGTTTACTTTTAGTTCTCTGAGTTATCTCCATACTGCTTTCCATAGAGGTTGTGCTAGTTTGCAGTCCCACCAACAGTGTGTAAGTGTTCCTTTCTCTCCGCATACATGCCAGCATCTGTTGTTTTGGGAATTTTTGGTAAAAGCCATTCTCACTGGAGTTCGGTGATATCTCATTATGGTTTTGATTTGCATTTCCCTGATGATTAAAGACTTGAGCACTTTTTCATATGTTTATTGGCCATTAGCCTCTCTTCTTTTGAAAAGCTTCTATTCATGTGTTTTGCCCACTTTTTAATGGGGTTGTTTGATTTTTTCTTGCTGTTTTGCTTGAGTACTTTATAGATTCTGGTTATTAGCCTTTTATTGGATGTATAGCATACAAATATTTTGTCCCATTCTGTAGGTTTACGGAGAGCTTGAAAAAAGTTCATTTTACATATGTAACTTGTTTCCCTTGCTGTCTGAGACAAGTAGAACCAAAGAAACCCACATCCTAAGCCACAGAACAGAGCCACCTGGTTTTGTTCTTATCACAGGATGACAAAATGCTTTCAATGACCTAATGTCATGCAGACATCCTCAACATTTGTATAGTGTTTTTTAACTAACAAAACTGTTGCATCCTTCCTGAGTTCTAGAATGGTCAAAAGGTTCAAATGCAAACACTTAGGATAACTTGTGCTGCCACATTTAAAGGCATAGGCTCAATGACTGGCAAAAATTTCAAAATACTAACTCATTTCTGTTCTGATACTCATATGATTAAGTATGATTTCAAGAAGTTTCTGGGATCTTTGTTTATAAAAATATTTAAATCAATGCCAGCCTTGCAGTATTCATCTGTCAACCCAAAGAAAATATTAATCATTTTGTCAGCACAATAAGAAACAATTTTTAAATGCTCCAATTCTATAACAGTAATTATAAACAAGTATGAGGAAATAAATATGTAATATTAAAAAAAAAAACCTTCTGCACTCGAATGTTTACTACAGCACAATTCACTCTTGCAAAGATGTGGAATCAACCTACGTGCCCATCAAATCATGAGTGGATTAAGAAAATGCGGTGTATATATACCACGGAGTACTACTCAGCCGTAAAACGGAATGAAATAACGCCTTTTGCAGCAACAGGGATGGAATTGGAGACTATTATCCTAAGTGAAGTATCTCAGGAATGGAAAAACAAACACCACATATACTCTCTAATAAT
This sequence comes from Daubentonia madagascariensis, assembly GCA_023783475.1. Taxonomy (NCBI): domain Eukaryota; kingdom Metazoa; phylum Chordata; class Mammalia; order Primates; family Daubentoniidae; genus Daubentonia; species Daubentonia madagascariensis. The sequence continues at coordinate 522,405 of JAKFHU010002080.1, forward strand.
TGGGAGCTAATTGATGGGTACACATGGGCACAATGAGAAGTAAAGATCATAGGAAATCAAGAAGGGAGAGGGGTAAAAACCTACCTACTGGGTACAATGAACACTATTCTGGTGATGGGCACACTAAAAGCTCCAACTTGAGCATTATAAAAGGTATCCATGTAACAAAAACATTTGTACCCCCTTAATATTTTAAAATTTAACAAAATGATTGAATTACCCAAATTTTGGGGAAAAAGAATCTTAACAGTTGCAAGGTAACAAATTACAGAATGTAAATGAATGTAAAATAAATAAACTATATATTATAAATGGACAAGATACAAATACTGAATAAATTATAACAAAAAAATTGGCTTTCTCTTAAATATATATGTATTTTTTAGAGTGAAGAAAATAGTTTTTTTCACTTTTGATCAAAAAAATTTTTAGAATAGTTCCTGAAGATAGTATGTAATATTTTCTGATAAACAGACAATTAAGTAATTCCATGGTTTATTAATGCCATAATTTCTGTGGCTCTAGTGGAAAAGGTGGGATTCTGATAATCTAGTTAAAATCAAAATACATATGTAAAGAATTTACAGACCCTACCACTTATACTTCATCTCTGCTGATTTGATGAGAGATTGTTAATAAGTTAAAGGAATGCAACTTCCGATAATTTTCCATGAAAATGAAATCATCTGGCAAAAATATGAATTCTCTCTGTTAAAAACACTAGTGTAACCCTCATTTGTCCTTTTTTTCAACTTCATAGATCGTTACTCAGTTCTGTTTAAATATAACGTAGAAAGAAGTTTCAATAATGTCACAATAATTGGAGAGGCTTAACAATTAACATGATTAAGAAAAAGGGATATCAATTTAAATATATATATATTTTTGGGGGGTGCGGGGGGAAACAGAGTCTCGCTCTGTCCCCTGGGTTAGAGTGCAGTGGCATCATCATAGCTCACTGCAACCCCAAACTCCTGGGCTCAAGTGATCCTCCTGCCTCAGCCTCTTGAGTAGCTGGGATTACAGGCACGAGCCACCATGCCTGGCTAATTTTTCTATTTTAGAGATGGGGGGTCTCACTCTTGCTAAGGCTGGTCTCGAACTCCTGGCCTCAAGCAATCCTGCTGCCTTGGCCTCCCACAGTGCTAGAATTACAGGCATGAGCCACCCTGCCCAGCAATATTTACATTTTGAAACATTCTTTTAAGGCAGTATTTAAAAACCATTTTCCAAAAATCAATATATTATTTAATATTTCATTTATAATGTATCTTCAGAGCATACATTTATAATGTATGACCAGATCAGTCGTTCTTAAACCTGGCCACACATTAGAATTATCTATAGATTTGAAAAATATACCAATGCCAGAGCCCCAACCCCAAAAGATTCTAAAATAATTGGTCTGGGTAGGAACCTAGGCATCAATATTTTTTAAAAGCTTTTTAGGTAATTTTAATGTGCAGCCAAGGATGAGAATCATTGTTCTAGAATCATGATCAGCATTCTAAAAATTAAATATCTAAAATTATAACTTTTGAAAACTATTTAATATAATTATTTTACAAATCCAACCCCTAACACAGTAACTTTTTCCCAAACCCTGATCTACAACCTTCCTGACTCAGAAATAGTGTAATGTTTAACTTGATAAAATATGGTGTCCAGAAGGAAGCAACATTTGGGCCTGGCTATAAAAGTGAATCTTGGGGCTGGGCGCAGTGGCTCATGCCTGTAATCCTACCACTTTGGGAGGCTGAGGCAAGAGGATTGCTTGAGGCCAGAAGTTGGAGACCAGCATAAGCAAGAGAAAGACCCCTGTCTCTGCAGAAAATTAAAAAATGAGCCAGGCACAGTAGCATGCGCCTGCAGTCCCAGCTACTCAGGAGGCTGAAGCAGCAGGATCATTTGAGCACAGGAGTTTGAGGCTGCAGTGACCTATTATTATGAGGCCACTGCATTCCAGCCTGGGCAAGAGAGAGATCCTGTCTGAAAAAAAAAAAGAAAGTGAATCTTGGGCCCCTGCAAAAGAAGGAACACTAGTTCACAGCCACATTACAAGTTCTAGACTGACTCCACCCACCTCAGAAGACCTGACCTCTACGCAGGATAATGCTTTTCTAGGTGGGCATTTTTGGAACCCTAGTAAGGGAAGGATGAATTGGGGATACGTTTAATATGGAGTTAATGCAATATATTTAGTGGTTGACAGTCACTTCCTTGTATGGTTATTTATCGTTAGCTGTCATGGTACAGGAATAGCCTCCAGAAATATTCCTATTGCCCACCGTACTAACTCACCACCTGTTTTATATTATGGCAGTGCAGAACCAGAGGTCATATCCTGATATGAACCATTGAAAGACATCATGCTATTCCACTGACCAGATTTGATCAAGCTGCACTTGTCAATGCAGCAGGCCCATTTTCCTATGATGCATGGCAATACTGAATTCAGTGACATTAATTCCACCTCTCCAGAGGTGAAAGATTATTAGTCACTTTTGAATACACCTGCTCAGACTACTTCTCACAAATTCACATTTCCGAATTACTTAATCAGCTGCCTAATTGGGCATCGAAGCTCCAAAATCAATTACCCCTATCAGATATCTGAGGCACAAATCAAAATTGTCATCCCAGGGAAAGGATGTACTGGTAAGAAGGTTGCCATCATTGGATCTGGGGCCATCATTAGCCTTACCCAATATCTAAACATCAAGCTTTCTTCAGAGATGGGTGTCATGGAGATGAGCTATACCCATGCAGATTCACCCATAACTCACAATTCATCTGCATCGTTTCTGAACAGAGAGTCTGTATTTTGAAGAGATTAAAAATTTGTAATTTTTCCATTAAAGTGTTTTAATTCCTTTCTTTGTTTAGCTATTGACAATGAGACCCATATTTAGTTAGCTTCTCCCTATTATTTTTTGTTTGTCGGTTGGTCTTGCTCTTTAATTATTTTATTTCCTGTTTGTTCAGAAATGTAAGAGTGAAATATTAACACATTTCAGTTCAGTTATGTCAGAAATTTTTCAAAAACAATTAGTAGTCTGAGCTTTTTTCTTGAAAGTAAAAACTGGAAGCCATGGTTAAAACACATCCACACCCACATACACCCACACACAAGTAACACAACATGGTCCACAATCCCCCAAATTAATCATGTGTTATAAACTAACAAAAGAAATTGGGTCCAAATAATTAATTTATGGTATAGCCATCAGAGAAATAAAATAGAACTTTAAAATACCATTTGAAACTACATATTATAAGAACTATTATAAAGCATGGCACGTACTTCTCAAATGGTTAAAACAAGGTCATTAACAACAATACCAATATATTTCTCTTAAACAGCCATTTGGCTGGCTGAGATGTGACTCACCTTTATGTTCCTGTCAATTAAAATACAAACTCACTATAATATTGTTTATTTTGAAAAACTGTTAATATGAGGCAGGTCTTCAAACAAGGCAGTTAAAGTTTCTGGAAGGTTGAAAGGGACTTTACAAAAAGATCTACAGCAAGTATTCAGAGCAGTAGCACAACAGTAGGGCTTCAGAGTAGAAGAGAAAACGTTTTAAATGCATGACCAAATGTTTTCTTGAAAATTAGTCTAAAATTAGATGACCAAAAATATAAGTACTATGGCTAACGTCTAGAGATGTAAAGAGTTTCCATAAAAATGAATAAGCACAACACACATAGATTCTGCAAGCATAGCAAAACCTGAAACTAAAAATATTGTTTTAGCTGGTAAAAGCATTTTTAAATGTAAGTGAATTATGGTGAGTTTCTTAACTGCCCGAAATGCATACTGAATTGAAACAAAAAAATAATCTGTAAAATTTGTATGTTTAAATGGGAAAAGTAGAATAAAAAATTAAAGAAAGTATAAAGGAAAAAAATTAATGAACATAGTAAACTACTCATAGAAGCAAAGAAAGTATAATTTGTAGGAGATACAACAATTTGTTATATAAGGAAAAACCTAGATACCCAAAGTTTCTATTCTTGGTCTTGTAAGAAGCTCCTCCTATAAAATCCTTTCACTAGCTCACAAATTTTCCTGCCACTAAAATAGGATAATGTTTACCTGATGAATTATGGAGTCCAGAAGGAAGCATTACCTGGACCTAGTAATAAAAGTGACTCTTGGGCCCCAAAAGAATAGTTTACAGCCACATTACAAACTTTTGGTTGTTCGTCTGTCCCACCTCAGGACAGAAGTCTCTAAGAGTACAGACACTAGAAAATCTCTCCATTGTCTGAACTCCTATTGCATTCTCCCTTCTCTACAACAAACTGTAGGTGGGACTCTCACAAACTGCATTTTTAAAAGCACATCTGGAAGTACCATCCCTGTGAAGGGCCACTGCATTGTCTTGTCAGAGCTCCCTGAAGGCATGAATAGTGTCTTACTTTACCTTGACTTTGACCCTGCCTTCACACTCCAAAGCTACTGACCACTCCACACACACAAAGCCTGTCTTGGCGCTTTGATCACAACTGACAATCAATGAACACGTGATTAATAAAGACCTCTATATTATTACACTCTCAGGTTTTTTCAGCATCACAAAGTAGATACTTTATTTTATACTACTTAATTTAAACACAATTTTACATGCTATTTCTGTACTATTTAATTCAAATGTCTTCATCAGTCAACAAGACAGCAAGCCCAGGAAAATTAAGGATTGTGCCTTTTGTTTCTCTTTTATCTTAAGCAGTCCCTTAAATATAGCAAGTACCAAATAAAGATTTAATAATAACCACAGTATTCCATCAAAACATACAGGAATGCATATAACTCTTCAGAACATGTTTAAAGAGAAAACAAGGAACTGACAAAGGTAATGCCACAGTTTGTTTTTAAATTTTAAAGAACATGGATATTTTTCATTTTTCCAAACCCTACAAACAACAGCCAGGAGCTTTGCTCCACAGATTTACAAATGATCATATAATTTTCCAGAATAATTCCATATTATATGACTTGACTATAATTAATGAGACACATTAAAAAAACCAGAACATTATATCCAAATTAAAGATAATTAGACTCAACAAATGGGTATGAAACTGCCTATTGTAAGGCCCTGTGCTGGGACATAAAGATAAGTAAGATACAGTGCCTGACCTTAATGTGTTTACAATCCATCCAAGAACTTATCCAGGTAGTTCAAGGGACAGAGCCAGCAACAAACCCAAGTCCCTTAAAATGATCATTCTTCTCTAGGAATCATGACACTGTTCACAGTGATAAATAATATATAAATGATTTTCATGACAAGAATAATGAACTGTCTATAATCAATGAAGATTAAATAAGGGGAAACTGACTTCAAGTAAAAGGAGAGATTTCGCTTACAAAAGATTATTTGACCACCCAAGGAGTGAAAGACTAGGGTGTTTTCCAAAGGCTGTCTCCATCTTTGGAGATCTTTAGGGTGTGAAATGACAATTATTTTCTTGTTTTGATACCTACCTGAAAATAGAGTACAAAAACAACGGATGTTCAAAGATCTTTGCTGACCTATGAAATTACAAAACATATATACTGGGAGAGAAGCACAGAGATGACATATATAAAACATCAGTGATTAATATGGAACTCCTGAGCACTAGTCCTTATTTTTCCAATCTTTCTAGGTGAACTACAGGCATAAATGAACACAACTTAATAAGCTGTGCACTCCATTACTAATGACTCAAAGTAATAATGCTGCCAAAGCCAAAGCTCAAGTTGGTACAATTCATTTCACTACTAATGACATTGTTGTTTGTGATTATCAAAAGAAGTAAACTAGAATACTGCACCTAACTTAGCATGTCTTACCTAAATCTGGCCATGAATAGAGCCAGTTAAAATAATCTTCCACCTAAGACAGTACATATTACATACATAAAGTGGTAAGCATAATCAACTGCCAAAAAGTATGTTAATTTTCCATTTAAAAAAAAAAAAACCTACATAAAAGCTGGCTATGTCAATTAGGAAAGCATTCTGTTCCAAATAACAGAAAGCTTAAACCAACAGTGGCTTAAATATGCAGGGAATTATTTTTCTCAATTAAAATGACTGCAGGTGGGTGGTTGCTAGGATGGGTTTAGCTGCTTATTGGCACAACCAAGGACCATGATGTTTCCACCTTATAGCTCTGCTTTTCATCTTCATGCTTATTACCTTGTTGTCAGAGGACCACTGCCACACTTTCCAACTCAAATCAACATTAAATCAGAAAGAAAAGGATGATGGAGCACCAGTCCCTTGTCACTTTTATTTAAAAAAAAAAAAAAAAAAAAGCAAAAGCCCATCACCGACTTTTAATCACTTCTCTTCAGCCAGAACTCTGTCACATACCCACCCCTAACTATTAGGGAGATTAAAAAAGTAAAAATACAGCTGATCCTCATTTGTAATTCCTTATCTGTGAATCTGCCTACTCACCAAAATTTACTTGTAACTCTAAAATCAATACTTGCAGTGTTTTCGTGATGATCAGCAAACGTGTGCAGAGCAGTGAAAAATCTGAGTTGCCTCTGCCTTCTTGTTTCAGCTCATACGGAGGTGACTAGAGGATGGAGACTGTGTGGGGCAGTGCAGTGTAGCACAAATAGCTCCAGCTCTGGGGCCAGATGGATGGGGTCTGCATCCCAGTTCTGGCACCTGTTAGTGGGGCAGCCTCAGAAAGCCAGTTAACACTCTCAACTTGTCTCTCATTTGTTAAATGAAGAAAATAGAATCTACAAGGATGAGCTGTTTTCAGGATTTAAGATTATAGTCTATATGAGACATGTGCACGTGCGTGTGTATATGTGTGCGTACATATTCTCCCTAGGAGCAATGGTTAAGTATTCACTAATTCAGTGTTCGTGGCAACTTTATAGAACCTAACTATCAGGAATTACAAGAATAGCTTTTAATTTTTTTTAACTCTAATGTCTAGTTTAGAGATGGATTGCCAATGTTTTAAGGTGGGTTTTTCTGCTTTTGTTTTTTTGCTTGCACTAAGTAAGACTCAGTACTTCTCAAATTTTCTCCAAAAGTTTCCTTAATGTCAGAAGAGGAACATGTATACCAGATAGTCTGAGAAGTGTGCCAAAAAGCAGCTTGCCATAAATAAATATTTCTTTGTGAACTTATACTTTATCATAAAAAATTCTTTCCAACCTTTTTTTATATTTTAAAAATTATATAAATTTTTTGGACGTTCTGCTTCTGCCTTTGGATGTAGAAAGCCACAATAAAATGCTGCTTCAACCTTAACAATGACAGAAATCCAGATAATCTACAAAATCTTAACTTTTCTAGAGCCTATCAGAGCACTGAGCTTATAAGACAAATTCCAAAGAGTAAACAAATTCCAAAAAGTAACAAAAACCTCTTGGGAAAGATTGGGTGCACAAACTGTTTCACCATCGATGGAGCATGGGAGAAAGAGGTGACCACCATAAAAGTCGGTAAGAAGCAAACAGCTAAACTTTTAATTTTAAAGAGTAATAAGCATAGGCCTTGGTGTCTTATATACGAAACCCCATCCACGTCCCCAGACCATTCCCTCACAGTGATCAAAAGCCTAAGCCATTAGAGAAGAAGCAGAAAACCTTCTTGGGCCCAGACTTTAGCAAAAGTCTGCTAAAGCCCAAGATCCCACAGATACAAGGCAAACTTTGATGCATAGAAGGGTAAGGCATAGAAGGGTAAGGCAGAGAAGGGTACACAGAGAAGGCCACACCCCCAAGGCCCATTTGCACAGGGCCCACCTATGATTAAAGACAGAGAAGAAGAACTAAGGAACTTCTTAGTTCTGTCCCCACCACAAGCCCACATCCAGTAACAAGGTACAGCAGTCTACTGCTGGGGCAAGAGTAAGAGCATAAAGAGAGACTCCATGTCTGTGGTGCAAGCACACAGGGACTGCTGAATATTGAGAAAGCCACCAGCACCACAGAGCCCATGCTAAGCACAAGGTAACACCATTTTCCGAAGGAGGAAACTGAAGTATGGTGCATTGAAGACCAATGTAGCAACAACAAAATCCCAAAACGGTGCAACTATTGACTGATACAACCACTCATGCTTAACAGAAGAAGAGGTGAGCCTATTTCCAAGAGCAAATACTATTTAGCACAATCTACACTGCTCCTTTATAAGCAATATTCAGCATTCAGTAAAAAATTATGAAATACACACAAAAAAGCAAGTAAAATACAACCCACTGTCAAAAACTAAAGTAATCAACAATCCAGTATCAGAAATGATCCAAATGTTGGAAATATATGTAAGAACTTTAAAATAACTAGTATAAATATGTTAAAGGTTCTAGTGGAAAAGCACATAATATGTATGCACAAATGGGAGATTATAGCAGAGAAATGGAACATACAAAAAGAGTCAAATGGAAGTGCTAGAAATAAAAAATAGAACATCAGAGATGAATCCCTTAGATGGACTTAACAACAGTAAGAATACATCTAAGGGAAGAATCCATAAACTTGAAGACTTTATGAATAAAAGTGATCCAAACTGAAACACAAAGTAGGGGAAAAAAAGACTGACAAAAAGAAAACAGAGGATCCAAGAGCTGTGTGACATATTAAATAGTCTAACATAAGTAAAATTGCAATCCCAGAAGAAGAAATAAGCCATGTATCACAGGAGAATATTTGTAAAATGCATACCTGATATAAAGGATGTGTTTCTGGAATATATAAAGAAATCTTACAACTCAATAAGAAGACAAAACAAAAAAAACCCAAAATAAAAACTGAACAGAGGACTTGAACAGACACTTCACCAAAGAAGTTATCTGAATGGCTAATAAGTACATGAAAAGATGCTCAAAATCATTAGTCATTAAAGAATGCAAATTAAAGTCACACTTACTATGCCATTACACACCCACTAGAATGACTAAATTTAAAAGACTGACCAGAGCAAGCACTAGCAAGAACATGAAGTAACTAGAAGTCTCATGTACTGCTGGTGGGAAAGTAAAGCAAAGTTGTACACCATTTTGGAGAATACTTTGGCAGTTTTTTATACTGTTAAACACACACTATATGACCTAGCAATTCCAATCCTAGGTATTTACTCAATAAGGTAACCAAATATTTAAAACAATAGCCTTAAATTTAAATTGCCAGGAGCATGTTAACATCTCTGAAAAGTTATAACCTTGTAGTATAAGACTGCTCCTGGGTGGAATTCCTCAAACACATTAAGTGCTGACAACCAAAAGTGTCTATTTCAGGTACACCAATGTCTGATGCTCTCTTGGAACTTTACATCAGGTTCCAATGCTCTCAATGAGCTTACTAAATGATAACTAAGCATTTATCTTTCCTGTGAAGCTGCTAGAATCATTAACCCTACTTTTTAAAAGTAATTTTTGGTAGTAGGGCTAATGACAGGGGGTGGATTTTTTCTTACCTTCTATGTCTTTGATCATGTGCTATATGATATGCTCTATAATTTAAAAATTTTGATCTTCTGTATCTTTTGGTCAGACTCAACACTTACTACCTTAGGAACTGTGACATTCAATGAAAAAATTCTAGGACAGAAGAGACTTTCATGATTTGGGCTAATTTTTTCTTTCCGGCTGGATTAAGGAAAATTTAGAAGATGATGAAAACATTGAGAGAAACATTTACTGAACTTTTGATGAAACATATCAATAGCTTCACTCAGGTTTTGATTCCAACACTGGCAAAGTTCACTTCTCACATCATATGAAAGTGTATCCTGGGCCATAGGATTAATGATATGATTTTGTTTTTAGTTTGTAATTACAGTATTGTTTATTTGTGTCCCTAAAGGAACTGTTGCTTTCTAGGAATCCCACAATTTATGATAGGATGCAGTTACAGGTTGAGTATCCCTTATCCAAAATGCTTGGTACCAGAGGTGTTTCACATTCCAAATTTTTTTGAATTTTGGAATATATGCATTATAACGGTTCAGCATTTGTAATCCAAAAATCCAAAATCTAAAATGCTCCAATGAGCATTTCCAAGTGTCATGTTGGCACTCAAAAAGTTCTGAATTTTGGAGAATTTCAGATTGTCAGACGAGGGATACTCAACCTGTATTTACAGCTGAAATTTTTCACAAATTAACTATCTGTTCAGAATTTACTTAGCCCCATGCTTCTCAAACTGGAACAGAGATACCTCTATCCCCAAAGATGACAAACAGTCACAAGATAAAAACGGCACATCTTCAGTTGGCATCAGGTTTTCTTCAAAAGGCATCAGGATTACTTCATACTAAGTTATTTACAAAGAAATTTTTTAAGTCAGATTTAATGAGGTATAATTTCCATATAGTAAAATTCACCCTTTTGGACTGTATAGTTTGAGTTTTGACAAATGAATACAGATGTATAAATACTACCACAATCAGGACAGACACTTTGTGCCCTTTATAGTCAATCCCATCTCTACCAACCATTGATGTGTCCTGTAACTCTAGTTTTGCCTTTTCTAAAATGTCATGATAAAGGAATCATATAGTATATAGTCTTTTATGTCTGCCTTTTTTCATGTAGCATAATGCTTCTAAGATACAGTCATGCTCCACATAACGAGGTTTCAGTCAACAAAAGAATGCATTTACGACAGCGGTCTCATAAGATTATGATGGAGCTGAAAAATTCCTATTACCTAGTGACATCTTAGCCATTGTGTTACCATTGCCTACAGTATTCAACGTAACGTGCTATATACTTTTGAAGCCTAAGAGCAACAGGCTATACCATATAACCTAGGTATGTACTAGGCCAGCAGTCCCCAACCTTTTTGGCACCAGGGACAGGTTTCATGGAAGACAATTTTTCCACGGACCAGGGGTGGGCGGGGTGAATGGCCAGCGATGGGGAGCGGCTGTAAACACAAATGAAGCTTTGCTGGCCCACCACTCACCTCCTGCTGTGTGGCCCCGTTCCTAAGAGGCCATGGCAGACAGGTACCAGGTTCCTAACAGGCCACGGACAGGCACCAGTCCGAAGCCCAGGGGGTTGGGGACTGCAATAGTAGGCTATACTATCTAGGTGTAAGTACGTTTTACGATGTTTGCATAAAGAAAGTGCTTAACGACGCATTTCTCAGAAGGTATCCTGGTTTTTTGTTTGTTTGTTTGTTTGTTTTGAGACAGAATCTTGCTCTGTCACCTGGGCTAGAGTGCAGCAGCGCGATCATAGTTTACTGCAACCTCAAACTCCTGGGCTCGAGCAATTCTCCTGGCTCAGCCTCCCAAGTAGATAGGAAAACAGGCACACGTCATCACACTCAGCTAATTTTTAAATTTTTTGTAGAGACGGGGTCTCACTCTTGCCCAGGCTGGTCTCAAACCCTTAGCCTCAAGCCATCCTCCCACCTTGACCTCCTAAAGTGCCAGGATTACAGGCATAAACCACTGCACCTGGCCAGTATCCTCACTGTTAAGCAACACATAGCTATACATCCACATTGATGTATTTGTTTCTTTTTATTTCTGACTAGTATTCCATTGCATATATGTACCATAAGTTGTTCATTCACTCACCAGTTGATGGACATTTGAGTGGTTTCCAGTTTTGACTTATTATGAATGAAACTGTTATAAACCCGTATTTCCTTAGCCCCTGAGATATTCATGTCTCACTCCCTCAATTTCTTTCTTTACAACTCTCTTCTAACATCACCTATTTCAAAGAGGCCTTCACTGATAACTCTATCTGAAATGGCACTTTCCATCACTCTGTATTCCCCTTATCCTGTTTTATTTTTCTTCAAAAAGCTTAGCATTACCATCATTTATAGTACACATTTTATATGAAAGATACCTATTTTGTTCTCTGCTTTTCCTAGTAGAATGTTATTTTCCTTCTATTCTCTCTAGAGAGCAGAGTGTCCTTACTCTACAAGGACTTTGTTTTGCTTATTGCTGTATCTCCTCTGCTTAAAACAGCGCTTAGTATTAGGGTAGAGTGAGGTGGGGTGGGATGGGAAGAGTAGAGACAGGTGAGGAAGGGAAGGAAGGAGGGAAAGAAGAAAGGTCAGGAAGAAGAAAGGAAGGAAATATTCTCGTAATCTGACATATTTGATAGGAGTCTGCATTGTGTTGCAATTTTAAGAAACAGGAGTAGAAAGAGTAATACGAGTAAATTGTTTCTGGACTTCACTGAAGAGAGGTTAGAAGTTTTAAAAGGGTACAGGAATCTATAAGCAATATTTTCCTGCACAGCAGTGGTCCTCAAACTTCAGTGTGCACCAGAATTACCTGGAGGACTTATTAAAACACAATTGCTGGGCTCCACTTACAGAGTTTATGATTCAGTAAGCCTAGGACAGGGCCCAAGAATTTGCAAACCACTTCTCAAATGGCTCTCTGTAGGAGACTTATGATTTACAATGATACTCAAAATGTGGTCCCCAGACCAGCAGCAACAGGCATCAATCACCTGAGAACTTGTTAGAAATGCAAATTATTGTTTCAGTAAATCAGTAAGACCTAAAGTGAAATCCTAGCCCCATCACTGCTTCCTAATTATTTATAATCACTGAGCCTAGATCTGATTCCATGAGGCTCAGGTAAAACTGGACCAGAGTAGGTTGGATTCTGGGTGTTTCCAGGTAAAGTGAACACTGTGAGTAAAGAAAGGGGGGCATACGTGCACTTGGCATAGCATGGGAAAGGAAAGGGTTTTGCAATAAGAACTAAGAGAATGGAAAGCTTAGCTTAAACTTCGAAGGGCCTTCAATGCCATATAATGGAATTTGGGCTGTAACATCTCTGCACTCAACTTTTTTGAGTATGACTCATACTAAGAAATATATATAATATCATGACTTGATATTCATGTGTGTTACATATCTAGATGGATGCATCAATAGCACATAGATGTACATATAAAATGAAACACTTTCACAAAAATATCCTCACTACAGATGTCAATTGATATTTCCTATACTATCCTATTCCAGTTCGTTTTTTTAAACACTAGTCCCCATCCACAAAATTAATTTCACTATCCACCAATGTACTACTTTCACAATTTGAAAAATGCAGCTATAGGTAATGGGGAAGTCACTGAAGGGATTCAGGCATGATAATGACACAAAGAGACTTAATTTTTTTTTTTTTTAATCACTCAGGAAGTTGCTAGAGACTGATTAGAGGAATGGGAAACTAGAGACAAGATACTGCTGATCTGGTGCTGAAGAGACACAACTGGACCTGTTAATTCCCGTATCACTGCTGAACTTTGAATGACTGGATTTAGTGGAACGATGTACGGAAGTCTGATTGTAATGGATCAGAGAACTAAAAAGGGCGTAAAAAAAAGGAGTCTACAATTAGAGTCTGCATGTTTTTCTTCATAATTATAAAAAATTCATATAATTTTACACCTGAAATCTAGCCCAACTCACGCATTTATAGATGACAGAAAAGCCCAAATTAGTGACATAATTTGGTCTCACATTAAGTCTATGACTCTCTTTTTTTAGTACACAAATGCATTCTTATTTTCAGAAGCAACAACTGTGCTGTTACACATAAAGCAAACCAAAACAATTACTCTCAGAAAATAAAAATCATTCTAAATTATAAAAATTATTCTAAATTATGCAGAAATTTTGTGGAAAATTAAATTTATAACTAAAATTATAAAACGGCTCCCTGAAGTTTGACTTTTATTGAATAAATATTATTGAGCATTGGCCATGAACCAAGTATGTGTGACACTAGATGGTACATTATTCCAAATCAGAATTACTTATTCAGCTGGGTGTGGTGGCTCAATCCTGTAATCCCAGCACTTTGGGAGGCCAAAGCAAGAATATCACCCTGAAGCCAGGAGTACAAGACCAAGTCTGGGCAACACAGCAAGTTTCTGTCTCTACAAAAAAATTTTAAAAATTAGCCAGGCATGGTGGCATGCATCTGTAGTCCTAACTACTTGGGAGGCTGAGGCGGGAGGATCACGGAGGCCAGAAATTCAAGGTTGCAGTGAGCTAAGATGATGCCACTACACTCCAGCCTAGGCAACAGAGTGAGACCTTGTCTCCTAAAAAACAACAACAAAAAAGAATTACTTCTTCATTTAACAAACATTTACTGAGTGCTTACTATAAGAAAAGAACTATCCAAAACATTGCTCAAAGATTTTTTAAAAATTTTTTATATGTTCAGTCCCTGCCTTAAAATTGCTTACAATTTAATATCAGAGCTCAGAGTTTTTTAAAAGCATTTCATATGACCAACACAAAGTACAACACAAAGTTACAACACAAAGTAAGTGATCCTATACAGTAAAATCTCACTACTCTGAAATACGCGAGAAAAGAAAAGGTTTTCTATTATTAGTATAAATATCCAAATTAGGAGGTGACTTTGATAAAGTGGAGAAAAACCATGGGACTTAAGGCAGGAGAACAGGATCTGATATGGGCTCTGCCAACAGCAATCTATGGGCAAATCGATTCATGTTTTGGGGCCTCACTTTACTCACATGAAACAGTAAGGCGTTGGGCTTAAATAGTTCTTCACCATGGATGTCCATCAGAATCATCTCCTTGGAAGCTTTATAAAGATATGCCATGCACAGGAGCCACCTCAAACTATCCAAGTAAATTATCTGGAGAAATTCGTGGCAAAGCTCTTCAGATTATTCTGTAATGGCTCTTTGATGAGTAATCTCAGTGATCTCTCTTAGGTTCTTTGTTACTCTAACAGCATCGTTCTGTGAAATGCAGTTTTATTATTTTCTAGCCAGAACAACAATATATTTAAAACCTCTAAATAAGATTCATTCTACTATTTCAAGGACTGTAATCAAAATATATGAAAAGTAATAAAAATCAGTTAAGAAAGATAAACTGCTGGCAATGTAATTTATTTTTAACTTACAAAGTTAAGTTTTAAGGTGCTATATAAAGAAGATGTTAAATAAAATTATTTACTTTTGAGTCTGGCAGCTCAAAATAGATCCACAGGGCACAGCCTCAGGAGGTGGGGGAATAGTAACACACGAAATAAGACCCCTGGAGCTTGCTTTGGTATTTCTCACTCCTACCTTTTAACACAGAAAGTTAATAGTTGCCTCACTTTGATTTAGGAAAGGCTAGGATTTAGGAAACAACTCTTGGTAGACTTCTAGGTAGAAAACTTACCTTTTAAAAGTGTATACTGGCAATATTTGTATTAGCTACAGAGATATTATTGTTCCTAGAGTTGATGGAAATAGGAGAAAAGTCATTTTTTAATAATTCTACAGGTGTCCTACACTGGGTGCAAACATAAGCCTTGTTGAATTAATGCCAATTAAGGACTTTAAGTAGTACTTTGTGTTTCCTCAAATTTTTTCTTATTAGAACAAAATAGTAACATATGAAATTTCCTCAGTCTTCAAATTCAGAGCATCCCCTCACACCCCTTTTCTACAGAAAAACCTCTCTGCCCTCTCCAGCCACATGAAATGTTTATGTTTGCTGACTGTCGACTACTTTCACAAATCCCCTGTAGGTGAAACTAAGTTCGGTGAAATTCTGTTTAAGGGAACTAAAATACATCTGTGTAGTTTATCAGAACCTTTAAAAGATATACTGGCACATCATCACTGAAATAAAAATGACTAACTACAAGGAAAACTGATGTTTTGGTTGTTTTTATTAATTTTTCTTTAAAATTCTGACTCTGATATTCTCACTTGATTACGTATTCAGAATGTGAATATGATAATTTGCTTTTACCTAACTTGGATCCTACAGTGGCTTTCATTTTCACAGGGCCTAACATTTCCCCATCACCCTATAGCTGTTATTTCTAACTATTAACATAAGAATGCTGATATAACTTCTTTCTGTTAATTTTCTTTTCCAAAATGCAATGGAATATCATATAAAATAACTCTTAAGATTTCATGAGTCCAATATCCATAAAGATTAATTTTAAAATCAAGGCATTTCCTTGGGGAATGTAGAAAAGAACAGAAGCTAGAGCCCAACATCTTGGTGGTATAATTTAATAGGTGTTATGACATGGGCAAGTCAATTAAGCTCACTGGGATAATAGCACCCCTTCATCATATTGGTGGTAGGATCAAAAGGACATCCTCTACACACAAGGCTCTATAAATAGTAAAGTATTATATGCATGTTAGCTACTGGTGTTTTTTAATTTCCAGTAACTATCCAAATTTCTGAAAACTACTCATTTTTTGTATCTATATTTTAAGCACAAGCTTTAAGATGATGAAAACAGCAATAAGTTTTAATCTCAGGGCTCTAATTTATGAGAAAAGCACAGAAAGTCAAAGAAAAAAGGCAACATATTATTTTCTAAAACTAATACATTATTTAACATTATAAATTGTGTATGAATTTACACCTTCAGATTTGCTGTTTCTGTATTTTACAACACAAACAAGACAAAAATACACTTAAATATTTGCCAGAAATAAAGGCAATACTAACATTGAATAAACATAAACAAATATGGTAAGCACACCTACACAGAAATCAGCACATGCTATTTTTAATCAAAACCCAAACCACCATAGCATTTTTATGGCTTATAACTGAAGAGGACCTTTCAAACCAATGCTCCCAACTTGAACAGTGAGTCACTTCAAGATTGATAAAAGTAAGATCATGATCTAATGCAATACCAACAGCTAGCTGTCACAAAATGTAGACAACTCTTTGAAATCATTCCCTCCTGGTAAGGCATTCACAAAAATTCCACTTGCTTTTAAAAAAGTGATGGCATTCCAATGGAATGTGGTCATTTATATTTATTTATTTGATTTTTATTATTTGTAAAATATTATCCTTACATTACCACATATACATGGTAATGTATACCATATATACATTTTTATATATATTTATATTTTTTATTTATCTATATTTATTTTTTTATATATATATTTATATATCTGTAAGAATCCTGATCATCTCAGAGTTTAAACTCCTTGAAGCCAGGGATCGCAACTTTCTCATGATTAAATATGGACCTAGTATGTCTCAAAAAAGAAAAAAAAAGTCTGAAAACAAGTACCTCAGGACATTAAAAAAAATTTAGCAGTTGAGCCACTGTACTGGAAATCCTTCAACAGATAAAAGAAGCAATCTAAAATTATCAATGAAATGAAAAACTCCCTTACCAAAAACTTCCCAGTCCCAAGATGTGATGAAATACAGATGCACACAAAGCACACAGATTTCCAAGTACTAGAGAAGGTACATAAAAACAACCAAACACTAAACCTCCCGATGCAAGACACTGAAGAACTCTATGGGTAAATTCTTTGTGGTTTTCTTAGAAAAACACTGTTTAATATCTATTAACCAAAATAAGAATGGTTTAACTATCATTTTTTCACACATGTTTAAATTTATGGTTACGAATGGAAATATTATTATAAATCTTATATAAACTTAAATAGAACATTTCCCAACTATTTTAAGCACAAATTTAGCACCAAAATAACATGTACTAACCATTATATTTTTGCCATTACAAACACAGTTTAGTTAAGGCTCATTCATTAATAAAAGCAGCTAACACAATACTGACTACATGTCAGGCACTGTGCTAAGAGCTTTATAAGCATAATCTCATTTAATCTACAAAACAGTAGTATTTTACAGAGATTATCCGCTTTATCCATGGTCACATAACTGTAGAAGCAGGATTTAAATCAAATCAAATCTACTGAATTCCAGAGCCGATCACATTGTTACCTAACAAAAAAAGCTATTTTTCATTAAATGTTATTATCACTGACACTCTCACCTGTAGTACACACAGAAGTTTGATCCTTCTTAATGGTATCTAAACCAGTATCTGTAAACCTGCAGTCCCCAACCCCTCGGCCGCAGCCAGGTACTGGTCTGTGGCCTGTTAGGAAATGGGCTGTGCATCACCACTTGAGCTTCGTACCACCCTCCCACCATCCATGACACCCCCCACCCCAGTCCATGGAAAAACTGTCTTCCATGAAACCGATCCCTGGTGCCAAAGGTTGGGGACCACTGCTGTAAACCATACTTTCTCAATTGAGGCTTGGAATCTTGGTGAATTGGGGAGGACTGTATCACCATAAGAGCTAGAAAGGGCCACATACATACTTCAAAAGTCTAAGAGATGGATGCTTCAGAGATATTAACCCTTCCTTAGTGATGCCAATAGCAAAATTCAGTTTAACTGTACTCTTTTTTGGGAAGACATCACTAATGTCCTACCTGTACACACAAAAGTACTTCTGTCACAGCACTGGTCACTTTGCATTGTCACTATCTCCTCTGTTGTTCTACTCACCCCACCACCCTCTGCCTTTTTGACTTTGTGCCTCCAGTGACCACACAGTTACTAAAAAATAATACATTTGTTTATGGCCCCAATGGTTAGACTGGGGATCTTACCCAGTAATTGTTGTGTTCAGGGATAAACAGAATCTACTTGATTCTGACCTTTCATTCTACGTCACTTCAGCAACTAGTCTTCAAAATCAAAAAGTGAAGAAATCTAAAGAAGCGTTCCAGTGGGCAGCCCTTCCCGGCTCAATTACTGAACAATGGTTGAGAGTCTACAGTTTTAATCTGGGTTCTGACATGAACTTTCCATATGATCATGGGCAAGATTACCCATTGCTCTAATCTTTAGGTTTGTCAACATAATTATGAAGACATATTATATTATAGTTATAAAGTAAGAGTCTAGTTAATACCTGTTAACTTTTGCTTTTCTCTAAATAAATAAGAAATTAACATTTTACGTCTCTGGAGTTTGGTTCCCCTCTTATAACATAAGAGTATTTAAGTGCATTATTATTAAAGATTCTGAACCCTTAGTTGCTAATCTATAATCTATGCTCCAAATCTAAGAAGATATAGGCCATGAGGCAGTTTAAGAACCACTGAGTATAAAATAAGGTGCATAAGAGAAAAACTAGGCAAACATGAACATTAACAGTCATAACTGTGCATAATGCTAACTGCTTTCACTTTTATGGTTAATAAAACAAAATAGCACCTTTGCAAAATACTCTAAAAGAACATATGTATGGTTTGTAGTAAAGGTGGAAGGATGGCTTGAGCCCAGGAGTTCAAGACCAGCCTTAGCAACACAGCAAGAACCTGTCTCTACAAAAAACAGAAAAATTAGCCAGGTGTGGTGGCATGCACCTGTAGTCCCAGCTACTCAGGAGGCTGAGGTGGAAGGATCCCTTGAGCCCAGGAGTTTGAGGCTGCAGTGAGTTATGATGATGCCACTGCACTCTAGCTCGAGCAATAGAGAGAGGGTTGATGGCTTTATTTCTCTTTCAAATGACCTATCTTTGCTTTGGATATAAAAGTCACAGGTACAAAACACAATGAGAAACAATTTCACACCTACTAGGATGTCTATTTAAAAAAAAAAAACTAACAGAAAATAACAAGTGTTGGCCTGACGTAGAGAAACTGGAATCTTTGTACACTGCTGGTGGAGATACAAAATAGTGCAGTCACTGTGCAAAACAGTTGGGTAGTTTCTCAAAAGTTAAACATACAATTACCATATAATCCAGCAATTCCACTCTTAGCTATATACCCAAAGAAATGAAAACAGACTTAAAGAGGTATTTGTATGTCAATGTTCACTGTAGCATTATTCACAATAACCAAAAGGTAGAAACAACCTTAAGTGTCCATGAAACGATAAATGGGAGTGTGGTCGTGGGTGCTGTCAGGGCCACCCCCACCTGAGGCCTGGAGACAAAATGCTCCCTGGTGTCCAGGAGTGAATGATGGGGCAGGCTGCTGTCTCTAGCCCACAGAGTCACCTTGGCCACTGAGCACTGCAGCCACAGCTGTTGCAGGATCAGGATGTTCTACGCCGTGAGGAAGGGCCGCGGGACCTGGAATAAGTGCAAAGTGTAGGTGGACTGGTTTCCTGCAGCCATATTTAAGAAGTTTGCCACAGAAGATGAGGCCTGGACCTTTGCCAGGGACTCTGAAAGCCCAGACAGTTCAGAAGGGCAGAAAAATAAACATGTATAAGAATCAGAAATGAAAGCCAGTAAGCGATTCCGTAAGCCATTGGCTGAAGATGAAGATGAAAGCCCAGAGCAGCGTGCAAAGCATGTAAAACAAGACACAGAATCAGTATCTTCAATTAGCAAAGAAACATCTTCTTATATGGGCAACTTTGTCATCGTCTATACTGACAGTTGCTGCTCCAGTAACGGGTGGAGGAGGGCACAAGCAGGCATTGACATTCACTGGAGGCTGGGCCATTCTTTAAATGTAGCCATTAGACTTCCTGAGTGACGGACCAACCAAAGAGCAGAAATTCATGAAGCCTGCAAAGCCATTGAACAAGCAAAAGCTCAAAACATCAATAAACTGGTTCTTTATGCAGATGATATGTTTACTATAATTGGTATAACTAACTGGATTCAAGGCTGGAAGAAGAACGGGTGGAGGACAACTATGGGGAAAGAGATAATCAACAAAGAGGGCTTCGTGGCCCTAGAGAAGCTCACCCACAGCATGGACATTCAGTGGATGCATGTTCCTGGTCACTCGGGATTTATAGGCAACAAAGAAGTGGTACATTAGCAAGAAAAGGAGCTAAACAATCTGAAGACTGAGCAAAGTGACTTTAGCACTTAAGGATACTTGAGCCAGTGGCTGTTTTGCTACTTTTACTTACTGGCATGGAAGATAAGACTGCAGGCTGGACCACTGCAGCGGATGGGCAGACCCTGCTTTCCCACCAAATCAGGGAGGCACAGTAGCTTTCTGTGACAAGAAGTAGTTAAACGTATAATAAATTAAACGTCTTTGAGGAAAAAAAAAAAAGATAAACGGATAAACAAATGTGGCATATGCATACAATGGGATATTATCCAACCACAGAAAAGAATGAAATAGTGACACATGCTACAACATGGATGAACCTTGAAAACATTACGCTGAGAAAAATAAGCCAGACACAAAAGGACAAATATTACATGATTCCACTTATATAGAATACCTAGAGTAGGCAAACTGGTAGAGACACTGTGCCCCCGTGTACAGAGTTTCTGTTAGGTATGATGAAAATGCCCCGGAAAATATTAATAGCAATAAAAAGAAAGGTGCTATCAAGCCACAAAGACATAGAGGATCCTTAAATGTACATTGCTAAGTGAAAGAAGCCCACCTGAAAAGGGTACACACTGTATAATAACAACTATATGACATTCCAAAAAAGGCAAAACTATGAAGACAGTAAAAAAAATTAGTAGTTGTTAGGGGTTACTGGGGTGTGGGGAAGAAAAAGAGGGAAAGATGAATAGGAAGAGCACAGGCAATTTTTAGGACTGTGAAACCATTTTGCATGACACTATAATGGTAGATACATGTCATTATACATCTTTCAGAACCTAAGGATGTATTTGGCTCATGAATTTTAACAAATGTACCACACTAATGCAAAATGTTAATAATAGGGGAAAAGAAGTAGGGGAAAGAGATAGTACATGGGAACACTCTATACTCTCTTTGGATTTTTCTGTAAACCTAAAACTTAGCCAAAAAAAAAAGGTCTATTAATTAAAAAAAAATTTTTTTGAAATATTGGTGATGATTGCACAACACTGCGAATGTAATTAATGCTATACACTTAAAAATGGCTAAATTGGGCTGGGTGCACTGACTCATGCCTGTAATCCTAGCACTTTGGGAGCCCGAGGTGGGAGGATTGCTTGAGGCCAGGAGTTTGAGATCAGCCTGAACAACATAGTGAAACCCTGTCTCTACAAAAAATTTTTTTAAAAATTAGCCAGGTGTGGTGGCAGGCACCTGTAGTCCCAGCTACTCGGGAGGCTGAGGCAGAAGAATCGCTTGAGCCCAGGAATTTAAGGTTGCAGTAAGCTACGATGACACCACTACTCTAGCCCAGCCAACATAGCGAGACCCTGTCTCAAAAAAGAAAAAAAAGGCTAAATTGAAAATTTTATGTTATATATTATTTTATTATAATAAAAGAAGAGTCATAGGCACTCCTTGTTTTATAAGAAAATAATTCTGTGTTTCCAGGAAAAAAAATGCTAATAACGAATCACAGCCCAATATACAAATTGATGAAAATCTTCATGGAAAAAATCCTCACCAAACGTTACTACACTATAATAAGATTTGACTTTATTCTTAAATGCTGCCATGTGAACAAAAATAATATCTTGAGGGACTTCTGGTTCCATCAACATGGAAAGCCCCAGAGCTCCCAGCTCCTTCCTTTTGCAACTAAAAAACCCAGGACATAACACAACAAAGAAGCAGAGGAAAGATTCTGAAAGGTGGAAAAAGAAAAAGAAAGAAAGAAAGCTGGCCTAGGGACCTGACAATTTGAGGAATAATATGGCAATGAGTCCCCTGGGTTTCCTTACTGCCTCCCTAATAACCCAGACACAGTGCTGCAGAAGACTCCAATGTAGAATCACCAAAAAAAGCTCCAAGAAAAGTCTGTTCCCCACTAACTAAAGGACCAGAAAAAGGGTGGGCCCACAACAAAAAAACATTTTTGGCAATACCTAACCCACTCTAGCCAATCACCAATGGAAAAACAGCTCTACCACACACTTTCAGCAGACCAAATGGGAAATTAAATTTCTACTCTTAAAACCTCCAACCTACGCCATCCCTGCAGGCAGCCTAACTCACTCACCTGTAGTGAATCAGGAAGTTTGACAGGCTGATCTTCCATCATTCACCAGGTAGACTGAGGGTACTGTCAGTGGAGCAAAGGGAGGGGAGCTGATCTTACATTCCCCTCTGTTGCTCCAATCCTCCAATAGATTAATGTCTACAGGGTGTAGTGGCAAGCTCAGCCTCCACCGTCACCCAGCAGCAATGAGATTTATTAAGAAGGAAGTCCAAAGCAGAGCTAGTCACCATTATACCTGTTGTCAGTGAGGCCTAGGAAAGAGTTGAGCCTCAACCCCCAAAGAGCATCAAAGACACTAACCAAAGCAGTATGGGGGCTACTCAGCACTCCACTTTCCTCCTACCCTGGTGTCACTGAGGACTGGTTGGGAGCTGGGCCTCCATACCTACATAGCATTAAAGAGACTTATGAAAACTGACTATACAAAATGGAGGCATTTTTGTCATATCCAACTAAAACAGATTGGGGGGAACCATAGGGAAAAACACCTACATCACCAACAGCTACTCTAAGAACTGTCTTGCAAGCCCAATCCATAACTGCAATGGCCTGCTACAATTTGAAGGTTATAAATTTTACCTAGTAACTGTTGCCATTCACCAATCACAACTCATCAGCTCCAGCTCCTGAAAGACACTGCCAACACCAATGAACTTTCTTTCAAAACAACTTACATAACCTTCCTCTGTTCCCCAATAAAACCCCAGCCTTTCCCTTTGTTCTTCAGACACACCTAGGGACTACCCTGGTTTGTGTGTACTGAATTGCAATTCTTGTATATTATTCCCAAATAAATCTTTTGCTTAGCAATTTGTCTTTCTATGTATATTTCATGTTGACAGACTGAACAAACAGCACCAAGTAAGGCTATTCAGCACTCTTACTGCCCACCCTACCCCTGAGGTCAGCCAGGCCCAGAGGGAAGCAGAGTCGCAACCCACTCTGCATCAATGAGACCAAAGGAGGTGGTGGCATGCAGAGCTAACTGGCACTCCACTTCCAGCAAGCTCAGCAGGGAACTGATCTTACAACCGAAATCAGAGGCAAGGTGGCATTGCAAGGAGGTAGCCTTCTTTCACAAGGAAGGTATGAGCGGGCTGAGGAGGTGGTGAACACCCAACCCACCTATCTGCAACAAGGCATTTTAAGTCAGTGTTCTACTTTGCCATAGTGGTATTGGGGGAAATGGCAGTGAGAAGCTGAACAGACACACTCACCCAACCCTCATGCTACTTCAATAGGGGGCCTAGCTGTTTTTAAAAAAGAAAAAAAAAAGGCTAAACAGGATCCAGAGTATCATAATATAATGTCCAGGATACAATAAAAAAAATCACTATCATACCAAGAACCAGGAAATCATAACATAAATAAGAAAAAAACAATCAACAGATATCAAAACCAAGATGAATCAGATGTTTCAATTACCTGACAGGATTTTAAAGTAGCCATCATAGGCATGTATCAAAAAGCTATTAAAATTCTCTTAAAACCAATAAACAACTGAAAATCTCAGCAAAGAAATACAATTTAAAAAAATAACCAAACAGCAATTATAAAACTAAGAAATACAATAACCAAAATGAACTCACTGGATGAGCTCAATGCTAGAGTAGAGATGACAGAGAAAAATCTCCAGGCCCAGATGGTTTCACAGGAGAATTCTACCAGACATTTAAGCAGAATTAACATCTGATGATGCTCAGTACACTCACCCAAAAAGATTTTAAGCTGAAAGAATTTGAGAAAACCTCAGAAGCAGGAAAATTATTCCTACCTTCCTCCCACCCTTGTCCCCTGATCCAGGTCATAAAATCTAGAAAGGATTTTCTGACCTTCCTTTGAAACAGACCATAAGATCCTCATTTCAGAGGTGCCCTCCTATACTGAAAGGAAAGGAACATCCTTATCTCTGAAGATAAAGGGTCACAGAAGAATTTGAACAAACAGATCTTGCTATGTTTCCTCCAGATTATTACATCATACTTCACCATCACTATCCACTTTTTTATCAAACCTAGCATAAAAAATCACAGGTTTAGGCTGGGCACAGTGGCTTGCACCCCTGTAGTCCCAGGTACTTGGGAGGCTGAGGCAGGAAGACCGCTTGACCCAGGAGTTCAAGTCCAGCCTGGGCTACATAGCAAGACCCAATCACAAAAAAGAGAGGTTTACTCCTTTCTTCAGGAGTAAAGTTTCATTTCCCTATGAAGGCTTCTGTGTCACATAAAACTTATATTAAATAAATTTATCTTTTCTCTTGCTAATCTGTTATAGGGTTGTGGTCCCCAACCCCTGGGCCATGGTCTGATACTGGCCCGTGGCCTGTTAGGAAATGGGCTGCCCATCACCACCTAAGTTCTACACCATGCCCCCCCACGACACCCCACCCCCTCACCCCCAGTCCATGGAAAAATTGTCTTCCATGAAACCGGTCCCTGGTGCCAAAAAGGTTGGGGACAGCTATTATAGGGGCCTTGACCATGAACCCAGGATGGATAAGGAAAAAATATTTTTCCTCCTCATACACATCAATTTTATACAATCTGTTCCAGAAAATAAAGAATGAGAGAAACTTCCCATCTGATTTTATAACTAGTATTACTCTGACATCGAAACAATGCACTACAAAAAGGCCAGAGCACAACAAAATCAAAACAAAGTACAAAAAAATGGAAATGACAGACCACCATTTCTCATGAACTTAGATGCAAAAATCCTCAATAAAATATTAGCAGATCAAATCCAGCAATATATAAAAAGAATTACAGCAGCAGTCCCCTCTTATCCATGCAGTTTCACTTTCTGAGGTTTCAGTTACCTGAGGTCAACTGCAGTCAGAAAATATTAAATGAAAAACTCAAGAATTAAACAATTCATAAGCTTTAAATTACACACCATTCTAGGTAGCGTGATGAAATCTCACTCTGCCCAGGACATGAATCATCTTTTTGTCCAGCATATATATGCTTGTATAGGTTAACTGCTCATTAGTCACTTAGCAGCCTTTTCAGTTATCAGATCGACCGCCATGGTACCACAGTACTTGTGTTTAAGTCACCCTTATTTTACTTAATAATGGCCCCAAAGTGCAAGAGCAATGATGCTGGCAATTTGGATATGCCAAAGAAAAGCCATAAAGTGCTTCCTTTTAGTGAAAAGGTAAAAGTTCTTGAATTAATAAGGAAAGAAAAAAAATCTTATGCTGAGGTTGCTAAGATCTATGGCAAGAAAGAATCTTCTATTCATAAAATTGCAAAGAAGGAAAAAGAAATTCTTGCTAGTTTTGCTGTCACACCTCAAACGGCAAAAGTTATGAACATAGTACATAATAGGTGCTTAGTTAAGATGGAAAAGGCATTAAATTTGTGGAAGACATGAACAGAAATGTGTTGTGACTGATAGCAATCAGGTTTGGTACTATTTGTGGTTTCAGGCATCCATTGAGTATATCCTGAAAAGTATCCCTAGCAGAGAAGGGGGGACTACTGTATACAATGACCAGTGGAATTTATTCCAGGTATGCAAGGCTGTTACATTTGTAAATCAACGAATGTAATCCATCATATGAACGGATTAAAGAAGTCAAAACATATGATCATATAAATTGATGCAGAAAAATCATTTGACATAATCCAACATTTCACTAGTCAAAAAAAAAAAAGTCTCTCAGCAAATGTTGGTTCAGATCTCTACTGTAGTTCATTGTGTACCTTAGTGCTTGCCACCTTTAAACCATGGTTATCATTTTTATGGGAAATTTGAATTCACCTCATTGCAGTCTTTCTGTTCTGTTATATAGGTAGAAAAAGTACTCACTGTATAACAAATAGTCTTTAAAGTGGCTGAATCACTGACACTTTCTTAGAAAAAACTTTTTAAAAAATAAATGTGAGAAATCATTTAATTTGTCTTATTTCCTAAACAAATAAAACTATATTGGGCTGGGCATGGTGGCTCACACCTGTAATCCCAGCTACTTGAGAGGCTGAAGCAGGAGGATTGCTTGAACCCAGGAGTTTAATGCTGCAGTGAGCTATGACTGCACCACTGCACTCCAGCCTGGACAACAGAGTAGGTAAGACCTCATCTTTAAAAAAAAGAAAATTAAATAAATAAATAATAAAAGCTCACATTGGGCAAAAGTAAATTTTAGTGTGTTAAAAACACTAGGAAGATAAAAGGTTCTAGATAATTACTGTATTACTCAGTGTTCTTATGTAGTAATTTTGATATTTTGATATGAAATAATAAGCATGAGGGAATGAAAAGAAAGCTAGGTAGGAACTGAATGTATTAGTCTCAAGAGCATGAAACTTAAAGAATGAAAGGCCCAAAAGATGATATTCTTTACTTTTTGCCATGTTCATAAATCACAACTTGGCATTAAAGCTTCAGAATCTTAAATCAGGAATAAATCCTTTGAAATAGTCTCTAAAATGAAAAATATAATTTTTAATGTGAGTATATTTCAGGTTCACTTCAGTTCAACTAATAAAAAATGTTAAGGTGCTCATCAATCCAAGATTTCAAGGAAACATGGTTTCCTTTTAAAAAACCAAGCCTCAAAGAAGTTCATGAGCCAATCCTATTCATTTGGCTAAACCTATAGAGGAAACCAGAAGATGGCGTCCGAATAAGGAGAACTGCAGTAGCTATTTATCAGAAACAGTAAAGTAAGATTTCTGTATCAACCTCCCAGGTTAAAAGAGCAGCCAAAGACATTTTCACTGGTCAAAGCTTAGAAAATCAAAGAGGAAGTCCTCACCACCAAAGAAAACAACATTCTTTCCAGTAGAATCTATTTGTGAAATAAACCAAAAACTTTACCTTGCAGATCCCTTTTTTACAGAAGAATAGCACGATTGATTTAAAAGTAACAACCCCATGTTCCTTGAAGTCCCAAGTTATATAGAATACAATTGGCCACATTTAATGAGTATAGGATTGGAAACAGTTTCTGAAAAGTTACCCCATAAAAATCCCTTTATACTCTTTGTGAAAATTTAAACTTTTTAACTTTTTATCTTCCCTTTGGAACTAGGCCAAGGGAATTTCTCACTGCATGCAGCTGCAGGGCATCATTTTCCACACTAACGTTCTGCACAACAGCATTCTGAAAGCTTTAATAGATGTTCCAAAAGAACAGGTTCCATCATCAAAGAATGGAACCATTGCATTAAACAAATAAAAGACAGGTTTCTTTACTATAAAAAAAGTGTTAAAGCTTTAACCTGCATTGTAAATCTCCAAGTGATAACATATAGTATGAAATATTTCCCAAAATATGTGACTAAGAAATAAAAATTGGGTAAAAAATCTATACACATCCTGAAAAATATTTAAATAGAAATGATATTTCAGGTACAAACTAAAATGGATGAGGAATTGTCATTGGCCCAAAGAAATCAGTGGGTTCAATGCAAAGCTTCCCAAAGCAAGAAACTCCAAAAGCAAGACACAATGGCAAGATGCCAAAAACTTGAAATTTAATTTTTACAAATGTTTTTACATATGTAAACTCTGTATACAGGCCAATTCTTTGTGCTGAAAATTATGTGAAAAAATAGTAGTAGAAGACTTTCTTGGGTTATTCTCATTTGAACCATTATACTGAGTTGTGAATGAAAATAGAGATTTAAAAAATTTAGATAATCTCTGAGAGAAGATCTTTTAAATAAATGTTTTAAGAGAATGAAGACAAGCCATAGACTGACTGTCTTTGCAAAACACTTATCTGATAAAGGACTGGTATCCAAAATACACAAAGAACTCTTAAAACTCAACATTAATAAGAAACTCTATTAAAAATGGAACGAAGACTGGAACAGACACTTCACTGAAAAAGATATACAGATGGCAAATAAGTACTCGAAAAGATGCTCAACATATGTCATTAGGGAACTGCAAATTAAAACAACAATGAGCTACAACTACATATCTATTAGACTGGCTAAAACACAAAACACTAACAATACAAAATGCTGACCAAGGTGTGGAGCAACAGGAATTCTCCTTCTCTGCTGGTGGGATTGCAAAGATTTGCTACTTGTGAATAATAGTTTTACAGTTTCTTACAAAACTAAACATACTTTTACTATATGATCTGGCAATCAAATTTCTTGGTATTTACTCAAAGGAGTTGAAAACATATGCCCATATAAAAACCTACACACAAATGTTCATAGTAGCTTTATTCATAATTGCCAAAACTTGGAAGTAACCAAGATGTCCTTCAATAGGTGAGCAGATTAACAAACTGTGGTATATCCATATAACAGAATATTATTCAGAGATAAAAAGAAATGAGCTATCAAGCCATGAAAAGACATGGAAGAACCTTAAATACACATTGCTAAGTGAAAGAAGTCAATCTGAAAAGGCTAAATACTGTATGATTCTGACTATAAGACATTCTAAAAGGCAAAACTATAGAGATAGTAAAAAGATCAGGTTGCCAGGGGTTCAGAAGAAAGGAAGGAGAAACAAGTGGAGCACAGGTGATTTTTAGGACAGTGAAACTATTCTGTATGATATTATAATAGTGGATAAGTGTCATTATACATTTGCCCAAACCCACAGAATATAAAACACCAAGAGTGAATCCTAATGTAAACTATGAACTTTAGGTAATAATAATTTATCAATATTAGCTCATCAACTATAATTGAAAATATGAGGTGGTGGTAATGGTGGAGGAAGTATATGGGAACTCTGTACTTTCAGCCCAATTCTTTTGTTAAACATAAAACTGCTCTTTAAAAAGTCTATAAAAATAAAATATTTGTAGGCATTTCAAGAGAGAAAAAAATTATCTACATTCAAATTTTATGAAAATTTTTTTACCAAATCACAAATTTCACATTAAGAAACTTTAAAATATTTGTTATTTACCCTAGCAGAAGGAGAGAAGACATTATCCGAGTGCTCCCAGTGTTCATGGCTTAAAACAATTCAAGTCATGAGAGTAAAAAATATTAACATACCTAGTTTCTTAAATTGATGTCATTAAATTTCATATCTGCTACAAGTCGTTAATATATTTTATTGCAGGCATCTCATTTTACTGAGTAAATTGGCATCAGAGAGACTGCTACGTCCAAGAGGGCAACATTAGTTCACAGAAAGCTATGACACAGAAGTAAAGTTCTCTCTTATTTAGTCCAGTGCTCCCATTCAATAGATCCCTTCAATTTAGATTTCTTAGAAGTTGGTATTCCTAGGATATTTCTAATACCTTTTCCTGGTAGTCATTTAAATTGTCTTAGTCATTTGATAAAAGGAGAGGTCAAGGTTCTGATTCTGGCATTATGGATCCTAGTTATAACACCGACATTGTGGAAAAAAAGTACCAGGGTTTATGGGGCGAAACAATGCTTCCCATTTATGTAACATTTTGATTAAAACAAAACTGTTTGAAAAAGCAAAAATCTGATTAAACGTAAGAATTATGTGCTTTGAAACTGGAATGGAGACTTGGGACTAGATGAACTTTTATTACTTCAAAAGAGTAAATTTTAGAAATCAGGTGCAGCGGCATATGCCGAGTGGGAGGACTGCTTGAGCCCAGGAGTTCCAGGCTGCAGTACGTTATGATTGCACCTATGAATAGCCACTGTACTCTAGCCTGAGCAACACAGCAAGAACCCATCTCTATTTAAAAAATAATAATAAGTTTTAACTTATTTGAGCTTTAACTTTAATTTTTTTAGAAGTCAAACTGTAACTCAAGTGAGCCTAACAAGGATAAATAGTTAGACAACTTTTTTGTGTTTCTCTTAAATTTTATTAATAAACTATTTAAATAAAGTATTCTTGATCTTAGATCTCAGGAAAGAAAAATTTTGCACATTTTATATGCTTTAATCACACAAGAAAACAAAATTAATTCAATATTTTCCTAACCAAATATTTCTAATCAAAGCAAAATAGTTAACCCTGAGGAAAAAAGGTACAGAGAACTTAACTTCTTGATTATGACTCATCACATCACACTAAGGTAGATCTCTATTCGCAGAGAATTTAGTTACAACATATATGGTAAGTCAGAAATATAAAATTCCGTAAGATTTAAGACACAAAAATAGTAACTCTGACTTCTGATATTATAGACACATATGAGGAATGTAAAATTTTAAGAAAATGTATCCCACTCCCTCTTTAAACCATATAAAAAGGTTCATACCATATATGAGGGTACTCGCCATAGAAACCAGGGCAAAAACAGAAACAGCACTGACAGAGTTCCAAAGAACCCTCTATGACAAAATTTTTCAAACTCACAGGTTTGGATTCAATAAGAGACCATGACCACCACTAGTCAAGATATAAAATACCACAGTGTATGTATGCGTAGTTACGAATAAGCATCCTTTGAAACTTTTGATTAACACACATACAACAAAAAATACATATATTTATATACAAATATGTATACATTGGTCCCTAATATAAAATTTTTTATTTATAAATAAGCCATAAGAAGAGTTTGAAGTTCTAAATAAAATATGTCTTAAAATTCAGTTCCAAATTTTAAAATGGATTGTTTTTCATTAAGAATCAACTTTTTAAAATAAAAGGTATTTTAATATTCCAAGATTTCATCATGAAAAACATGTTCTATAATGTCAAATTAAATATTAAGATACTGTATCAAATTCATTTTTATATCTCTAGGTCCTAGCAAAGAGTCAG
This sequence comes from Daubentonia madagascariensis, assembly GCA_023783475.1. Lineage (NCBI taxonomy): Eukaryota > Metazoa > Chordata > Mammalia > Primates > Daubentoniidae > Daubentonia > Daubentonia madagascariensis. The sequence goes on from JAKFHU010002080.1 coordinate 553,792, forward strand.
TGTTCAATAAATACTTGTTCACTGAACAAAGTCGAATAAGATAATGTATTCTTTAGCTTTCTTAGAAAAATTCAATCCATAGAGTCATACCAGGTTATAACCTATATTAGAATTCAATCTCAAAGATCATAATATAGAAGTCTTAGAGAGAGTGAGTCCCATACAAATAATTAACTTTAGTTCTGTAAACTAACATACAGTTTTTGAAATTTTAACTATTTTCTCTATTTATGTAAAATGTGACTTAGTTTAAACACACATTGAACAGAGTATATATCTGTTCCACATTAAAAATTTTAAATGTCAGGTTATGCATGTGGGTCTTCACTTTCCTTTTCCAGTTCATTCATTCATTAGAAATTAAAGACAAATTTTTGTTGATCATTAGTAGGTCTTTACACGGCCTACGCAGGTGTTTCGCAACCAAGAAGATTCTACCAAACTTTACATTTTATAGTCTGCATTAAGAAAAATGTACATTTTCCTATCATCCAAATGAACAAATCACCATATCATATTAACTATATTTTGTACACTACACATGTACCCCTTGTCTTCAGAAGAATCATGCTTTATGGAACTCGGTTGACAAGAAAAAATATCAACACTGAATGGTACTTGAAAGTCTCGTTAGTGGTATAGAGGAAGAAGAAAAACTCCCTCTATTATACATCTATAAATCTAATGTATGTTTTACTATACCAATTGTTTAAAACAAAATACAAAAATCATAAGTTTAAAGAAAACCATCGAAGTGCTGCTTGCATTGATAATCTATTTTCTACCAAAGAGAGCAAAGTAAAATTATCATTCAAATCTCTGTGACTAAATTGTTGAAGTAAAAATGATGTATTTTCTAATGCCGCCACAAGTACATGCAGCAAAATATTTTAGTTAAATACAGACATATATGCACAATCAGAAGTAGTTTTCCAAAGTGACATCAAAGCTAATAGGAATACATATACCATTCAGACACTATACACTATGGTTGTATGCAACAAAAAGAATGCAGTTGCAATAGGAAGAAAATTAAATTGAATCTGCTGGGATAATTTTATTACAGTGACTTAAATAAACCCAATTTAAACCCAATCTCATCCTGAATAGTATTCATCTAATCTCACATTGCTTAACAATTTTCACTCCAAAAGAGGTTGAGCACTCTTCTTTTAGCCAATTTATCTGTTTCCAGGATACCAAATCATAAAAGGCATACATTAAAATGTTTAAACTACTATGAAAAGACTAACAAATAGCAGTGTAGTGTTTTTCAACTGAAGTCCGTGAGCCTAATTCTTGACAGTTTTCAAGTTTTCTGTAATATTTCATGTATAATTTAATTTTCATGTCAATAAATACAATGAATTGGCAGCCAAAGACTCTTTTATTGTAGCAGGATAATGGGAACGGGGAGAGAAGGGACATGAAATGAGGCCAGTTTAACATAAAATAATAGCCAAATAATGCCAAGATATGGTATACAAAGTGCTCATAATAACTGGAATAGAGAAAGGTCACAGGAAATTGAGTTATCTTAAGGAAAAAGACAGCAATAATCAGAGCTTTCCAAACCACGTCCCTTGGAAAAAAAGCCACCAACTGGGTAAAGGTGTATAGATTTTAATTCCCTCAGCCTATGGAGTGGCTGGCTGGTAAGGCAAGGGGCATTTGGGAACCCCCTGGCCTGTTGTCTGCTGTCAAGAGCAACCTTATGCTTTCACATCCAGTTGTCCCATGAACATTTTCATTTTTTAGTGTGCCATGACGTGAAAAGGATTGCAATACAATGGGAAGACAAAATACACTCTTATACCACAGTAGTCAAACTGAGGAAGGGAATTTATTTTCAGGAGTGAAAAGTCTGTCATGTTAAATTAGATAATTATTTTTATGGTGACAGATATTATGAATTTGTTTTCAATTTCTAAGTTTGTTTTGATTTTATAGTTTCATTAGATTTAAATGCAATAAGGAGGTGCTATCAAGATTTTTATGTTTGTTCATATTTCAGTAACAGTAGCAGAAAAATACTTAAAGTTAAAACTGGGGTACACAAGGATTCCTTTTCCTCTTTTAATGGGATCTGCACAAAATATGAGGCTGAAAAACACTTGGATGAGTGGTTCTGTAGTTGGAGAAAACTAACTTGAATCTCAAATCTAACATTTGCAAACTTTGTGATTCTGGACAAGTTACTTACCTCCTCTCTAAACCTCTGTTTTCTCATTTGTAAGATAGAAATAATGATAGTTCTTACTTGAGGAAGGGTCTTTGTGAGCATTCAACACCTATGAAGTGATTATGCCCAGCAGCTGGCATATAGTAACAAATATTACTGGTTAGAAGAACGAACTGACACTAGGATGCTAAAAGTATGCTTCACATCTATCAAAAGTATACTTTTGGTTTAATTTATCTAATCCTTCATAGATAAAACACACACACAATAGAAACCTGACTTTAAATTATATCTGTGACGATATTTGATCATTTAAAAAGGGGGTAGGAAATTACATTGCTTTAGAAGTACTCCTACCATTCTAAAAATACTGTCCTGCAGCTGTTTAAAATTTATTTTTTTAGACCATAGCACCACTGTTTGGTTGTTTCCAATTCCTAAAACCACAAATAGTAAAAGTGTACTCAGTCTACTGCAAACATAAATAGCAAATGCACGCTTCAGCACTTTTTAAAGGATATGGAAATTGGCAACAAAAATGCAGTTCATGTTGAAAATTTATGACAGCCCTGCTATATTTCTTCAGAAATACAATCAGGTAAAAATTAGGAAGATCTCTACCAGCTGGGTGGTATTTTTATGTTTTTTTACTTACACTTTCACTAACTGAAAGACTTTCATTATGCAACTTCTGGCACTTGATAAAATAGAGCAATAGTACCTTTGCTAAAACCACAGTTTCTTTGGTTATGTTTAGCATTACACAAACATCTTTCACCTTAGATATCCTTTTGCATTAGAGTGTTTAATTTTAAATTGACTAAAGGGAATATCTTTTTTCAGAATATTATGCTTTCTGGATATCATTAAGCACAAGAATTGTATTTTCATGACTTCTCAAAGATTATGTGTGTGTGTTTCAATTATTAGACATTTGGTTCCATAAAAATAGTGTGAAAACTACTGCTAAAAGGCAAGAATACAAAAACGATTCACAGTAACATAGAAAAGATTGATTTACTGTGTTTCTATATTAAAAAAAGAAAAAACTTCTTTACAAAATATTTAAAAACCTACAACGTGGATTTAGTGTCTCTTCCCTGCTATGGGGTAAATCTAAAATAACACATCCTCACCTTCTGAGGAGAAGAAAGAAAAGGCTAGTGCAAAAGGCTAAAATAAAATATATTTTATGTTAAACTCAACAGTGAAGGAAAAAAGTTTTGTCGTTAGAAATAATTCTTCAATACTCTTATTTCTCATTTCAATATTAAAACTGCTACCACTACAAATTAATAAATGATTTTAAGTACAAGTACTAGGAATACTTAAAGATTATTTCTTAATCTTTTGATACAGTCAATAAAACAGCTGTTAAATTAACAATGAATCAACAAGTAAGTAAACAGAGAGAAACTGGCACTTGGTCATTTCAGATAATTTTTATTTCATGAAATTTTTAAAATAAATGATTCAAAAATTGGTGAACAATAGTTCATACTATGATCTAATAACGCGAATGACTTGAAAGAAAAATAAATCTACCAAGGAATTTTTAAGTGGCTCCTGTTTTCAAGGTGTTTCCTCTTTATGTGCATTTTTACCAAGCATACTTAACTAGTAAACATTTTCAAAGATTTGCTAAATATATGATTATTCAATTGGATGAATACTTTTTATGTCCTTTATAATATATGCTTTTTAAACTAATAAAAATAACGTAAGAATTCAAATTAAAATATGCAATGTAACAAAATTAAGGTAAACAATAAGAGAGACAAAAGTTCTGGGGTATATGCAGGAAAAAAAATGACTTTTATTTTTTAGTTTACTGAAAATAAGAAGATAAAGAGTATAAAACTATTTTGCATTTTATTTTTAGACTCCCATACGTGTTAAATAAACAATGAATCTTTCCCTGTGTCTTTTAACAGGCATTTGATTTTGTCAGGTAATTGCTTTTCTTTGAATTTACAAACTGGAAAATGAACCTAACTGCCAAATAAAATCTCAAAAAACATCCAAATTATAACACATCATAACTTAAGAAACATAAAGATGTATTTTTCTTATCTGCAATTAGCTTCTATTCAGACTGTAAACTTATAAAAGCATTCAGACTTAATTTCTTCGTACTTTGAATATTGTGTAAATAATACAAACTTGATAATATTGTATCACAGCATTTCTAGAGATCATCTAAAAATCTCTCAAAGTTTGACCAAAAGATATCTGTTGACCAAAAGATAAACTGAGGTTAGCTGCTTTGAACTGCCCATTATTACTTTAAAATGATAATCATATTTTCCTAAAATATAAGCTGAACTAATCAATATGAAAGCCAGGAACAAAATGAACAAAATATTATTTTAAAAATAGCTTTTCAAAATAGGAATATATAGTCTACTGATGCAGTTTTCTGATTTGAAAAAGGATCACTTTTACAAATATTGAGTGTCATTTTGTATTCAACAACAACAGAAAAAGAAGAATAAAAGTATAAATGTCTACCTCATTTGTTATAATCCTAAATTCTGAGATGGAAAGAAATACAGAATTAAACACTAGCAGCTAACGGAACATACAAACCTTGCAATTTAAAACTAGAAACTTTCCTCCTAATACTTTATAATAAATTTTGGTTAAAATATCTTTTTAAAAAAATTAACCATGAGAAAATGAAGAGAAAGAAAAGAATCAGTCCTAATACATTACAATAATTTGCTGAAAGTGTTACTTGTGAAAATAAATCAAGTTTCAGAACTTGGGAATGAATTGCCACATAACAATGAATCAATGTCTTATCTATACTAACACTGACACACTTAAAAGAATTTCCATTTTTAACTTGATGAAGTAAATTAATTTTGGGGAAAATTAGTTTGATCCTGAGTTAAGTACAATAGCTGACATGAATGTTTTTTGACTATATAAGGTGCTATATCTTTTTAATTCTATATACATAGTCCTTGAGTTACTCTGCATTGTTATACTACCTGAAGTTATAACATTTGGAACACTAATGCCTTAATTATTATCATGAAATAACTACCTATTCTTTTTGAGTAGACACATTAACTTCTAACCATGTTACTTTAAAAACTGAATAATATGAAAATAAGTCATGTGATTAAAGGGAATAGAAAAATTTTAAAGAGTAGCTACAAACAGACCGATTACAACATTTTATTTCCTGTATTGTTACTTCTTTTACAAATATTGTGTTATTTTGTAACATTTAAAAAAGTTACAGAAATAATTACATCTTCTACTAGTGCTTAGAAGGGCTATGTCACCTTTAGAGATATAGTCTCTTTAAAATTAGAAATGCATACGATTTTGTATTTCAAAATTTATTAACCCAAAGATAATAAAATATACCTATTTTACAAAACTATTTTAAAATGATGTTGTTATATTCGATTAAATGTATACACATGATTAATGACTACTTTCTAATATAAAGAGTTAAGTCTATTTTTCTTTGCCAGAAAAAAACAATTCAGCTTCATTTTTAACTATTTTATCACACTATTCAGAAATTAAATTATGCACAAATAACATAACCTGAGACCTACTCTGGTCATCTAAGGAATTACAATTAAAAGCATGAATCCTCACAGTTCAGCAGCACCTTAAGCAATTTTATGAAAAAGTTACTTTCTGTACATTTATTCTTTAACTACATTAAGATCATTTTCCTGGGTTTCTTATAGTTTTAAAAAAAAAGTCACTTGTTTTAGAGCAAAAAACAACAGCAAAAATACTTGGTAATCCAATGGACTATTTTTCCTACATTATGGTCAAGCAACAAACCCTACCGCCAAATATCTAAGATTGACATTGGTAGGCAATTCAATAGTTAGATGATAATTCCTCAGTAGTTTCACAGTAGCATAATTTTTCGCATTACTTAAAACCACTGTTAAACCTATAACACATTTTCTGTTTCTCTGCGGGTATTTTTTCTATCTTTAACCCTAGAAGGAATATCTTTTATCTTTCAGCAGTACAAAAAGCATTCATAATTCAGAAATGTTTTCCTTTTCTGCAATGCATGACTTTGAACTCAGATTTTTCAAAGATCAGTTAAACATGTTTCTTTAAGACTGGAGCCTTATTTATGTGAGTCTGTGGCTTAACTGACAAGAATTTTTCTGTTCCAGGGAAAGTCAGTCAGTTTGTATCTGAAATACCATAATCTAGCTTCCATCCATATAGACATCTGCAGGAGAGGCACTTAGTCAAATGTTATATGCCCCCATCAAACAAATCAGAGTCTGTAAGAAATATTACTCTGTGTAACAGACAAGAAAAAAATGAAAAGCAAAATGATAGGAAGAAATAAAACATTTACAATTTTAAAAATTAATTAATAACAATATGTCTTAAATGTAAATATTTATGCAACATTTTCTATTCAATTAAGCAAATATTTAACAAAACTCAAATATGTGAACACAGTAAGTGTCACATTTATGGGATGGCATGGGCCCCCATATTAAAACATCTAGAAATTTGTTCTCTAATTATATTATCATACAAAATACTGCTCATATAATTGCCAAAGTATATTTTATTATCTATTTCTAAAAAGTTACCATTAAATGAAAGTTAAATTGTCCAATGTTAAATGAAAAAAATGAGTTACTGTATCAGGCAAAATTTAACCCACAATACAAATGTCCAGTAAAACAGTTAAAGTATACCTCACTTTACTCACTTTTTTAAAAATTAACAAAATTAAGACCTTAAAATCTCATTTAAGTACAGCTGATATAAAAATCTAACATATATTATATGCAAGGCACCATCTGCAAACTATATTTCTGAACCTCTTTAATGCTCAAAACACCCTTCACTTTATAGATGATAAAAAGTAAGGCTCAGAGGGGTTAAGTAACTTACAAGAAATCACACAGTTATTAAGTGGCAGACAGTTTGGTTGCAAAGTCCTTGCTGTTTAGGCCTACCTTTATAAGCATCACTGTAACACATGACTTTTTAAAATTTGAAAAAAATTGTGACATTCGCTGATATAATGCCTGGATCAATACGTAAAACATTCTTATCTGAGGATACTACCATAAGCTTTATATAAAATTATTGTACTTGTAATAAATGGTCATTCTGTACCTTATTTGTTATCCTCTAAATTCAAAGTAACAAAATCAAATTAATGTTTACCTATTATCAATTTGAATTAAATGGTCATGTGCAAAAATATACACATAAATACATATGTATTACTTCCTTATGGAAACAATATGAAGATTTCAATATAAATGAACTTATTAAAATCAAGCATAAAAATATTTTCAGATGATTAGTAATAATAAAATAATTAAATGTATATATTAAGTTGCATTTTATTTACTGAAATTTTAATATTTAAGTTTAAATGAATAATAATAAAGGTAATATAATCATTCCTTTTATTTTAATATTTTTAATGTGAACTAAAAGTTACCCTTTATTGGTCTTACTTATTTTAAAAATTTGAGAGTAATACTAGAGTTTAATATAAGAATTGGTAAATGCAAATAATCTCATTCAACAACTTCCCAACTTAAAATGCAAGCAACTCATTTCTAATTGCTTGGTTTGTTGCTCATTCAGAAAATATTTTTATTTCTTTTTCAGTGAAAAACGTTTCATATCTGTTTAAATACAGGAAGTCACACCACCAATGGAATGTGATTATCTATAATGAAAATTAGTTATTCCATATTCCCATTTTTAAAAATAAATTAATATATCAACACACTCTATAACAAATATATAGACTTTAAAATATCAGTGAGCTGAAAGTGAAAAAATATATAATCAGGATAATTTCATACCATGCATAATCATTCTTCATAGAATTTTTATTATGTGGTATGGAATGGATTATAATAAATGCATTTCACACATGCTATTTCTTATTCAAAAGGAAATACAGAATAGGACAGAGAGAAGTTCTAGCCAAATCTTCATTCAAATCCAACATTCATGGACGCCACTGTAATTGAAAGACATTTCCAAACAGATAGCTGTGGACCTCATTTTCCTTTAAAATAATATGTCTTTCACATCTGTTCCAACTAAAACATTCATGTTCTTAAACTTTACCAAGCTTCCTTATACTTAGTTTTTAAAATATTGTAGCTTTATTTTGTTTTGCTTTAATTCACAACTAGTTAAGCTCAAAAAATGTTCAAATTTTCAAATTACGTTAATATATTTAAAAGCAGTATAGTGTGCACACCTAATCAACATTTTACATCTGTGATTTCCAAAGTTTTGAAACTTCACTTGTTTTTGAGTGACCTTCATGTAACTTCTAAAATGGTACAAATCATATATTTTGCCATGATAATATTAAGGAGACTTCATTTTCCATTTTACTTTGAATATATTTTCCAAAATAAGGCATCCATCCAGTAATTGAAGTTTCCACAAAAAAAAAAAACAATCAAAATAAGGAATCCAGTTCTCAAAATCAGACATCAAAATCAATACTATTAATTTTCAATATTTTACTTTTGACCTACTCAATAATTAGAAATTAAAAATAAAATAAATCACTCACTATTAAAACATGATATATCATAAGAATCTTTTAATTAATGATGATAACCTCCTTGGAACATCTACAAAATTATAAGATTACAGGTAATTATGAAATGGATTAAAAGAAGTTTCAGATCCAAGGTCTAAAAATAAATAATATAAGAGAAAGAGGAAAAGGAAAATAGTAAAGGTCTTACATGCTTCTTAGTGAAACATTCAAAAAGCAAAAGTCTACAACAAAAAAAAAAATTAAGATTACTACTTATCTAATAGTAAATTCAAGAAGATTTACAGAGTTAATGAAAATTTAATCAGATTGGTTTTATCCAATGTTCTTTTGTATAAAGCAGTGAAATGTGCCATTTAGGAAAACCGTCCAAATAATTTTATCCATAACCCTTTCTTAATAGCTAACTTCAAAAAAAAAATTGTACATATCATCACACTCCTCCAATCAAAATCTCTATTTCAAAATATCTTCATCATTCAATTTAGAGTATTTACCAAGAAGAGGCAAAAAATATTTCTCAATAATATAAATTCGAAATTTATAAATAATATAAAATTCTATTTAAGGTACTAAAGAACAAATTAATATAATAGAGGTAGTACTTGCACATTTTACTCTGATTTTCATGCACAGACATTCATAATATAAAAATTACAATATAAGCTGGGGATATCCTATAAATGTATGCACATACATATAAAAATAGCGAGAGATCAAATACAAAGCAACATCAAATACAAGATAGTTAAGGTACAGATTATACACAAATACTGATAAACTATAAAGTAAAGATAACGTAATCAAGGATGAGACTACTGATGATAGATTCTATGAAGGAAGTCTTGCACCACTGGTTGGAGGAAGGTCTCAAACAGAATTAAAACACAGGTCAAAGCAGTCATTTTAAGTGTACAGTGAGAATACAAGGACATGGAGTAGACAATGATGAACAAAGGCATTGTGGAGACAGAGAAAATACCATGTGAAAACAACATGAAAAAAGAACTAAATTAAAGTGGGTACAAGCCATAAAGTTAATAAATGGCACTAACATTTACCCAACTGTTCTGGTCAAAATCTAAGCTGTCATCAATGATACTTTCTTCTTACCTACCCTCTATAGGTAAACAATCACCAATTCTTATTAATTCTACCTTCTAAGTACATCTTGAGTTCTCATCTCTAGTTCCCCAGTAACACTATCCATTGTTCAGACTAACTATCTCTCACCTGTACTTCTGTAGCCTCCAAGGTAGTCTTTCCTGCATCCCTTTACTGCCATCACCACTTCACCCTCACTTGAAATCTATTCTCCATATTACTGCCATGTTGGTCTGTCTGAAATGCAAATCAGGTCATGTCATGCCCTCACTGAAAAACCTTTCAATGGATTACCAATGCTTTCAGAATATAGCCCAGAACATGACATGTGATGGTTTGGTTCTTATCTATCTTGTACCTCTCCAGCCTCATGTAGAGCCTTCTGCTTGGTCATGAAGGACTTCGCTCAGTTCCTCATATACAACCTGTTCACTCTTTGTCCCATCTACAGGCAAGCTCAATTGTAACTCTCCCAAGGAAGTCCTCCTTGACCATCTCTCTCCTCAACCATCTCAGACTATGTTAAGTCTTCTTACAAACTTTATGGATTATACTTATAATTAATTATTTTTAACTATCTTTCAAATGATGGCTTTCTATAATAAATTGTAAGTTCCATTGGGGAGAGAGACTTTATCCCTTTTGTATTCTACCATTCCTCAAAGCCTAGACGAAAGTCTGAAATAATAAATATTTCCTAACTGCTAAGGTGAAAGACACAAGAAAGATATGGCCACCCAGAAGATGCACAGACTATCACACACTATCAGGTCACCAAATATTTGATCTGCAGGAGCACTTACAGATGATCTACTTCAGTGATTTCTCACTATACTCACCAGAGGCCTCAGGCTCAAGGAGGTACCTCAAAGAACAGGAGAATAAGCCAGAAAAATGCTGGTCCCTTCTACCACATACCTTCTCTGCCCTTGCTTCAACCAGATCAGCTTCACTCTTATGTGTTTTTACATACAGAGTCTTCATATAACATTTCAAAAAAAAAAAAAAGAAAAAGTTTGAAAACCTCTATGCTGAATAATTTCCAAATCCTGATGCAGTCCATCTGTTCATATATGATCCTTTGCTTCTGCTATCACTCTGAACCTACTACTGACTGACAGAAACCACTCCTAGTAACCCAGGCTGAAATCCAAAATCATCTTAATTTTCTGATTCCTTGATTCCTCCACATCTAATCAATCGTCAGATTCTAGTATTCTTCCCTCCTTACTTTCACCCCCTCTTTCCCTTTCTCACTATTGCCAGCTTAAAACAGATTCAGGTCCTTTTTGTTCCTGGAATTACATAGCACCTTCCTATGAAAGGCTTACTTTCATAAGTGGCTTACTTTACTCCAATCTCCCCTTCCTTAAATACATCCATGTTAGACTCATCTTTCTCATATAATACTTTCATTTTACCCATTATAAAAATCTTTGGTAGATTCTAGTTGTATAACATAACAAGACTAAACTCCACTCTCTGGCTTTTATTAATAAAATCCTCTTCTATAAGCTGCCCAAACCACCTATATTCAACCAATTAGCCTTCCTTCTTTGATTAGGTTGTTTTTTTACTTTTTTCAAAAGTACATCATAATCATTCAAGCAGGATGCTTTACACTTCTTTACACTCTCTATCTAGCGATCCAAAGTGGCATGGCCTAAGTTACTGAGGCACCTCAGAGATAACACAGAACTCCACATTCCTACTTTTCCAAGTTTACACGGTAGGAACGATCTTTATTTCTTCCCACATTCTCTGTAGTTTTTAGGACCGTTAAGTCATGGCATAAAATCTCACAATTACATAATAAAAAATTCCTGAGATTGTGAAAAATCTTAGATAATATATAGCCTACAAAACGCATTTTATAGATGAGGAAATGAAGCTCAAAAAAGTAAGCAACTTGTTCAAAGTCACACAGCTAAGTTAATGGTAGTGCTGGAACTAGACAACTAGGCTAGCTCAGCTTACCACCTATTCCTTATAATCCAGCTCTGTTCCAACTATCTTCACAGGAGGCCTTATAAGAAAATTACGAGAGGAGTCTAGAGTCACAGTGCTTGAGTTTGAATATAGGTCACGATGCTTACTTGAAAAAACATTTGGTATTCCATTATATTTATTGTTAGCTATCTTTCTAACTGTGCAGGATGTAAGACACACTCATTTAACAAACATTTACTGAACACCCACCATAAGCCGAGGATATAGCCGTGAACAAAATTGACTAAATTTATACCTTCACAAAGAATACATTTTAGTAGGGGAGAATGATAATATATAAAGGAACTGCAAGTAAAATGTTTACAGTGTCACATAGTGATAAAGCTTTGGAGAAAAATAAGGTAGAAATGGTAAGTAGGGAAGGGAAAAAGTTAGTATTTTAAATATGGTGATTAATGAGTCTTCAATTATGGAGTGACCTTTAAGCAGGAACATGAAGGAAGAGAGTAAGAGGGTATCAGAGGAAAGAATACTCCAAAGATTACTCCTTTTTTTTAAGTATAAAGGCCTTAAGGCAAGAGCTCACTTAATGGGAGGAAGAGAAGGTGGAGAAAGGAAGAGAAGAGAAAGAGGAGGAAGAAAAGGAGGAGGAAGAGGAGGAAGAACAACAATAGTAAGGTTGTAGCAGAGAGTGAGGGCAAGGCACAATAAACTGAGATCACAGAAGTAGGGAGGAACAAGGACACTTAGTCCATCATAAAATATGTGACTTTTACTCTGAGTAAAATGAGAAGCTATTACAGAGTTCCAAATGTAAGAGTAAAGAAATCTGACTTGAATATTTAAAGTTTCACTCTATTATGAGCACAATAGAGTGAGGGGTGGGGGTAGAAATGAAGAACAGGGGCAAAAGTAGATACAGAAAGACAGATCTATTTAAAGAATATTTTTTAAAATCCTGGTGGAAGACAGTGGTGGCACAGACTAATATGTAGCGCGTGAGAGAGAGGAGTTAAATGTAACTCTGAGGTTTTTGAGCTGCTGGAAGTATAGAATTGCCAAATGCAGTACTCAGATGAGGGGAAACAGTGGTGGGAGTACTCTGAGGAAAGACAAGGAACCTGGTTTTGGCTATACTACATTTCAGAAATCTATGAGACATACAAGGAGAGATACATAGTATTGGTTTAGATACGGTTTAGATGGTGAATAAGGAGTTCAGAAAAGAGGTCTGTGTAGAGTAGTCAGAAATAGTTGGGTAGATGGTATTCAATATTTAAAACCATGGGACTGGATTAGATCAGCTACGGATTAAGTGTAGACAGAGAAGGTAATAAGTACAGGGGCTGAAACCTAGTTTAGACATCTAGGAGAACAGCAACCAACATCCAGGAGATGAGGAGAAAAGTGACTAATGAAGTAAAAGAAAAACCAGCAGAGTGAGGTGTTCTGGAAGTCAAGTGAGTAAAGTCTTTTACGGAGGAGGGTGATCAACTGTGTCAAATGCTATTGCTAGGTCAAGGAAGAAAAGGACTGAAAACTGGCCACGGGATTTAGCAATATAGAGGTCACTGGTGAACCTGAGAAGAGCAGTTTTGGTGGAGTGATGAAAGCAAAAATCTAAGTGAAGTGAATTCAAGAGAGAATGTGAGGATAAGAACTGGAGATAACGAGGACACAAGTCTTTTGAGGAGTTCTGCTAAAAAGGGAGCAAAGTAATGAGATGATAAATGGAGAGTGCTGTAGGATCAAGGTACTGTGGCTGCTGCTGCTGTTTGTTGTTTCAGATGGGAAAAACTCATTCAAGCCTGTATGCTGTCTGTAGCAAATCTATTGGCGTCATTTTTCCAACAGCATGTGCTCACGTTGTGTCTCTATGCCATTTTGGTAATTCTTACAGTATTTTAAACTTTTTCATTATTATATATGTTATGGTGATCTGTAATCAGTGACCTCTGATGTTACTACTGTAATTGTTTTGGGGTGCCACGAACTGTGCCCATAAAAAATGATGAACTTAGTCAATAAATGCTGTGTGTGTTCTAACTACTCTACTGACTGGTTATTCCCCATCTCACTCCCTCTCCTCAGGCCTCCCTATTCCCTGACACACCATATTAAAATTAGGCCAATTAACCTACAATGGTCTCTAACTGTTCCAGTAAAAGGAAGAGTCTCATATCTCTCACTTTAAGTCGAAAGCTAGAAATGATTATGCTTAGTGAAGAAGGCATGTCAAATGCCGAGATAGGTCAAAAGCTAGCCCTCTTGCACCAAACAGTTAGACAACTTGTCAACGAAAAGGAAAAGTTCTAGAAAGAAATTAAAAGTGCTACTCCAGTGAATAAATAAATGATAAGAAAATGAAACAGCCTTATTGCTGATAACGGAGAAAGTTTGGCTGGTGTGGTGTAGTGTGAGAAGATCAAACCAGTCACAACATTCCCTTAAGTCAAAGCCTAATCCAGAGCAAGGCCCTAACTCTCTTCAATTCTATGAAGGCTAAGAGAGGTAAGGAAGCTGCAAAAGAAAAGTATGAAGCTAGCAGAGGTTAGTTCATGAGATTTAAGAAAAGCCATTACCATAACACAGAATTGCAAGATGGGGGCCAGGTGCTATGGCTCACATCTGTATTTGTAGCACTTTGGGAAGCTGCTCGAGTCCAGGAGTTTGAGACCAGCCTGGGCAACCTAGTGAGACCCCTCTCTACAAAAAAAAAAAAAATTAGCCAGGCATGGTGGCTAGTGCCTGTAGTCCTAGTTTCCTGGGAGGCTGAGACAGGAGGATTAAGCTTGAGCCCAGGAATTGGAGGTTGCAGTGAGCTGCGATGGCACCACTGCTCTTAAGCCTGGGTGACAGAATAAGACCCTGTCTCTAAAGTAAATGAATGAATGAATAAAGTGCAAGGTGAAACAGCAAATACAGATGCAGAAGCTGCAGCAAGTTATCCAGAAGATATAGCTAAGACAGTTAATAAAGGTGGCTACATTAAACAACAGATTTTCAATGTAGATGAAACAACCTTCTCTTGGAAGAAGATGCCATCCAGGACATTCATAGCTAGAGAGGAGAAGTCACTGTCTGGCTTCAAAACTCAAAGGACAAGCTGACTTTCTTGTTAGCGGCTAATAGAGCTGGTAACTTTAAGTTGTAGCCAATGCTCATTTACCATTCTAAAAATCCTTGGGTCCTGAAGAATTATGTTAAATCTACCTATGCTCTCTAAATGGAAAAACAAAACCTGCATGACAGCACTTCTGTTTACAGCATGGTTTTCTGAACATTTTAAGCCCACTGTTGAGATCTACTGCTCAGAAAAAAAAAAATTCCCTTTAAAATATTACTGCTAACTGACAATGTACCTGGTCACCCAAGAGCTCTGACAGAGATGTACAAGGAGATGAATGTTATTTTCATGCCCACTAACACAACATCCATTCTATAGCCCATGGATCAAGGAGTAATTTCAACTTTCAAGTCTTTTTTATTTAAGAAATACATTTCATGAGGCTAGATAGCTGCCATAGATGGTGATTTCTCTGATGGATCTGTGGAAAGTCAATTGAAAACTTTCTGGGAAGGATTTATCACTCTAAATGCCATTAAGAACATTTGTGCTTCACAGGAGAAGGTCAAAATATCAAGATTAACAGGAGTTTAGAAGAAGTTGCTTCTAACCCTCATGAATGATTTTCAGGGGTTCAAGACTTCAATAATGAAGTAACTGCTGATGTGGTGGAAACAGCAAGAGAACTAGAAGTAGAGCCTGAAGATGTGACTGAATTGCTACGATCTTATGATAAAACCTGAACAGATGAGGAGTTGCTTGTTATGGGTCAGCAAAGAAAGTGATCTCTTGGAGTGGAATCTACTCCAGGTAAAAATCCTGTGAACATTGTTAAAATGACAACAAATGATTTAGAATATACTTTAAGTTCTACTGTGGATAAAATGCTATCAAATAGCATTACATGCTATAGAGAAATCTTCCCTGAAGAGTCAAATCAATGCAGCAAACTTCACTGTTGTCTTAGTTTAAGAAATTGCCACAGCAACCCCAACCTTCGGCAACCACCACCCTGCTGAGTCAGCAGCCATCAACAGCAAGGCAAGACTCTCCAACAGCAAAAAGATTACAACTTGCTGATGGATCAGATGATCATTAGCATTTTATACCAATATTTTTTAAATTAAGGTATGTACATTGTTTTTCAGACTAGTTCCATTTTCCAATTAACAGACTACCATATAATGTAAACATAACTTTTATATGTGCTGGGCAACAAAAAATTTGTGTCACTCACTTTATTGTAATATTCGCTTTCTTGGGGTGGTCTGGAACTGAACCTACAATATCTCTCAGGTATCCCTGTACTTTTGGCCTATCCCTCACGGTTCCAAGCTCTCTGTTATATCTCTTTCCACCAGGCCCAAATTCAAGAAAGGAAAAGCTAAGCAAAGGGGGCAAAATATAAGGTAAGCCTCCAGCTGAACCAGTCTCTTTAAAATACTGTTCCCAGAACTCCTCTACCCAGTGACTTTTACTTTGACTGACCATTCCACAAGGGAGGTTAGGTAAATGTATTTTTTCAGAGGATTCATTTATTACATTGCCATTTTTGTTAATACAAAGAAGAAAAAAATTTTAATAAGCCAAACTCTCCCAACACACCTGCCACTGAAAATAACAAACATAAAAGTTACAAAGACTTATACAGGATTATAAAAATCTAATATTTTAAATGTGAATAATAAAGTTTTATATCTTAACATTCTACAGTATTTCTTGATAATCATCTTTGTAAGGTGAAGACAGTACGGCTCCTACTCTTTCCTGCCCTTTCTTGCTCCTTATCACTTACCTACTTACACATTTATCTTTATATTGTAAAAGATGTTAAGATTTACATTCTTTCCCTTACATACAACTAAGTCACTTATGTTTTGATCACAGAATGATTCTAAAAACTAAAAATCAATACAAATTATGATTATTGTGATTATGTTCTGTGCTTATCCAGTTAGAAAACTAGCATTACATCTCCATTGTTGCTTGTCCAATAACATGACCCCTAGGCCAATTAAAAGATAATTTTTCTAGTAGCAAGACCAAATATATTCACTTTTCTTACAGTCTATCAATTGCTTAAAATCATATTTCATTTTACTGTACTTAATGATTCATCCTTGAATGCACAATTTTTAAGGCTAGAATTTTAATTACTTGCTTTCTTGTTTAAAAATGAAAAATGTATCTAAATGTCTTCAAGTTTTTCCACTCAGTTAATTATATTGATCTATTACAAGGAGTTTCCTTTTTTCCCTGGAGAATGCTTTTCCTGAGCCCTCAGTTCTGAAACTTCCCTTTACTGTTTCTACATTTGCATGTGCCCTCGTGTGTGTTGGATCTACTGTTCTCTACATCCTATGACTTCATTTTTCTTTATTTTCTCCCCTATTTTACTGGAGACTACCCTCAAGAAACTTCCAAAGGGATACAGAAGATACTGTTAAAGACCTGAATTTCTGAAAATACATTTTTTCTGTCTTCACCGCTGACAGTTTGCTTGTGTATAGAATTCTACATAAAAAAGGGCCTTCCCTCACAATTCTTAGGCAATGACTCATTGTCTTTTAAGATTTGGTGTTGATGAAGCCTGTTTAAATACCATTCTTGTTTAGATGTGATGTCTCTGCCCAACCTTGGATGCTTTTACATGTTCAAAGATTTCAAAAAGTTGTTTCCAGATAAGGCCAATTTGTTTTCCAAGGTTGACAAAACTGTGATACCAAAACTGAGCAAAATCAGCAAAAGAAAAGAAGAAATAAATTTTGAATATAAATGCCAAAACATACCAGTTTAGCCAAACAAGTGCCACCCACCTTAACAATGCAAATAAGAGAGTCAAAAAGAGAAAATAATTCTGCTTGCCACACAATTAGCATATGCTCTAAAGAGAGAAATGAATCTACTATTGTTGCAGTCCAAGCTCCCTCATATTTCATTTAGCTTGAGCATCTCACCACAGAAAATGTGCCTGGAGAGTCTGAACATGCTTTTTTCAAAGAACAGGGCCCCTATATGCAAGCATTCTGGTGCTCAACTGAACATAAAGTAAACTAAAAAGAGCATAAAGAATACAGCAAACATATATTTTAAAAAGATTAATACCTGTAACATATAAAAAGCCATTTAAATTTAATACGAAAAAAATGAAAGCCCCAAAGGAAAAGGAAATGTTCATAATTCACAGGATAATAAACATAAATGGCCAAACATTTTTTTTTTCATGTTCAACATCACTAAGAGAAATGTAAATTAAATAAGCTACTATTCTTCCTTGGTAAATATAAAACAGATAAACACCAGCGTCAGTAAGTTGTTGGAGAAACAAATATTCATAGCCACTGTTAATACAAGTATAAACAGAACATTAATAAAACAGCTAGGTAATATTAATCATAACTTTAAGTGCCCAATCCTGTTGAAACAGTGATTTTACTTTTAAGATCATACCCTATGATACTCAATCTAACAAATTATTAAGAACAAAGAAGTCCATAAAGTGTTGGTTATACTTCTAAATGCTAGAAAAAAATCAAAATTTCTGTAAGTTTTTAGTGTAACTCACACAAAATTACTCCAAATTTAGAATTAAGACAACACTGTTTATTACAAAATCTCTATCATTCTAAACAAAATGTCTATTAAATTCTCACCTTGGAATCAATTTGAAAGTTGGTACTAAAGAAGAGTTATTTTAAATTCCTAAAGTGCATTTAAATTCACATAATTTGCCACTTAAAGGTAAACAACCACGTACATAATGTCAATAGCACTCAAAAGACTTCTGAGATTGTGAAACTTAAAAAGAAGAAAAAGTCAATAGACTAAAAGCACTTAACTCCAGGAAGAGATTTTAAACAATAAAGCAATGTATAAATGAGCAAACATAGCTCACAGCTACAGTATCAAACGATTCAGTGACCACCCAAGTACATAACAGCTCAAAAGGAAGAAATCAGTTTTCTACAACACCTTGTGAAAAAAAGTTAACTATGTGACCACACACATTCTCAGTCCACGTAGTTAGGGTGGAGTGATAATAACAGGAAAAATAACCTAAAAATGAAGAAGAAGTATAAATTATGCCAAATGGGAAAGTGATGTGATTGACGGAATTCAAAAAACTAAAGACAGTAAAAGCTAGGGTAAGAAAATCAGCATTGTTTGGGGAAAGAAAATCAGCATTTAAAGAAAAGAAATACACAAAGGAAATACAGAAAATTTTGCTAATGATTAACTCTCTTGATGTAAAACACTAAAAATAAACATTTAAAGATGAATCATAAAGTATAGACTATTTTAAAATACAGACTAAATGTTATACCATTCCAGCAACTTATGAATATTCAGGGAAAAAACCACATGTGTGGCTGGGCACAGTGGCTCATGCCTGTATCCTAGCACTTGAGGAGGAAGGACTGCTTGAGGACAGGAGTTCAAGACCAACCTGGGCAACATAGGAAGACCCCATTCTCTACAAAAAAATTAAAAATTAGCTGGCATGCACCTGTACTCTCAGCCACTTGGGAGGCTGAGGCAGGAGAATTGTTTGAGCCTAGCAGTTTGAGGCTGCAATCAGCTACAATCAGGCCACTGCATGCCAGCCCAGGTGATAGAGCTGATACCCCATCTCAAAAAAAAAACCAAAAAAACAAAAACAAAAAATCCCACACATTTGTGAGGACATTAAGAAGAGTTATTAGATATTAAGTTATCTCTCGACAAAACTGAACAGAATTAAAATGCTTTCATATAAAAAGTGACTAACAAGAGTTTATATTAACTTAACTTACTTCAAAGTACCAAAATTCATATGGAACTATTTACAAAGATAACTGCCATCATCTTATGGCATAGGTGATATTATATGGCATAGATAATAGGTATATTATCAAGGTAACAGAGGTTCTGTTAATCAGAGAGAAGTCAAAACAAGAAAGATCTCTATTAAAAACTGCCTATTTTCTGACATCCCAAATAATAAAAAAAATATAACTCTCTTTTTATAATGTGAATTAGTGGGGAATGTTATAAACCCTGGATAAAATGTCTATGTGATTATTAAGAAAATATTATTATTATTATAGAATTCAGCACAACTAAATATCACAAATCTGCAGATTAATTATGATACTTGGACCTATATAATATTTTTTGCTATGTTGTATCCTCCCTTAGGATTAAGAAAAAAGTATGGGAAACAGCTCTGAGGTATTCTTATCATTTATTTCAAAGCTAGAACACTGTAAAAACTCATGTTCATAGAGCATTTTATGACAGACCAACAATATTCTTGTATATTCCTACAAAGTACAACATACCTCATTTGTATAAAAAAATTTTTGAATGCTGTTGATACCACTAAAACATAGAATGCCTTTAGTATACAGTACATTTACATTAAAAACTTTATTTTATGCTTCAAAAAATAAGCTGAGAAATTTATCCTTAAAAAATAGCTAAAGAAAATTCATCAAAAAGAAAAGAAATAAAAATAAAGGAATCTTGAAGAGTCAATATGGGAAAAAACCAAAAAGAGCAGAAATATGGGTACATGCAATCAACTACCACTATCCTCAATTTTTAAAATAATATTTGATGATTGGACAAAAACTACAACACTCTGTTACTAAAGACAATAGTATCTGAAAGAGAGAAAGATCAGTGGCCTTCCCTGGACCCCCACAAGCAACACCACCTACCCTACCAGCAGATTCACCACATCCAGTGTGCTGCACTCTGGAAAAGAGAACCAGCCCACCCGGTAGCACCTACCCGCAGCAAAGCTGCACCACTGTGCCAATTAACACCTGCAGCCTAGGCCACTAAACCACTCACTGGCATCACTGACACTAAATACAGCTGAAGAAATCACACAAAGTCTACACTACTGAGCCAACTCATAACCAAAATCAAGGTACCCAACCCAACCAACAATATAGGACACAAGTAGCAGGAAAAAATGTATCCCTAATAAAAGCTACAACATAAAATGTGAAGAGATGACTGTCCCAACACATGCACAGAAATCAACATGAGAACACAGAAAACATGAATGAAACTTCCAAAGAAACATAGTAATTCTCCAGTAACAGATCTCCAATGAAAAAGAAAACTATGAAATGTCTGAAAAGAAATTCAAAATAATGACCTTAAGAAAACTCAGTGAAACACACAAGAATACAGATAGACAATTTAATGCAATCAAGAAAACGATGCATGACCTAACGTGAGAAATTATACAAATAGGTATCATTTAAAAAATCTTGGCGCTAACAAATTCAATGAATGAAATTAAAAATAAAATTGAGAGCATCAACAACAGACTAGATCAAGCAGAAGAAAGAATGTTTGAATGTATAGACAGGTCTTTTGAAATAATCCAGTCTGACCAAAAAAAAAGAGGGGGTGGAAAAAAAAATGAAGAACACCTACAGGGCTTATGGAAACCATAAGGCAAATAAATAGTCACATTATGGGAATTCAAAAAGGAGAAGAGATGGGAAAGGGCATAGAAAACATTTAATGAAATAGTAGCTAAAAATTTCACAAGTCTGGGCAGAGATATGGACAGAGATTTGTGAAGCTTAAAAGCCCACAAATAGATTCAATGCAAAAAGGTCCTCTTTGAAGCATTTTAGTCAAACTGTCAAAAGTCAAAAAGAGAATTTTAAAAACAGCAAGAGAAAGGCACAGTGTAGAACCATTAGAATAACTGATTTCTCAAAAGAAACCTAAGAGAAATAAGAACTTATATTCAAAGTGCTGAAAGAAAAAAAAAATGCCAACCAAGAAATACTATACCCAGCAAAGCTATCCTTCAGAAATGAAAGAGAAACAAACTCTTTCCCAGACACAAAAACTGAGGGATTTCATCACCACTAGACTGGACTTACAAGAAATATTTAAGGGAATCCTACATCTCGAAGTGAAAGGACAGTAACTACCATCCTGAAAACACACAAAAGTATAAAATTCACTGACAGAGCAGATACACATACGAGAAAGAGAAAGGAATATTACTACAGAAAACCACCAAACCACAAAGATAACACAAGAGGAAAAAAAGAACAAAGGATATACAAAACAATGAGAAAAAAATTGACAAAATGACAGGAGTGATCTCTCACCTATCAATAATAACCTTGAATGGAAACAGTGTAAATTCCCCAAATAAAAGATATATACAGACTGGCTGAATAGATAAAAAAGTAACAATAAAATAACAAACAACACCCACATATATACTGCCTACAAGAAATTCAACTTTACCTGTAAAGACACACATAGACTGAAAGTGAAGGGGTGCACAAAGATATTTCATACAAATGAAAACCAAAAATGAGTACGAGTAGCTATGTTTATATCAGATAAGAAAGACTTTAAGTCAAAAACAGCAAAAAGAGTCAAAGAAGATCATAATATAATGATAAAGTAATCAATTCAATAAGAGAATATAACAATTGTAAATATATATGCACCCAACACTAGAGCACTCAGCTACATAAAGCAAATATTCTTAAATCTAAAGGAACGGACAGACTTCAATACATGCATCAACCTGGAGGACATTATGTTAAGTGAAATAAGTCAGGCACAGAAAGAGAAATACCACATGTTTTCCCTCACATGTGGAAGCTAAGAATGTTGATCTCACAGAAGTCGATAGTAGAATAGTGGTTACTAGAGGCTGGGAAGGGTAGGGAAGAAAGCATGATAAAAAGAGGTAGTTAAAGGATAGAAAATTACACCTAAATAGAAGGAATAAGTCCTAGTGCTTTCGGGTGACTACAGTTAACAATAATTTACTGTGTAACTGCAAATAGCTAGAAGAGAGCATTTTGAATGGTCACAACACAAAGAAATGATAAATGTCTGAGGTAAAGGATATGCTGATTATCCTGATTTGATCATTATATGTATTGAAATATCACCCAGTCCCCCATAAATACGTACAATTAACATGTGTCAGTTAAAATTAGAAAAAAAAAATGAAAGGGAGGAAAGTAAAAGGACCTAAACCAAAATAAGTTTTCTACACTTTGCTTGAAATGATAAAATGTTGATACCAATAGACTGAGATAAGTCACATGTGTTTATTGTAATACTCAGAGCAACGACCATGAAAATCACATAAAACATTCAAAACACTCTAAGTAAATCAAGATGGAATAAAAAAAAAAGTTCTACTAGTCACAGGAAGGCAAGAAAAGAGAATTAGAGACATGAGAAATGGAAGAGAAAATGAACAGAAAACAATAAAATGGGAGACAAGCTATAACATATTAATAATTAACTTAAATGGTAATGGTTGAAATACACCATTTAAAAGGACAAAGTTAGGCAGAGTACATAACAACACATGAAAATAATCCTTTAAAAGTAAAGGTATGAAAAAGATAAAACATGCAAATATTAATAAAAAGCAGGAGTAGCTATATTAATATCAGATAAAGTGGATTTAAGAACAAACATAATTATCAGAAACAAAGAAAAACATTAGATAATGATTAAAGGAGCAATCTGCTAGGAAGACACAACAATCCTATAAATATGCACAAACCAAAAAAATAGAGTCTCAAATACGTAAAGCAAAAACTGATGGAGCTAGAAGAAAAGATAGGTATATCCACAATTATAATTAGGAATTTCAACAGCTCCATCTCAGTAACTGATATAAGTAGTAGTCAGAAAATCATCAAAATATGGAAAATCTGAACAACACATTCAATCAACAAAATCAAATTGAAACATACAGAATATTTCACCCAACAAAAGTGCCCACAGAACATTTACTAAGAGAGGCTATATCTTAAGCCATAAAACAAACCTCAACATATTTTAGGTCATTAAATATGAAATGTCCAATTTCGAATCAAAAGTGTAGTTTATTATATCTCATATAAGAAGCAGTACAATTAATCAAAGTATGCACCTAAACTGTCGACAGAGTTTTACCATCTTAATGGTAGCTTGTTTATGCCAGCAGTGAAGAAGCCTGGAGAGCGAGTGGCGATGAAATCCTGCAAGGTATTTTCCACAGCTTGTTGAGAACTGAGTATTTTTCCTTGCAAGAAGCCTGGAAGAAGTGGTAGTCAGCTGGTGCAAGGTCTGGTGAATACAGTGATGACAGAGAGTTTCCAAGTTCAGCTTCTGTAGGTTTGAGTAGTGTTGTTTGTGTGACACGTGGTCGAGCATTGTGTTGCAAGAGGACTGGCCTGTCTCTATCGACCAATCTCGGCTGCTTAATTACAAGCATGCTCATCATTTTGTCCAACTGGTTGCAACAGACATCGCTGTAATTGATTAACCAGGTTTCATGAAGCTGTAGTAGATAATACCAGCGCTGGGCCAGCAAACAGACACCATTAGCTTTTTTGGATGAATATTCGGTTTTGGACTGTGTTTTGGCACTTAATCTTTATCCAACCATTGTGCCGAATGCTTGCAATTGTCAAAAAGAATCCATTTTTCACCACACATAATAATACTATGTAGAAATGGTTCACCTTTATGTTGTGACAGCAAAGAAAGGCAAGCTTCAAGACGATTTCTCTTCTGACACTTGTTTATTTCATGCGAAACCCATCTATCCAGTTTTTTACCTTGCCCATTTGTTTCAAATGGTCCAATATTGTTGGAATAGTAACGTGAAACCTTGCTGCTAATTCAAGGCTGAGATGGATTCGTTTCCACTATGGCTTTCAGCTCGTCATTATCCACCTTGGTCTCAGGTCTCCCACGTGGCTCCTTTTCAAAATTAAAATCACTAGAATGGAACTTCTCAAACCATCGACTTACTGGCATTCATTAGCCACATCCTTCCCAAACACTTCATTGATATTTCAAGCTGTCTGGGCTGCACTGGTTCCACGATGGGACTCATATTCAAAAATAACACCAATTTTTTACTTATCCATGATTTCGCAAAAATTGCTTTACAAAAAAAAGTGAAAGATAATCACAAGCCAAAAAGTGCATTTGGAAGACTGAGAATGTACCTTCACAATAAAAATAAAACAAGAAGTGTCAAAGTGAAATGTCAGAGATATCAACTGTTAAACTTAGCACTTAAGGAAATTAGACATTTCATACTTAATAACCTAATATGACTTATTCTCACATATCTGCAGATCACACTGGCATATTGAAGTTTTGCAAAGATGACAGGGTTTAGGTTAATTTTTTCTCCTTAATAAATTTATGTTCCTCTTGATGAGGTATAAATTTATTTACGAAGGAAATTCATGCTAGTCGCCTACTATGCAGAGTAGGGAATGTTTTACTGGTGTATTTTAGTTTCATTGATAAATTACCACAAACACATGGAGGGCAAAACGGAAGCCTGTATTTTTTCGTGTCTTTGAGATTGTGTTTGATATGTGGATATAATGAGGTTTTCATACATATTTAACGATGTGATGAGAATGAAATACACTAAATTATATATTTTATTCTAAAAAAGTCCTGTGAAAAAGTGGATTTTTGTCATGCACTCTTAATAAGAGACTTGAGACAAACCTCCAAGATACTTTCAGGGTTGCCAAAAAACATACTAGCTAACTAACCACCTATTCAGTGATGAGGAAGAAGATAGAGGAAGAAAGAAAGTAGTAGATTCCAACCAGTTAATCTCTCTCCGTATGTGAAACGGACAGAAACATTTCCAAGTTTTAATTTTCATAAGTGACAAGAAATTTTGTAAAGATCATAGCTGGGGTCAATATTGATAGTATGATACACCGGCTATCTGTAGTGTTGATTTGGTGATGAACCTGAATTTTGAAAATTAAGGCATATAAGAAATTCCATAAAATGTAGATTAAATGGGGAGGCTGTGTTTGCCTAAATGTTCTTTTGGCCTTATTAGTGAAGAACATAAAAAAATCCCTTTTTACAGTATAGGTTATATATTTTAAAAGTTTAATAATAACCAAAATGGGTGAGAAGTTTTGTGTTCAAAAATATACACAATATTTTTGCTGTGTCAAAATTTGTTGTAGTGAGAATTACAGATATACTAAATATGAAATTCTATTGCCTTTCTTAATGCTTAACAAAATCTATTGAGTGTAGTTATAAATTAACTCTTGTATTCCTATTTATACGTTTGTCAAATGGTGATAATATATAGACTTTTTTTTTGAGATTAATTGGTATTAAGATGCTATACAGTGTGAAATGTCAATACTGTTTTTTAAAAAGTAAACTTTGTATGTGGGTGGTGACAGAACCACACAGTGAGAAACATTCTTTCAGCATGTCATAGTTTATTCTGCTCAAACCTTGAAATACTACAGATCCTTTAATAATACCATTGAGAAAATTTCATGCTATTTAGAGGGAGTACTTCCTTACATATGGGTCATGACGACATTTTTAAGTAGACTATACAATGGGAACAGGAAAGTCTCAGAAATAGTGAATGGTAAGAATGATGTTGATCAATTTTAATGACATACTTACATTTCTTATGTCTATGTATTACGCTTGGCTTTCAATCCTGTGAATGAATTCTAACGGAAAGATATTGCCTTTGGCTCTTTATGGATATTTTTCTATGATTTATTGCTGTTATTTACTCTTGGTAAGTATTGTTATCCTATTTATAAGATTGTGACTTATAATTTAACACCATTAGATTAAGATTATATAAATGTTTTAGATTAAGGAATTTAAAATAAACTAGTAATTTAGAGCTTCATCGTAACTTCTTAAGTAGAATTGTAAGTTTGATTACATAAATATTTGTAATAATTCACATCATAATGTGATAATTAGAGTAAATGCATCCTTGAAGTTAAATTTAAAATATTTGGTAATCTTAGACTCCCCTCATTCGGAATTTGCTGGAATTTGATACAGCCTATAACTTAGCTTTCATCTGTTATAAGAAGGTAAGATAAATTGAGAGGATATGCTATATCAAATTAAGAAAAATTTTAATTACTATAAATAATTTTCTTTAATAGAAATTAAAGGGGCTTTATAGGGCATGATTTATCTAATTAAGAAAAAATTTAAGTAACATAATTGATGTTTTAATTCTGGGAATCTGTTATTTTAAATTGGAATTGCTAGGCACATACATTAATTCCATTTAATTCCATAAATTGGAATTGCTAAGGCATACCTTACTGAACTTTTACAATAGTGTATTACATCATTCTGTTTTTTCCTTTTAGTTGTTTAAAATTAAACTTTTTATTTTGAGACACTTGTAGATGCAAATGCAGTTGTAAGAAATAATACAGAGAGATTCTGTGTATTCTTTATCTAGTTTCCCCCAGTGGTAACAGTTTGCAAAACTGTAGTATGCCATCACAATCAGGATATTGATTGATGAAATCCACTGATTTTTATTCATATTTCTGCAGTTGTACTTGTGTTTTTGTGCATTTAGTTCTATTCATTTTTATCACATGTAATTTCATGTATCTACTACTACAGTCAAGATACAGAACAGTTCCATTACCACAGAATTCCTTGTGTTGCCCTTTTATGGCTTCAACCAACTCCCTCCCATGTCCTCCTCTTCTGTCCCTATCCCCTGGCAACCACTAATTTGTTCTTTATTTCCAGAATTTTGACATTTTAAGAATGTTAAATGGATTTATATTGTATGTAATTTTTTGGTATTGATTTTTTCATTCAACATAATCCCATGGAGATTCATTTAAGGTATTACATTCATCAGTAGTTCTCACCTCTTTATTGCTGAATAATATTCCATGGTGTAGAAGTACCACAGTTTGTTTAATATTCACCCATTGAAGGATGTCTGAGTTGTCTGCAGTTTATAGCTATTACAAATAAAGCTTCTTTGAATATTTGTATCCAGAATTTTGTGTGAACACATGTTTTTATTTCTCTGGAATAAATCCAAGAGCATAACTGCTGTGTTATATGGTAACTCTATGTTTAGTTTTTAAAGAAATTGCTAAACCATTTTCCAGAGTGTCTGTACTATTTTACATTACCACCAGCAATGTATGAGTGACCCAGTTTCTCTGTATCCTTACCAGCCTTTGTTGTTGTCAGTATTTTTTAATTTTAGCCATACTAATAGGCCTGTAGTAATAATCTCCATGTGGTTTTCATTTGTGTTTCCTTAATGGCTAATGTACTGACATCTTTTCATGTGTTTATTTGCCATATGTTTGTCTTCTTTCATGAAATGTTCATTCATGTCTTTTGCCATTCTGTAATTGCATTGTTTGTTGCTTTACTGTTGAGCTTTGAGACTTCCTCCAGTTTGTAGTTTGTCTTTTCATCCTCTTAATAGGATCTTTTGCAGAGGAGAAGTTTTTAATTTTGATGAGGTCCAATTTATCAATTTTTCCTTTTATGGATCTTGCTTTTGTTATCAAGCCTATCCTGAGATCCTGAAGATTTTCTCCTATCTTTGGTTTTATGTTTTACATTTAGGCCTGTGATCCATTTTGAGTTAGTTTTTGTAGAAAGTCTGAGGTTTAAGTTAAGGTTTATTTTTTTGCCTATGAATATCCAAATGCTCCATCACCATTTGTTGAAAAGGGTGTATTTACTTCATTGAATTACACTAGTAAGCTTGCCAAAAATCAGCTAGCCATATCTGTTTGGTCTATTTTGGGTTGTTCATTCTGTTCCATTGATCTGTGTGTCTGTCCATCCACCAGTACTACACTGTTTTTATTACTGTAACTATATGTAGACCTTAATATTATGTAGAGTGAGTCTTCTCATTTGTTCTTCTTTTTAAAGATTGTTTTAGCTACTCTAGGCTTACAATTTAGAATAAGCTTCCTTATGTCTACAAAAAACCTTGATGGGATTATGATAGGCATTGCACTAAACCTGTAAATCCGCCTCTTATGGAGAATCAACATCTTCAATATGTCGAATCCTCCAATCAATGAACATGAAATGTATCTCCATTTATTTAGGTTGCCTTTGATTTCTTTTGTCAACATTTTCTAGTTTTCAGTATATAACTCTTGTTGATGTTTTATTAATATCTAAGTATTTAATTTTCTTTGGAGTAATTACAGTTTCACTGGATTGTTTAAATTTCTACGTCCACACGTTCATTGTTAGCATTTAGAAACAGCTTGATTTTTGTTTGTTCATCTTGTATCCTGTAAACTTACTTAACTCATTTATTAGTTCCAGGAGTTTTTTGTATATACTTTGTGATTTTCTATGTAGACAATAATGTCATCTGCAAATAGAAACAGTTATTTCATCACTTCTAATCTGTATGCCTTTTATTTCTTTTTCTTACCATATTGTACTAGCTAGAACTTCCAGCAGTATGTTGAGTAAGAGTGGACATCTCTGCCTTGTTCCCAATCTTGGGGGAAAAACATTTAGTCTTCTACCATTATAAACAATGTTAGCTGTGATTTTTTGGTAGATACTCTTTGTCATGCTGAGGAAGTTTCCCTTTATTCCTAACTTGAGAAATTTATCATGAAATGATATTAGGTTTTCTCAAATGTGTTTTTTTTCTGCCTCAATTGACATGGTCATATTATTTTTCTTTAGCGTAATTACCAATGTGATAGATTACATTTATTTTATTTTATTTATTTTTTATTTCATTGATTGATTGATTGAGGCAACAGTGCTCTGTTGCCCAGGCTGGAGTGAAGTGGTGCAATCATAGCTCACTGCAGCCTTGAATTCCTGGGCTTAAACAATCCTCCCACCTCAGCCTTAAATGATAAATAAGCCTTAAAATGATAATAAGGTAATATTATGAACTTTATGCTAATAAATTGAACAACTTAGAAGAAATGGACAAATTCCTTGAAAGACACATTACCAAAAATGGTACAAACTTTGAAAATCTGAATAGCCCTGTATCTATTAAAGAAATTAGATTTCTAACTAAAAACTTTCCCATGAATATCATTCTGAATTCCAAGACTATCAAAGGGCAATTCTTCTTGTTTGTATTACTACAGTTGCCTGTATTTCCCCTGTATCAGATTATAACATCCCAGATCTGTTTTATTTTTGACTGATTACCATTTACATCAGGGATGGCACATGAACCGTAATTCACCCATAGGAGCCACTACTAACCAGTCACAGAGCTTTTTCCGACGAAAGCCTAGATACACTCCCACAATTCTCCTCAAACATTCCAAGCAACCAAACGTAGTTTGGATATAGAGATAAAAACCTATTAGCCATGCCTGATTTAAACCCTTAATAATAATTTCACTAGTCATCTCATTTTTAAACTCATAATAATTTTTCCTAATTTACTCTAGTAATTTTTTCCAATTTTATGCTTTCCTTTCATTATTTAAATCCTACATAAAACAGTGCTCTCATATGAGAATGAGACTAACAATACTCTCATATACTAAACATTTTAAACAGCAAAGTAGCTCACTGCCTTTTCCTGAAAACTGGTGCTGTCCACGCAGTACTACACTCTTCCTAGCTAATACTTTCCTACACTGATTTTACCCAAATTTTTTGCCTACCACACCTTTTTCATTTTGTTTAGAATTTAATTGTATATTTTAGAGTTTAATCGTACGTAATTTGCTATCTCCTTAACTATTGCTGTTTCCTCCTCCCTTCCAATATTTCCCAACTTTTCACTCTTAAATTTCTTGAGGATAAATAGATAATACATCTATATTAAACAAACAAAATCTTATGATTTGAGCTGAAATTTGACATAATAAAGTAATACAACCAGTGCTAAATATCTATGAAAGCACCTAAAATTCCTGCAACTTTACTATCTAATTCTTCTGTAGTAAAACTAGTTTTACTTCAAACATTTGAGATTTTCTAAAAAATATTTTTCAAGATCTGTAATGTTTTAACTAATAAAATCAAACATTTTCTACATTTTTTCATTGCAAATGTACAGTATTTGAGGTGTTTCACATGTCTTTTCAAGTATATCTATTGTGATCTATTGTGATTAACATGGAAACTTAAGTCCCTAAATAATACCATTACCATTGTAAAATATACTCTGAGTTCCAAACTACTAAAATACAAGTGAACTTATCTGTGTGTGGTAAAATATTCATAACATAAAATTTATTATTTTAACCTTTCTTAAGGTTACAATTCAGTGGCACTAAGTACATTCACATTGTTATGCAACCATCACCACTGCCCACATCCAGAACTTTTCTATCATCCCAAAATAAAACTATACCCAATAAGGAATAGCTCTCAATTCCCCCACCCCACCCCACTCAGTCCAGGAAGGTAACCTCTAATCTACTTTCTGTCACTATGAATTTGACTATTCTAGGCACCTCATATAAAGGGAATCATATGGTATTTGTCCTTTTGGGTATGGTTTATTTCACTTAGCATAATGTTTTCAAAATTCATCAATGATGTAGCAAGTATGAAAATTTCATTTCTTTTTAAAACTGAATAATATTCCATGGTATGTATATACCACATTTTGTTTATCCATTCATCCACTGATGGACATTTGGGTTGTTCCCATCTTTTGGCTATCGTAAATAATGCTGCTACAAACATTGGTGTACCAATATCTCTTTGAGTCCCCACTTTCAATTCTTTTGGGTATATACCCAGAAGCAGAATTGCTGGATCATATGGTAATTCTATGTCTAATTTTTGAGGAACCACTATATCATTTTCCAGAGCAGCTACACGATTTTAAATTACTACCAGCTATGCAGAGGTGTTCTAATTTGTCCATATCCTTGCCAACACTTACTATTTTTTTTTATATATAGCCCTCCTAATGAGTGTGAAACGGAATCTCACTGTGGTTTTGATTTGCATTTTTCTAAGGACTAGTGATGTTGAGCATCTTTTCATATTCGTATTGACCATCTGTATATTTTCTTTGGAGAAATGTTTATACAAGCACTTTGCCTATTTTTTAATTGGGTTGTTTGTATTTTGTTCTTGAGTTTTAGCAGTTCTCCATATATTCTGGATGTTAACCCCTTACCAGATATATGATTTGCAAATATTAAATATTTTCTTCTCCCATTCTATGGGCTACCTTTTTAGTCTCTTGATAGACTCCCTTGATGCACAAAAGTTTTTAATTTTGATGAAGTCCAATTTTCTATTTTTTCTTTTGCCTGTGCTTTTGATGTAATGTCCAAGAAATCATTACCAAATTCAATGTCGTGAAGCTTTTCCCCTATGTTTTCTTCTAAGAGTTTTATAGTTTTAGCCCTCACATTTAAGTCTTTCATTGATACAAGTGAATTTGTGAAACATAACCATTTACAAGTAGGAAACTACCATTAACTTCCAAAATAATGAATTTTTTTTTATTAACCTAAACTATAAAGTGATTTACACTGGAACCCCATTATAATGTACTTTGCTATAGCACAGACTATTTCATTATGAGGCCAAAGCCAGAAAAAAAGAGGTATTAACCTGTCAGAAAACAGTAAGAATAAGGTTCAGGCAAGAATACATGTCACGACAAAATCTAAGCTTCTCATCAATTGTCAATCTATATAGTAAGATGGCTACAAATCGCCTTCCTGTATGGGTGGTCCTGAAGTACTCACACTGTGACTTCTCTGAATTACAAAATATGACAACTAAGAGTAAGACCGGTCTTCAAGATGTAACATTCAACAAAAAGGTAAACTTGTCTGTCAGGGAATTTCAAAAGAAGTTTTCAAAAAGACAACTATTTCATGACCAAGCACAGAGCAATGATTTAAAATGATAAGTTGACAGGAAAATATTATATCAATCACTTCTTGTTTTCTTGTATATCTCTAAGATCAGAACAGGAAATAGAGTGCAACTTCACAACTGAGTTAAAATTACCAGTTCTATGTTTAATTTTCTCCAAATTATGAAAAGCATTAACTCTTAAGAATAAAGAGCTAATATTTACTTAACTCCTACCAGTATGTAAAAATAAAAATACAGATTTAAAATAAGAAAATATGATGCTATTACTTCCTATGAAACTAAAGCACTACATTGGGACCTTGGCTTCCAGCACCACCATTATTACTACAATGCTCAAGAAGGAAGTGTGTTACAGTGAAAAGAACAGTCATAAAATGTGGGTTCTTTTCCTAACTCTCTCTCTCTACTCATTCTCTTTAATGTAAAGAAAGGAATGAAATGTGACAACCTCAAATGTCCCTTCCAATTCTAAATATTTATTTAAAGAAACACATGAGTAAAAATTTCAAGATTTCCTGGATTGCATTGTCTAGGGAATAAACCCAGAGGACTTGTTTTATTTTGTTTCATTCATTCAGCCACTCAGTCATTCAGTAAATATTTAATGAACTTCTGCTATGTGCCAAGTACTGTTTTAAGCACTACGGATAATATACAAAGATATACAAAGTCTCTGCTCTCAGGGAACTTACATGCTAATGGAGAAGACATGAAATTTAAAAATGGACAAAAAATACACATCAAGGGGGATGTGACTGTTATGTCTGAGAAACATTAAGGCCAGTGTGGCTAGAATGGTATAAAAGCATAGGCAAGAAAGGCAAGAGACAGATCTGAGAGATACCTAGGGCCAGATAGTGTAGGATACTAAAGGATATTGTAAGAACTTTGATTTTTATACTCTGGGACACAAAGCCACTAAAATGTTTTGAATAAAGAAATGATAAAAAAAAGTGGTTTATATTTTTAAAAATAAAACACAGTTACTGCTTATAAAACAGATTGTACAGGATAAGAGTATTTTTTAAATTAACAAATACGTACATGAACCTTGCCATGTATTAAGCATGTTCTAAGAACATTATAAATATTTAATTATTTTAATCCTCATAGCAACCATATGAGGTATTTTGCAGATTAGTAAACTGACACGCACGGAGGTTTAAAAATTTATCAAAGGTCACACAACTAGAATATTATAAAACTGTAACCTAAGCAGTCTGGTTTCCTTGTCTATGATCCTCTGCTGAATCTTTAAAAAAGGAGAAATATTTAGAAGTAGAAAAGTAGTTTAGGAAGATACCAGAGTTAGGGAGTAGTAGCCTGATTTAAACATGTCTTGAAGACACAGGATTTGCTGATAAGTAAATGTAGGGTATAATGGAAAGACTGATACTAAGGAATTTGACATCAAACTGAAATGAAAAACATAAAAAACAAGAATATTTGGTAAAGAGAATCTAACAATGTTGTTTTAAACTGTTAAACACCCGAAGGAAGATGACAAGTTGGCAGTTGGCTATAACAGTCTGGAGATCAGGAAAGAGGTACAGACTAAAGACATAACTTTGTTTGTCAACAGCATATAAGTGGTATTTAAAGCTATTTGAAAGAATGAGATGACCTAAAAAAAAGACTATAGATAATGTGTTTTATAGACAGCCTTGATAAAATTTCTGGACCTAGTAAAGATCAGGGAAATTATTTTCCTAAACAATTATCACACAAGCACTGAGATTTCTATTTGAAAATCTAAAGTTTTATTTCCAAAAACACAGAGAGAAATATTTTTATCATAATATATTTCTGTGATATATGTTTTCAGAAAAATTAATTCCACAAAACTGTACAGAATATATTGAAGTACAGAAGGAAAAGAACAGATACAAGGGCAGATTTAGTGTCTGCCAAATATAGCGTCTGCCAAATACAGTATTCTTCCCTACTGTGAGCTGGATTTAATATGATTATTTTAATGATAATGTAAAAGAAATTGCAGAGCACCAACAGAAAAAATAAAAGTAGTGGATTTCATACACCTTTACATTTACTACCAAAGGCCCTGCCCCCAAAATATTAACATCTAGGTAATATCCACAATGCTATTAGCCCACTGTCTGTTAACAAAATTGTCAGTGATCCAAACAGTCCTGATCCTGAAAACTGACACTGTTTATTGTGATTAGAGACCCTTGGAATGGAGAATGCTAAAAAAGGTTTCTACCCAGAGCCTACAACCAAGCTTCAGAATAGACAACCTGGTAACTGCTCCCAGAAGGAATGTTCTGATTCTTTTTATTACTTTCCTGGGCACTGTGGTCCGGTGGTGCAATCCAATTACAACCACATCCTAAAATAAGAATTCAGTAACAACCTCAATTCCTGGTTAATCCCCAAACATCTTTTTCTACTTCATTTATTGGTACAAAAAGACAAGTTTCTTCTTAATCCATTTAAGTAGATGTAGGCATCAAAAAGAAAGGGTTGACTTACTTTAACTGAAATTATATAGATAGGTTAAAAATAAAATTTAAAAAGACATAACATGCAAACACTAATCAAAAGAAAGCTGGAATGGCTAAATTAATATACAAAATAGAGTTCAGGATAAGAAATTATAAGAAATAAAGAAGGACATTACTTCACTATAAAGATATAACAATCTTAGATGTACATGCACCTAACAACAGAGCTTCAGAATACTTAAAGCAAATACTGATTGAGGTGAAAGGAGAAATATAAAAATCCATCTTTAGAGATGCACAGTTCAACACACTTTTCTCAAGTAATTAATAGAACAAGTTCATAGAAAAACAGCAGGATATCTTAAAACTGACAACACTATCAAACAATTCAATCTAAAAGACATTTATAGAACACTTCACTATGTAACAACAAAACATACATTCTTTCAAGTGCTTATGGAAATTCACCAAGGTAGATCACATTCAAGGTCATAAAACAAATAGTAACAGATATAAAAGAACTGAAATCTTACAAATTATGTTCTCAGACCATAAATAAATTAAACTAGAAATCAATAAGGAAAGGTAACTGGAAAATCCCCCAAATATTCAGAAATTTTAAAACATACCTCTAAGCAATACATGGATCAAAGAAGATATCTTAAGGGGATTTAAGAAATATTTCTAACTAAATGAAAATGTAAATACAATATACCAAAATTTGTGGGTTATACGTAAAGCAGTGATAAGAGGGACGTTTATAATATTAAATACACATATAAGAAAAGAAAAAAGGCCTTAAATCAATAATCTAAGATTCCCCCTTAAGAAACTAAAAAAGATAAGAAGTAAACTTAAAGCAAGCATAAGATTTAATGACAGAAATGAATGACACTGAAAACAGAAAACCAGTACAGAAAAATCCATGAAACCAAAAACTATTTCTTTGAAGAGATCAATAAAACTGATAATCCTACAGCCAGTCCAAACAAAAAGTTCAAGAAGAACTATCACAATAGACCCCACAGATGCTAAAAGCATAACAAGGGAATACTATAAGCAAATCTATGATAATAACTTTGACTAATTAAAAGAAATGGACTATTTCCTTGAAACACACAAACTACCAAAACTCAATAAAGTGGAGACAGACAACGAAAGAGTCCTATATTTTGCAGGGAAGGGTTGACATAGCAGGCCTGATGCTATCTTTCGAAGGGCCTGATTGCAGAGCTGGCCTTTGGCTAATACCTTGGAACTTGGCTTTTAGGATGTTCCCCATACAACAAAGTTATTTTAACTGCTTTGGGCATGGAACCCTGATGTACCAGCTTATCTAGATTTTCTGAACTAACACTGTGATTTATTATAAACACCTGCTTTTCTTCTAGGAGCCCGGAATTTGACTAGTTATGGCTAGTCATGCAGGTACCATGTGCCTACGTGACTAGCCCTTAATGAAAAACCCTTAAGTCTTAAACAGGCATTCCTGGACAGAAACACTGGACATGTGTTATTGCAATTCATTGCTGGAAGAAGTGTATTCTTTGCGTCTACTACTATCATTAGGGAGAACTTTGCAACACTGAGCTGAGATGCCTTCATACTCTCCTTGAGTTTTTTATCTTGCTCCTCTGTAATAAATCACAGCTGTGAGTATAATTATACGGTAAGTGCTGTGAGTCCTGGAGAATCACTGAATAGGTGGTCATGAAAACGTCAGAATATATATCTATTAAAGAGAACATATTTATACTTAAAAATCTTTCAAAAGAAAATTCCAGGCTCATGTGGTTTCACTGAAGAACTCTACCCAACATGTAAGGGGAAAAAAAAACTAAATCTACACAATTTGATCCCAGTAACAGAACAGCAGAAACACTACCCAATTCATTTATGGGGCCAGCATTACCCTCATACTAAAACCAGACAAAGAGAGTACAAAAAGAGAAAATTACAGATCAGTATCATTTACAAACATAAGAAAAATCCCCAACAAAATATCAGCAAATTAAATCCAACCACATACAAAAGAATAATACACCACATATACCATGATCAAATGAGATTTATCTCAGGAGTGCAAGACTGGTTCAATATTTAAATATCCATCAACATAATCCACCATATTAACAACTAAAGAAAAAAAAATCAGAGTCCTAGCAACTGATACAGAAAAAGAATTTTCATGATAAAAACTGAGTAATCTAGAAATGGAAAGGAAATTCTTCAATGAAATAAAACGCATCTATAAAAAACCTGTAGCTGACATCATACTTCATGGTAAAAGACGACACTTTCTGCATAAAACCGGGAACAAAGCAATAATGGCTCTTCTCACCACTCCTATTCAGCACTGTATGACAAATCTCAGTCAGTGCAGTAAGATCAAAAAGAGGGGAGGAGAGAAATGGGAAGAGAACGGGAGGGGTGGGAAGAGAAGGAAGAAAGGAAAGTGTACAACTAAAAAAAAGAAGAAAGAAAACTTCCTATTAACAGATGACACAATTTTCTACAAAGAAAATCCCAAGGTATCTATAAAAAAACTCCTAGAACCGATATGTGAGTTTAGCAAAGTTGTAGGATACAAGCTCATCATACAAATATTAATCAGATTTCTATATATTGACATTTATCAACTGGAAACTAAAACTTTTTAATTGTACCATTTACAATAGTTCCATAAAAAATAAAATGCATAGGAATAAATCTAACAAAATATGTGAAAAGTCTATACACTGAGAATCACAAAATTCTAATAAAAGAAATACAGAAAGAACTTAAAAAAAGAGGGGGGCCATACCATGTTCACAGACTGAAAGATTCAGTATAGTTGTCAATTCTCCCCAAATTGATCTACAGATTTAAGGTAATCTTAATCAAAATCTCAGCAAAATTTTTGGAGACATAGCCAGTTCTAAATTTCATAAAGATAAGGAAACTAGAATAGCCAAAAAAAAAAAAACCGAAAAAGAAGAACGAAGAGAACTCACTGTAAGACATTTTCTCACTTATTACAAAGCTACAGTAATCAAGACGGTGTGGTAATGGAGAAACGTTAGACTCAAAGATCAATGCAACAGAAGAGAGGGTACAGAAATAAACCCAAACAAATATGACCAACTGATTGTTCACAAAGATGCAAAGGCAATTCAATGGAGAAATGACAGACTTACTTGTCAACAAGTAGTGCTAGAATAATTGGACACCCGTATGCAGAAAAAAAATGAATGTTGACCTATACTTCACAACTTATTAAAAAATCAATTAAAAATGAATCACAGACTTCAATGTAAAACAAAAAAACTATAAAACTCTTAGAGGAAAACACAAGAAAATCTTTGTGACCTTTGGTTACACTAAGAATTCTCAGATCCAATACCTAAGTCATGATATATAAAAGGAAAATTGATATATTGGACTTTATAAAAATTAAAAGCTTTTGCTCTGCAAAAGATGCTGCTGAAAAAATGAAAAGATAAGCTACAGACTAGGAGAAAATACTTTCAAATTACATATCAGACAAAGGACATCTATATTCCTGGTAGCCAGAGTGTATAAAAAATCCCTCAAAGTCAAAAAAGAAGAAAACAATTCAGTAAACAAACAAACAAACATGAAAAATGTTAAACAGACACCAAAGGCTAATAGATGGCAAATAAGAACATGGAAAGATTCTCAACATCATCAGTAATTAGGGAAATGCAAAATAAAATCATAGTAAGATACCACTTCACATCTATTAGAATGGCTAAATTTTTAAAAGAAAAAAAAATGGCAATGCCAAGTGCCAATGAAGATGCAGAAGAACTGAAGAACTGGACCTCTCATACATTACTGATGACAATGCAAAATACAAAAGCCACCCTGGACAATAATTTGGCAGTATCTATTAAGATTTAGCACACACTTACCATATGATCTGGCAATACTACTCCTAGGTATTTACTACTTAGAAACCATGCAATATCCTTTCTAGTCTTGTATAGCAACAAAAACGGAGTTGAACAATAGTAGTTATTCTTTCCCAGATAAGAATATTTTATACAAATATTTTATATAAATAGTTTGTTTACTAACATTTGTATATTAATCTTTCCTTTTTCTGACTTTACTATTTCATTCTTTAGAGATAATTTATCTTTACTTATTATTGTTCTTTTATTTTGCTTATACTTTCTCTGCATTGCATTTTATTATCTATCATGTAGATAAAACTATAAGCAAACATTACATGATCTAAGGAAATGGCATATCTAGTTAAATGATATTTACCTCTTCTATGTCCTAAAAACTAAAAAGGTAAAAATACTAGTCTTCTACTTTAGTTAAAATACTAAAGGAATCCACAATGGATAAAGGAAAAGGGAAAGGAGAGGACAGCAGACAAAAAATTTTAGTAACCTTTTCAAAACCAGAAAGCAGATTCAATAAAGTAGAAACCTAAGCCCAGGAGGAATAAGTCAACAAAAATCAAGATGTTTTGCACTACAGAACTCTGGCAAAGTTTGGGAAACGAAGGCAGGTGTACATGGTGGGACTGAAAACCAAAACACATTTAAGTTTTTAGCAATTAGAACCCCAAATCCTTTTTCTACCCTCACTCAGGGCATGCCATTATCCCTTTAACACTCTTGCAAAAGACTGAAGCTTTCATCTTTAGGGAGCTTACAGAAATTCTGTGTTTGTGAACAACAAGCATGGGGTGGGAGAAGATACATCATACTGAGAAAACACCCTCAAACCTCACCCCAGACCCCTTCTGCTCAGCTACCAAAGTATTCACAACCAGGCTTATAAACCCTAAGCAGAAGACTAAAAGGTTCCTCTTTGTAGAAATTTTCAGTCTAAGAGAAAAGAAATCTACAGTTAATGTTATAACTGAGGAATCCCCCACAAAAATAGCCAGGCCTCTACCTGGTTATTCTACAGTAAAGGTCTACCTCACATACATTTTGATGCCTCAGTCTTAAATTTGAATAGGCAATCAAAAATTACCAAAAAATAAGAAAAGCCTCAAATATGAAAGATAGTGACCAAAACAAAGAGGATAAAAAAGAAATCAGAAGCAGCAGAAAAATAAAGGGAGTAAGGGAAAACTAAATACAATCATACCAAATATTCTTGGGGAAATAGGATATTACATCCAAGAAGAGACCCAGAAGACTTTTCTTTAAAAAATAAATAAGTAAAAGAAACATTCAGGCAACAAAAAAGAGCTCTTAAAAATTAAAATTATAACTAGAAGAATAAAAAACTGATGAAAAGTTTGGAGGATGAAGTTGAGAATAATCTCCTAGAAAGTAGAACAAAAAGGTAAAGGTTAGAAAATGTGATAGAAGAGATAAGAAGGGTGAAGGACCAGTCCAAGAGGTCCAATAGCTGAATGGCAGCAATTCCAGAAAAGTGAAAGGAGGAAAAACAGAGAAAACAGAGGAAAAAATTATCGAAGATATAATTCATTGAATCTCTAAGAACTGAAATATAAATGTATCCAGCAAAGTGAACAAAAAAAGATCCATATCATAGCACAATATCATAAAATTTCAGAACATAACAAATAAAAGATCCTTAAGATGTTGAGTAAGGAGGGGAAAACGGTCATATAGAAAAGTTCATGGATCAGACTGGCATGGGACTTCTCACCAGCAACAACTGAAGCTAGAAAATAACGGACAAAGGTAAAAATTGTAAGGTAAAATGATTTGCAACCCAAAATCTATTGTCAAATAATGTGAAGTTTATACACAAATTACCTGAAATGTGTATGTATTCCCAATCATTATGCTTGGTTTTAGAATTAATGTTATGTACAATCTTTCAACAATAGTGAACATCTAAATTATGTTTTTCTAAAACCAAATAGTCTCTTCTTTTAGCTCATTCTAAATGACTAAGAAGGGAACTTGCCAAGAAAAGTGCTCAATGCCAGCAGAAAGCCAGAGTAAGATTGAAAATTTGCTGTGGGTAATCCCATGCATAGTTGACTATAAAGAAATTTATGGTTGTCAGTTTCAATCTGACTAGCAATTTAGTGACAGAATTTTTAAGTCTTAAAAAATCCTCTTTTAATAAAGAGTAAACTAAAATTGGGAAATTAAAATGAAAAGACAGATGTGACAGAAAAGACCAACTTTTCAAGTAGAAAAGGATATGCCTCAATAAAATATCACTATCTGATATTTACAGAACTGAATTATTTCTCAAAAAAGTTCAAATACTTTCACATACTGGTACTGGTTTAAAAAAAAAAAAAGGCCACATCTAGCTTGACTTTACCATTGACAAAACCAGAGTAACTGAATGAATTACTCCTTGCTTCATGATAAATTTCAATGTTTCTTCCACTAGGCTATATGGTCTCCAAAGGTTTAGATATTAATGGTTCATAAGTATAAAAGAATAGGGCCCCAAGACAATAAAGGTCATCTAAAAAAATAAAATCAAACCAGTATCTCAAATATTCAATTTCAATAAATTATGTCTAAATAAAGAAAAGGTTTTATAAATGGGGGGAGGGAGTAGAAATAAGGAAAATATCCACCTGACTGGAAGATGAAGGAGACATGCTCAAATTTAGCAATGTCCCAAATTAGGAGAATGGATGACAAAAACATGCAAATATTTATTAATTCTTAACTATGTGCCATATACTGTACTACAGCTATCCCCTTTAGTCCTCATCAACGATGGGCATTAGTCCCATTTTATAGAAAGAAAACTATGCTGAGAAAGGTTAAGTAGTTTGTCCAAGGACACAGTTAACGAAGGACAGGTAGCTCCTGATTTGATTCTACAGTTGAAGTTGTTCTAGTCCAAAAATGATTTATACACAATTTTAAAATGAAATTTTATACTTTTGCCTGAATATGTTTCTGACACTGTGAAGTCCATAATATTTCTACTAAAATAATGAAACAACTAATACTTATTTCCATGGAAAATAGATTATTTGCCAGTTGTCTCTACGCTACCCTCTACCTCAATTTGTAAATCAGTTGAGTTGAATATTTACTCATTTCCTGCTATGCAAAAAGCACTGTTCCAGTGTTACAGTTCTCTCCAGTAGAGTTTTCGCACCCAGAAATGGCAAAGCAGAAACCTAAACATGTAAATTCCAAAAGATTAAGAATTCTAAGGTATAATACAAATAGGCACCTGAAAAAGAAAGGGATACTTCTGAACAAGTATACAAGAGGTGACTCCTACACTGGTTCATGAAATTTATTCATTCCTTCAAAAAATATTTTCTACAACCCCATTAAATTCCAATCATATTTAGTGGTAAACAATAATACGGACATTAATGACTAGGGTTGGAGATGTGAAGAAGAGAAGAAAATTAGAAGTAATGTATCATAACACAAGAAAACAAGCCAAGAAAAAAAGCATTCCTATGGATTATTCTTGGAAGAATTGGGTTCAAAGACTAACAAGCATTAAGGGAAACTAAAAGCTTAGCATCTTCACTGAGGTATTCATAGCAGCTGTAAGACGGTGACTTAATATTAACCCTACCAAAAAGTACTGACCTAACATGACACTAAAGC
Source organism: Daubentonia madagascariensis (assembly GCA_023783475.1). Classification (NCBI taxonomy): domain Eukaryota; kingdom Metazoa; phylum Chordata; class Mammalia; order Primates; family Daubentoniidae; genus Daubentonia; species Daubentonia madagascariensis. Next base: position 596,342 of record JAKFHU010002080.1, read on the forward strand.
TAGAAAACCACAAAGACCGTTATCTGTGACATACAGATTTTTAAACTTCTGATTAAAAATAACAAATACTATAAACATGTAAGTTTATTGTTTAAAAATTTCTTAGTAAACTAAAAATTTCTTACAATATATAAAACAAAGGTTTAAAGACCTTTCCTTAATATATAAAGAGTTCCTATAACTCAGTAAGGAAGTACAAATATCTCAATACTTTTAAATGGGCAAAGAATAGCAGCTAATTCAGAAATTAGTCTGTTTGAAGCATGGGTAGGGATTTAGAAGGCAAAAACATATTTTGTAGCCAGCAATAATCTGCTAATTACCTAATTACCAAGCACTATGGGCAGTTTGAAGTGCATTCCCGAAAAACAGCATAATTGAAAACAATTTTTAAATTTTAGTTAATCCACCTTCCCCATCTGCCCCCATTCCATCACCAACTCACAATCAAAAGCTAAGGGTGAGTACTGGGGAAAAAAATACATACATACATACATACACACACACACATTTATATATGCCTACATCAATATCACAATCAAAAGTATAAGCACCAGAACAAAAATACATATATACATACATATACACATACACACACATTTATATCTATATCTATACCTATATCAATGTCAATATCCCAAGCAATATACACCAAACAACAAATAGAAATTTTGAAATGTGTTTACTGGTACTTTGTACCTTTTAAATATTTTACATCTTTAAATGAGCATGTACCACATTTATGATTAGGAAACAACAACGGCAATGAGCCCCACTCTTTTTGGCAACTGGGAAAAAAGTCTGGGGCAGGTAGCTACTAGCATTTTAAATATATTTCTACTTCAATCAAAACTGAAATAGAAACCCAGGTTGTATTAAACCCGCAAAGCAAGACCTCAACCATGAAGTGCTAACAAGCACAGGCAGAAACAAAGGAAATTAGCAAATTTTGGATGAGACCAACAAAATGTAAAAGTCATTAACAAATTATTAACCACCTAGTATTAGCAAGCTCAGACCTGTGCTCAGCAAGATAAAGGACACTAAAATTTAAAACACAGCCCAGGCCCTCAAAGAAGTGTTAATCAGTGATGACATACACACTAAAAATAAACATATAACCAGGAGCAGTTAGACATCCCAGCTACTCGGGAGGCAAGAAGAAAGCTTGAGGCCAGGAATTATAGACCAGCCTGGGCACCACAGTGAGACCTACTTCCTAAAAAAATTTTAAAAATCAGCCAGGCATGGTGGCTCACACCTGTAATCCCAGCTACTCGGGAGGCTAAGGTGGGAGGATCACTTGAGCCCAGGAGTTTGAGGCTGCAGTGAGTTATGATCACACCACTGCACTTGAACCTGGGTGACACAGCAAGACACCATCTTTAAAAATAATAACAATAAAAAAGACAAAAATAAAAATAAACACATAGACATTAGTATACATAAAGGCCAAAGATGGCAAAGACCCTAAGTATAAAAGTTCAGTGACAGCTTTAATGCTCTATAAAGGATAAGATTACAAAAGGAAGCTGTTGTATCAAGTAAAATGCCTCTCACTACAAGAAACAGAAAGGCCTGAATCACACAGCTTATTTTATCATATAAGTAGTCTCAAGCAGGGCAGACCTAGCCCTTTTCTACGCTAGGACCTTCCTCCTTCTACATACAGTAGTCCTCCATTATCTGTGGTTTCACTTTCCACGGTTTCAGTTACCCAGGGTCAACTGTGGTCCAAAAATATTAAATGGAAAATTCCAGAAATAAACAATTCATAAGCTTTAAATTATGTGCCATTCTGAGCAACATAACGACATCTCATGCTGACCCCTTCCATTTCCCTTGGGATCATCTCTTTGTCCAGTGGATCCACACTGTACAGGCTACCCGCCTGTTAGTCACTTAGTAGCCATCTTGGTCATCAGATCTACTGTTCCTGTACTGCAGTGCTTGTGGTCAGGTAACCCTTATTTTACTTAATAATGGTCCCAAAGGACAACAGTAGTGATGCTGGCATATTGTTATAATTGCTGTATTTTATTACTAGTTATTGTTGTTAATCTATTACCGTGCCTCATTTATTAATTAAACTTAATCACAGGTACGTCTGTATAGGAAAAAACATAGTATACATAGAATTTGGTATTATTCATGGTCTTGCATGCAGTAGGGGTCTTGCAATGTACTCCCCCAATAAAGGGGGACTACTTATATTGTCTTCTTTCCTGACTAGCTCCTCTCAAAGCTATAATTAATTTTTACTGTACTTGTCATTATTTGAATGCCTGCTCTACACCAAGCACTGTTTAAAGAACTTTATGTTCATTAACTTATTTAATTTTTACGATAGCCTGTAAGGTTAGATACCAATCTTAGCACCATTTTTAACAGCTTTATTGAGACATAGTTTACATACCATATAATTCACCCATTTAAAGTATACAAGTCAATGGCTTTTAGTATATTCACAGATATGTGCAACCATCCCCATAGTCAATTTTAGAACATTTTTATGACACACAAAAAAACAAATCTGCTATTCTTTAGCTATCACTGTCCATTCAGGCTCCTATAACAAAATACCATAGACAGAGTAATTTATAAACAACAAAAACTTACTTCTCACAGTTCTAGAAGCTGGGAAGTCCAAGACCAAGGCACCAGCAGATTCACTATCTGGTAAGGGACTGTTCCCCGTAGATGGTAACTTCTGCGTGTCTTCCCATGGAGGAAGGGGTAAAAGGCTCCCTCTCAAGCCTCTTTTATAAGGACACTAATCCCATTCATAAGGGCAGGGCCTTTATAAACTAACCACCTCCTATAAAAGCCCTACCTCTTAATACCACCACAATGGGGATCAGGTTTGAAAATGACTTTTAGAGGGACATAAACACTCAGACCACAGCACTCTCTATCCCCCACCCTCCCACCACTAGTTTTTCTGAATCTCCACCACCACCCTTAAGCAACCACTAATCTGCTCTGTCTCTATAAATTTCCCTATTCTAGACTTTCATATTAGTGGAATGATACAGTATTTGGTCTTTTGTGACTGGCTTCTTTCATTTACCATAATGTTTTCAAGGTTCATCCATGTTGTGGCATGTATTGGTACTTCAGTCCTTTCTGTGGCTGAATAATATTCTGTTGTATGGATATTTTGTTTATCCATTCATCCATTGATGAAATTTTGGGTTGTTTCCAGATTTTGGCTATTATGAATAATGCTGCTGTAAACATTCAAGTACAAGTTTCTATGTTGACATATGTTTTCAGTTCTCTTGGATACATACCCAGGAGGAGAACCTGGGTCATATGGTAACTTTAATTGTTTGAGGAACTATTAGTCTATTTCCCAAACCAGCTGTACCATTTTACATTCCTAACAGCAGTGTATGAGGGTTCCAATTTTTCCACATCCTCACCAACACTTGTTATCTGACTTTTTGATGCTAACCATCCTAACGAGTGTGAAGTGGTATCTCATGATTTTGATTTGCATTTCCATAATGATTAATGATTATTTCCCTAATGGCTAACGTTTCATTTGAGTATTATCCCCATTTTACAATAAGAAAAACTGAGGTACAGAAATATTAAATAAATTAACCAAGTTCGCAAAGTTTGTACGGGAAAAGCTGGGATTTTAACCCAGGCAGCCTGCCTGGCTCCATGGCCCAGAATCTTACATCCAGCAGCAGTTCTAAGCATTTCATCCAATAAAAGAGAGGAAGCCTTTTTCCAGGTAGTCTGTTTTATCAGTGAGGAAACATTCCCAGAAGCCATTGAGACTTCTCATATATCATAGACTAGGTTTAGGTCACATAACCCTTCCTAAACTTTACTGATAAGAATAAAATCACCACTGTCTTAGTCTGTTTTGTGCTGCTATAGCAGAATACCACAGACTGGGTAATTTGTAATAAACAGAAATTTATTGGCTCACAGTTCTGGAGGCTGGGAAGTCCAAGATTGAGGGGCCAGCATCTGGCGAGGGCCTTCTATACATCATCCTATGTGGAAGGTGAAAGGGCAAGAGAGAGCAAGAGGGAGCCAGACTTGCACTTTTATAATGTCACCGATCCTACCCATGAGTATGGAACCCTCATGGCCTAATCACCTCTTAAAGGTCCAACCTCTTAATACTATTACAATGGCAATTAAACTTTTCCATGAGTTTTGGAGGGGACAAACATTCAAACCATAGAAGCCATAACTGGCTTATATTATTCAGTATTTCTAAGCCAAATCAGGGCTCTTCCAAAAAGAAAAAAGGTAAGAATGGCTCTTGATCAGTCAAATCAACAGTGTCTGCTATAGGTATATATGGAAACAAACAAAACTTTTGTTTTTCTTGTTTATACCATCTCAGAAATGAGAGAAGTTACCTGATTTTTAAAAAGAGTTATTATTCACTCTATTGTGCTCCTGTCATTTGCAAGAGTATGAGTATATTAGTCAGCTAAAGACTTCACAACAAAGAAAACAATCATTTCAATAAAGCAAAGAAACCAAAATTTACATTAGGTTGAAATCCGCCTATGGAAAATTAAGCCTTCAGCCTTCACTATAGGAGCAAAGTATTAAACATTTATTTGCACATTTTCTAATCTTCCAAAACACAAATCAAAGTTTAAAGCTGAAAAATTTAAAGTTTAAAGCTGAAAAATAGCAAATAGTCATTAATTTAAAAATTTTATAATATAAGGCTTAAAATATCTCTTCCAATAAAATATCTTATAACAGAAATTTTCATTCACTTTAAAGCTTTGTGAGGCTTAGAGAAGCTAAGAACGTAAAGTTTAATTTAAAATAATTTTAACTACTATTTTATATTATTCTAGCAACTATACAAGCAATTAGATTTCATAAATCACATTTTAAACACAGTATTAATTCATAATGGACAAGTAGTTTTCATTTTCCATACATTTTATAATTTAATATTTCTAAATCAGTGTGTATGCTCCAAAAGTGAAATAGTATATTTTAGCATTTGCTTCTTGGGAAGAGATGAGAAAATAACATGAGTTTACCAAATCACTCAATTGTGTACCAGAAATACTTTCAAAGTATCTATGTTGCTACCTCTTTTTTTAAAAATTATCTTTAAAGAAAGGTGGGAGGGGAGACAATTGAATAAATAATTACAAACAAGGCCTCCCTTTAGATATAAGGCTTATCATATAATTACAATGATCATTATTTAAAAGTATCCAAATGTCTCCAGCAGTTTAAAGAGCTAAGCTGAGTTATTTTTAAAATCAAACATATGTGCTTTTTCTGTTTATGTCTTTGGAAAGAACATTCTGTGTAATGAAAAACATGACCAAATTTTTCACAGTACATCACTATAAAACCCTGTAATTGACTTTTGGGGTTGGTTTACTCTATATCTATTTTTGACCATGTAGAAAACAGCAATGATGTGGTGAAAAGCCCAAAATGTAAGTCTCATTGCAGGATAAGACTCCATCCTGATTAGTACAGAAGTATCATATTTGCCCTGGGAAATGTGCCCATTTAAAAAAATAAAATTTCAGTGCATAGGAACCTCCTCTTTTTTAATCAAGCCATGTAAAAACTAGTAACTCTGGTGTCTAGTCTGGGCCTTGGTTGGAACCTGGATGTTGTTTACACTGATCCCCTCCATTAAAGGCAGTGTAATGCTGTTCAAAACTGATGTTGGAAATGACAGGTTCATTTCACTTAATCTAATGGAAGGTAACATTGCATGGTACAATTTAACATTGTAAATTAACCTTTAAACATATAAATTAACATTGCACAGTTATTTTTTCTCGTATCTTAATACAGATTAAAAAATCTCTTTCTAAAAGCTTTGAACTCAGTTACTCAGTGACAAAACTAATTTGCTATTCCTAACAAAAGCACTGTTCTTCTTCATGGAAAAGAAGTCTAAAATCTCTCTGAATGAGCAATCCTGCTTTCATCAATAAAATTTACATATTAGCAAGTAAAATAAACTAAAAGAGGGAGATGCTGTATGATTTAAAAATCAGCCCTGTAACACCTACCACAGATTTATCTCCTGTGAGTTGACTCAACCATTCCTTCTTCTCCGTAAATAAACTAAATTCTATGCAGGGTACTACAGGAGTGTTTTTCAGGGGCCAACTGAAAGAATATGTTTCACATGGAAACTTCCAAATTGACAGCCTGCCCACTTTTGGTAGGTATTAAAAGGTCCACCGCACTTTATGAATTAGTTGTGGTTTACCTAAATAATCATGGTCAAAGCTGCCACGGTCACTGCACAATTTATTCATATCAAAAATCAGTGTGCCTTAAAAAAAATTTAACACATTTAGAAAAATTCAAGCTACTAACTGCTTTCTATTAATAGTGGCATTGTTGATTGAGTGGTAATCATAATAAATAATTTTTAAAACAAGCATTTTAAAATTAATAAGTCCATCTATCTTTATTAATATTTAGGCCTTTCACAATGCAGATCATTATCTTTGACCCCTACGTTTAAAAAAAAAAAAACAATGAATTAACACTAACTACATAAGAATATTTAATAGCTTCTGCCAACTTCCTGCAGAACAGTTGTACAAAGATGTAAGGGAGAGGTTGGAAGAAAACAAATTGGAAAAGATATAACACATACACCTACTGTGTGCTAAGCACTTTTGTTAATTGTATTATATATGTTATTTATATTATTTCAGTATAATCCATATATGAAATAGGTCTTTCTATCTTCATTTTGCAGGTAAGGAAATTGATATTATAGACATAACAATTTCTAACATCCTCACACAGCAATTAAGTAGCAAAAAGGGAACATAGCCCCAGGTCTACATAACTCCAAAAAACAGCTATCAATTTAGACATTAGAATATAATTTAATTTGTCATGAACATTTAACATATTGTTAAATATATTTTTTTAAAAAGTCACCCTCAATCTACAAAATGACTCTAATACCTGAGTCCTGTTCTACCACAAACTTTACCTTAGAGGAAGACTCCTTTAAGGTGAGAATCACGTTGGAGATTCCACAAGTGGAAAGTTATTAAGATGCACATGGCAACACATTTGTGGGGGTTTGAAAAAAAGACTATGAGGGACAGAAACAGAATACAAAGTGATCTGCAACTTAAACATGGTATTTGGAGTTCCCACTATTTCCTTTCAAGCTTTCAGGTTTATGTAGATCAAGAACCTTAAGGCAGATTTACACTATTAACATACTTTCTCAATCTCTTCCCCAAGGATCAGAGGAGTACTGAAATCTAAAAGCAATGACTAGATATTTCCATCCACATTTAGTGATGAGGAAATACAAGTTGTTCTCCTCTTTCCCTTACTACTACCACTGACAAGTGGCTACACACTGCTTTTGGAGTCTGGCTTGCTTTCTTCCCTTCTTGACTTCCTGTCCTCTTTTCTTCAATCTCTCCATCGGTACATTCTTCTTTCATCCTCCCTTCTATCTTCCCTACTTCCCCTTTACACAAAATATTTAAAGAAATAGTGCCATAATAAACCAAGGAGGACCAACCCTACACAAGTCACTCAGCTTCTATGTATTTAACAGTTGGATACTCTACAACTTTTATCACTCTGATCCCATCTTCTAGGACTTTGCAAAATCTTTTTGCTTTAGAAATAAACAGTCTGACCTGGACTAAACAGAAATAGGAAAAAGTTTTTGAAGGGTAGGTAGAGAAAAAATCAAAGGCTATCATTCAAAATGACACAAATGCAACAAACTTATTTGCTGCCTAATGATAAATAAAGTAAGACAATATCATTTTTGTATCCCTACAGCCTCAAATTCAATAAAATAAACAAACATAATCCCTTTCCACCCTAAGAAATATACTTTTTCTTGCCATGAAATTGTAACCATTACACCAAGGAACATGGTGATTTCAGAACATTATTGTATTAGTATACCTCATTTTCTATTAAAAAAAAGCACTTCGTAAAAAGTAAATTTTTCATCAGGAAGGATAAAAGTTATTTTTATCCTTCCTGATGAAAGGATTACATGATGAAAAAAGAATTACATGAAACTGTGTTAACTTATCAATAACCTGTACTGAAACATGTATTATGTAAATCATTTAAATATTTTCCAGAGGCTCACTCCTTCAACATAAAAAAAAATTTAAAAAAAGATCAACTCAAATAAGCAAATTCAATTTACAGAAAAAATCACTTATCTTACTTCATTAAGTCCAACACAGTGGTGGTACATCAAGGTAGGAATCTATTAGTAATGAATTAGTACTGAAAATAAAATTAATTAATAAAAATGATATTAATGAAAACATCATCTAATTATTTGAGAAACATCATTCACATACGCATTATTGCTTACGCAAAGGCTATACAAAACAGAAATGACAAATCAAGCCAAAACACTTTATTATTAATAATTCAGTGCATTTAAAAAACTAGATTGGATCTTGAAATCTGTATTTTTTAGAAAGGTCAAGAATCAGATTATATTTTATAGAAAGTGTTTTTATACACATTTTTAAATAGTTGTGGTAGAAAAAAACAGGAAAAAGCTCACCAGCCAACCTTTTTTCTTTCATTTGCCAACTTCCTCAAGAGAATTAAACCCATGCTGAGGAAGCAAAAAAGAATTACCTTCTCATTAAGTGACATAAGAAGAGTAGTAAGTGGGGTTAAATAGTTTCTTCAAGATCACTGCACTGATCCTCTTACTAGAAAAGCTTCCCATTATGTTAACGTCATCACTGATAATTAAAATTTTACTATTAAGCTCAAATTGTTAAGACATAAGATTAAGTCTAAATTAGAGGCCTAGAAATGTCTAAATTTCAAGTGGAAAAAAAATCACTCTGCTGCAAACTTTTAATGAATCCAAAACATTTTTACTTTCTCCATTACTCTCCATTACCATAAGTTTTTAAAGTACTTCAAGGGGTAGACTAAACCAGCACAATCTGTCACCTCCAACTGGCTGGATATTCTTCTACAACATACTAGCTCAAGTAGAGAACAAGCAAACAAATGGCATCCTGGCTCTAACATTTACCAACTGCAAGACTTCACAACAGAGTAGTTACCTTAACTGTAAAATAGGAATAGTGGTATTAACCTCAAAGGAATGTAGTAAAGCTACAGTTAGATAATTCAACTTATCCAATAAACTTTTACTAAGCACCTGCTAATTCCCAAGCACTGAGCTGGGCACTGACGACTAAAAATCAAAAAGGATACCATCTCAAGCCTGAGAGACCTTATACTACAACAGGGCAGAAATAATAATTGAAGGACAGTGTTACAAGTGGTACTAAAGAGCCCCATAATTATGGGAATGGGAAGGCATTGAGGAAGAGATAATGAATGACTAAAGTTTTGAAAGTAAAAAAAAGATTAATTCTTATAACAGCAAAATAATGTTGACAGCTGGAGCAAAGAATACATGTTGGGGATAGTAGAAGATGAAGCCAGAGAGGTGTAGAGAAACAAAAATATTAACATGGTCTAAGCTATAATAAAAATATCTTACATAAATATAAGTTATTATTATACCCCAAATCATTACTCATGCTATATTATAATAATCTGTTTGTATGTCTGTTTCCTCAACTAGACAGTGAGCTCAGAAGTAGAGGTGGTTAGTGAGGTAGACCATGCATATTTAACTTTGCATCTCTGCCCCTCTCCTATCCTTAAATAAGTAAAATTATTTTTGAAATTAAAAAAAAAAAAAAAAACCTATCAGTAATAGTCTTCACTGAAAAGTAACCAGAAGAAATCCTACTTTTCAGCACTCCTCATTTATTTATTCTTTCTATTCTTGCTTTTGAGATTGGGTCTCATCTGCTCTCTACTGAATTTGAGACTCAGAAGACCTGACTCTGGATTCAGGGTTTCTTACTTAACAGCAGAAACACACTGGACAAAAAAAAACTACTAAACCTTTTTTGAGCTTCAGTTTTTTAAATCTATAAAATGCATTTATTATCATCTAATGTGCCTGCTTCCTGTGGTTTTGATAAGGTTCAAATGAAGAATCAAGTCAGATATGTACATAAATACTTAGTTTTTCAACTATAAAGGACTTTGCAAATATAGATATAAAATTTCCAGAATTATACCTTTGGAGTTCCTCCTCTTCCGTGCTCCATATTAAAGATTATTACCAATTTATTCCCCACCCACTCCCCCCCAATCCCTATATATCCCTAGAAAAATGAACAAAGAATACAATGTGGGAAAACAGGAGACAATCTGTGCTCCACTGGGTGCACAAAGGTTCAAAGTCTTTCACAGTACCAAGGTAGTCTCCAGATATCTTCATATACCCATGTTCATCACATGTTCCTAGTTTGTTTTCTCTCAAGAGGTCAGCACTTGACTGTCTTGGGTAGAAAGTTTCTCTTACCCCAACAGTTGAAGGATTTTCCCAAATCATGGTTTTATTCCACCATGACAGAGTCGTTATCTCCTTAGGTCTCTCTTTCTTCTGATATTCTTGGACATGGGCACTTTCAATTCTTCCCCCATCTTCCTTTACCTCCCATAAGATTTCTAGTCCTCCTTTGCCTAACTCAAAGGTTTCATCCTCCGTGAAACATCTCTAGACTTCTGCAAGCAAAATTAAGCCAAAGTCAAACTCCTACTTGAAAACACATTATATGCATGTAGATCTTATGTTGTACTTGCCATATTATAATTATCTCATACTGAGTCTGTACATAAAGATAAAAGGACCACATCTTATACATTGTCCTTCCACTGTCTTTCTACCTGGAATGAAAAGCCTGGGCCCATTCATTCATATAATAAATGTTTAACAATCGCCTGTTCTGTGGGAGGCACAGTTGTGGTCCTGGAGGTACAGAGTACAAAACAAAATCTCTTAGTGAAGCTTATATTACAATGCAGTAGACAGGTAATAAAAAAGTCAGTATACATCGTATGGTATAAAGTGCTCTGGAGAAAAATTAAGTATAGATAGTCCCCAACTTACAATAATTTGATTTACAATTTTTTGACTTTATCATGGCGCTAAAGCAATACGCATTGAGTATGCTTCTCCACTCATGATGAGGTTACGTACAGATAAATCCACTATAAGTTGAAAATACTGTAAGTTGAAAACATATTTTCAACTTATGATATTTTCCACTTACAATGCTAAGTCGAAGAACACCTGTAGTGATATTTGGTGTATGTGATGGTAAATATTGGTTGGGAACTTGCAATTTAATAAGGTGGTAAGGGAAAACTTCACTAGGCAAGTATCATTTCAGGACAGGCTCAAGGAACTAAGGATGTGGATATGTGGCAGTGCAAAGAGTTAGTGCAAGGGCCTGGCACAGAAATATGCTTAGCATTTTAAAGGAACTCCAGGGAAACTAGTATAGTAAGAGCAAAAGAATGAGAGGGGGGGAAAAAAGGTCTGCAAGGAAACAGGGAAAGCCACAACAGCCACTGCAAATCTTTTTAGCTTCTACTACAAGTAAGATATAAAGCCACTAAAGGTTTTAAGCAAAAACAAAAAAATCAAAAAAAGAAAACTCCATGATCAGATTTATGTTTTAAAAGATTCACTCTGGTTGCCACATGTAGAACAGAATATAGGGAAAGCAAGGATAAAAACTAGGACAAGAGTTAGGAGGCTTATGACAAAAAAACAAAAAAAAAAAAAACCCAAAAAACAAACAACAACAACAAAAAAACAGGCAAGCAATAGTGGTACCAGAAATTCACTTTAGGCATGACAGAGTGAGGAGACCAACAAATGCTCTTACAAATGTAGACAAAACTTTGAAAAACAACCATTTAAGCACTGTAAAAATCAACCAAAAGAATACAACAAACTGCTAAGCATACATTCACAAAAAATATTCAGCTTTAAAGAAAAACAGCATGAGTTTCTGGTATTTTGCCCAGGTATGACCCTATCCCCCAAAGTTCTGTCAGCATACTAGTTCAACTAGAGCAGAAGAGGCTGTGAAAACCAGAAGCTTTTCTGCTGCTGCTAAAGTGAGTTCGTTTTACTGGAGCATTAGACAGGTACACTAGCCAGGAGTTTAAAAGAAAGATCTAGATGAGACAGCCAAATAAGGGTGATGAGCTCTTCACATACCCTATCTTGACCAGAGCCTGTGTACATGCATGCCAGAGACTGAAGTAGGCACAAGTCACCCACACATCAGTGACCTATAGTACCTATACACATGCACAGGAGAAACACAAGACACTACAAAAAACAAGGCAGAAATGAAAACAGCCAGAACATGGGATGCTCCCCAGCCCACAAAGAAATTCATCAGCAATGAGAAGAAGCCTTACCAGCTCAAAATGTTTGAGCACAACTTCTAACCAAACTTTGACTGAACAATAGGCAATACAGATAAAAGGTATAACCCCCAGCTTTTAAATTAAAAAAAAAAAAAGAGAAGAGATTATAAGCAGTCCCACATTTACATTGTGAGGGATAATAGACTTAACAAACAATAACACTGATAACATTTCAAATGGGGTGTATGATACTGGGAAATATATATTTGGTCTTTGTCCCCCACCCTCTTCCTAGCATACAACTCCTAAAATGCCTGGAATCTCCAAAGTGGTAAGTATCTTTTGTATGCTAATGAGTTGACTGATACCTGCATCTAGGGAGCTTCAGGATAGGAGCTGGTCACTGGAAAGACCCAGGAAGGCATTAGAGGGTTTGGGCTTTCAGCCCCATCCCCTAATCTCCAGGGAGAGAAAAGGGGCTGAAGATTACCACTGGCCAGTGGTTTAATCAATTATGCCTATATAATGAAGCTTCTATAGAAACCCAAAAGGAATGGGTTTGGAGAGTTTTCAGATAGCTGAATATGGGGAGGTTCCTAGAGACTGGAGGGAATAGAAGCTACATGCCCCTTCCCCCATACCTAGCCCTATACATCTCTTCATCTGTATCCTTTAAAATATCCTCTGTAAAAAAATCAGTAAATGTGTTTCCCCGAGTTCTGTGAGCCACTTTAGCAAATTAATTGAACCCAAGGAAGGGGCTGTGGGAGCCCTGATTTATAGCCCGTCAGTCAGAAGCACTAGTAAAATAACCTGGGGCTTGTAATCCACATTGGAAGCGGGGTTCAGTCTTGTGAGACTGAGGCCTCAACAAGTGTGATCTGATGCTATCTCCAGGTAAATAGTGTCAGAATTGAATTGACTTATAGGACACTAGGCTGGTGTCCCCTGCAGAATTGATTGCTTGCTTGGTGTTTGGGGAAAAAACCCACACATTTGGCACAGAAGTGTTCTGTGTTGATTGATACAGTGTGAAAGCACAGGGAAAAGGTTTTTTTCTACAGAGGGTCAATATAAGAATGCAGATTTGCTACAATGTATTAGCTAAAATGTCCAGCATTTAAAAAAGAAAAAGCAATAGACATATAAAGAATAAGAAAGAATGATTGATACAATTTTTTTAAAAAGGCAGTCAGCAGAAACTACCTCTCATTTTTGTCAGATGTTGGATTTAGCAAAGATTTAAAAGCAACAATTACAAATATGTTGAAGGAACTAAAAGAAGCCATGTTTAAAAAATTAAGGGAAAACATGATGACAATAATTCAATACAGAACCTTAATAAAAAGATGGAAATTATAAAAAAGAAAAAATGGAAATATTCTAACTTAAAAACATAACTAAAATGAAAAATTCACTAGATGTACTCAAGAGCAGATTTGAGATAACAGAAAAAAGAATTAGTTAAATTGAAAATAGAGAAATTGAGAATTATTCAATCTGAAGAATAGAGAAAAAAGATAAAAGAAAAATAAAGCCCAGTGATCTATAAAGCAAAATCAAGTGTATAAAAATACATGTGATAGGAGAATCAGACAAAAAGAAGAGAGAATAAAGAATAGATAATTCAAGGAATAATGGCCAAAATGTCTTAACATACAAATCCAAGGACATCAATGAATTCTGAGTAAGATAAATACAAAGAAATGTACAAATAGGTATATTGCAAACTGTTGAAAGAGAAAAATCTTAAAAACAGCAAAAGAAAAGTGACTTTCTAACATACAAGGATATGTGTAAGATTAAAAGTTGATGCTCAAAAACAATGAAGGCCAGAAGGTAGTGGGATAACACATTCTAAGCGGTGAAACAAAGTAAAGAACTATCAACCGAGAACTCTATATCCAGCAAAACTATCCTTTAAAAATGAAGGTGAAATAAAGACACAGAGATCTCATTGCTAGTAAATCAATCTTTCTTTTAATCTTAATTGGCTTTTATTTGAGATTCTGGAAATGGACAACACCTGATTCTATGCCATCAAATTAGTGTTCCCCTAGTAGATCAATCTTAAATACTAAAGGAAGTAATGCAGACCAAATGGAGCAGACAACAGAAGATAACTCAAATTCAGAGAAAAAAATATAAAGAGGGCCAGACATAGTAAAAATATGGGTAAATATAAAAAATTCTAAAAAATTTATCTCAATACTTAACTTTTATAAAAGACAATAAAATGTATAGGCAACAGGCCAGTCATGGTGGCTCATGCCTATAATCCTAGCACTCTGGCCAAGGGGGGAGGATCGCTTAAGGTCAGAAGTCCAAGACCAGCCTGAACAAGAGCAAGACTCCATCTCTACAAAAAATAGAAAAATTAGCCAGGCGTGGTGGCACATGCCTATAGTCCCAGCTACTCAGAAGGCTAAGGCAGGAGGATCGCTTGAGTCCAGGAGTTCAAGGATGTAGTGAGCTGTGATGAGGCCACTGCACTCCAGCCTGAGGTACACAGCGAGGCTCCGTCTCTCAAAAAAAAAAGTGTAGGCAATAATTATAATAATGTATTGTTGGATTCATAAGAAATAGATATGATGTATCTGACATCAACAGCACAAAGGATGGTGGAGGTAAAGATTTACTAGAGGAAAATTTCTATATTTACTGGAATTAAATGAATATTATTCTGAAGCACATTGTGACGAGTTAAGATGCATATTGCAATCCCTAGAACAACCACTAAGAAAATACAGTCGGATCTCCATATCTGCAGATTCCACATCCATGAATTCAACCAACCATGGAATTATATGTGCAGTTCACCCTCCACATCTGTGGGTTTTGATCTGCAGCTGGTTGAATCCATGGATGCGAAATCCGTGGTTATGGAGGGCTGGTTGTACTATGCCATTTTATATAGAGACTCAAGTATTCACAGGTTTAGTATCTTCGGGAGGACTGGACTCAATCCCCTGTGGATACAAAGGGCCGACTATAACTCTAAAAAACATGGTAAAAAAAGAAATCAACAGATGATTTCAAATGGAACAATAAAAATATTTACAGTAGTCCCCACTTATCCAAGGTTTTACTTTCCATGGTTTCAGTTACCCATGGTCAACAGTGGTCTGAAAATATTAAATGAAAAATTCCAGAAATAAACAATTCTTAAGTTTTAAATTGTGTGCCATTCTGAATAGCTTAATGAAATCCAACACCTTCCTGCTTCATTCCACTGGGGAAGTGAACCATCCTTTGTACAGCATATCCATGCTGTGTATGCTACCCTCCTGTTAGTCACCTAATAGTTGTCTTGGTTATCAGATCGACAGCTCACAAGAAGGGTGACTACAGTAAAACAACATATTTTGAGAGTGAGAGAGAGAACCACATTCACATATCTTTAATTACAATATAGTTTTATAATTGTTCTATGTTATTACTGTTGCTAATCTCTTACTTTGCCTAATTTAAATTAAACTTTATCATAGGTATGTATACATAGGAAAAAACAGTATATATAGGGTTTGTTACTATCTGTGGTTTCAGGCATCCACTGGGGATCTTGGAATGTATCCCCCACAGATAAGAGGGGACTACTGTATTTAACACAAAAGATGGCAATACAAGAGGAAGTAAGGAACAGAAAAGACATGAGACAAATAGAAAACAAAAAATAATTGCACATAAAACCAATATTATAAGTAATTATATTAAATGTGAAAGCAATAAACGCCCTACTTAAAAGGCAAAGAATATCAGATTAAAAAATAAGCAGGACCCAAGAATACCATGTCTACAAGAGACAAACCTTAGATTCAAAGACACAAATGTGTTGAAAAGAAAAAAAGGAAATCTTAAAAGGAGCCAGGTGGAAAAAAAATAGCTATGTACAGACGAACAAGGATGCGAATTATATAGGATTTCTTATCAGAATCCATGCAAGCAAGAAAAGAAAGCAGTGATACTTAAAGTGTTGAAAGAAAAAAAACACCAACCTTGAATTCTATATCCAGAAAAATTATCCGTCAAAAGTAGGAAGCAATAAAGACTTTCTCAACAAAACAAACTAAGGAAATTCATCACTAGCAGACACCTGTAAGAAATCTTCTTCAGGCAAAATGAAAGCTACATAGATCAAAAACTTTATATAAAGAGAGGAAAAGCAAAGAGCAACACAGAAAGAATTAATAAAAGTAAAATATATTTTATTTTTCTTATTCTTAATGAATGTAAACAATAACTGTTTAAGGCAATAATAGAATAATAGATAAGGAAACCAGATGTACAAACTACATACTAATATTACACAATGCCATTTAAACATCCAGAACGATAAGTTTATAGAAACAGAAAGCAGATCAGTGGTTTACTGGGTCTTGGGGTGGCATCAGAGATTAACTACAAATGGGTTAATCTACTTTGTAGATTAACTACAAAGGGAATAATGGTGTGAAGGAAATGTCTTAAAAACTGAACTGTGGTAATGGTTGCACAACTCTATACATTTACTAAAAATCATTGAAATTTACATTTTCCGTGGGTGAATTTTATGGTATGTAAATTATAACTCAATAAAGTTATTCTGAAAAAGATTTTACGGTATGTAAATTATAACTCAATAAAGGTATTCTGAAAAAGAGATAATGGTAGAAGAAGAAAGTGCAGTGGAGGTTGGTGATAAGTTGGATTAATGGTATAGCCAACTGTTACAATGAAAGCACACTGACAGGCAAGCAAGAAGAAATGAGAAAGCATGTGTCTTGAACGCCACACCAACCCTGAACTGTCTAACCCTGCTCTCCTTGTGAGGGAAGCGGGGGAAAAAACACTTACTTGTTTAAGCCACTGTTTGTGAGGTTTTTACTACAGTAAGTCTAACACTAGCTTACTTCTTGCAGTATTTCCTACCAAGAAAGGAAGGGAAGGAGAAAGGGAGAAAAGAAAGGAGGGAGGAAGGAAGAAAACAGAGAAAGGAAGGAGCGAGAGGAAAGAAGGTGAGGAAGGAGGAAGGGAGGCAGGGAGGGAGAACAGGCCAAATTTAGAAAACATGAGAACCAGTTTAAAAAAAAAAAGAGAAAGAGAGAAACTAATTTTAAGTAAGAGAAGACCAAAAATGTCAGAACAATAAATGTGACTAGTATAAACTTGTCTGTTTAAAAAATTCACCTTAATGAGAATAATTTGAACTGAAATTTCCCCTATGAAGTATCTGGGTGAGAAGATATCAGCTATAATTTAGAGTTTTCCTTGACATACATACAATTATTTCAAGTCCAGTGCATTTCCTCAAGAGAATTTTGATTCTTCTGATTAGAGCAGTATTTTTGAAAGTAAATTAAATACATACAATAGAAAAGACCTCACAACAGTACATTTAACATTATCAGTTTATTAAATGATCCTAAATTTTAATAAAATCTACTAGACATGACTTAAAATACTTTTTTCTTCTTTCTTTTTTTAAGAGACAGAGTCTCACTCTGTTGCCCAGGCTGGAGTACAGTGGCAGGATCATAGCTCACCGCAGTCTCAAACTCCTGGGCTCAAGCGATCCTCCTGCCTAGGCCTCCCAAGTAGCTAGGACTACATGCATGTGCCACCACATACAGCTGATTTCTTAATTTTTGGTAGAGACAGGTTCTCGCTACATTGTCCAGGCTGGTCTCAAACTCCTGGCCTCAAGCAATCCTTCCACCTGAGCCTTCCAAAATGCTCAGATTACAGGCGAGAGCCATTGCACCTGGCCAAAAATTATCTTTCTCTTTTGTTTGTTTGGTTTCTTTTTAGGAAGGGCAAGCCCAAAAATTTTCTTAAGTAAGACCTTATATCTGTCTCTTTCCACATAAACTTTCAATTCTTATTTTGTTATATCACAAAAGAAACCTTGTATATTTCATTTTTTTTTTCTAGATTGTTCAGGGATAGAGAATGTTTAAACTGGTCTATGTCCTGTCAAACAGAATGAATTACCAATTGTTCTGGCTAATGCAGTGATATTTAGCATGATTTCATTCAGAGTAGGTCTTAAAATAATTTTTTCAACATTTATAACACCTAGGATCTATGCCTTCTTAGCAATCACAAGTTTGAGCTACACAGAAAGGACCGCATATTGAGCAACACTGACAACACATTTAAATACATTAAGGTTAAAGTCTAGAACTCTTCAGAAATCCTTAAATATACAAGGCACACCAAATTAGGGTTTTTACTTCTTGCCTTTGGAAATAAATCCACAGAAAAAGTACCAGTGGTACTGTATGGCCACGAAGAAAACATTAGTGTGCTCCCTCCTGCAATCCAACAAAAATTATACCATTTCTTTGAATGGAATAAATATTATATATGCAAGAATGGTATGTTTAACCCATTAATCTCTTGAAAGTAGTTAAAGACCACACTATGAGAACTAAAATAATCAACATTTGAGAAGATAAAAATGTTAAAATTTATCTACCAAAAGGTGATCAAAAATGAACTTATTCATACCTTTTGGCAGAATATAATTATTTTTTCACAGAATTATCTTTCAGAAAAAGAGAGTTGCCTCATATTAGAATCCTAACAAAGGTTCTCATGTTACAGAGCACTACACAAAGATATTTTATTTTGAATCAAAAAGTAAAATTTGGGAAAGATACACTAGCCTGAATTCACAACACTAGCTTTGGAAGCTTATAAAGGTCACCTGACAAAATTTTCTTTAGAAAGAGAGAAAGAAAAGCAACAAGGAAATTCAAAGCAAGTTTAGTACTTATTCCTGGGAGAATTACTTTATAATTCCAATTGCTATATGTTACTGTAAAAACCACTTTTAAAAGTTAAAAAGAAATAGATCAAAATACTTATAATACAGATATCATAAATAATGAGTACTTATGGCTTGGTAAAATTTCTAATGATTTCATTAAAATGATGTTGTACCTCAAACAATCAAAAAGGAATAAAGATCATATACTCTGGAAAATTATTTGGTATCTTAAAAATAGTTCTAGCATTGATGAAGACACTGAAGCCAGACGCATGTGAACAATTTTAAAAGACTCATAAAATTTAAATAGGGAAATAGTATTTTAAAATTAATATTATTTGTATGATTTAAATGTACATAACTAAATTAATAAATTAAATATTGTGAATAGACATTTGATATCTATATCCCTAATAGTTTTCATGTTCAACTAGGTAAAAAACTTTCTTAAATCGTCTCATCTGACAAATGGAAATTTGCCTTATATTCATGGACACTATATACAGACATATACAGCAACTCAGAAGCATAAGCTGAAAAATGTATTTTTTCACACATTAGCAGAGGTAGCCATTAGGAAGGTCTTCTTTACAAATTATACTGGCATATTTAAAACATCAGTACAGGTTGAGCATCCCTAAACTGAAAATCTATAGTGCTCTAAAATCCTAAACCTTTGGAGCACTGACATAATGCCACAAGGGGAAAATTTCCACATATGACCTCATGCGATGGGTTACAGTTAAAACGCAGTCAAAACTTTATTTAATGCACAGAATTATTAAAATTATTATTAAAAATATTGCATAAAATTACCTTCAGGCTATGGGTCTGAGGTGTATATGAAACATAAATGAATTTCATGTTTAGATTTGGGTCCCATCCCTACGATATCTCTTTACATACGCAAATATTCCAAAGTCTGAAAAAAATCTGAAATCCAAAACACTTCTGGTCCCAACTATTTCAGATAAGGGATACTCAATCTGTATTATTGAAAAAGCTAACTACGCTACACACATATCTCAGATTTTAATTTATAAAACAGGTATACAGAATATGCATTTTAAGACTTAAAATCATGCCCTTATTAAGGAATTTTAACAATGATATCTAAAATACCTTATTTCTTCAATCTATTCCTTTTATGTACACAGAATGAAAAGGAAAACATATAACTCTTTCCCATATGCCTACACAAAGAAATACATGCACACATTCTTGCACGTGCATACAAGTGCAATGTTTTCATTGTAAGCTTTAAAGTGATCCTAACATTGGTAGGGCAGTTAATTGATAGTCAATGAATTAAAAAATATATTTGAAAAAAGTTGAGATATTGAAGAATGATGACTAGAAAAAATTTAATTAACATTCAATTTCTTAATATCATTTTTCAGTGTCTAATACATGTCCCCTGTAAACTCTCACACTGTGATAGACTACATTATGCACAATCTACATCCACAGTATTGCTATGGCCTCTACTGGGTGAAGTGTACTTCTCTGCCTCTTGACTTTATACTGACCAATGATAAACAGACAGAAGTGACAAAATGTGCCAGTTAAAAACCTAGGCCTTACAAGGGCTTAAGAGGCCCTCTGGAGATCCTGCCATCACCAAAAAAAGAGCATGCACTAGGTTGCCCCCAATCCAAAAACAAAGATCAAAGGCATATGGAGTAGAGCCAACCCAGCCTACCCACACATGTGCAATGAGAAGTAGAGCTGCCAACTCACGTACTAATACTTGTTGCCACTGAGTTACAAATTATCTGCTATGCAGCAATAGCAAAATGAGTTATAGGCAGATTGTTATAGGTAGATTATCATCATTGACACCAATGCTGAAACATCAACAACATAAAATTAGTTCTGTTTCTAGAGAATCAAAGGCCTTGATTTCCAAACTTAACACCAAATAGGAATAAAACTGTTAAGGTAAACACACCACTGAAAAAAATTAGACCTTTCCTTTGACTATCCCTCATACTTACATGCAATCATAGTCCTGCTGCTATGACAAATGACAGAAGCAGAGGTTCAAATAATTTATATTTTATAGCTCCAATTCATTCTTTAGAAATAAAAAGGGGCGTGTGTGTGTGAAGAACACGGCAATTAATAATGGCAAATCCTCCAAAATGTGAAAATTCAATCAAACTTGAATGGTAAATGCTGAGTTTTTCCAATGCTTAGCACCTAAATATGTGGTTTGTACATCAGCCTAAAAGAGTAAAGAAAAAATCATCCAACATACAAATACAATAGAAATCCTTTAGAGTATTGTTAACGAATGATTTAGGTAAAATGGAAGTCATTTAAAACACAATTTCTAAAACCACCATGACATTCTTATATAAGTCAGCTGACATGAATATTTTTCTCATTCTAAGCACTTACACAAATGTATAGTGCTTGCAAAAAGGGTCTAAAGTAAACTACCACAAAAGCACATATAAAACAAAAAACAAAACTGAACAAAACTAAAACGTTAGATAACCAAGAAGATAATTGTAATCGTTTCTGAAAGACAATTAGACGATCAGATAAAAAGATAATCAGATAACCTAGGCTGGGCTGATTAACCGAACACGGACCTTTATTCTGAACTTCATGCTAGCCAAAATTGAAATTTAAGGAAAACATATTGGTTATAAGGCTCCTATTGTTCTACCTAATAAAATGAAGCACAACAGTTCATCAGGAAAATGTAACTTTTTTTTCCTATCTTCGTAAGGACGGTGTCACGTAGGGCTTTATGAAAGAGAAAAATGAGCATTTTAACTGACGATATTGCTCTGGAAAGTCAATCATCAAAGAACCCAAATAAGTAAAGACTGGATATTTCATACTCTCATCACCATAGCTGGTAAAAAGCAAGCAAGCATATACTAAAATGTGTTTCAGGGAACACAAATTGCAAAACATTGTTAATAGGTAGAGTCAAATCAAAAGGATATTGCATAAACTAAATTTGGGAAACCCTGATTTAAACAAAATTCAATAGTTTCTTTATTGTAGGACTACTCAGAGCCTTTAATATGGTACATACACTGTTAAGCACCAAGAATACCACATCCCTCGCTTATTTAACTTTAGCACCTTTTCCTCAAGAAGCATCTGAAGGGAAGCCTTATTCAGAACATGTTTTAGAAAATGCTCAAGTAGAGGAACAAACTAACTACCCAGGGTATACCATTTAAATCATCAAAGTTATTAGTATTGTAGTCTCACTGCAATTATGATAACTACAATTTGACAATCTACCAAGTGCTGAATATTATGCACATATTTTGTATCTACTTAAACAGAACTATTTGTCAATCCCTGAAAGCACTATCCTGTCCCCTCACATTTGTATGCTTAGCAATGACAATTCCATCCACAAAGAATCCCTTCCCCAGTCTGACAAGTAAACAACTACTCAACTTTCAAGCTTCACAATATCTTCAATTTATTTCACCTAACTCATTATAAATCGTCTGCTTTACACATTTTCCTCCCATACAAGACAGATGTTTAAAGGGCAAGGGTTATTGATCATTTTTTAACAGTTTTATTGAGATATAACTCACATACCATACAATTCATCCACTTAAATTGTACCCTTCAACCATTTTTAGTATATTCATAGAGTTGTACAACCATCAACATAATCTAATTTCAGAACATTTTTATCACCTCAAAAATAAACCCTGTATCCATTAGCAGTCATTTCCCCATCCTAACCCTACTTGCTCCCTACCCCCAAACCACCAATCTATTTTGTTCCTATAGATTTGCCCAGACATCTCAAATAAAATGGAATCATATAGTATGTGATCTTTCATGATTGGCATATTTTACTTAATGTTATCAAAGTTCATCCGTTTTAGCATAAGGTAAGTAATTCATTCTTTTTCATTGTTAAATATCACTTCACTGTACAACTACTCCACACTTACTCTCCATTCATCAGGATACTTTTTAACTATTATGAATAATGCTGCTATGAACATCCATGTACAAATTTTGTGTGGATTTCTATTTTCATTTCTCTTCACTCTGCTTCACTGGGGTGAAAGTGCTGGGTCACATGATAAATCTATGTTTAACCTTTTGGGGAACTGCTAAAATGTTCTCCAAAGTATCTGCGCCATTTTACATTCCCATTATCAATGTAAGAGGGTTCCAATCTCTCTCCGTCACCCACTTTTGGTATCTGTCTTTTTGATCATAACTAGTGGATGGGAAGTAGTGTATCACACTGTGGTTTTGATTTTCATTTCCCCGATGGCTAATGATATTAAGCATCTTTTCATGCATCTATTTGGCCATTTGTAAATCTTTGGAGAAAAGACTATTCAGATTCTTTGCCCATTTTTTAATTTGGTTATTTATCTCTCTATTACTGGCTTATATGATTTCTGTATATAGTACAGACACAAATAACTTATCAGATTTGCAAAAATTTTCTCCCATTTTGTAAGTAAGCTGTCCTTTCATATTCTTGAAGGTGTCCTTTAAAGCTGTGGCCCCCAACTCCCAGCAGGAGGTGAGCGGCAGGCAAGGTAGTGAAGCTTCACCTGTATTTACAGCTGCTCCCCATCGCTCACATCACTGCATAAGCTGCACTTCCTGTCAGATCAGCAGCAGTATTAGATTTTCACAGGCGCACAAACCCTACCATAAACTGCACAAGCGAGGGATCTAGGTTGCGAGCTCCTTATGAGAATCTAATGCCTGATGATGAGCTGAGATGGTGATGCTAGCACTGGGGAGCAGCTGCAAATACAGATTATCATTAGCAGAGAGGTTTGACTGAGCAATAAATGTAATGTGCTTGAATCATCCCGAAACCATTCTGCCCCCACCCTCCACCCTTAGTCTGTGGAAAAATTGTCTTCCATGAAACTGGTCCCTGGTGCCAAAAAGGTTGGGGACCACTGCTTTAAAGCACAAAAACTTTTAACTCTGGTGAAGTCCAATTTACCCCTTTTTTTTGTTTTTGGTAACTTCTGCTTTTGGTATCATACCTAACAATGCTTGCCTAACCCAAGGTCATGAACATTTATTCCTATATTTCTAACAAGTCTAGAGTTTCAGCTCTTACATTTGAATCTATGATCCATTTTGTTTTTCTTTTTTTTTTTTCCTAAGGGCAGGGCTTGTGAGGAGGGCTGTCCAGTTGCCTTGTTTTTTTGTTGCTGTTGTTGAGAAAGAGTCCTCGCTCTGTCACCCTGGGTCAAGTGCAGTGGCGTCACTGCAGCTCACTGCAGCCTCCAACTCCCTGGCTCAAGCTATCCTCCTGCCTCAGCCTCCAAGTAGCTGGGACTACAGGCACGTGCCACAACGCTCGGCTGGGCTGATTTTTTGTTCCTATTTTTGGTAGAAATGAGATCTCGCTCTTGCTCAAGCTGGTTTTGAACTCCTGAGCTCAAGCAATCCACCTGCCTTGGTCTCCCAGAGTGCTAGGATTACAGGCATGAGCCACCACGCCCAGACTCTACGATCCATTTTGAATTAGTATTTGTGTATGGCATGAGGAAGGGGTCTAAATCATTTCCTTTGCATGCTGTCCCAGCACCATTTGTTGAAATAGCTATTCTTTCCTTATTGAATTGTTTCAGAACCCTTCACAAAAATCAACTGATTGTAAATATGAAGGCTTATTTCTAAACTCTGAGTTCCATTCTGTTGACCTATATGTCTGCCCTTATGCCACTACCACTCTGTGTTGATAACTGTAGCTTAAAAATCAATAAATGTGAGCTCTCCAACTTAGTTGTTCTTTGTCAAGGATGTGTTGGTGGGCCAAGCACAGTGGCTCACCCTGTAATCCCAGCACTCCGGAAGGCTGAGAGAGGAGGATCACTTGAGACCAGGAATTTGAGACCAGCCTGGGCAATACAGCAAGAACTCCACTCTACAAAAAATTTTTAAAACTTAGCTGGGCATGGTGTTGCACGCCTGTAATTGTGGCTACTCGTGAGGCTGAAGCAGTGGGATTACTTGAGCCCAGGAGTTCGAGGTTACAGTGAGCTATGATTGCGCCACTGCACTCCAGCCTGGGTAACAAAGTAAGATCTCATCTCTTTAAAACAACAAAACAAAAAAGATTATGTTGGCCTTTAGGGCCCATATGACCCAGAATACAAGCCACATCCATGCCAGAATCTGTCATTTACATATAAATTTTAGTATCAGCCTGCCTGTTTCTACAAAAAAGCAGTTTTAATTCTGATAGCAACTATATTGAATCTGTAGATCAAGTTTGGGCATACTGCCAGCTTAGCAATATTGTCTTCCACTTCATAAGCATGGATGTCTTTCCATTTACTTGAGTCTTCTTTCAATAATGGTTTGTAGTTTTCAGTGTATAAGTTCTTTGGTTAAATTTATTCCTATGTATTTTATTCTTTTTGGTACCATTTTAAATATTATTTTAATTTCATTTTCAGATTGTTCATTGCTAATGCATAAAAATACAACTGACTTTCGTATATTAATCTTGTATCCTGGAACCGTGAACTCGTTTTTTTTTTTAGCTCTAATATTTGTTTTGTGGATTTCTAAAGATGTTCTATTTACAAGATAATGTAGTCTGCAGATAGTTTTACTTCTTCCTTTGCTATCTGGATACCTTCTGTTTCATTTTCTTGCCTAATTGCCCTGGCTACAACCTCCAGCACAATGTTGAGCAGAAATGGTGAAAGAGGACACCCTTTTCTTGTTCCTAAACTTAAGGGGAAAGTTTTCAATCTTTCGCCATTAAGTATGATGTAGGCTATGAGTTTTTCACATGTTTTTATCAGGTTGAACAAGTTCCCTTCTAGTTATAGTTTCTGAGCATTTTAATTCTGAAAAGGTGTTGGATTTTGTCAAATGTTTTTTCTGTCTAATGAGATGATGATGTGGTTTTTGTCTTTTATCCTCTCGATATGGTGTATAACATTAATAAATTTTTCAATGTTGAACCAAGCTTGCATTCCTGAGATAAATCTTCCTTAGATTTGGAATACATTTTTCATATGTTGCTAGTATTTTGTGAAGGATTTTTGTGTCTATATTCATAAGAGATATTAGCCTGTACCTTTCTTGTGATTTGTTTTTGGTATCACGGTAATACTAACTTCATAAAATGAATTGTGAAATGGGGAAGTGAAGGGATCGGTGACTAGAAGGGAACCTGAGGAGGAATTCTGAGATGAAGGCAATCCTGTCTTTCTTGGTCTACACACTGGTTTCATGAGTATGTTCAGTTTCTGAATATTCATTGAGCTTTGTACTTAAGATCTGTGTTCTTTTTGTGATGTACATGTATTTCATCCATTCTTTTATAGAAAAAGGAAAATAATCACTACGACACATTTCTAAATTTGTTCCTGAAAGAGTCCTTTTTAAAATTACTCATTAGACATTCTGAAAAATGACTATCAGTACTTATCTGAAGTGTCATAGTCCTGAAAGGGAAAGAATGAGGAATTGTAACAGACTGGAAGAGACTAAGATGACAGAACATGTAAATGCAATATGACATATAGACTGATTTCCAGAAGAGAAAAATGCCATTAGGGAAAAACTTATAAAATTTAAATAAGGCCTGAAATTTAATAGTATTATAAAAAATGGCATTTCCTCATTTTTATAATCACATTATGGTTAGGTAAGTTGTTAGCATTAGGAGAGCTTCAGTCTTGAAGAGTATACATGAATTCTCCATTCTGTTTTTGCAACTTTCCTGAAAGGCTGAAATTATTTGAAAATTAAAAGTTTTTAAATACATCACTTTGTGATTAAATAATTCATTTATCTATCTAGCTCAATATTCAATGCGTTAAAAAATTTAAGAAGGAGATACAAATGGAAAAGTATCCCTTCTACTATTGTCTGCTAGCTATCCACTTCCCTTACTGGAAGGCAAACAATATTATCTATTTTTGTATATCCTCCCAGGGATTTTATTTTTTTTGTACATACAAGCATATACATACATGGCAGGTATATATATTATTTTCTCCCAGAAATAGCTTTTTGAAAGAGTAATTCCAGTCACAGAATTTATGCTAAGAATTCACTGAAAGATTCCACCACAAAATTTAACAAATTTAAATACATAAAACAACCTAAAAGTTTAATAAAAATATTGTTTAAATAAACATACTATGCAGACATATAAATAGGATATTACAGCACAACTAAGTGGTATTTATTCCAGAAACACCAGTATCATTTAACACTCAAAAATTAATGTGGGCCAGGCATGGTGGCTCATGCCTGTAATCCTAGCACTGTGGGAGGCCAAGGCAGGAGGATTGCTTGAGGCCAGGAGTTTGAGACGAGCATGAGCAACATGGTGAGACCCCGTATGTACAAAAAATAAAGAAATTAGTCAGGTGTGGTGGTGCACACCTATAGTCCCAGCTTCTTGGGAGGCTGAGGCAGGAGGATAGATTGAGCCCAAGAGTTTCGGGTTGCAGTGAGCCAGGATGACGTCACTGCACTCTAGTGATGTCATCCCAGGCAACAGAGATTCTGCCTCAAAAGAAAAAAAAAGTGGTGAAAAAAACTTAGCAGCTTTAAAAAATCATAATATAGAAATATATTTACTAGTACAGCAAATGAATCCATACTAAGTTTTAAAAAAAAGAAAACGAAAGAAACCTCAGCTCTAAAAACACACACATGATCAAATGCTATATGAAGAAAAAAGAAAACTATGCACTGAAACCATAATCGTTCATTTTGTTTTTGGTGTTTTGGGAGATGTGAGATAGACTGCAATGATGGCCCCAATTCTTCACCCCTTCCCATATCTGTATCTTTTTCCATGTGATTTTGCAATTCCACTCACTTAAAGAGACAGTGTCTGTTTCCCACCCCCCTGAACCTTTGCTGGCCTTGTGATATACTTTGGCCAATAGATTAAAGTGGAAGTGATGGTGCACAAGCTACAAAACCAGGCTTCAAAATGCACTGCATTTTTTTGCTCTTTATTACACTCTGCCATCATCATGAGAACATATCTGGGCTAGCCTGCTGAATAATGAAAGAGAAAAACCAAGTTAACCAGTTATTTCACCTAAGGCTATCCAAGATCAGAAGAGCTACCTAGCTGAACATCATAGACACATGAACTTATTAATAAGCACTTACTGCTGCATGCCACAGAGTTCTTTGTGATACAGCATTATAGTAGCAATAGATAACTGGCACAAGACACAATTATTTACTACTTTGTTCATCAGAAACTATTCTTGAATTATAATACTTCCAAAGATGGAACATATTTATATTTTCTGTAAGTTTTTCTTATGATTTTATATTACATAAAACTTTTTATCCCATGTATATTAAATTCTTTAAAATCTCTTTAATCCAATGTAACATTATTTAATAACCATTTATTCTTGCTTGTGATTCTTATATTAAATTCTTAAATGAGACTGAATCTATTTTGGGACTCTCCATTTTATTCCACTGATCTCAAGTTATTTTAATTATTACTAAGATAAACTAATAACATCATAGAAATAGTTTAAAGTATTTTTCTAAATTATACATAACTATTTTTATATTATCATATAACAACACTATAATTATTTTTCTTTACAAAGAAAAGGAGGCTTGGATCAGAGTCATTAGTTATCTAGAATTAGCCCTTCTAATATGTCTGGAATCCTCAGGCTAAAATAAATGTATAGGTTGATATGGGATACAACCCAAAAGAAAAGAGAATTTTTTTTTTTGCATTAGTGATAACATATGACAATGAATAGGATGGTTACTCCTTTTCTCTACTACTCATAAACTTTCCATCACAAGTGAATCTGGAGGGCCACAGACCCTCCAAAATTATAGAGTGATATGGTGAAGCAACAGGCATTTGAGCAGGTAGGGACTACAACATGGCTCTGATTAGATCATTAGCCTACAGGGACTCAGGAGAACACAATTCTTGGTAGAACTCCGTATTTTGTGTAGAGATTTACACAGAGAATTCTAAACACTACTTGACTCTCCCACTAGGAAATATAAATTAATGATATTCAAGTTTACACAGTTCTTATTTCTAACTATGGTACAAAAACACAAATCACATACTGAACATGTTAAGTGCAAACTTGTGCCTTTCAAAAGTTCCATCATTATCTTATTCCATGAAAGTATTAGCAACTATGAAAATAAGTGGGTGGGAATGTGTAATTTGAAAATGTTTAGGCAAAGAAAAAGCCCACTATGACTAAAACAAGATGGCAAATGACTTCATCTTCTTTTGGAAAATGACCTCATTATGACAACTAGCTAACAAACTAGCTTCCAAAGCCACTAACAGTAGCTTACAAAGTCACAGCTGTTACTTTTTCTAACAACTAAATGTTGATTTCATTTTAAATGTCATTTCAAAAGAACTAATGATCTCTTCAAAGCACTACAATTTATGAGCAAGAATTACATTGAGGAGAGTACAATAAGAAGTCTGTGACTTGTTCAATAAAGATGATTATGAAGAATGACAGACCAATCAGTTTAAAAACACTGAACTATGGCATTCTTGGACAATACGCAGACATATTTAGGAGCAGCACTGTAAATCATTCATGAATAAGACAGTAAATACAAGAAGTGCTTATTCTGACCTTAAAGCAACAAAAAAATCATTTAACTGATAGAGTAGGGATAATGTAGATTTTTTGATAACTTGCATATTTAAAAAAAAGATGAATATTTGAATAACATTTCTGGAAAAAATTTAAATAATTCATGAAATTTAAAACTCTCAGATCCCAAGTACAATGAAAAAAAAACTGTCAAAATTTAAATTCTTGTTTAATTCTCAATTAAAATTCTTGTTTCTTAGTGTTTATTACCACTTTTTGAAATGGCCTTTAAATATATAATATCCCCAATCAAAAATAATTAATTAAATCCAACTATGATACCTCAGCACAACAAAATACCATCTGACCATGAAGTATCACATTTCAAAGGATATTTATGGACAATGTAAAACGTTCATGATATTTAATGAAAAAAATAAGACAAACCATTTAAGTGTAGTTTATATGTGTATTTGTGTGCATGTATATATGACAAGACATACAAAAAAGCTTTCATAGTGATAAGGCTGTTATTTCCAGTCCAGAACTCTCTCCAGACTCATATCCAACTTCCTACTTGATTTCAACTTTGCTATCTAATAGGTATCTCAAACTTAACATAATCAAAATTCAATTCCTATTATACCTGCTCTACTTGCACTCCATGACAGCTGATGGAGATTCCTATCCTTTCAGTTGTCAAAGACCATAACAACCCTGGAATCATTTTTAACTCTTCCTTTCCTTTCAAATCCCACATCCAATCTCTTGGCAAATCCTCCTATCCAGAATCTACTCATGTCTGAACAACTCTTCTACTGCAAAAACAAATCTATGACAGGTAATGAAATTTTCCCTCAAATCAGAAATATTTCTCAAGAACTAAATGGGGATAGGCCAAGAATGTGAGCAAATATTTATAGGTACAGACATAAAATCACATTTTCAAATTACCTTATCAGAAAAAAAAATGTTAATATTTTAATCATGACTTGTCTATCTCCTGTGTCTTACTTTTCAACTGAACCAGAAAATGTGAGAAGGAAGGAATATATTAACCCCCAAATATAATACATTAATCCCCTCTAAAACATGAACTGGTTATAAAGAGTCCACTGTAGATGACAGAAAACCAACTGCAGAACTCCTATGGCTTTATTCAGGGTGGTAACAATGGGATAAAAGGTATGGGCAGATTATTAACATTATTTTCTGCCTTATCAACTTTATTTTCTGCCATTTAAAAATGTAACATGTTTTATAACAACAGACTGAATGATTTAACTTTCCTAAATATTTTTAGCCTCTTAAAATGGCTAAGTAATTTGCATTAACATCTCTCATGTCCATAACAAACACACTACAATTAAAAATCCTAACAAAAATAAAATTAAATGGGAAAACTGGACTTCAGTGCAATCAGATCTAGATTATCTAACTATGCTCTTTTTAAAGGAGTAGCTAATTAGCTGTATTAACTCACTTCAAGTTAAGCAATTTATATCAGACTAAGTTTTAGTTTTGAATATCTTTCAAATTTTATGACATAAGTGTACATAGTAGATATCTGTACACCAAAGTTCATAGTAGCATTATTCACAATAGCCAAAAGGTAGACAAATCCAAGTGTCCATCAACAGATGAATGGATAAACAAAATGTGGTATATCCATACAAGGCATATAGCCTTAAAAAAGAAGGAAATTCTGAAACATGCTACAATATGGGTGAACCTTAAAGACATCATGTTTAGTGAAATAATCCAGTCACCAAAGGACAAATGTTGTATCATTCTACTTATATGAGGTACCTCATATAATTTGTGTAGTCAAATTCATAGAAACAGAAAGTAGAAGGATGGTTGCCAGGAACTGGGAGGATGATGAAATGAGGAGTTATTATTTAATGGGTGCTAAGTTTCAGTTAAGATGAAAAAGTTTTGGAGATAAATGTGGTGATGGTGTACAACAATGTCAATGTACTTAATGCCAATGAACTCTACACTTAAAGACAGTTAAAATGGGCCAGGTGCAGTGGCTCATGCCTGTAATCCTAGCACTCTGGGAGACTGAAGTGGAAGGATTGCTAGAGGCCAGGATCTCAAGACCAGCCTGATCAAGAACAAGACTCCATCTCTACAAAAAATAGAAAAATTAGCCGGGTGTGGTGGTACGTGCCTATAGTCCCAGCTACCTGGGAGGCTGAGACAGGAGGATTGCTTGACCCCAGGAGTTTGAGGTTGCAGTGAGCTATCATGATGCCACTGCACTCTGCACTCTAGCCCAGGCAAACAGAGTAAGACCCTTCTCAAAAAAAAAAAAAAAAAAACTTAAAATCTAAGTGCAAAGTTTAAAAAACATCAAAATAAACAAAAGTGTTTTTTAGAATTATGTAAAGCAATGATCTTAAACTGATGACTATGTAAAAACAAAAGCAGTAACAGACTATAAAATAGGAGGCCCCTGAAATTAAAAAATCTTAAAATTTCTGAAGATCTAAGATTTTTTTAAAAATTTTAATTCATACACACAAAAAAAGTCATATAAAAATAGAGAAATAAAAACTCAGTCATATGAAAATGCTGTAATATCCACAAGGAGGATACTATACAGTCACTGAAAATGACACTATCAAGATTTTTAACATATTTAGAAAACATAACTTATAATGGTAACTAAAAATATTACCTAACAAAATCATATATATATGTACAAATATATACATATGTTTCAAATACATACAAAAAAGACTGATTTACAATTTTCATCTTTAGGAAAAAGAATTTTGAGTGTTTTTATGCTCTTTACATTGTCCAACATTTTGCCATTTTTCTTAATTAGTATATAAACATGATTTACAACGAAACATATCAACAGCAGATTCTGGCGAAAGTGGCCCTTTAACTAATAGCAGGCACTGAAAATGAAACAGATCCCCAACCATCTTTTCTTACACCGAAACCATATCAAGAATAACATCTTTGAAATGTAAAGAGGGATGACCAAAAGCTTAATACCATAGACTTCTAATGGCCTGCCACATATTTAATCACAATTGAGTTTTATGATTTTCTTTCTACGCAGTCTAAGAAAGAACAGTCTATTGTTTAAATCCAATTTCAGTTTGAACCATACATCACAAGTAAAGGCATCTGAACAGTGCTTTGTAATACACCAAATGTTTTGTCTGACAATTTGATTCTCACAATAATCTTAACATGAGTGTTAGTTCAATTTAAAAGATGAGGGTCCAGACCCACTAGGATAACCATAAATATAAAAATCAAAAATAACAAGTATTGGCAAGCATGTGGAGAACCAGAATACTAGTACATAGCTGGTGGGAATGTAAAATTATGTGGCCCATTTGGAAAACAGTTGGCAGTTCCTCAGTAAATTAAACATAGAAATTACCATATAACCTAATAATTCTACTCCTAGGTGTCACCAGTGGCTGTTCAGGTGTGGGAGGATAGGAAGTCACTGCTGCATGTGTTTGGTTACCCTATAGTTGATGAAAAAGTTCTGGAACTGGATAGTGCTGATATAGTTGCACAACATTGTGAATGTACTTAATGCCACTAAATTGCACGCTTTAAAAATGGTTAAAATGCTCAATTTTAAATTATGTGCATTTGATCACAATTTTTTAAAAGCGGGGGAAGAATCTTAGCTCAAGTTCCTGAGAGGCAAAGTCTAAGACAAGAACTCTGTGCACATGATTGAGGGGGTGTTCTTAAGTAAAATATTATATTTAAGGAAGCGGACAAAGCAACAAAGCTGTGTGTTCAGTTAAAGTCTAGCCTCACTCTGACCTCAGGGTAAGCTCTGACATCTAAATGGCACCAGGCAGTTATCCCATCTTGATACCCCATATCAGCCAGTCATTGGCTACAGGTTACTCACCCCTGGGGAAGTGGGGAGCATAATGTCTCAGAGATCTCTGGGTAGGCATGTCCCAGTAATTTTGTTGAGGTAGAGTGAACTAAGAACTGTTGAGTCACCAACTCTACAGGTGAGGAATAGGTAGATACACTATCCCGGTAAAAAGGATCTGGGTGGGGTACCAACAGCATCTACTACAAGGAAGAAAATGAGGCTTAAGAAAATTGAGTGACTTATCTAGGAATACACATCAAGTACAACTGGAACTTGAAACTTACTCTTTACCTTATAACTCATGCTGTTTTCCATTTCAGCTCTGCATAATTTCAACCTATATAAAACATAATCATAAGAAGTTCTTCTTTTTTTTTTTTTCCCCTATTCTTTATCCCTTTATGTTTTTCCCCTTCTTGTTTTTAGTTTTGGGTTTCTGTTTGTTTTGGGCCTTTTTCGCACAGGGAGAACGAGGGAATGATTCCTTCAGCTCTGCCTGAAATGACTTTTGCTATCAGTTCTCCCTAGCAAACTCCTAGCGCATGTCACATCCCCTGGCAGAAGTGGTTGCTCTAATTTGTGTCCCTAAAAATTATATTCATAGCTATGATTTTGTATTATGTCTGCAAGACTAGTTGCTCTTTAAATTGTTACATACTTGAACGCAAGGATCAAGTGGTTTTATCAATCTTTACAATGCTGGTATATACATGGCACCTGGCACAAAGTCAAAAAAAGTTCATTGAATTAAACTGTACTTTGTTTTAATGTAACTAGAAAAGAGCCAAAGGGATACACTATTTCTTAACTTTGTATTTTTCAATACCCTTTATTCAAGTGAATTGACTTGTTAAAGATTATGGGAAGCCACTGTTTTAGACTACCCTCCTGTACTAAGCCTCAGCATACCAGACCAAACCCCAGAATGGAGTCACTCACACTAGGTGCCACGTAATCAAACTGAACTTTGAAACGAGCCATTTTTCATAAACCAGGAGATTCAAAGCAACCAATCAGAAGGGGCACAGTTTGTCTGAGAATGCATAAGGAAGTCCCCTCTGTTTTAACCTGATAAGGAAGGTCACTTTTAAACAACCAATTCGCTTTTTGTTCTCTGTGTCTGCTTTCTTCAACCCCTTTCTGCCAGCATCCTTGGCTTAGTTCATCAGAATACTCACACAATGAGGTGTTGCCTGATTATGGAAGCACAAATAAAAGCCAATTAGATCTTTAAACTAAATTTGTGTAAGTCTGTCTTTTAACAGACTATATATTGTAGAAAGGCTATGTAAACATCTTGGTAGATGGGAACTATCAGTACACCACAGACTAGGGTCAATGAAACTCCCACAAAGTGGATGCTATGTAAATGAAAAAATAACATATACTTTTATCCATTTAAACATATAAATACCAACATCTCATAATTACATTTCACTTAAATAGATTAAAAGACATTTAAAAATGTTTTCTACAGAAAAATATTACAGATAAAAGTAACTACTCTCCACCCACCCATGCAAATCAAAAAACTCTAATTTTGAAAAACAATTTAGCATAGTGAGGAATTTTACTTAAATAATTTAAAGGAGAGATAAATGCCTTTGCTATTTTCTAAAACCAAACAGACTATCAGCAGAAGGTATTTGAAAGCAATACAAACAGACTTCAGAAAGTTAAAATAAAACAACAAAACTTTCCTAAAAAGAAAGGACAAAGAGAAAGAAGTTATTAGAAATATGGGGTGAGAAAATAAAAGAAATAACATTCAACATGAAAGCAGAAAAATAAAAATAGAAAAGAATATGGCTTCAAAGATTTTTTTTTCAGTTGTGCAGCCTACCAATACAATCATTTTAATGGATAAGAATACCAAAAAGATCTTAGAAAATGAACAACACCATTACACCTAGTTTTCCTTTTTTTTTTTAAAGTAACCAATGGTACAAAATTGTCATCAGTCTACGATGCATTTACAATTAAAACCCACTTGAGTCCTAAAAGAACAAAAATACCAGAAGAAATCAGGCTGAAATTTTTATTATCAGAAATAGTTGATTACAGAAACTCAACTGAAGAACAGTGAAAGCAAAGGCAACAGTTATTCCACTTCTCTTAGATCCATGGCCCGATCATTATACACTGAACACATAATGTGTTTCAACAGAAATCACTGGTGATTTTGTATTTGTTTGCTTTTCAAAGAAAAGTCCAACAAATATGAAAGCATTATTTATCATGAGGCACAAAGTCTGAAAAATAATGTGGCTAATCATAGTTCATAGAACTTCCAAAATCTAAAATATTAGGCTCCCTGCACTATTTGAAATAAAAAATAACAGCTTTTAGCTCTAAATCTAAACTAACAGTTTCCATGTTACTGGAACATAACAACTCATTTCATTTCACAACCTGTGAAAAATCTGATAATGGAAGTGACATCACCAACATATAGCAGAGCAGGTGGCGCCACCATCCCCAACCCCATCATGCCCCAATCCCAGAATCATAGCCACTCCAGGAGTTCCCCCACTCCAGACCCGGGCTCCGTGGCTGCACTAGACCCACCCACATCTCAGACATCAGAGCCACCAACTTAGTGAGCTACTTCATACTCCAGGGCCAGAAGACAAGTCTTCATTGCTCATACCCACAATCCAGGCACCAACACAGCTATCATACAGAACTAGGCCCTGCTTCCACCTCAAAGCCACTCTTTATGCACACCTGTACTCCAACTCTCATCTCCTCTCACAGTTTCACAAGCTTCC
Organism: Daubentonia madagascariensis; assembly: GCA_023783475.1. Classification (NCBI taxonomy): domain Eukaryota; kingdom Metazoa; phylum Chordata; class Mammalia; order Primates; family Daubentoniidae; genus Daubentonia; species Daubentonia madagascariensis. The sequence goes on from JAKFHU010002080.1 coordinate 632,591, forward strand.
AGACCTCGCATACTATTACCAATACAGCAGGGGAGTGCCAGCACCACAAACATCAATGGCATTATTGCCCCAGATGCCAGAGTCCTACTCCCTCCACAAGTGCCCAGGATTCAGGCTTCAGCCTAGGCTCCATGGCAACCTCACAAGTGACACACATCAGACACTGGTGCCACTGCCATTGCAAATGAGCCCACAAGCCACACCTGGGAGGGATCAGTCTGCTCAGCCACAACTTCCCTGATGGGAGCAAAAAAGATCAGGAGGACCTTAGCAGCCAATGACACCAAAGACCCCAACAACCCCCACTGCCACTACAGACATCCACAGTATTGGCCACTGAGGATCCCTGCAATCTTCATCAAAACTGACCTCAGCTGACAGAGCTACATAGAAACTACACAGTTGGCACTCTCACAGTTGCCAGAACAACTGCACCCCAACCAGGAAGTGCCCTCGCAATCCCCCTCGATAGTGAAGGGCTTTCCACAGCAAAACTAGCCCATAAAGTCTGCAAGAGGTAACTGTTCTGCCTACTGCTCAGACATCAACATAACACAACAAGAATCATGAAAACAAAAGAGATATAACACCACCAGAAGAACACAATAATTTCCCAGTGCCTGATCCCAAAGAAATGTAGATACATAAACTACCTGACAAATCAAAGTAATTGTGAGCTCAGTGAGCTTCAAGAAAATAAAAAATTCAATGAAATAAAAAAAAAATGAACAAAATGAAAAAAGTAATAGACTGAAATTATAAAAAGAAACAAATTCTGACACTGAAAATACAATGACTAAAACGAAAAATTCAACAGACAGCATCAACAGCAGTTGATCAAGAAGAAGAAAGGATCTGTGATTTAGAAGAAAAGGTACATGAAAATATACAATCAGAAGAGAAAAAAGAAAAAGAATGAAAAGGACTGAAGAAAGCTTACAAAACTTTTAAAGACAGCATCAAAACAGTAAATATTCAAGTCATAGGAGTTCAAGAAGAATAAGACAGAGACAAAGCAGTAGAAAGCTTATTTAAAGAAATAACATCAGAAAATATCCAAAATTTAGAGAAAGATATAAATATAAATATATGAGGGTCAAAGGTCTCCAATCAGATTCAATATAAACAAGAATACACCAAGATATATTATACTCAAACTGTCAAAAATAAAAAACAAAGAGAGGATATTGAAAGTAACAAAAGAAAAGCAGCAAATAACATATAGAAGAGTTTGAATAAGGTTGGCAGCAGCTTTCTCAGCAGAAACCTTACAGACCAGGAGAGTGAGATGATATATTCAAAGTACAGGGGGTGGGGGGTGCGGGGGGGGGGGTCCTCCTCCCCCACAACCAAGAATACTCTACCCAGCAAAGCTGTCCTACAGAACTGATGGAAAGATAAAGACATTCTAGACAAACAAAAGTTAAGGAATTTTATCACCACCAGACCTGTCTTACAAGAAATGCTAACAGGAGTCCTTCAAGCTAAAAGACAAGAATGCAAATTAGTAACACAAAAACATATAAAAGTATAAAACTACATGATAAAAGTTAAGTACACAATCAAATTCATAATACTCTAATACTGTAAGAGTGGTATGTGTATCACTTATACATTTAGCATGAAGGTTAAAAGACAAAATTACTGAAAAAATAATAACAGCTACAATAATTTGTTAAGGGATACACAATATAAAGAGATGCAAATTATGGCATCAAAAACAGAAAACGTAAGGGGGTAGTGTGGAGTAAAAATGTAGAGTTATTTTATGCAATCAAAATTAAGTTATCAACTTAAGATAGCCTGTTATAAGAACTTTTATGTAAGACTCATAGTAACCAAAAAACAAAAACCTATAGCAGTTGCATGAAAGCTAAAAAGTAAAAAGTCAAAGTATACAACTAGAGAAAATCATGTAAGCACAAAGGAAAAGAGGAAGGAACAAAGGATCTACAAAACTAGAAAACAATTAACAATATGACAGTAGTAATTCCTTATATATAAATAATTGCCTTGAATGTAAACCGATTGAATTTGCCAATCAAAAGACAAAGAGTGGCTGAATGGATTAAAAAATAAGACCCAAATATATGCTGCCTACAAAAGACTCATTTCACCTTTAAGGACACACATAGAATGACAGTGAAAAGATGGAAAAAAGATATTTCATGCAAATGGAAATCAAAAGAGAGCAGGAGTAGCTATACTTACATCAGATAAAATAGACTTTTAAGTCAAAACAAGACAATCAAGGCCATTATATAATGATAAGGTGATCAATTCACCAACAAGAAATAACAATAGTAAATATATATGCACCTAATATCAGAGCACCTAAATATATAAAGCAAATATTAATAAATCTGAAGAGAGAGTACAATAATAACAGGGGATTTCAATACCCCACTATCAATAATGGACAGATTATCCAGGCAGAAAATCGATACAAAAACATTGGACTTGAACTACACTTTAGATCAAATGGACCTCTCAGAACATTCCATCCAACAGTAGCAGAATACTCATTCTTCTCAAACACACAAGGAGCATTCTCCGGGATAGATCGTATGTTAGACCATAAAATAAGTGTCTTAGTTCATTTTGTTTTGCTATAACAGAATGCCTGAGGCTGGGTAATTCATTAAGAGGTTTATTTAGCTCACAGTCCTATAGGCTGGGAAGTTCTAAAAGCACAGCTCCAGCATTGGCTTGGCTTCTGGTGAGGGCTTTCATGCTGCATCACAATATGATGGAAGAGCAAAGAGGAAGCGAATATACGGGAAAAGAGACTAAACAGAAGGAGGAACCTCACTTTCTAACAACCTGCTCTTGTGGAAGCTAATCCATTCCCACGATAATTAATCCAATTTCACAAGAGCAAGAACTTGCTACCACTAGAACATCACCAAGCTATTTATAAAGGATCTGCCCCCATGACCCAAACACCTCCCACTATGCCCCACCTCCCAATACTGCCACATCAGGGATCAGATATCTATATGAGTTTTTGCAGGGACAAATGACATCCAAACCAGAGTAACAAGGTCTTAAATTTTAAAAGACTGAAATAGTATCAAGTATCCTATCTGCCCAAAATGATATGACAAATTAAAAGAAAAAATAGAAGAAAACAAATACGTAGAAATTAAACAACATGCCCCTAAACATCCCATGGGAAAAGAAGAAATTAAAAGAGAAATTAAAAAACACCTTGAGAGAAACAAAAATAGAAACACAACATACCAAAGCTTATGGGATGCACCCAAAACAGTTCTAAGAAGTTTACAGCAATAAACATCCCTATCAAAAAAGTAGAAAGATCTCTCAAACAACCTAACATTATACCTCATGGAACTAAAAAAAGGACAAACTGAGCCCAAAGTTAGTAGAAGCAAGGAAATAATAAAGATCAGAACAGAAATAATGAAAGAAACTAAAACAACAGAAAAGATCAACAAAACCGAAAGTTGGTTTTCTGAAAAGATAAAATCAACAAACCTTTAGCTAAACTAAGAAAAAAAAAGAGAAGACAAAATCAGAAATGCAAGGAGACACTACAACTGACACCACAGAAATACAAAGGATCTTGAAGCTACTATGAATAATTATACATCAACAAATTGGACAACCTAGAAGAAATGGATAAATTCCTAGATACAGACAACCTAACAAGACTAAATTGTGAGGAAATAGGAAGTCTGAACAGACCAATAACAAGCAAGCAGATTTAATCAGTAATAAAAAGTCTCTCATCAAAGAAAAGCCAAGGACCTGATGGCTTCCCTCCTGAATTTTACCAAACATTTAAAGAACTAATACCAATCCTCCTCAAAATCTTCCAAAAACTGAAGAGAAAGAAAAACTGCCAAATTTATTTTACAAGGCCAGCATTACCTAAATGTGAAAGCCAGACATGAACACTACAAGAAAAGAAAATTACAGGCCAATATTCCTTACGAAAATAGGTACAAAAATCCTCAAGAAAATACTAGCAAACCAAATTCAATGGCACACTAAAAGGATCATTCACTGTGATCAAGTGGGATTTATTCCTGAGATGCAAGGATGGCTCAACATATACAAATCAATAAATATGATACACCACATTAATGGAATGAAGGACAAAACCCATATGATTATCTAAACAGATGAAAAAAAAATATTAAATGAAAATCAACATCCTTGCACGGTAAAAAACTCTCAACAAATTAGGTATAAAAGCAATGACCCTCAATGTAATAAAGGCCATACATGACAAACCCACAGCTAATATCAGACTCAATAGTGAAAAGGTGAAAGCTTTTCCTCTAAGATCAGGAACAAGACCAGTATGCCCACTGTTGTTGCTTCCATGCAACATAGTGCTGGAAGTCTTAGCCAGAGCAATTAAGCAAGAGAAAGAACTAAAAGGCTTCCAAAACAGGAAGAAGTTAAATTGTCTGTGTTTGCAGATGACATAATCTTATATAGAGAAAAACCTACAGACTCCACCAAAAAACTGTTAGAACTAATGAGCAAATTTAGTAAAGTCGCATGATACAAAATCAATACACAAAAATCAGTAGCATTTCCATACTGTCCAAAAAAGAAAATCCCATTTACAATAGCTACAAAAATAATTAAATACTTAGAAATAAATTTAACCAAGGAAGTAGAAATTGTACACGGTACACTGAAAACTATGAAACATTGATGAAAGAAATTGAAGAAGACAATTAAATGGAAAGATATCCCATCTTCATGGATCGGAAGAATTAATATTGTTAAAATATCCATACTACCCAAAGCAATCTATAGATCCAATGCAATCTTTATCAAAATTTCAAAAACATTTTTCACAAAAATAGAAAAAATAATCTTAAAATTCATGTGGAACCACAAAAGACCCCAAATAGCCAACTCAATCTTGACCAAAAAGAACAAAGCCAGAGGCATCACACCACCTGATTTGAAAATCTATTAGAAACCTGTAATAATCAAAACAGCATGGTAGTGGCATAAAAACATACACACACAGAATGGAAAAGAACAGAGAGCCCAGAAATAAATCCACACATTTATGGTCAATTGATTTTCAACAAACATGCCAAAAAACACAAAATGGGGGAAGGATAGTCTCTTCAATAAACGGTGCTAGGAAAACTGGCTATCCACATGGACAAGAATAAAATTAAAACCTCATCTCATACCATATACAGAAATCAACTCAAAATGGATTAAAGACTTAAACATACAACATGAAACTGTAAATTACTAGAAGAAAACACGAAAAGCTCTGGACATTGGTCTGGGCAATAATGTTTTGGATATGACCCCAAAAGCACAGGCAACAAAAGCAAAAATAGACAAACAAGAGTACAACAAACTAAAAAACTTCTAAACAGCAAAGGAAAACAATTAACAGAGTGGAGAGACAAGTTAGAGAACAGGAGAAAAAACGGAAAACCATATATCTGGCAAGGGTTAATATCCACAATATATAAGGAATTCAAACAACTCAATAAGAAAACAAATAACCCAATTTTTAAAAATGGGCACAGTACCTGAACAGACACTTCCCAATGGAAAACATACAAATGGCCAACAGGTATATGAAAAAATGCTCAATGCTGTTAGAATGGCTTTTATCAAAAAATTGAAAGATAAGTCTTGGCAAGGATGCAGAGAAAAGGGAACCCTTGTACACTGTTGGTGGAAATGTAAATTACTACAGCCATTATAGAAAATGGTATGGAGGTTCCTCAAAAAGCTAAAAAATATCACTGCCATATGATACAACAATCCCACCACTGGGTATATATCCAAAGGATATGAAATTAGTATGTCTGCACCCCCATGTGCATTACAACATTATTCACAATAGCCAAGATATGAAATCAACCTAAGTATCCATCAATGGATGAATGGATAAAGAAAATGTGGTATATATACACAATGGAATACTATTGTGTATAAAGAAGGAAACCCTGTTATTTACAACAACATGGATGAACCTGGAGAACATTATGTTAAGGTAAATAAGCCAGGCACAGAAAGACATACACTGCATAATCTCTCTCATATGTGGAGTGTTCAAATAAGTTGAACTAACAGAAACATAGAGTAAAATAAAATGGTGGTTACCAGAGGCTGACAGGTGGGAGGACTGGGGGAGATATTGGTCAAAAGACACAAGACTTCAGTTAGGCAGAAGGAATAAGTTCAAGATATCTACTGTATATCATAGTAACTACAGTAAATAATAACACATTGTATACTTGAATATTCATTTCTAAGAGAGTAGATTTTAAGTGTTCTCACCAGAAAAAAAAATGATAAGTATGTGAGGTAATACATATAGTAAATAGCCTGATTTAGGAATTCCAAAATGTATACATATATCAAAACTTCACGTTGTACACCATAAATATATACAACTTTTACTTGTTAGTTAAAAGTAAAAATTAAACTTAAAAATCTGATAATGGTTCCCCTTAGTTTTCAACATAAAGTTTAATCTACTTTGCTTAACAAGGAAGTAAGTTCCTTCACCTCTCCAGACTCTTCTCCAGCTATCTCTCAACGCAACCTTTGCCTCAGCATGTTAAAGTTCACTGCATTTCACAAAATGATGCATGCTGTTTTGTGCTATCTCAGTCCATACCATTCTTTCTCTATATTTTTCCCTCCTTTTGCCTATGTATGAGTGTTCTGAGTCAAACCCTACCAATCTTTCAAATTCAGCTAAGTTTCACGAATTGTGAACAATTTTCACTGAATCCTCAGATTGATTGAAACTGGCCTTTTCTACCATTACCTAGCATCATCTTTATGCTTCTGTCATAGTATTTACCACACAGTATTATACTCATTGATTGACTGATTTGTGTCCTCCAAATAGTTCCTTTAATATGGATTCACTGGACAAAAGTCCACAGTTCAAAAGAACTATGCTGCTATGGTCTGAATGTGTCCCCCAAAATTCATGTGTTAGAAACTCAATCTCCAATGCAACAGTGTTGGGAGGTGGGGCCTCTTGGGAGGTGCTTAGGTCTTAAGGGCTCCACCTCATGAATGGGTTAATGCTGTTATAAAAAAGGCTTTAAGAGGAGGAGTCAGTTCCAACTATATGACATTCTGGAAAAGGCAATACTATAGAAAGAGTAGAAAAATCAGTTGTTAAAATGGTTAAGATGGCAAATTTTATGTTAGATGTATTTAACCATTGTTTTATATATATCAGTTAAAAGAAAGAGGGGAAAAAAAGATCAGTTGTTGCCAGGGATTGGGGGAGAGATGAACAGGTGGCACATAGGGGATTTTAAGGACACTGAAACTATTCTCTGCAATACTGTAATGTTGGAGGCCTGACATTATACATTTGACAAAACCTACAGAACTGCATAATACAAAGAATGAATCCTAATGTAATCTATGGACTTTAGTTAACAATAGTGTATTAATATAGGTTCATTAATTGTAATAAATGTAAGGCACCAATGCAAGATGTTAGTAATAGAGTAAACGGAGGACTGTTAGGGTTGGGGGGAGGTGGAAGTTTATGGAAACTCTCTGCACTTTCTGCTCAATTTTTCTGTAAATTTAAAACAGCACTGAAAAATAAAGTCTATTTTTTATTTAAAACAGTTCTTGTTGACACTTTCACTAATAAACCTTATAAAGATTTCGTGCAGCAAATAACTAAAAAGCAATGCTATAGTATATATCGATTATATTGAATAATCCATAAATTCTTTCAGAAATATCCAATCTTTAGGATTTCTTAATTTTTTTAAAAAATGGATTTATAACTAAAAGGAACAAGAGTCTTAGAGATCTAAAATAGTACCAAGAGACTATTATACTAAATAGTACCAAGAGCAAAATAAATAAAATAAATCTATATTTAACCACTTATTATTAAGCAAATTTTATTCCTCAGAGGTTTATTTTCCTAAGTGAACATTATAACTTTAAATGTCAAAATTGTTTTTAATAGTTTTGCATAAAAATCTTTCCTATATAAATATTAAATATTTTCTAGTATTTTTAAACAAAGTATGTTTAACAAAATGTTCCTCCTGTCAACTAGTTTATTAAATTGTTACAACACACTGACACCTTTTAAAATGTATTAAGGCAGACAGGGCAATCTGCCCTCACACTAATGACCCCGGATTGATGCTTTCTGAGTTTCTGTGCATTTGTTTTTTCTTGTGTTTCTCTCCCAGATAAGCTATCTTTCTTACCACTTACAATGATTTAAGTGTCTGTCTTCTAATTAAATACTGGGGGGGAGGGGTGTGTGAAAACAATCACTTCAGAACTTTATCATAAATGAGGGCAACCAGGCAATGACTACTAGAGTTTGTAAGGGAGTAGGAAGAAGGCAGACTTCTCCTCCATAACAAAATTATATGAGACATTTAATAGTTTTTCAACTGTCTGATCCTTAGACATATATCTAATAACTGAAATTGCTTAAAAGGATCTTGGATAAAATAAAGTGTACCATAATAAGAATTGTAAGCTGTTACTTAAAGCTATTTCATTTATATATATCTCATTTATTCAAAACCTTAAGTATTACACTGCAGGTCTGAAGTTCAGATCAGAATACGGATTCATTTGCTCTTTATCAATATAAATACAAAAAGATGGCTACTTTCCTGCTCAGTATTAATCATTACCATCAAATAAATAATACTCAAAGTCTAACTAATATAAGTGAATCCTCAGAAAACTAAATTACTTTGGATATTACGTCCAATGATGGATGCAATAAATGTTTCTGGAGATTAAGTAATACCAAAAATAACAAATTCCTTTTTCCACTCAGAATAAAACTCAAATGTGGCTGGAAAAAGAGGGAAAATATCTGCTCACAATTACTAATAAGATTTTGCTTAAATATTTTATGCTTGGGCATCATACCTAATGAATTCTAAAAGAGGAAACATTTCTGTGGATAAGAAGTATATAAATCTTAACATCTTACTGGTAATAATGAACTAAATAAATTAAATATTGAGATTTATGATAATTTGGATATGGACTCTAATCAAGATTACTTATTTGGATTCCAACCTCATCCCTAAAAGGGTTTTAGGATGGCTTATAACTACACACAATATAATAATTACATGATCAAGGTGAACTTGCACTACTCAGTTCAACAGGTGGTTATTAAGCACCATAGACACAATCTGTCACATAATAATAAACTATTAAAAAAAAGATTTTGTAAATACTTTAATAAATAATTCTATTATAAAATGTAAATAAGAAACCTGATCATCATTATTACAAATCATTCTTGTCTGTTCTATGCGAGGATATCCACTGGGCCACAAAGTTCTATATATATAGTATAGGTGGCAGGAGTAGGCAACTACTATAGCAGCCCAGCTGCCTGTTTTTGCAAATAAAGTTTCACTGGAATTCAATCACACCCATTCACTTATTGTCTGCTTTCAGACTGTAATGGTAGAGTTGACTAGTTGACAGAAACCCAATGGCCCCATAAAGCTAAAAATAGTTACTATTTGGCCTTTTAGAAAAAGTGTGTCAACCCCTATAGGGTATCAACTACTATAACACAAATACAAAATTAATACTTTGCATATAGATAGATATGTAGGCTTCTGCTCATTAAAATACTTACTGAAAAAGTACAACTTAGTAGTACAATTTAGTAGTAGTAGTACAATTTAGCAGTATTTATTTAATGTGAATGAACTTTTTAAGGCACTTTTATATATTCTAGATGCATCTACCTAAGAATAAAAAATAACATACCAATTACAGATGCTTGTTTTTTACTCTACATCTTTCTAGCCTTGAGTTATTATAATACAAACTTGAAATTTTTAAAGTTGGGATTTTCAAAAATATTTTACCATCTTCAATTTATATTTGCCATGAATAAATTTGTGATAACTAGTTATGTTTTACTATGAATAAAATTTAAATATAAAAATAAAACTATAAACTGCAATCTAAAATTCCTATATATAGCCCAGGCTATTCATATTCACAAATTTTTTTTAATTTACTATTTATACATATAAGTGAATTTTCCCCAACTATTTATTTGATTTCAATTTGAAATCAAATTTCTATACCCCTTAAACATAAAATGCTTCACCTTTCAGAATTCACAGTTTAAAGCCAGGCATGGTGGCTCATGCCTGTAATCCTAGCACTCTGGGAGGCCAAAGCAGGAGGATTGCTTGAGCTCAGGAGTTTGAGACCAGCCTGAGCAAGAACAAGACCCCATCTCTACAAAAAATAGAAAAATTAGCCGGGCATGGTGGCACATGCCTGTAGTCCCAGCTACTCGGGAGGCTGAGGCAGGAGGATCACTTCAGCCCAGGAGTTTGAGGTTGCCGTGAGCTAAGCTGACGCCATGGCACTCTAACCTGTACGACAGAGCAAGACTCTGTCTCAGAAAAAAAAGAATAAGGATACTTTCCTATATAAGCACAATTGCATTATCATACCCAATTTAATAAATATTCCACCGTATCATCAATATCCAGTCCATATTTGAGTTTTTACAAATATCCTAAAAGTGACTTATGTAGTTCTTTTTTCAATCTAGCATCCAATCAAAGTTCACATACATGCTAATTTCTAAGAGGCAATGACCAAATCTTTCCTTAAATAATCTATTTGTAAATACCATGTTCTTCCTTTTTTCCATAACCTTGTTCTGTGGAAAAGCTGTAAGAACACAATTTCCCTAGTACTTTCCTGCCAGAACCACTCAGCAATGTAAGGATATTGACATAACAGTGGGGGGAAACTGGATTTCCAATTATTTCTGTAGATTCTGTTTTCTCTATGAAACTAACTAGAATGAAACCGTAATCTTATCTTAGATGGTTAAAACTTACTATAAATAAATACCTAAGCAACATTCATTAATTATCAAATGAAAAGTGTTATGACCTGCTGGGACTCAAGAAGTTAAATTTTAATGTTATCACTAATAATGTAATAAAAATCATGAATAACTAACCAAATACATCATTTTATAAAAAGAAACATTGTATAAAAGTCTAAAGACTGATCTCTACTGGTCACTGAAAAAGCCAGTTTTAAAAGACTAAAAATACTTATTCTTAAATGTATTTAAACAATTTTATAATTCATTAAGTTGAATAAAGTTTTAATCATTCCATAAAAAGACTGGATAATTTGCATACTACGCTCATGCATTAAGAAACCGACTTCTTCGGCAATTAGTTTCTATGCTTTCAAGCTTTTACTAAAGTGTAAAACATATTTTAAACAATGCTTTACTATACCAATATTATAGAAAATAATTTCTGAATAATAAGAACCATAAATTTTTTCTTAATATTAATGTAATTAAAGCATATGAAGATTTTAACATTCTCCCCTAACTTCTTTAATCTTAAAGTTCAAATTGGAGCAATTTTTCACGGCTAAACTGTCTGAGAAACTGAGATTTCCAAAGGGAATACTGTCAAATTTGTAAAAACAAAAAGATCAGTATTCTAGTGCCTCATTTTCAATACATTTTCTATATTGTTAATTATGCTTGAACCCAGAGTACTTTTCAGTATAAATTATACACAAGGTTTAACAAATACAAACCTAAATCTGCAATCGCCTTTACTGAAACCAATGAAAAATCTATACACAGTAATGAAACTGGCATGCAAATAAAAGAACTGTCAAGACATGTATTCCTAAAAATAAGCCTACAATAACTATTTTAAAGGCTGTGTGTGGTCTCACCCATATATTTTGGCAAGATGCACTTTCTCCAACCACAGTTAGATTCATCCAAAAGCAGTGGCACTGGAGAGCCTCTGTCTCACCTGTCAAAGTTGAAAAACGTTGTTCCAAAGACCACCATGAGTCCATGGAGAAAAGCCACAGTGCTACAGCTGTTATTGATAAGCAGTTTCTAAAGGAGAAAAAAACTTCAGGCAATTAAGCAAATCATCCTTAATAAAGATATAGACAATGATATTCACATTTAAATGATGAGATGACAATTACTGTGCCAGTTCTGAAATAAAACATTGGCAATTTATATATTGGAATACTCAGAGAGGATCTTTTACAAGTAACACTAACTTATCATCTTTTGTATTCTTCCTCTGATAAAACTTCTATTATATTAGTTATCAATTCAAAAACTCTATTATGTTCCCTTATTTAAACTTTAAACAACCTCCTTTATAAAACCTCAAAATTCATCTAAATTACTAAGGCACTAATTTCATCAAAATTGCTGAAGTCTGACAGCTAGGAGCACAGCAGATTAAGATTTATAAACAGAAATCCTAAATATATTAAAACCTGATTTTTTTTAGAAGATGTGTTAATATCTTTTTCAGTCACATTATAAAAGCAGTTCACATTTTTGCTTTAGACTAACCTCCCTACACAGTAAAGCACATGGACTGATTGGTAAGCTATAGGTAGATTAACATAAAAAGCAAGAAAAACCATTACTTTGAAAAGAACTCTGCCCTAAGTGAACAATTCATGCCCTACCCCCAACGTGGCAATAAAAGACAACTTAATACAACTGTAAAGAAACATACCTGACTATATAAAAAGTTTAATCACAATGAATATCTCAAAATTTAACTTATTTTTCTCTCTAGATGACAATATCTAAATAACCCTATTTAGTACTGGAATGATTCAATTGAAAGAGAGAGGGTGTCCTGTGTCTTTTCCAAGAAAGCTAATGTCCAAAAGGTTCTCATTATAAAACAGTTTCGCCTACAACCAAGTCCCATAGCACAAGGGCAAAGTTACAGCAGTGCTCCAATGAACTATGATGTCCTGCAGTTTCATTTACTATGTTCTCTAACTACAAAGGTTCTAAAAAGAATACTTTCACTTCTCCCTAGATACATTAACTAGCATAGTTGGGATATTATTTTTCTTTGGTTTTGTCAGTAGCATGTTTGATATAAATTTTATTAAGTGGTAGTGTATGTAACATTGCATTGTGGGTAGTAGTTTCCTGCTTTAGTCCAGCCACATCCTCAGCTGTCATATGAGCACGTTCCCCATATTTTCAGCAAGTTCTCGCCTTTTTTTATTCTTACAAAAATGACAGCATTAGAAGATGAATTGTTCCAATAATTATAAGAAACATGAATTACTTACACAGCTACATTAAACAAGTATGGATCACACTGCATTTCACAGTAAAATTCAAGAAAAAAGCAAAATAATCCTCATAACTAAAGTGTTAATGTTATGAGAACAATGTGTTAAAAGTAAATTCACATAAAGAAAGGATTCCAGAAACAAAAACAGCTAAAAGAAAGAACATCTCTGTAATGAGATGCCAACAGCATCTAACAAATGAGGTGTAATATATCAGAATATAACCATTTGCAATGAATGTTAAGAGCTTCAAATTGACCAGGCAGGTATTCATTAGTAAGGATTAATGTCAATATTCCCTACTAGAACTTTAAATATCTACTTTGAGATTGTACAGAAATGTAAATACAGGGAAAAAGAAACCAAAAAAAGCCTGGAGGAGAGAAAGGGAAGGAGAGGAGGAGGAGAGAGGGAGAGAGAGGGAGAAAAGGAGAGATTGAGACTGATTTAGTATTTTTTCTTTTGGCATCCAATTGCCACATAATCTCACATTTAGACAGATAGCTGCTAAAACTAACCAAACGAAGTTGTTCAAACGATGAAGGAAATGGTGCCGCGTTGGGTTTTTATATGATCTAATTAAACGGGGAAAAAAATGGAAAATACTCTCATTACAAAAAGTACCACAAAATCATAATAGCCTGTGTACATACTCAACCAGACACATGCATGCAGTTGTGTACATAGACATATACCTCATTAAAACAAGAAAGTGGAATTAATTTCTCATAATCATAATTTAAAATATGAAACTATACATATTTGACTAATACAAAAAAATTTTAAGTCATTAATACAAGGCCAATAGATGCTATACAAGCTTAAACAGCTATACATCAAATCCAAAAACAGAAAAAAGGTCAGAAAAACAAAAATAAGAAAAAATAAATTGTCACATACCAAGCTGGAACAATAAATTAAGAAAGCTCCTTGCTAAAACCTCATAATCAGAACATTTTAAGTCAAATTAGGACTTCCACAGTTTATAAAATTCTTACATCAAACCATTTGCTCCTGTTTTTCAATTAAAAGAAAAATAGAATAGGAGCAAATAGAACACTAAAACAATCCTAAAAAGAGAATGCATAGAAATGAACACAATATTGATAAAGTAAAACTAAAGTATTAAAATATAATCATTAGTTGAGAAAATAAATTAATTCTAACGGTAACAATGAAGACATATGTAGCATTTAAATACATACTGTTACATTCTAAATGTCTTGATATTTTAGAAAGTTTGACCAATTGTTACAAATTTTATTAAATACAAATTGACAGGAAAGCAAGATATTAACTTCTTGAGTTTTTGTGTGTGTGTGAAATCGATTTCAAAAAATTTTCATGGCATTAAAGTACATAACTCCTATAGTACACCTATACTTGTTGCTTACTTCAACACAGCAAATACTAACATATCCCCCCAAAAGATGAAGTTTTAAGGGTCTTTAAAAAGAAAAAAAACCTCTGTTTTTTCCGTTTCTGATTATAAGCATGGTATAAATCTATAATCGAGAGCTTTACATGCAGTGACTTTTCTGACTCAGTTTCTCCTCATCACATGCAGTATACCACTTGTGATGAAACATACTGTCAACTATCAAATGTGTACCATTTATCACTGTTGTTTTTAATTTTTACCACAAAGCAGTATTTGCTCCAAAGAGAATATATTTTTGATTTAGGGGAAAAAGTATGTGTGGATAATGAATACACAAACTTTAAATTGCATGATTTCACTATCTTTCTCCTGCCAGAATTTGATGGGCCTCACACAGGACAGAAAGGGCATATTCAACAATATCTACTAAACTCTTATGCAATAAGAGTGATCATCTTGACCCAAAGATTAAGTGCAGGAAGGTTTCCTGCAAAAAGACAACAAGCAGTTAAAAAATAAATAGATGTTAAAAATTATTCAAATTCATATCAGGTCAATTTGGAGAGCCAAAGTATACATAATAAAAATTTTTAAGGAAGAGAATATTCAGCAAAAAGTTGGGGTTGTAAGACATATGTGTCAGAGAATCCTGATACATAAACATTCTAAAAGAAGAAAACCATTTGCTTATCATACTACAGCAGCTACCTAAATTTTTCTAATTGCCTGATTCTGCTATTATATGTGCATATGGAACTATGTTTGGAAATTCCACAAATTATATAGACAAAAACCCTCCTTTTATTTACTCTGGATACTAATTAGAGATACAGATCATACTGGCACACCTTATTTATGAAAGAGAATAACTGAATAATTTTTCTCTCCTTTGCATGAATAACTGCATGTTAAATGAAAGCTTTTACCTTTCAATGTAAAACCCGTTTACATGCACAAGAAGGCATGATAAATCTGTATTTAAAATAAAACACCAAAATATATTTCTGGTTTTTTATCACTGAAAGGTTATTCTGAAAAAGTTCTGCACATTTCAATAATAAAGGATTAAAATCATTCCCCTATTTTCCCAGTGTATTTTGGGGAAAACAATTTTTTTATAAAGAAACTTATGAGCATGTTTGTACAGTTATCTTTATCTAATATGAGCCAAAAGCAGATAATGAACTGTGCTAAGAAGAACACATGCAGAGATATTTTAGTTCTAACACCCTCCTGAGTGTTTCCCCAGCCCTCACTCCATTGTACGTGCCAAATAATCTTTTGTAATTCACTGTCTCCGCCTACCTTCGCAGTCATTTACTTCATGCCACTCCTAGTTACTATCACACTAAGAAGAAGTCTAACATGCAAATTCAGAGTGGCATAGATAAATGGCAAAAAATGCCTAGAAAATTGGTCTGTTCGCCTTTATAATTTTTGTTGAAAAATACTCCATCGCTCCCAACTGATGAAAACAGGAAGCTCTATTCATAAATATAAAATTCAATGGCTATGATATATAATCATCCTAATAAGAAAATGAGTTCTATACATAGTTGTCCAAAGGGGCAAAAAAGGAGATAGTTTCCCAAAGATGTTTCCAATTTTCTTCTGAATCAGAATTAGCAAATCGAGACGACTAACATACTGTCTGGGTACATTATTCCTTACTATACACAGCATTTTGTAATTTATTTCAAAGCTTCCATTATAAACAAAAAAATACAGCTTCTGTTAACCCACTCCACTCTGAGCTCATAAAATCTAATACTGAACAATCTAAGTTATAACATAAGTATTTTACTTTATAAGATTTGCTAGCAAAAGCTTTAATATCAAAACAAACTAAAGAATTATATAAAATGAATACATTATCTTGAAAGAGAAAAGTTATTACAATCATAAAGAAAACTAAGATTCATCCAATAAACTACATTACAATTCTTGCCATTCATTTTTTTAAGATCTTCAAACTAGTCATGAGATAAAGGTATACATAAAAGATTATATTTAATCTTTATTGTAGAAGCTGTCATCTAATATTGATAATAAACTAGACAGACATGAATATTTGTAAAGGAATCCCCAGACTAACACTTTCATGACAGCCAATTACAGTCAAGCCCAGCAAGCAGTTTGCAAGCAGACCTTAAGAAAGGTAAACTTTTTTACAATGAGTTACAGATTCACAAAGTTAAGAAGACAAGAAAAAGGAAAACAGAAGGAATCCAGCCACCCAGCAAATATGAAGCAGACCCCAGAATGTGATACAATCCAAAGATGTAAATTATTATAAATCATCACTTTTGTTCAGAATTTCACACAGTCTCTTGAGCCAATTTTGTTCACTTTTCCACAAATACAATTATGAACTAAAAGGAGGCGGCAAAAAAAAAATAATAATAATAAAGAAAAGAAAATAAAAGATAGGGGGTGGTAGAAAGGAAAACCCTTAACTGCAGAGCTCTGCTCTACAAATGCTTAACCTTACAGGAGTTGGGCTCCTTCAGCATTTGTATTCTATCCAAATCCTCATGAGTCACAAAAATTAAAAAGCTATATCCCTCTGGATGCCAGGAAAGGCCTTACCACAAGCCTTTTGTCAGAGAGAGAGAGAGAAAGAGAGAGAGAAAGAGCAAGGGGGAAAAGCCACAGTGGTAGGCAGTCCCACTTTACTTTGAGTACTGTGAGGTCACAAACCACATGATTCTGCCTCTCCAGTAATAGTGCTTGCAAAAAAAAGGAGTTTTAAAGCTTTTGCTTTTTTGGATTGTGTGAATGCTTCATTCGCCTCACAAACAACCACAGAACCACAAGTGCGGTGCAAACTTTCTCCAGGAGGACAGCAAGAAGTCTCTGGTTTTTAAATGGTTAATCTCCGCAGGTCACTACCAGCCACCGAGACCAACAGAGTCAGTGAGTGCTCTCTAACCACAGTCTATGCAGTAATAGTAGGTCCTTCAAATATTTGCTCATTCTCTTTTTGTTTTGTTTCCTTGCTTTTCACATGTTACCAGCTACATAATTTCTTGACAGAAAAAAATAAATATAAAGTCTATGTACTCCAGGCATACTGTAAAACTAAAACAAGGTTTGGGTATGATTTGTATTTTCAGTTTAAGGCTGCAAGCAGTATTTACAACAGAGAATACAAGTTCTATCTGAAAAAAAAAGGAGGGACTATGGCATCAAACAGCCTCTTCAGCACAGTGACACCATGTCAGCAAAACTTCTTTTGGGGTAAGTGTTATCATATTTTAAAATCCTATAAGATATGAACCTGTTAAACATAAAGGCGTGATTCTTAAATTGCTAGCTTTTCCAGATAACGGTGTATTAAAGATAATAATGCTATTTTGTTGCATTAAAAATTGAAAAATAAAATTGCTGTACATATTTGCATTTGGAATCTGTAACTTAACTAACTCTCAGAACAATGACTTGAAATAGACAAAATTAAATTATCTCATGTTAATCAAGATGTTTTCTAGAGTTATAGAAATGAAGATGTTAAAACAGTAAAAGAAACAGTTCAGGAGTCTCATTAACCCTCACCAGAATAAAATTAGATGCTAAATTAATCAAAGTATTATAAATTATTGACTCCGGCAGCTCCCAATATTTGATCAAACTTCAAAAAGGAAGCAATTTTACAAAATAACAGACCACAGAATTATCTCAACATTATGGTCTACCATGTATAAAACAGAAATAAACCTGCAGCACAGTTCACATTTTAACTAGCTCAGCTAAAAGAAATCTATTTATAATTCTAAGCTACATAACAAGGTATCTAAATAAGTTTGTTTCTAAACAACTTTATATAATTGAAGCATACATTCAACTGAAATAAAATTATGATAAGTACATCATAGCCCTTTTTAAAAGTTTTATAGTTGCCCAGGATATTAAAAAGTTCACAGAAGTCTTTTAAAACTTACATGCAATTGTATTTTTCTATATAATTTTATTTTACTTCTACACTCTTAGCCATATGTAGTACTTGTTATAAACATATAGCAAACATTGAAACATCTAAGATTCTTTTAATCGTATTCTTGGACCTACCAAAATGAATACCATTTAGTCTCATGAAAAATAAAGCTCCGTAAGGATACCCTGCATGATTTTAAAGAGCCATACCTATTAAATCATGCAGGACTTCAAAAGAAAACAGGCATAAATAATATAGTCCCTTAATATTTAATTTCAAGTTAGTGTTGATACAGATATGTAAATGACTTCAACATTCATCAGCTGACATGGTATTATAGTAAAATATCTAAACACTTACAAGATTCTCTTTATGATGTCCAGCATGTTCCGACTACAAAGTGAGTCTTTCAAAATTTTCCTTTATCCTTTAAAATAAATCCTTTTGCTGTGTATATACCTATATTAACTTTGCTTTTAACTTACAACTAACGATTGGAGTTTCCCTTACTCCTCCTACTTCACACATTTTAACTGGCTGCTACTAGAGGATCAGTCTTAGTTTAGGTGAAAGAGAAATAATTAAACCTGAAGGGGGGAAAAAAAAAGTTCTCTCTTAAAGGGTGGGGGAAATGTACTTCTTATTTTACAAAAAATGTAAAATTACTGTAGTGACTCCCTCAATAGTTGTTAAGTGGGCCCCTCAGTTATAATAGATATAATAACCACAGATTATTTTTAAAATTTAATGGAGGTTATTAAGCATTACTCTAAAAATTTCTACATTAAGGAAGCAGAACATAAATAAAACTAGACTGCATTACAGCACATATTATAATTACAACTTATACATGGGTACTTTTATTGTTACTCCCAAGAGATGAAAGGAAAAAAACGGTTAAACTATTGTTATAATGGAGGGATAACTTGAAACAGGAATAATAGGGATATCAGGGAGGGATAACAGAAACAGTTAAGTTACTCTTTCACAATATTACTGTTTTTTAGGAAAAAATACATTTTTCTAACCAGATAAGGAACAAAAGAGATTTCAAGGAATACTTCCACATTAGAAATAAAGCTGTCACAAATAATATATTAAAATGCCTCTTATTCTATCATATCAGGGGTCTTACATTTCTGTGACACTCTTAACAAATATTCTGTATTAAAATTTCCATAACTTGACCAAGTTTCTAAGCAAGGCATAATAGTGAACTAAATAAAGATCATCTTCTACTGCATGTCATGTTTTTTTTAACATTATAACTAATTCTTCCTCTTCTGAAAAGCTGATTTCACCCTTCCCTTCCCCACCCCCAGCCCCAGCCCCCAAATAGTATCTTAGAGCCTGGATAGAGAACTTAACATGAACATATTACACCAGACTGATTACAGGTGAGTAGTGGACATTATGTATAGGCTATCATCACATTGCAAGCATTTCCCCATTCTATAATCTATTTGAAGTCTAAAACCTCAATTCAGGCTTTAAATTCTTATATGATTATTATAGCCCCCTAATGAAATTTCCTAAGTATGTGACCCAATTTTGTAAAATAGTTAAAATGAAAGTTCAGGCTTTTTCTAGATGAGGGACAAAGCACACATTGACCAACTGCCTCACCTCAAATATCATGAGTGAAAATGTATATGCGTGTGTGGTGTGTGTGTGTGTGTGAGTGTGAGAGAGAGAAAGAGAGAGAGAGAACGAACAGAGAAGTGGGGGAGTCTCAGTGACCTTGATCTCTCAGTATACTTTTACTTTGAATTAATCAAAAAATTTCAATCTATACTATTTCAAATATGTCTGCTATTTATCATAAATAAAGCCTGTTAAAAATGATAGATGTGACTGACTCATGGAGCATCTTATAATTAAACATTTATTTATGAAAACATATCAGCTGACCGATTAAATTTCTACATAAAATTTTTGTAATTGACCATAGTAACTGAACGTGATGTGTGAACATTGATTTCCAAAACAATAGCTCTGGTCCATATCAATAATAGTAATTTTATAGTTTCAAGATTTAGTAGTGACAAAGTTTTGTAACTTGCTTCTAAAATAAGAGAGATAAATTCCAAAATCCAGGGAGAAGAATTAAAAAGTCAAGAACAAACACAGAAAACCACTCTGCTATACATTAAAAGCTAAAAATGTCAATGTAATTCCCAAAGACTCATATTAAAAATTATTTAGAGTTATAACAAATAATCCTAATTTTACATAAAAAATAGTTAAAGATTTCACTTTTAATTTTTAAAAATGTTTTGAAATGAAAAGACTGAAAAGAAATCATAGAAAAAGATCTGGTTAGTCTGTGTGAACCTGATGGTCTCTAAATCACAAGAAAGGCATGAAATATACATGATTTATATTATATATTTTAGTTCTCTTAAAAGAACAAAATATTAATCTATTCAATTACACCCTTCAAGCTAATTACTGATAGTCTGACTTGTTTAAATCAGTCATGTTAAAGTTAAATTCAGTAAGATAGAAATGTTCCAGTTTGTTAAAAGAACGCTGAAATATCAGATGGTTAAATAAACTGCGGGGTGGGGGAACCTAATCATTGAAGGCACTAAGATTTTATCAAACACACAGAATTAATCTTTATTGAATAGAACCATTCACAAATCAAAACTCACTGTACTTCAATACTTTCAAGCAGCGCTAATCAATTACAAACCTTTTCTAGTGCTTCAAAACTCATGTGCTTTCAATTTTACACACTGGTGGTCCTCAAGTACTGCATTGGGGCTGAGTTAAGACATTCTGTATCACAACTTTTTTTTTCAACAAATATTCATCTAGGGGACTTTTTTTTCCTCTCAAGAGCTGCTCACATGAAAACTGTGGTAATATTTTTATACTGTACTTCTTTGTTGAAGCAAAAGGTTAGGGGTTACCTAAATACCTCAACTGTATATATATATAAAAAAAGGAAAAGGTAAGTATTCATATAAAAAAATCTAATGGGACGGGATTATTTATTTTTGCATTTCCGATGATTAATGATGCACCCAAGCATACTTGAAAACTGATGGCAAAACAAGGTAACATCTCAAATTCCTTTCCAAAGCATATAAATACTAACCCTCCATGCTATTCTAACCCTTGTTCCAGAATACTAAGATATGGCAACTCTAAGTCAACAGTGAAGTCATGCACTCATCAAAAATAAGCTCATCAAAAGCATTAAAACTGCAAATGCTATTACCTAATAACCTTCAGAGATATTTTTATATGAAGAGTTCACTGAAACAGTCTACTTCTAGTGTCTCTTTAAAAATATTACACGTGGCCAAATAAACAAATGCCACCAATATGAAAAAAAATCCTTCCTGCAAATACAATTTTACAGTATAAAAACTGTAAATGTGACAAAGTATAACTAGTTTTTCTATTCATTTACCGTGCCAGACTTATTAATCAGGTGCTAGCAAATCCAATGGTAATTTAGGCAGGGACTTCCCAATAGATTACCTTAATGCACAATTTTTTTCTCCTATACTAACGAACTCTTAAAAAAAAAAAAAACCACCCTGTCATAAAAAAAAAAAAAAAACCACCCTTCATTAAACTACCATAATAAAGATAACAATAAACTTCACTACTTCGTATTTTCTAAACAGTAAAAGATTCTAAGTTAACTGTTTAAAATATGAGAAAATTCTTCATCAAATCTGAAATGTTTAATATTTTAAAACAAATCTTTAGAAAAGGAAGTCTCACATAATGAAATTATATACTTAATATAATCTCTTGCCATTTCAAAAAGATTATGGAATTCAATGGATATGCATTTTGATTAATGTGTTACAATTCAAAAAAATAACCAGGAAAAACTATACCTTATTCAAAGGGAGTTTCCTTAAAGTTTTAACCACAGTCAACTACAAGGTTTTGTCCATTCAACAGCAAATACACATAAATGTATAGACCATACACAAAATGTATGGTCTACACATTCCCATAACACTTTTTAAAGACCTGTACAGCACTTGAGATTAAATGCTCTTTTATTATATTGTATACAGTATCTTCACTTTATGCAGAAATTCTTAGGAATTTCCTCCTCTTCATACTATTTATTAAGGACACAGGACTCAAGGTTTGGAACAGTATTGGATGGATATAGGCCACATGATATCAGACATTTTAGGTTTTTGTTGTTATTGTTGAACAGAAGCTTAACTCTAAAGCATAACTTTTCATGAACACGCTTTCTTCTACTAATAAATAGAAACCACATCATTTAATATGATAAAAAACAATCCCCAAATAAGAAGAGCTGTAGAATTAAAAGGGTCCTTTAAAGGCTAGTTGCTTCATAAGCACATAATACATGCAGTGAAAGAAAATTGTTATTCATGCACTTTCTATAAATACTCCATATATTCTTGTTAATACTCATAAATTCAACATATACCCAAGGATCAAAAATCATACCAAGTATGACTTGGGCTCTAAATAAAAGATAAGTGTTAGTTTGCCTTGATTAAATAGTTTTCTTCTTTTAAATCAACTGCCCACAAAACAAGGAAATCTTCAAAATACAGACATATGAAGTGAACGCAATTTTCAATAATGTTTAAGATATTTAAAAATTATATTGATGTTAAAAAATTTACCAAGTTAACATTATTCTCAGAACTGTATTTAAGATTTTGGCAACTAAAGATTTATCTCCACTATTCCTACTGCCATTTCTCTTAAGAAATTACACATAAGAGTTACATCAGATGAGTGACATTCCAAACAAGGTATATCTAAATATCCTATGCAAAGCAAATAATTTTGCCACAAAGAGAAATAAATTAATTTTACTTTAAAATTCAGTTACACTGACTTTTTTTTTTCACATCAATTGTGTCTACTAGAATCATACCATCAACTATAAACATATATTTACATAAAAGACTAAGGTAAAAAGCCAAGAACTTAAACACACATTTATAGGTTCCCCTAAAATAACATGAACCATGAGTGTGACAAACCATTATTTAAATATTCCTTATGTTCATATATCTTACCACTTAATCTATTTTGTGGTCCAGTAAAAAAAAAAAAAAAAAAAAAAAGGAAAAATGCTAGCCAAGTCACAACAATCATCAATAAGGTTTTAAAAATATATATATGCACAGTTTTTCATTGGAAAAATTAGAATAATGATGTGGCATTCTACAGAACTTTATATGGACATGGACATATTTTTATACAGAAACAAAATACTCGCCACATAATATTCAACTTAAATTTCTTTTGGCTATCAATCTGGCTTAAAATTTTTATACATGGTATATACATATGCAAGAGTGTGAATGCATACATGCCAGTGACTACAGAACTTGAAACAATGATTATAGATCAGGAAAAAAAATTGTAAATTATTTAAGTGAGGTACTGTTCGTAGTTCTGTCATGAAGATAATTATCTTTTGCATGTATGCTAACAGAGAAATGTCAATCTATAAAACCAGTAACAAAGATTAGGCACCTACTAGGAAATTCAAGGCTAAAATAATCAATACCAGATTTGTAAAACCCAAGGACGTTATTTTCCAGTTATAAAGTAACAATAATTACAAACTGACATCAGTTAAACAAATTATTACAGTATTTGTTTGTAAACAAATTATTACAAGGGCAAATATGAATGAAATTAATCTGCTAATAGATCCTATTTATGAATATTATCTCAAAGAACTCTGGCTTGGAGCTAAAAAGGTATATTTTCTATATGTTTTCTCATTAAGCAGTAACCTGGGTAAGCAATTTAAGCATTGGATTTTTAGTTTTTTATATTTTTGTAAAATAATTACTATAATTTTCTTTTTAAATTTCTGTACTGAACTTCCTAATTTAAGACTTCAAATTCCCAGGATAATCTTTAAGGAAAAAGATTTTATTTCTACCAAGTGATTAAGAATTATTTAAATTAATCTAAACAATGTGAATTCGCTTTGAAACTGAAAAGGATCATATTTATCCTATTTTACTATGTAATAATGTACTGCATTTTACGGTTAATATTTCAACCCTTTGCTGCATCACAATAACTTGATCCTAGAAAACAGATGCACAAGTATCAAAAAGGTACTGGTTGCAAATTCCCTTTCATCAATAATAATTTTATCGTAAGATATCTTAGGTAAATACAGCTCAATAATAAAAACTGTTTTGGAGAAAAGTGAATTCTCATATTATTTCATAAACTTCTATCAGATTATAGATACTTACAACAATATAGGATCACAGATAGAAAACTTCTTTATGCTAATAATCCACATTGTATCAATCACTGTGTTTTCCATAAAACTGATAACTCTAAATGTAAGCATTTCATAAGAAGGACCTAACCACCCAATTCAAAAATATTAAGACATTATGAGGTCAGTTATGAGAAAACTCCCATCAAGACAGTAGCATCCTAATATTAGGTAAGACAAGTGGTTACAAAATATAATCCAGTAGATTAATTTTTACCTCATCAAATTTGCAAAGCTTTTAGGTAATTCCACTTTTGACAAAACGTGGGAAAAAACTGCTACTGCTGTTACCAATGTAAGGGTCAATGCAAATATGAAAATATTTAAGAAGATAATCCATAAAGTAGATTCTACTTACAAAGACAATGTGCAACAGTGTATTTGTAAAACAATGTAAACATACATAAAAGTCAATGTAATCCAAACTTTGATCATTAATCCAATCTTTTCTCCATAGCAGAAACTCTTTTCTTATATTATAGATTCAGAATTCTTTACATTCTCCCAGTTTTTAAAACTAAACATACATACATACATACACACACACTCTTTCTTTGTAATTCAGGAGTTTTAAAAACTTAACATTTTTAAAGCTTTTTACCACTAATATCTACCTTATTTTAAAAGCATTATTATCTTAGCTGGATAAGGACAATGAGTATTGTAAAAATAACTTCATTCTTTATTTAGTAGTGAAGATCTAACACAACATACTTCCCTTTTAACACGCATAAGCACGTTACAGAATATTTTAGTATACTAACATGATTGGAGAAAACACATGAAGAGATTTTTTTAAATTACCATCATCAAGCACCCAGAAAGAAAATTTAGAGCCATAAATATTCTGGATCTATCAAGGCACACTTAAATAAAATAAAAATGAATCTATGAAGATACACTTAAACACTTTTTAAAAAGAACAAAATATTTGGCTGAAATTGCTGTTTTTAATTATTAAACGTGTTTAAACCACTTTATATATGTAAAAAAATTTTTAATGAGACTTATTCAAATCATTTTCTTGGCTATGAAATTAAATCATGTGCTCCAACAAATAATGTAACACAATTTTTTCATAACGTATTTATTTACAAAGTGATTATATATTAACATGTACAAAAATATAGGAAGGGACTTCTATAATAAAATTTCATTAATATATGTACCTCAAATTTTCTACTTTTGTTTAAACTTCCTCCACTGAAATACATGGTCAATTCACTGCATTTTTTATTTTTTAATCCAAAAACATCTAATACTTTCAATACTGTTTTAAAGGAAACTTTAAGAAAAATGACCTTACTAATTATTATAAACTGCCATAAAGGTATTTTTTGAAAAGCAATTGTGGAAAGATTGTGATATGAAAACTTACATTCCCAAAACATATAAAATGAACAAGAAAAATGCAAACAAAAGCATAAAATAAAATTACCTAGCAATAGTAACATAGTGAGAAGCCAGTCCTGACACAGGAGATATACATGTGCTTTTGAAAATAAAAGCTCAAATTAAAGCTTGCCTTTTGAACTGCCCAATGAACAGAACAACATCCCAATTACTACAGAATTTTCTTCTGAACTAGCAAGATTGAAAAGAATCACATCTAATTCCTAATTTTGCGATTACAACGTGCTATACTTTCTTTAACCATAAGACTACCACTTATTCTAAATTTGCTGGACAGGCTTGCCATTGCATTTTTCCTGTACGTACCTCTTCCTTATCAATTATGGTGTATCTTCAGCATTCGAAGGAAAAAAAAAGTTCCGAAACTTTTATCTGCATTTAAAATACATAATTAAATCAACATATATAGGGCTACTTTAAAAATACTCATTTCTAGAAGACTACAAAATCTTATTTTTTAAAGCTGATGCATCTACACATAGAAAGCAACTTTTAGTAAGTTCTTTTGCTACGCCATAATGATCTGCTCCAGAAACTCAAGGGTACCTAAAACAACGGGCTACCTGTTCTAGCCATGCTTAGGAATGTGTCCAAATCATTTTTATTGATTTAACCTTTATAGGAATGCTACATATCCTCAGAGCAAAACATTTTGAATGTATTTATAATATGATAAACTTCTGAGAAGCCATGAAAAAGAACGCTAAAAACAAATCTAGATACTCCTCTACCTTTAGTTGTAATAGGTTTATTTTTGTTTATTTTAAACACTATCAATGGACCTAAAATATTAAATAATTCTATCTGGGAAAACTCACTTTGGCACCACTGTAAGTAGAAATAAAATTTCATTTCAGAGGAAAAAAAAGTGCATTTAAATAAATTCTAACTTTAAGAAATAAAACTCCTGACTTGACAATGATGTCACACCTACAAATTTTAACAGATTCTAAATGCTCCTTTCATACACTAATTGAACATTAATCATAAAACCTACAAACAAATCAAACTTAAACTTATAGAATTTAGTCCTTATTGAATAAACTAAGTTGTACTCTAGTTTACATTCTGAGAGTTTACACAGAAAGTTCTGTGTAGCCTATCTCTCTAACCTTTCTGCAAGTGGTACTTTATAAATGGCTTCAGCAGCTAATGCCTGCATTAGGTATGTTTGCCAAATAATAATTCAGAATATTATGCTTCCTCACATTATGGTTCATCATTTGTTAACTTAAACCTTACCTCTAAAGAAATTATACTTTCACTGCAGACTGTTCGCTTAAAAAGGCAAACAACTTTTGAGCATTTCCAGATGTAGCACTCAAAAGAAAAAGGAAAGGAAAATCATAGGCAAATTCACAAAAAATTCTAAAATTATTAATAAAAACACAGTACAACTGGAGTCACTATTATTACTTCAATAATCATCCATAAGTTTGAATTAAGAACTAACGGTACTATATTTCAAATTAAGAAATTTCAGGTAGCTTTCCAGTAGGTGAAACAACCAAGCATATTTCAGTTTCAGACAAGATTCTACTGAAATGGTATTTCTGAAGCTCTGACAATTACTGAGCAGGCAAGAATAATAATGCTATTTTTTCAAATAGTTAACTTATTTTTACACTAGGTAATAAAAATTTGGGCTCAACTATATTACTTCATCATCAGTTTTCAATAAAACATCCAAGCATGCATGAGATTATGCTAAACTAAAATCAAAATAATTTATAATGCAGTCTAATTCTATGGAGCAGGGCTGGGACTAGGGGGAGACCAGGGAGGCTTCTAGGGCACAAAATTTAATGTCTTACACAACGCTCAAAGTGAGAGCCTCCTTAACTTTTGTGCCCTAAACACTCTGCCTGCCCTATACTAGTGCCAGTCCTTCACTGTAGGCACATTAGTATAAACCATTTCATGAGACATATACTAAGTAGAGTAACATAAAACGGACATATGGTAGTCTAAGAATAAAATTAATAATAAGAACATTTATATTAAAGGAGACATATTTGTCATAAATATCTTGCAGAGTAATAAATTTGTGGCCTTATTACTTGACTATAAGGCTTTTTTTTTTTCAAAAAAAAAAAAAGGATTGAGAGTATGTACCACTAAAGATTTCACGGGGCTACACATGACTTGTTATACTCCGCTGGTATCCAAATCTGGCTGATCAACAGAATTGCCTGAGTAGTAGGTCTTGGTGGAAAGGGTGCAGGGGAGGGAAACCCTTGGGAACTTTTTTAAAACAAAGCTCCCCACGTAAATTAGCTAAGTATGGGAGCCAATAGATAGCCAACTTTTAATGTGCTCAGAAATAAGCTAACAACAAGATATATGTAGAAAATATATTAATTACAAATTGTCTCCCCACTAAACATTTGTAAAGCTTGTTTTTGTTCACAAGAAACATAACAGTTTCTTTCCTTCCCTTTCTTCTAGTGGAGATGTTAGTCAATGGTTATGTGTCCAACAAGTAATATTAACAAGGAAATAAAGTAAGCAGCACAGATAATTCAATAAGATGAACACAGCCAAAAACAGTATTTTTATTTTTCTATTAGGTTCAAATAAGTATTCCAAGTTCATAACAAATCTATTCCAAAAAATTTTTTTAATTTATTAACTTATTTAGATTTAAAATTTATTAATTTTACACTTTAAATTATTTTCATTAGATTCATATTAACATATTTAAAAAATCAATGGCCTAACATAGCCCATGATTTTTATAGCGTATACCTTAATTGAAACTGTACTTTGTTTCTATGCCAGCTTTCTTTGTTGAGTGTTTTCTGTGCCAGGTACTATGCTAAACCCTTTATAAACATCATTTCCTTTAATCCTGATAACTCCCTTTTATGAGATGAGTATCATAATTATTTACAGATAAGGAAACTGAGAATGAGGTAAAGAAACCAGCCCAAGGTCACACAGTTGAAGAGCTAAGATCCAAACCCGAGTCTTTTAAATCTTAACTACCATTTTATAGTGTTATACATGACCTTAATGAAGTTACTTCACAGTCCTCAATTTCGTCTGTAAGGTTGTTAGTTCTCAGAAACAATTACTCTAAAGTTATTAAACTGATCAAACACAAAAAGGGACAAAATATTTGAGTCTCCAAATTACCTCAATGCATTATCTAATACTGGTCAGAAAGAACCAAAGAGATTAAGAAAAAAGAAAGGTATATAAGGGACAAAATTTAGGTCAGGTTTGACCAGAAAATGAAAGTTCTAAGGAATTGGATAATCCTTCCACCATTATAATCAGTAATCTTACTCAATGTCCACCCACACAGTATATACTTCATGTGACATGAAAATATCATTTAAGAGTTAAATATTAAACTCTTAAATTGAAAACTGAGAATTTATAATCCTCATTTATAAAATTAAAATAATAATGGTTACAATCACGGGCTTTGGTGTAAGATCTGGAGTCAAATCCTGGTTCCTACATGTATCTGTATCATTCCCTGTGCCACGTTCTCACTGTCCCACCTAAAAAAGCCTATACACCACACTCATACTAAGTGACCTAGACAACCTTAATTTCTAAATTTTAATTTCTAATTATAATTTCTTAAATTCTAAATCATTTGACATTCTCAAAGATCCACTGATAAGTGTACCTTCTTCTTTGCTTACCAAAAAGGTAGCGTACAAGATTCTAGGAAGGAAATTTTTAACATGTATTATTCACCCCAATTTAATCCACAACCAATTCTACATTATTACTCAGAGAAGCCACAAAAGAGCTCTAGCTGCTTTTTCCCTTGGCAGAGGGAATAAAGCTGTGAGATTGTATTTTTCAGTCAATATGGTTCCACTGAGAAAAGATGCCCTGACTAGAAGCCATAGGTGATGAATAGTTAGATAAGACATTTTTGCAAAAATAAAGAATTGAAAAGAGAAAAGCTGTTGGGAATCCACAAATGTCAACAGACTTCTCTAATCACTTTGCACCCACATTTAGTTTGTTAGGTAATGTTTTAGTGGTCAAACTAGCAACTTTAAAAAGCCTACATAAGAATCACCTATTAAAATTAAATACATATGCAAGTATAAAATCATAGCTACTACATTTTAGAAAAGGAAACATAAATTTTCATATTAGCTTTAATTAGAAACATCCACTGAAAAAGGTTAAAAGTGAATTTGTCTTGGCAACTTCATAAGGAGTACAACGGGGTTAGACTCAAGGTAAGAGAAAGAAAGCAAATGAAATGTGCAAAATGTAATAGAGATGAAAATAACTACTGAATAAGAGACAGTTAAAAGTATCTTCAGTAGTCGCGCTATTATTACAAGTTCTCAGATTCTGGCACCCTATATGGCAATGGAGGCAAGAAGTTAGAAAAAGATGTGGTTAGAAATAAAAGGTAACAGGGTAGGATAATTTACTGCCTTTAGTTTAAACTCCCCAAGTGTTCACACTTATTTCATCAGAAGCCACTAAAAAGATGTGAGAAGAGAGAGACAAAAGGTTTTGAGTACAGCCAGAACAGTCAACCAAAGAAGCACAGAATAAATTTACGAATGACATGGTGATTCAGTACTCATTAATCTAGCAGAAAAAACTGAGACTGGATGCGGAAAACCTGGGCAAGTTGAAGAGGTATCACAAAGAAACTAGCAGAAGAATCTGGCAGCAGAGTTACTGGAAGAGGCAAAGAATAAGGAAAGTGAGATTGCAGCCTAGGACAGAATGGTGATGGTGCCAACGATCATGAGTAAAATGGGAAAGAGTTTAAGTATTATAAAAAGAGTTCTGTCTTTGTCACTGTTAAAGCTGTGCTTAGTGAAAAAAAAAAGAATACTAAATTATATACAACACAATCTCAATTTTTAGAAATTGTATAGGGGTGTATGTCTATCAGAGGAACCCAAAATAGTAATAATAGTGATATTTGGAAAGTAGTAAAATGACGGAAAATTTTTTGGGTTTTTTTTTCATACTTGCCAGTATTTTTCAACTAAAAAACATGAATATATATTACTATTTTTTAAATGTAGTTAATAGTACACATTAATGTTTGAAAAACTTATTTTTCCTGAACCCATACAACATATTTGATACAGGGAATAATGTTTTTATTTTTTCATGTTCAGGTTGTAAGAAATAGAGCGAAGTCCTCCAATTAGAAACTATTTGTAAGCTGGAAAACTATTCTCACAAAAACCATAGAATCTCATGGAAACATGACAGACATAGAAAGGGTTTTGGTGTTATTTAAGTTTAAATCCGAGTTACACCAGTTAGTATATAATCTTAAGCAAGCTGTATTTAAGCTCCCCATGTCTCAATTTCCTCATCTGTAAGAATATTACCACCTACCTTGAAAGTTTTCTGTGAAAATTAAATAAAATGTAAAGTACCTACATATGATCTGATAAAATCATTACAGTTATTAAGTATCAACTTTCCAATCCTCAAATCATCTTAACTCTAAACTCAGCTACTCATAGTGTAGTCCACAGACCAGCAGCATTAGCATGATCTGAAAGCTTGTTAAAAATGCAGAATCTCAGGCCCCACCCCCTACCTTTTAAATCAGAATCTACACTTTAATAAGATCTCCAGGAAAAACAAACTTTTAGAAGCCTTGCTCAAAACAACATTCAACTAAAGGAGTGTCCCACTTGTTCATATATTACCAGCTCCCTGAAGTTGTCCACTTCATCTCTGTTCCAGAGTTCTGACACTAAGTGAAGAGGACCTGGTAGTTTACTCCTAATTACTAATTCTGAAGAACTCAAGAGACTAACAGAGAAAGTCTAGCTAATTCTACTTCCAAAAGGCAACTTTTCAAACCTGAATAGAACTCTCATGTTCACCCACCCTCCAGTTTATCCACAATGACTGAACAAGAAAGAGGGTCCCTATGTGCATAACTCTTCTCTTGTAAAACAATGTCTTCAATAATTTGAGACATTCTATAAATTATTAAACTGCACAACTGTATTAACTGGCTACTAGTCTACATTTTTTCATGTTGTCAACCACGTCTCACCACAAACTTGTCAAATGCCTTGCTGAAGTTTAAAAACACTGTTATCAGTCCCATGTTTCAGAGACAGCTATCTAGTAGCCCCAACAAAGATTGGAAGTTTGTGAGTAAAACCATTTGGCTCCTACTACTCATCTTCTGGGTGCTCACAAATCATGCTATTCTAGAATCTTAACCAGCAGAGGCATCAAGTTGACAGTCTACAGACTTTCATTTTGCAACTAGTTCCCTTTGATATTTTACACTTATTGTTTACTGGTAAAATATTTCACAATTGCAGGTGCCTATTCTTTTTCCCTTTCCATGACTACTGATTGAATGAAACAGGAAAAATAGCAGACAACTGTACATATGAAAAATTCTCAGGCCAAAAAGTAATCCAAATTTCTTTTATTAAGAGAGTTAAAAGGTGACATGAAATAGGTATGACAAAGAATACCTGCTAGATTCAGTAGTATACTATTACATTAGACCATTACAGAGCTCCTAGAAGCTTATCTCCTCTGAAAGGATTTCTTGGACTACTTTAAGAACTTTCACCTTTCTTTTATTTCTTTTATAGTTGGGAACATCCTCATTTACTTGGCCTAAACTTCCCCTTACCTGTATGTTTATTCTTGCTCTCCATCCTTAAAACAGACTTGCCCTTAGCTGTAAATAATATACTTTGTTGCCCATTCATGCAGTGTTTCATTCTTTTCATTCTCCAATCTGAGCCCTTTTGGTTCATATCCACATGAGCACTGCCTTAGATCCTAAATTTCCAGTGGAGAACTCTTATCTGTAGATTTCCCATGAACATCACCTAGAATAGTAACAATCAATTAAGCACTTAATTGCATTACGAGAGGCACACCAATAACTACTAAGAGCCCACAGAAAGATATGCTTACCACAAATTGAAAATCCATTAAAAATTAAGAGTATCAAAAAGCCTGGTAACTTTGTGGGTAAAAAAGTTGTGTATAAGCCAGCTCTTCGCTCTTGGCTGGGAAGGCTTAGAGAAGAAAATCCTCAATATGAAAGGTAAGTCTGCCTCTAAGACAAAAAGGAAATATACCTAATGGACTGAGAAAGGAAGGCCACTTCAGAAATAAAAAAACGCAATAAGCCAAGACTCAGAACTAACACAAAGGAGACAATAAAACAAGCGAAAGATAATCTTAAAATCCCTGAAGTGTAAGGGACTATTTACAAGCAGGATAGTTTGTTTAGTGGTTGCCATGTACTATGCTCTAAATTCAGCCTTCTCGTGAGTTTAGAAACATTTCCATTTAACCTAGCTGAATCAGAATCTAGCAAACTGATTTATGTAACAGAAGGGTTGTATATTAAAATGTTCCCCATGGCATGAAACAGAGTAAAAACTACCCACCCACCTGCCCTGCCTCACATGGATGTTTTGAGATTTAAATGAGATTCAAAATGTTAAAGTACTTATAAAAATCTCAAGTATATCAAATGTAAGTTATTACAATTTAGTACTACCAAAAAAAAAAAAATCAAACTTCTACTCACTTGATTGTAAAAGAATAGGCTTGTGCCTTTAAATGGCAATACAGGATGTGGGATGGCCAGTTTTTTACCAAAGAATAAAACTTTGAAATCTTCTATAGACCAACTAGTTGAAAGGCTCAACTTTGTGAAATACTGTTTATTAAAAATTATCTGAAAGTTACTCTATCCATTCCTCTAACTCAGTGGATCTCATCTTTTTTATCATGTATCTCATTAGTAAAAAATAAAATAAAAAATAAATGTAATGACCACCACTGTAAGTATATTTATAAATTACCCACCTATGCTAATGTTCTAATATGTTATTTATCTTATAAATTATTCAGGAAAATAGAAATGTTAAAGTATCAAAAAATTAATAAAAGTTTTAATATTTTTTCCCTAAACACCACTTTGGAAAGCATTCAGTGGTTTCAAACCTTTTTAAGCTATGAACTCTGTTCGTACACCAAGTTTTAAAATGCAAACCCAATCTATAAAAGATAAACGCAGAGCTGCTCTAATTAAAGAGGGAAAAAGGCAAGGGAGAACCTAGAGGACATGATGAACCCCCTATGGTTCCAGTAAGCACAATTTGAAACCACTAATCTCAAGATCAGGCTTTCCATTACTTTAAAACTAAATAAACGTGCTTTTACTTAATAGTGCTGTTTCCTCAGCTTGAGGTCAAAGATGTTATAAGATTTGACTGAATAATTGATATTATATTTACCGCAGAGATATAGTTAAGGATACTATTAACTACATAATAAAGTGTCCCCATAGACTTCCATGGAAAAAAATTCTCTCAGGCCTCAACACCAAATAATGTCATACTCCTAAAAACTGCTATGTATTATTTCATGCACTATGAATCTAGATTCTTTTGAGATAGCATAGTATATAAAGACATGCTTTCCTATTTGCTATGAAGCTTCACAGTAAAATTTTTGCCCCATCCCAGTAACTAGACAGGGACTTTACTATGTGCATCTCCGTGCATTTTTACCTCCAAGATTAATTTCTACTCCTTTCAGGCTTCATCTTGCTATCCTTTTTTTTTTTTTATCCTATTGTATTATAAACAATTAAGATAGACTCCTCAAATCTTTGTGAAATCAACTAATACACAAATGATAAAAGTCAATGTTCAAACTTGCAGTTTAATGGCACCATCAGATTCCCATTGCTCTAGGATAGAAACCTTGGAATCATCTTTGGTAACTAATTCTCTAATCCCATCAATCCCCAAGATTCAATAATCTAACTTTTGCAATATCACTTACACTTGTTTACTATTC
The DNA here is from genome assembly GCA_023783475.1 of Daubentonia madagascariensis. Lineage (NCBI taxonomy): Eukaryota > Metazoa > Chordata > Mammalia > Primates > Daubentoniidae > Daubentonia > Daubentonia madagascariensis. The sequence goes on from JAKFHU010002080.1 coordinate 667,565, forward strand.
TTCATTTCCACTACCATTACCTCTCACGTGGTCTACTACAATAGGACTTTCCACAGCCAATCCATTTTACATATTGCAATATCAATCCTTCTTAATGAGTATCAATGCACATCATATCTTTATCTTTTTAAACACCTTTTAAAAGTTTCCTATTGCCTGAAGAAAACACTAAACTCCTTAGTCTGTCATTCAAAGCTTGCCACATTCTGGTATCAATCAACAGTTTTATCTGTATTTCCTACAACAAAGTTTCTCTCTAGACACATTAAGCTTTTTGCCTTTATGCCTCATCTCTGCCTCTAAGTCTTTGATCATGCTATTGCCCTTACTTGCAAAGTTCCCTACCTATCATCACTGCCACTCTCCCCTCAAATTTCTACAGTGCCAAATATTACCTATCCTAAAGAGCTCAACTGATATTATTTCACTAAACTATACATTCTCTTGACAGGTACATAAGAATTCCCATTCCTTTTCTTCTCCTTGCTTTCTTTCAACATCACCTAGCTAAATGCCCGGCATATAATAGGAGTTCAATAAACATTTCTTTAATGAATTAATGAATGAGTTCACAGATGAATGGAACGTACGAATACACAACAACTGTCTAAACAAAAAGTAGAAAGACTTGGTAACAGCTACAGAAAAAAACATGCTAAAGAACCACCATACAAGAAAAAATGGCAAGGCATGATGGCTCACGAGTAATCCCAGCACTTTGGGAGGCTGAGGCCAGAGAAACATTTGTGACCAGGAGTTCAAGACCAGCCTGGGCAACATAGCAAGACCCTTGTCTCTACCAAAATAAAAAAAAAAATTAGCTAGGCATGGTGGCACACATGGTGGCACACACCTGTAGTCCTAGCTACTCAGGAGGCTGTGGTGGGAAGATTGCTTGAGCCCACGAGTTCGAGGTTACAGTGAGCTATGATCATGCCACTGCACTCCAGCCTGGGTGTCCGAGTGAGATCCTGTCTCTTTAAAAAAAAAAAAAAAAAAAGAGAAAAGGAAAAATGCTTTAAAAATAACTTTTGTAACTGGACAGAAAAAAAGGTGGTACTTTATCTAATAAAAAAACTGGACACATTTTCATAAAAATATCTCACAAATAAGTGTCAGTTTACTACCAAAGAAAGAAGCTAATACTAAAGAATTATTTATGTATATCATATTAAGGCTTAAGTGTCAATAATGTGATACCTGGCAAACATCCAAATTCAATTTACAGTCAACATCTTAGAATTAAGAGATATAGTAAATTAAACTACAGTGAAAAATTATGTTTTTTAAAATGAATTCTATTTCACTGATTTATGTAGGACTGTTATGGAATAGTGTTCTGATTTTCTTTTTAAGATGTGTTTCCTTCTTTCTCAAATTACAAATGTAAAGTTCTGCAATTGTGGTTAAAATGTTTCGGTGGTAGATGTGCACAAAAGAAATACCTCAACATAAATCACTACGACACATAATGAACCCAAAAGGAATATGCATGTGTCATTATAGGCAAGATGTTAAGTTTGATAAAAAACAAAATCTGACCTTTAATATATTTTTTAAATTGGTTAATAAACATAAACGCAGCAAGGCTTACATTCCACATATTTTAAAACTCTCTGACATCCTTGAGCTCCATCTACAAAAGCTAAGGAGTATGCACATGGTACAGAGAAAATACTTTAAATATAAGAAACATAATCCTCTGAGATTACCCCTTCAAATAGGAGAGTGACATTCAAGTAGTTTATTTTTCTGTATCCAAAAAAAAATTCATATAATGATGAAAATCAGTAAATGAAAAATAACAGCATAAAAAAACTAGTGACACTATTAGCACAGTATGTCTCAAAGTAATGGTAAGCTGCAGGTCAAGATGCGGTCTTATTTTTTAAAGTTATTATAGTCCTTAAAAATGAGAAAAACAGAACAGAAATTAGATTTTATATATATCTCTTCTAAAAACTTCATTCCATCAGTGTAATAAGGGTAAATAATGATTTACCAAATTTAACTCCTAAAGATGACCATAACAGAATGCTTTTCATTTAACCTCATTAAAAATGTAAAATCTCTTTTTCTCACTACCTACATAAACAATAGTCAATATATTATGAAATGATACCATTAAAAAATTATTAGTATTCCAAAAATAGATTTATATTTCATTAAAACATTATATGTCTACTTATCAGTAAATAATTTGGTATACATGGTATGATTATAATTTTTTAAAAATAACAAATGCCTAATTACTAAAATAATGAAACAGAACATCAGTATGGTTATCTCTGAATAAGATTTTCCCTTCTTTAGTTCTCCTAGACATTCCAAAAGTCTCTCAAATGTGTTACTTTTACAATCAGAAAAAGTTTATTTTAAAGTTATATATGAATGCATGTATATACACATGTGTGTATATATGGATGTGTGTTCATCCCTCTAAATGGTCCGCTTATGTCTAATTTATAGTTTTCACATTGAAAGCAGGGCGTTAGGTGTAGAAATGAAAAAAAATAAGGGGTAACTTATTATTTAGTAATTAAGAAAATATTTTTAAATGTCCCTAATTTAAGAAAGCAGTTAAACTGACTCTGAAGTCAGAAAGACCTGATGAAATTCCAGTTCTAACACTTAACGGCTGAGTGACTTTGGAAAACTAATTTTCTAATCCTCAATTTCCTCATCTAAAATTTGGGAATAATATCTAACTAACAGGGCTGTTAAATGAAATAATACATGGAAACATGTTAGTGCACAATGCCCCTTTAGTGATGGTAGTGGTATTTTTCTCTTTCCAACTCTTGTCTGTCGCCAAAATTCCTACCTATCTTTCAGATTTAAGCTTAAATGAACTTCCTTAGAGAAGCTTTCCCCAAATTAAGTTCCCCCATTAAACTATTTCATAGTACCCTGTACATTTTCCTTCATAGTCCTTATCACAATTTATAATTATTCATTTGTGCAAACATATACACAGTGCATAGCACACTGTATGTACTTAAATTATGAATGAATGAATTTATGAATAGAAAGAGGTTTATAATCTTTCCACTGATGTCATTAAATTTTGTCTCTACATAATCAGTGGGATCCTCATAATAAAAGTTAATGCCTATAATACAAATGGGGTATTTAAATTTCAATTTAGTTCCTCTGGAGACAACTGCACCGGGGGAAAAAAACAACATTACTAGTATTTTGGTCTACTTCTTCATAGTTAAAGTCACAATGATGGAATCACAATAATTCTCTACATTTTGTCCCTCAAACTTCCATTAATGAGTCTACAAAAATAAGGATTAAGAAAAGTGTTAAGTTTCTTTCTTGACTTTTAGTTTACCTGCTGAGTTTAAGTCACCATCTGCTGCAACTGATTAAATTAGCTATTTACTGATAAGTCAGGGGAGTGATGGATAGGTAACATTACAGCACTGGCTCTCAAAGTGTGGTCCCTGAATCATCAACATCAGCATCACCTGGGAATTTATTAGAAATCCAAATTATTGGGTTCTCCCTGGATTTACTGACTTAAAAATCCTGAAGATGAGGCCCAACAGTTTTATGGTTTAGTGAGGCTTTCAGGTGACTCTAATGCACATTTAAGTTTGGGAACCATTGCATTAGAGGATTCATTTTATTTTAAGTCATAGGTTGTTTCATTGGTTTTCACAATTTAATTTGCCAGTCTTTATATTTCATCATTAAAATTCTAATATTTCAGTATAAGTTCTAAAATACTCTGAAGTCTGACAAACAGGTCATCTGTCAATAATAGAGGAAAGACAACCAATGATTACTTAATATACCATTCCATCTGCTGCCTACTCAGTTCATGTTGTCACTATTATCTTTTACTCCTCCTTCTAAATAAAAAGATCCTTGCTTCAGAAAAACGAATTTCAAATAAAACTGGAAGGTGATCAAATACACAATTACTCTGTTTTCAAAGGTTTTACAAGTCAGAAAAAACACAATCTGAGCCAAAAATGTAATTAAAAGTTGTATTGTCACTGTATGTAAAGATATATACAATTAAGTCTAAGGCTTTTAGTGCACAAGACCGTATACACTGCAACAATACAGTCTACTACAAAACCAACAGTATTTCTGAGAAAGGAGAAATAGTGGTATTTCTAATAGAATTAGAATGTAACCTGCAGGAGATTAGGGATTTTGTTTGTTTTATTCACTGCTATATCTCCAGAGCCTAGAACAGTGCCTAGTATACAGTAAGCACCTAATAGGTATTTGTTGAATGAACAAAAAGCATTAGTATACAATAATTCTCCAGAACAAATGTGGTCTGCCAACAGGTGCTAGTCTAAGAACTGTTTGTTACAAGTTCACAATGAGACATAAGGAATTTGCACCAGAATGTAAACCAACTGCATTAGGTGACTCTAATACCCACCATTCAATTCTGCTTTTATTATAGGAAAACTATCTCAATGAAGAAAGCAGGGGATTGATTTACATTCTGGCTCAAGCTACTTTCTCATAGAAGACCAATAAACAGTTCACAAACAAGCTACACTGAGTAACAATTCTTTAGACTAAATGTTGAGAGTTGAAATGAGAAGAAAACATAGAAACCAACTTCAAAGCAAAGAATAATTTGTAAAACTAACATCTGGCTACTGAAATATGCTCATAATTACATCACTGTGTCTTTTAAACGAAGTTTATAAAATATATGAAAGCAACAAAAAATTTTAAGGATGAGCACTTTTTGTCAGCCTAATGTCAGGTTCTAATTAGGAAATTTAAGACATCCAGGTAGTGTCTAAATCTGCAGTCCCCAACCCCTGGGTCACAGACCAGTACTGGTATGTGGACTATTTGGAACCAGGCCACATAGCAGGAGATGAGCAGCAGGAAAGCCAGCAGCCGCTGCCCATCCCTCACATCACCCCCTGAGCTCTGTCTCCTGTCAGATCAGCCACGGCATTAGATTCTCATAGGAACGCTAACCCTACTGTAAACTGCTCAGGCGAGGGATCTAGGTTGCACTCCTTATGAGAATCTAATGCTTGATTATGATTATCTGAGGTGGAGCTGAGGCAGTGATGCTAGCACTGGGGAGCAGCTGCGAATATGGATTATCATTAGCAGAGAGATTTGCACAATAAATGTAATGCATTTGAATAATCCTGAAACCATTCCCCCCTAGGTCCACGGAAAATTGTCTTCCATGAAACCAGTCCCTGGTGCCATAAAGGCTGGGGATCACTGGTCCAAATGAATGAAGTCTCTACATTTTCAGAATCATTTATAACAGCTAATCACAGAAATTAAGACACAAAAAAATTATGCTCTGAATTAACGAAAACACTTCAAATATATACCTTATATACCTCACTCATCACTCTAAAGTGGGTCCAATATTGTCATGTCACCTCAAATATAAAAGTAAAAAAAAAGAACTGAATAAGTGCTGGCTGTTATTAAAAATGAGGAATAAGGAAAAAACAGTCAAATTAACACTAATTTATGGCAGAGAGGCACTGGGAAAACGCACTGGGTTGATATTCAGAAGACCAGATACATAGTCTTAATTCAAAACTACATATCCTAGGGCAAATCACCTCATCCCTCTGCTCCTCAGTCTCTTCATGAGTAAGTAAGACTAACCTAAACAATTTCTAAAGACACTCATTTTCCATGCAGTCTAAGTAACTGACACCACCCAAACAAATTCCTTTGTTTCTGAATGAAGACAGACAGGTGGTCCTACAAAAAAAATATATGCTGATGTTCAATTCTATCTGCAATCCTATGAAGCCGAAGTAATTTAAAAAGCATAGACATGTATATAGATAGACATTTGCACCGAACACCTATTTCCTATGCAAATGATTTACATCCATAATCTGATTCAATCCACAGAAAAAACCTCAAAGATGAATAGTATTGCATTTATAAATAATAAAGGTCTCAAAGAAATATTTTAAAATAGAACTAATAGAATTCACTCATATTTGTACGACTTCACTAGGCCATTCTTCCTTCTACAGACCAGACTTACATACACACTAAAATTTTCTAAGAAAGCTGTAAAGAAGTATCAAGTAAATCAGAGACACTCTAAATATAGAATGTCACACCTAAAAATGTTTTGCGTGCAGCTAAGATGAAGAAACTAAAGTTAATATAGTAAAAGAATAATGGGGATGATTAAACTTTATTTCTAAAGTTAATAATAAGGAAGCAAAATAAATACCTAAGGCATGATATAAAAATGTTCAAAGCCTTAAAAAAATCAGGAAACAACCAAAATAAAGCATTAATTTGAATTTCTAATATGGACACACAGTATGAAGATAGATTACCCATGCCCCTATTGCCTACCTCTTCTATTTTGAAGACTTTTAACTTCTCAACTTTAACCACTCCCATGGAGGTTTGTCCTCCTAAACCATACTATCCCACCATGATCACAACTTCCTATTCATTCTATTAAATTCAACACCTACCAGGTACCTACTATGTATCAGAAACCGTAAAACAGGAAAATTAAAACAATCCCATAATCAGGGAGTTTACAAAATGGGGAATAAAGAGAGACAAATAAATAGATCACTGTAAAATGGTGAAATGCAGACTTATAAGAGTAGTACAAAGTGCCACAGCACACAGAAAGAAAATTAACTGCAGAGGTCAGGAGACTTCTTCCTTGAGGATGAGATGTCCAAGCTGATGCTTCTATTTTCTGTTACATTTTCTATTCCTCCAGCTCTCTTAATTACTACTTCTACTCTACCTAATTGTATACTTCACTGAAATCTCCAATTCCTTCTTCCTACCCCATTTTTCTCCAAGTTGATCAACTCCTTCATACTTTCTATCCCATCCCTCCCCAATAACAAACAGTTCACAAACTGGCTATACTGAGTAGCACTGCTTTAGACCAAATGTTGAGAGCTGAAATAAGAGGGGGTAGGGGGAAAAACTAACTTCAAAGCAAAGAATAATTTGTAAAAATAATGTCTGATCGCTCAGGCTCAGTGATCAGAATCTCCTACAGCTCAAATTTCGATCTCCTTCTGCCACATCTGCCCTTCAAATCCCTAAATCAATCCAAGTATCTTTCTTTTCCAGCCCTATGCCCCAGCTGCTGAGCACTATAGAAAATTATACAACCTTGCTGTTAGAGCCCTTATAAATGCTGACTAAGCTCAGCTGAGTCCTTGACAAACTAGGTAACACCGAGCATATTTCTAACTAGCTTTCTCTCTGGAACTCCACTGCTGCCATTACAAACCTTCACCACTCTCCTCAAACTTCCCTACCTCTAATCTTTGCCACCCCCAGCCAGCTGCCTTGCCTACATGTCTTCAAAATGGTATGAATAATTAGGCATAGCTGAAAATAAATAAATATTACTTTAGTCATTTTTTATACACAAAAAAAAAATTGTGTATTGAACTCACTCAGAAATCTAACTAAAAATCCTAACGTTATTTCACTGAGAAAACAGATTCAGTCCCCAAAGACTTACAAACAACCTCTGATCTGCTACCTGACAATTTCAGACTTTGAAAACAACCAAAAATCTGAACCAAGAAGCAAATTCAACTCTCAAAACTGATAAACTCAGTAGTTTATGTACCAAAGATCAAGTGACTTTTTTTCAGAAGAGCAAGTACATCAGGTTTTCCTAGTTTATGAATTCTTATTTTAGATACAAATCCAATAAATTTGATTACTATAGTAGACTGGAAGCAGCATTCAAAAAGGGGGGGAGGTGAAACACTGCCAGACTCTGGCATGACAGCAACAAAATTAGCAGCTGCCAAAGAGAGAGAAAACAAGAACTATACAAATAAATATATAAATTCAAACAAAATAACAAAGTAGGACTATTTATCATAGGAGCAAAGTACACTTTATGCTTCTACGGTACCCTAGGGCATCACTATAGTACAAGTGGAGTGCATTCTAGTGCAATTGTACCTGGTATTCTGTTTATAAATAGTTACAAACATTCATACCTACTGTAGAAATATTTTCATTAAAATGGTCAGAATAAGACCCATTTGGTTACTTAGGTTACCCTCATGTATTTATAAAATGATAAATATATTAAATAGATTCCCTATGAATTATGTTGCATAGATACCCATGTACATAATTCCATTAGTCAGAATGCAGTTTTATATATCTGTAAAAAAATTAAACTGGTCATTTATTTCCAGCCACGTTCAGTGACTTAAAAGTGAGGGAATAGTTTTGCTGATTTTTACATACTGCAGTCACAGCACAATTCTACATTCAAGCAAGAAAAACAAATATTAAAGAAAACTGAGAAGTTCTTCAGAGTCTCTAATCATACAGTAGTTAACCAACCCACTCATTAGTTGTTTTTGCTGTTTCTATCCAGTGTTTTTTCAAATAAGCTTTCTAAATGTAAAGTTATTTCATTAATCAACTTTAAAAGTAAAATGAATTGCAGAGACCAACGTCTGAAATCTGAGTATACAGCAAAAAGCATAAAAAGAAAAATGAAGCTGCTTAAAATTTGCTGTTAGAATTTGCTTTGGAACTTGATAAAATGATTTCTAAAAATTCATCTGGAAGAACAAAAATAGGAAAAGAGTCAAGAAATATTTTAAAAAGAAAAGTTATGCAGATGGACTTGAACTAAAATATCAAATATTAAACATATTAAGAAGCTATAATAACTAAAATAATGCAGTACTGGCAAAGGAATAAACAATTCAATGTAATAAAGCAGAAAAGTCAAAAGTAATAATTTATTATCTGATAAAGGTAGCATTTCAATTCTGAAGAGAAAGGAAGACATAAAATTTGTGGTGGTAAGACCACTGACAAATCAATTCGAGAAAAATCGTTTTAACTTAGAACCCTCCCTGACATCACACAACAAAACGGTTTAAATATTAAACTGGAGAAACTAAAAACCTGAAATATAATACATGAAGATATGTATCAAAATTGAGGGTAAGACTTTCTGTCAAAGACAGAAGCAATAAGATATATAAGAATGATTCAACTATATGAAAACTCTCATATTTTTAAAAAATCAATATAAGCAAACCTTAAGGAAACCAAAAGATTGGGGGATGGGGAACAGGGAGACTACTAAATATAATTAACAAAGGGTCAATGCCTTTAACATGTTAAAGGCCCTTAATAAATAATAAAAAAACAAGAACTCAGTAAAATTATACTAAGAACATAAATAGACAACCACAAACAAAAGAAATATAAATGGCAAAAGTATTTTGAAGCTCAGTAGTCAAAGAAAAGCTATAAAACAATGTAATGTTTTACTGCTAAATTGTAAGAGATAAAGATGGAGGAAGGTGCTCTGATAATTTGATAGAAATGTAAATCAGTTCAACTTTCCTGGAAGAAAAATTAGGAAGTTAGTATGAAAAAGCCTTTAAATGCAAAAATTCTTCTTCTAAAACTTTAGGGTAATAAATATCAAGATTTCATTACATCATTTTTGATAATAGTGGAAAAACTGGAAATAATCTAATGGCTCAATAAGCAATTAACAACATGATTGATGGCCGCACAATGAAATAACAAGGTCTAATAACATAGAAAGTTGTTCACAATATATTAAGTGGGGGAAAAAAAGGCCAGTACCAAAAAAGCACAGTAATGACTGAAAATCACTAAGAACTTTCAAAAAGTAAGTCACACACATACCACACACCCCAAAGTATATGATTCTCTCTTGGTAACGGATTATAGACAGCTTTTATGTTCCTCTTATTTGCTTATCTGTGTAAAGATCTAATTACTACTTCTTACTTAGGTAGTAGCTGTCTCAGTTTCCTTGAATAATAAGGGGCTTCCCTGTGTTTAAGGCTTCCTGAATTAGTCAAACAGTAACTCCACACACACACACACACACACACACACAAACACACACCCCTCCTTCTCTACATGTTGCTATGCAGGGATTTCCAGATAAATTATCTTAAAAAAAAAAAAAGTTAAAGCAAGCACAAAAGAATGTCTATCACATGTACTCTGTGTGTAAAAAGAAAAAAAAGAACATATTTATATTTGTTCATATGTGGATAAAGAAACTCTGGAAGAATGCACAAGAATAAAACTTGTTACTCAAAGGAATGAAACCAGGCAATAGGCATAGGAGAATATCTTTTTACTGCATAACTACTCTTAAATGTGTAAATGTGGAGCCTATTAAAAAGTAAACTGAAAATAATTCTTACTAAAAAAATGTATATTACATTACTCAATGTTGGCAAGGCATACATACCCTATCAGTGAGATTATAATTCATGAAAGCCTTATGGAACATCATCAAAAATTTTCAAAATAAGTATGCCCTCTGACCTAGGAATTCCACTTCTGGAAATTAAGTCCTAATGAACTACCCAGTCACATGCTCAAAGACAGATAAACAGAAAGGAAGTTTATTGCAATGCAATCCATAACACTAAAAATTTAAGACAACTTAATGTATTTAATAAGATTGCTTAAAGACATCATAATGGAATAGAAACTAAGTTACACAATAGTAATTAAAATATGGGCTTTTGGTATTTATTTTTTAATATTTTATATGCACCAGAAAGAAACTGGAAAGAAAAATACCAAAGCATTAATAGCACCCTAATTCAGTGAGTTTAAGGTATTCATTATGATCTCTCTGTATTTTCTAATTTTTTTCTTTTCAGAAAAAAAATGAACTGCTTCTATAATAAGGAAATATCTAAAAATTTCATTTAGATTAAAATGCTAATATAACAATTCCCCAATCCATAACATTTCCAGAGTCTTTTTATTGGGGTGGGTGGTAGTTATTTGCTCCTAACATATAAAATCCACCAGTACAGAAAGAACTGAACCAAGATCCTCTGGCTCCAAATTTATAATCTTCTCCACTGTATACCTTAATCACTCGCATGCAGCATTATTTTTCTTTGTATCAATTGCCCATTAAAATATTTATATTTTATTACAAATTCCAGATAAGCAAAGTTTTATTGTCTATTAAAAATAAACACTATCTATGTTCACATACTTCTAAAGGATTAGAGATATTTACAAAGGACATTGATAAGTTCAAATTCTAGTTTGGAAGAAGCAGAATAAAAAAATATTATCAGTGCATGACTTAGAAATGGGTTGTATTCCAAGTTTGACTATTTGGAAACTAATTCCACACAAAAAGAATGTTATTTTTGTTGAATAAATAATTACTAATTGATTGCCAGGCCAATCCAAAAAATTTAATTTAACCCCTTACCCTATTAAATACACATTGCCAATCAGCGTAATACAGGAATACAGAGAAAGCCAAGAAAGGCTAGTAACACTCTACCAGCCATGGCAAAAACTGGTAATAACGTATTTGTTTTACGACAGAAAAACCTATGGAAAGTAAAGAAAGAAAGCAGTCAGTCACATATAACAGATTAAGGTTTAGTTCTCAATACTCTTCTCAAGAAAAGTGGTTTGTAAACTCTATTCTTTCCTAAGAAAAGATGTTATGCCAATTAGAAAACCTTCTAATGACCACAGCAACATTTTTTTAAAAGACACATGGCATTTTACTTAAGATTTTTTTTAAATGTCTACACAGAGATACCTAAAAAAGATACATTTGCAAAAAGTGGCATATTCACACCAACATATATTTTTGTGATATATTTTAATATGTTAAAAACAAACACATATACACACACATGTATGTTAATATATGTTACCACCTTAAAATACATCACAAGATAAGTCAATTCTCATTTCTTTGTCTGTATTATAAAACTGCCTGTCAGTCTCACATTTAGAGAGAATCAAGACTGTGCTTTAGCAAACTTAGAACCTACCATGGGCCTTTAAAATCAGCAAATAGTCAAAATTAAAAAGATTCATTCCTCTACATTAAGAATCTACTATTCTTTTCTAAAATTACACCCTTTTAATTTGGGGAGTTGTTTACATTCTATATCAACAAAATTTACCGTAAGGAGGCAAATCAATCATAGATATCAAATTTTAATTTCCTATACAAAATTACTAACCACTCTGATATATTTTTAGTACTTAAGAATCCCTTTTTATCCAGTACCCTCTCTAAAGAATAATTTTGAACCTGATACATTTAAAACTAACAAGTTTTCAAAAGCTCAGCGTAATAAAAATAATGAATAGACAAAACACTATATAACATGTTGCTAATTTTATAGCTACAGAAATTTTACAAATATAGCTACATAAAAAAGATAGTATGTATATAATTACACACGTTGGCATGATAATCAAGTGTAATACAATAAAGTCAGAGCTACAGTCACAAGATTTTCAGAAAAACTAAGTATATATATGTTACATATATTCACAAAAAAACATTTTTAAGAAGAACACATTATTAGTCGTGCGTTCTAAAATATGGGATGTAAATGTAATATTAAACCTCCCAATCAAATCTGACCTGCCAAAGTAGCCAAAAATTAACATCTTTAAACCTTTAAAGAATTGTGGAATAATGACAACTAAAAAAAAAAAAAGAAGAGGAAGAAGAAAAAAGCCAATGACTGTTAAAGGGAAATATAAAATCAACAGGATATAACATTTTCCCAGTTTCAATAAAGATACATGCAACCCAGAAAAAAAGTTTTCTCTATATAACTTGTATTTTCTATATTTCTTCTGTGCTGTCCAATATGGTAGCCACTTGCTACATATGGCTATTTAAATTTAAATTAATTAAAATAAAATAAAATTTAAAATTCAGTTGCTCAGCTGCCTAGCTTACTTAACTCACTCAACAGGTACATATAGCTAGTAGCTATCATACTAGACATACTATCCCACTATTCTGTTCTGTAGACAGAACAGAAATAGAAATTTCCATCACTGAAGAAAATTTCATTCAACAGCATGCTGTAATGTAGACAAATCCTTTTTCTCTATAATTATGAAATTCTTCTCATAAATTGCAAACATTTCTCCCTGTACCTGAAACACTTTTTATAAACTTCCTAATCAGTATGTGACTGATAATTATTTTTTAAAAAGATGATAACAGGACAGTGTTTACCATGTGCTTTAATTCAATTTCATTTAATCTTTATATTAACCCTGTTAAGTAGATACAAGTCCACAATCCCTTATCTGAAAGATGTATTGCAGAATTCAAAAGTTTTCAGATTTTTGAAAGCTAATGCTGTACATAAATGATATGCTACATAATACCCTCAGCAGGGTGTAGGGAAGTACTCAGGAACACAGTGGAATATATGACTATACACACTAAAAACAAGTGAACACTATAAATAACTGCATATGAATTAGGGCCTGGTTCTGCCATCAGATTAGTTCAGAACAGGGACTTCCATTCTCCAGTGTGGTAATTAGCAACTACATTGCAATTTTAGAATGAGAGATCTATGAATTTTTACCTATTTTTTCCCACATAACTAAGGATTTTCATCACAGAATTATTCAAATGACTCCATCTCCCTGAATTTCAAGAATTTACTTCTAAGAGTGGGCAAGATATTTTTCTCCCTGGTAATTAGACATATTATCCTAAACTGAAAATCCCAGTTATTTTCTTTTCATGAGAGAATTGATAGTAATATTTAAATACAATATCAAAATTGTATCATGCCACATTTATAAAATAACACTTTTTTAACAAAAGCACTTAACTCAATTGGATCTAGGAACTTTAAACATTTTCTATTTCATTTGTAAAAGGAAAAAAAAGTATAAACAACTTTCCATTACACAGTGCTTTTATGTTCTCAATTTGCTTTTATACATATTCTCACTTTCAGGAAACACTGTGACCAAATTTATATTACAATCTGAAAATCTCTGCTCTATACAAGCATTATTATCACTGGTATTATGAAAGCATCTTTAGGATTATAACAGATCTATGTTAGCACTTTTTAAAACTTCAGGAGTTTCTCTTTCTTCCAGTTTCCTGAAAAACTTAAACTAACTAGGGAAACAATATTTGAAGGAAGTCTGTGTCAGTTTAAAAACCCATCTACTAATAATTCAGATACTATACATATTAGTGCTCTTTAAAGTCAGATTAAGCTAAAGATAAACCAGGGAACATATTCTTTCACAGCTCATACCTTCATAACACTAAAAAATCCCCAAACGATACCATTTCACACATACAACAATGCCCTAGTCTAATGCAGCAATGGATAAATAGTTGTTGCTATTTAACCCAAAAATGCCCAAGAGTAGAAACAAATCTTACTGAGAAAATTATTAGTTTAGTTTTGGACATATTATTTTTGAGGTGATCACAGAATATTTAATGGACATTGCAAGAACCAATCAAAAGTACAAAGTTAGGAAGCTTACCCTCAGAAGAGTTCATCATTCCTTCCTCTGAACTACCATTAAATTTTTCACATTCTATTTCATTATAATTATTTATCTCCACTCCCTTCTCTACTGCTAGACTATATGTTTCTTGAAGGCATTCAGGTCCTGCCTTATAGTAAGGGCTCAGTAAGTGCCGATTTTTAAAAATGCAAAAACTGGTCAGGCATGGTGGCTCACACCTATAATCCCAACACTTTGGGAAGCCAAGGCAAGGGAATCAATCACTAGAGGCCAGGAGTTCAAGACTAGTCCAGGCAACATATTGAGACCCTGTCTCTACAAAAAACCAAAAAAAATTACCAGGATATGGTGGTGCATGCCTGTAGTCCTAGGCTGAGACAGGAGGATTGCTTGAGCCCAGGAGTTCAAGGCTGCAGTGAGCTACGATTGCACCACTGCACTCCAGCCTGGGCAACAGAGCGAGACCCTGTCTCCAAAAAAAAAAAAAAAAAAAAAAAGTTGCAGAATTGTAAAATTAAAAGTATGAATTTTAAGGTATTCAAAAATGTTTTCAATCTCTGGATTTTAAATAAGGATGAAATTTTCATTTAGGAGAATTCTTACCTATGTAAGTAACATGTAAACTAGAAATTTTGTTTTAATTTGGTCACGTTAGAATTTACCAAATGCTACTGAGCTGTGAAACCTGACATCATCACCAGGCCTATAAACCTGAAAAACTACAATATGACATGGCAAGAAATACATAAATGGGTAAAATAAGGAAGAAAGTACTCAATGAAAACTCTTAAAATTAATTAAAATTCTTAAGAAGTTTGTTAAAATACCTACAGTATGGATTGAAAAGATTTCACTTTCAAATTTATAGGCTGACTGAGTTCAACAACCTAAAAATAAAAAAACTCTGGACTCTTCCAGCACAGGTTATTCAAAGAGCTGTGATAAAGAGCATATAGCAAATGTGCTCAGTTAAATGAACTAGGTAAGGCACAGCTGCTGTCAACCCAACCCACTAGCAATTAGCTGACTACTAATCCTTTAGTTTAAAATCTGTAGAAACACTTCTTAAAGAATACTTCACTGGTGGTATTTACTACCCAAATTTAAAATATGGTAAGTTCTTCAAGGCTCTGATAGAACAGACTGGCTGCCAGTTCTATATTAAATAGCAGATCATAACAACTTCATTTGTGCTTGACAACAAGACACATTTCAGTGAAACTATTCCTGCAAATGACACTACAATATTGTTATTTATTTAAAGGGCAGGGAGCCAAGAGAAAAACAGCTCAATAATAGTGAATGGATGGGAAGGACAGCAGAGAAATTGAAAAGCAGCAATACAAACAGGCTTAGAACTGCAAAACAACAATAGTGAAGTAGGGATTCACAGAATGAGATTACTACAACACAAAATAAACAAAGCAGCTTAAGTCTGCACTTTCTCATTTGAAATGAGCACATAAGCAAGGATCAATTTTATATCAATTCTAATTTTATATAATCAAAAGCCTAAATTTCTTATATCAATAGAAATATTGGTAAATTTTTTTAAATCCCCCCAATTTTGGCCTTATATTCCTGTTCTGTGAAGAAATTCATAAGGGGGAAAAAAATAACTTCAGACTATAAATGATGAATGTAACTATTAGGGGTGGCCTCTCTAGGAGGTATGAAATAGAAGGAAAATGTACATTTATTCCAGAGCTGTGGCCAATAATAACTTTTGCATTCTGAATCTAGCTTAGGTACACTGGTTGGGAAGATGTTTGCAGAAGTATTTAATAAGAAAGTGCTGAATTTAGCTTATAATTTTTCTCAGTTGTCTTAAATGGCCTGAGGTCCATCAAATGCATTAAGTAGACCCTCTCCTACATACAAATAACAAAAGGAAATACTAATCTACAGCTTTCTTCTTAAAGAGAGCCGTTTTTATAGATCAGAGATTATACAACTTTTTCTGTAAAGGGCCATACAGTAAATATTTTCAGTTTTATAGGCCATATGGTCTCTGTCACAAATACTCAACTCTGCCATATAGCATGAAAGCAGCAACAGACAACAGAAAAATGAATGAGGATGGCTGTGGTCCAATAAAATTTTATTTACAAAAACAGGCAGCAAGCCCACGGCCATAGTTTGCTGACCTCGGCAACAGATCATCTGTTTTTAACTAACTAACAAATATATTGTTTCAATAAATATGACGAATTTTGAAATAATATACCTGGTATTTGTTTTAAAATACTTTATTTAAGAAAAAAGTAGAGAGTAAGGAGAAAAGTTAAATAAGACCGGCAGAACACAATTATTGCTAAAGCCAGATGATTGATATACGGGGTTCATTATACTATTCTCTATAATTTCAGGAGCTTGAAAATTTCCAAGTTAAAATTTTTTTTAAAATACAAAGGAAATCAATGAACCAGCTCTACAGAAAAATGAATTTCCTCACCTTCCTATAAACCATTTAAAACATGCTTAATATTTTAAAACATAATTGACATAACACAACATATAAGATTCTTAACATACAGTTACTAAAACTATAATGAAAATATTTAAACTAATCCACAAAAGTGTATACAAGTATAAATCGTTAAAATTTTCCGTAATTTAAAATAGAGGCTCACTTCATAGAGCTCCTAATTAGGTTTAATTTATTCCTCTTCCCTAACAACAGGTGCCATCAATTTTCAGCTTTAGAATATAATTTTCTATAAGAAATAAAGTAACATATAATAGGTCTATTACTTTTCAAATTAATGCATAATTTTTCTATTTCTCAGTTTTAAATTCTAAGCAGTAAGTATTAATAGATATAACTCACATAAACAAATCTTCTTTAGGGTCTTCAATAATTAAAAGCATAAAGGGATCCTATGACCAAAAAGTTTGAGAATCTATGACCTAAATGTTTTCAATGCTGTTTAAAATATGTTTACCAAGCAACTATTAGACATATGCTAAAGTCATTTTACCTTTGAACAATAATCATTATAAAGTGGTGTTAATCCACCATGAAGGCTATCAATATAAACCCACAGGAGGAGGACACTTAAACCTTTAACAGAAATATTTTTTTAAACTGCCTGATAAGTCATGAATAATGTATCCAGAGGAAAAAAAGAGCTATAATGTATTGACCCCTTTGTAGACAATTGTCTCAATAATAAAGAAAAACTACAGTATCAACAGACATCTCTAATGAATATGCTACCTCCTATGAAATCAAGACATGTAGTCTCACTCAAAGAGAGCCAGAAATCAAGGTGAATAGAACCTTAGGAAAGAAATCTTAATGACTGCAATTTCTCAAATATTCAATAATGTGTTTTTTAAATCCTCTAAGTTTTTTCCCAATGTTTTAAAATATAGTAATTTCAAATATTATCAAAACTGAAATCTTATTTAAATTAAGCTCATAGAATTATTAAGACATTTGAGAAAAACTAAGAACTTCTCTGTGAAAACATTTCAGCTATCCAAGAATATAACCAGTTTCAAAATCTTCTAAATCTAAAACTAAAATAGTAATAATCTACAACACAGATTTGAGCAAATAATAATTAGAGCAAATGTATTTACATGATTATTCATTCTATCTTTTATAAAGATGAACCAATACTCATTTGTCAAATACAGTACCATTGAAGCATTTTTAACCAATTTGCTTCTTTTGCATATGGCTACTTAAAATGTTATCGGAGACTATTTCATTTTTACTTGATTAAATACAAATTATTTTGAATTTAAGTTTTACAAATTTTGTTATTTCTATTGTCTTTCTTCAACATGAATAAATTTAAAATAGTAATAGTATGCAGAGACATACTTACATCATACTCTGCAATTCTGCTGCAAAGCTTACAGACTTCCCTGTACTTCTTCCACTACTTGAAGTGGCAGTAGACATTGGGCTAGCTGCAGTACTATTCATCTAAATAAAAAGGAGAAAAAAAGCTTACAAGATGTATTTAACTATAAATAAATGTATCAAGAAACGAAAGCAATTATAAATTACTTCAAACAGTACAGAAAATTTAAATTTCTGATTATTTCTGTTCTGCATAAAACTGTGCAAAACAGACCGTGCTTCAGTCTCCTCTATAAATGGGAATGATAATCCCATCCTCTTAGGGTTGTTGTGAGAATTAAACAAATGCATGCAAAGATTCAGGGCAGTATTTAGCACACAGTAAGTACACAATAAATGTTAGCTATTATAAGAAGCAGAAAGACCTTAAGAACTCACCTTTCTTGATATGCTAAAAGCTTTTATATAAATTTAGATTTGTTACTCTATTTCACTATCACACAAGTTTAAAAAACTTGAATATCTTAACTAAAAGACCTCAATGCAATTCAACAAATATTAAGCAGTTTCCTTATAAAATAAATTCCGTTTTCACTGTTGACATCACTACAATTACTAGTCACTCCAGCTCAAAATCTTAGTTATTATCTTTGACTCCTTCTGCACCCTATAATTTGTAAGAAGCCAAGTAAATTCTACTTTATTTATGTTCTCACATCCTTCCGCTCTTGTTCTACTGCCATGGCCCTCTACGAACTCGTATCTACATCTTCTCTCTCTCTATCTCGGTTCATTCCACACATTGCTGCCAAATTTATCTCCTTAATATATTCCTCTAATCTGACCACTCCCGTGGGTAATGATAAAATTAATAAAGGGAACCCAAACCCGGGTCACTCATCAAGGTTTGAAATGGAAGGGCTAAGCCTCATGAAAGAAGGCTGAGAAAAAAGCTACCAGAGATCACTGCCTGAGATAAGCCTTATATCAAGCTTTTCAGAAGGCAAAAGGACAAAGATCTAAGACAAGAGCAAGAAAGAAAAGGAAAAGAAAAAAGCTCCACTCAAATTGAACCTGAAAACCAAAATTCTGCCACATATAAAGAACCTAATGCTAAAACAGGCCATCACCTTTTTTAAGCCTAAATTTGTCCTATTTTTTCACAAAGACTTTTGGAATAAGTACTTCCTACAAATGACATAGGAAAAGAAACATTACCATTTGAAATATAGGTTAAAAAAAAAAATCACATCAACAGTCCTAGACTGGAGGAAAATAGACAAGAAACCAAGGACTTCCACAAACAGTCCAGGAAAATCAGGACAAAGTGCTTAAAAAAAAAAAGGAGCCTCCATCTCTCAAGGAGGCTCAGAAAATGTTCCCAACAGAAGGCCAACAGAAATATCTTGGAGAAAATGTTAAACTCAGAGATTATGTATTAACCCCAACCTCCAAAAACAATTATGATATTTGTTGATTTGTCAGATTTGACAGACATGTCATTCTGTGGGATTATCCTATGGTAAACTTCCTAAGACACTGCTGAAGCAATCTGACCCTTTTTTATTTTCAAATCCAGTCATCCTGTTTTAACTCTCTCTGAAGTGGAGATGTTTCACAAAGTAAATGCATATTAACACCACAGCTTTCTTCAGTTGTCTTCCTACTGCAAATGTTTCACATCAGGGTATTTACTGGTAAGAGGTAAAGGGTCCCAATTCTAGTTTATTATAACCATGATCGTCCTTTCACAGTCAAGTTATTTAATTTTTAAATCAAACAGGTGAATAACATTTTTCTTCACATGATGAGCTGATAGCTCATTACTCTTTTAAATATTTCCCATACCCACATTTTTTGATGGTTTAGCTAATTAACTTCTTTAGACACTAACTTCTTACACATCAAAGTCCTATCATTCCAATGCTTTACTTCCTTTCTTCCAGACGTTAAAAAAAAAAACCCTGTTAAAAGCAGAAGCACTCAAGTCAATTTTCTCTAATAAATACAGTTAACATGGAACTGAAAAGCTACTGTAATCGTCTCAATGGGTTAATGTCCTGCAGTTGTTTCAGCTTTCAATTGAAAAGCAGCTGTTTGCCATATTTTACAAAATGAATTCAGATGTGCAGATTGGGACCTAGATTATTTCAACATGCCACAGTTTAATATGTGAACCCAAGGAAAAGTTCATTTATGATTAAAACTATTTAAACATGATCATTAAGCCAATAGCCAGTGCTGTTACACCTATAAAAACGTGTCCCAGAGAAGAAAAATTGGCTTTTTTTTTTCCTTCTTTTTGAGACAGGATCTTACTGTCATCCAGGCAGGAGTGCAGTGGCCCAATTATAGCTCACTGCAGCCCTGAACTCCTGGGCTCAAGGGATCCTCCCACTTCAGCCTCCCAAGTAGCCGGGACCACAGGTGTGCACCACCATGCCCCACTTTTTTAAAAAAAATTTTTGTAGAGATGAGGGTCTCACTATGTTGCCCAGGCTGGTCTTAAGCTCCTAGCCTCAAGTAATCCTCCTGCCTCAGCCTCCCAAAGTGCTGGGATTACAGGCGTTAGCTACCACACCTGGCCAGCATTTATCTTTTAATTTAAAACAATGGAATTTAAGATAGACCCCTTTCCTCAGAAAATACTGCTACCAAAAAGTTTTAATTGTAGTGAAGTTACACATCACAAAGTGTACTAGGCCAGTGGGAAGTGGTCAGATTTCTGGAATATATTTGGAAGGCAGAGCTGATCTGCTGATGGATTAGACATAGGGTCTGAGAGAAGAACAGTCAAGGACGACTCTGAAGTCTGGGGCCCAAGTAACTGCTTGAGTGGTGGTGCCATTTATGAGATCAGGAAGACTGGGAAGGAAAAAACCAGTTCAGTTGGGGCCATGTTAATAGTTTGAGACAACTATTAAACATTCAAGTGGAGATGAAATCCTGCAGAAGCTTTGTGGGAGATGTTGTAAGGTAGGAAACTGAAATAAAAGTCATGGTCATAGACAGGGTTATGGTTAAGAAGGGTAATTAATTGATATAATAGAACCTCATATAAGGATCAACTAATCTTGCAAACTCAGTTTTCTCCATCTGTCAAGAATAATCTCTGTCTCACAGGGGTATTAAGACTACAGAGCCTACCACATAATGGGCACTCAAAAAATATATGTAAATTGAAGATAATATCAGAACACCTTGTAAACTAAGAAAACTCTCCCCCTTCTTTCTCTCTAGATGATAGATATAGATAGATATATAAACTGTGCACTTACATATCCTAGTTAACTACATGAGCAATTTTTTTTTTAACTTACAGACCTAGGAGCCCAGTGACAGACTGCTCAGACACATGAGGTTCTAGTATCGTATTTTTCTTCTTTAATCTCATATTGATGTAAGTTTCCACTCCACGTGCTTTCATATCCAGTACTCTTCCAGAGAAACTGAGTTTCAAAAAAAAATTCACTCTTTGTAAAAATGATCCCTAAAGGGCACTGCAAATGTGCCTACCAGATTATACTAAAATACCCAACTTCCAAACCCTGGCAAACACCACACAGCAAAGCTTACTTTCCCAATATTAAAACACTTGTTTTTACATACAATTAATTGAGTAACTTAATGGTTAAGATTTTCAGATGTGTGGAAAATTCTGGAATCAATTATACTCCTAACAGTAAAAGGTAACTGTATTTGACAAAGATATCCCAAAAAAGGAGCAAGTCCCTCAAACAAAGACTCTCTTCCAGTCTAGATTCACATTTTAAAAGATTAAACCTATGAAAATTCTATATTAAACATAAACAATTCAACAATATATGTGATGTGATTAAAAACAGTTTACGTGACTAAAAATAAAAAGGAATGGGAGATCTACTGTAGGCATGCGAAAAATAGATGAATTTAGGGTCTTTTACCTGTATTAGCTCATATTTTTCCCACAATCACCCTACAAGGCAAGTATTTTCCCTCTACCAATGAGGAAACCAAGAGTAAAAATTTTGGCTGAAGATCACAAATCTAATAAAAAACAATAGGCTTTGATCCCAGGTAACTGATCACCTGAAATATTCAGTTCATCTAGATATACTGTATTTTAACAAAAACACTCTCTCATTTTGGTGCCTTCCTTTTTTCATTCGTAAAAGATGCCTATCTCCTTCTAATACACTAAAATAATGTGAAATTACTGAAGAGTTGTACACATAGCAGTCAGGAGACTTAGGTTGTCATTAAGTTATCTTGAGACTGATGACTTTAAACACAGTTAAGGAATTCTTTTTTTAAAAGAAAATCTTAGGCAGATGGGATAAACAACAGATAAAAGTATAACTATGCAAATTGGTGGGAGGGGAACCAAAGACAACTGAGCAGGTTTCAGAACTAGTTTGAAAATCACTAATTTCACCCAAATCCCTCATTTTTTCAGGTGAGGAAACTGGAGTCCAGAAGGGTTTCTTGAACTGCCCAAGGACACACCACTATTTAGTGATACAAGCTGGGACTAAACTGAGGTCCCCTGGCTCCTGGTCCAGAGTTCTTTCTACTATACAACGAGGAACATACAAATAAAAGTTTATCCTAACTAACTCACAAGACCTCCACAATTTGTTTGTTACAGTGAACTGTGTTGTGAAATATCTGCCTATGCCGAACCACAGTGTAGCACTAAAGAGCTGGGCTCTGGAGTTCAAATATAGGCTCTACCATGTGACCTTGGGCAAGTCATGCCACCTCCCTGCCTCAGTTCCCTCATCTCTAAAATGGAGATTAAAAATACTCTCATAGGTTACATGAAACAATGCATGGAAAGCACTTAGAACAGTGCCTGGTACATATAAGGCACTAAGTTCATGTTAACAATAATAATGATGATGAATCTAAGCAAAAGTATACCCTCTTAAAAACATATCACAAGGATTATCATTAAACATGCTGTATATTCTCAAGGAGAGAATGTTATGATTAAGAGTAGTCTTTTAAAGGCTAAGATAATATGAATATAGTGAACTATACAGGATTCAGTCATAAAACTGCTACATCATTTAAAATAAAAGTACACATCAAGATTTTTTAAGTAATTTATAATCTGCATGGTATTTTACAGTT
This sequence comes from Daubentonia madagascariensis, assembly GCA_023783475.1. Lineage (NCBI taxonomy): Eukaryota > Metazoa > Chordata > Mammalia > Primates > Daubentoniidae > Daubentonia > Daubentonia madagascariensis. Next base: position 690,822 of record JAKFHU010002080.1, read on the forward strand.
TGCAAAGTACATTTACATAAATATTTCAATTTTCTGCCTGTGAATTCAACGAATACAGCATTTTTTCAATAACTCCCACATACCACATGTCAAACAGCATGCTACTTTCATGTTCATTATCTTATTTAACCTTCAATATCCATTAACTATCAACCGGATATTTTCAGAGGCAATAATACAGTACAAAAAACCCTGACAGACCCATTCCCAAAACTAAGAGCTTCATCGTATCACCTAATAAGCAGGAATCACATGTTTGGATAAATAAATGAAATACAGTATTTAGTACAATGGATGGAACACATTAAGTGCGCAAGAAAATATTGGTTTTCCCCTATCAGCAGTATGGAGTTGTTTTGTGTAGAGAATATATTGTAACCAGATCAATAAAGCACCATTACTGTGACTTACAGTATTATTTTAAAAAGAGCACCGTCTTCAGTAATGTACCTATTATACACTATTTATGCTGTTACACATAATAAACAACAATTTTTGCAGATTTAGGGTCTGTCTTTACTGGAGGTTATAGATGAGACAAAACCAATTAAACGTAAAAATGTTTGTAAATAAGAAAAGAACCTATAAATGCACTTCTCATTTAATGCCCACCAACAATCCTGTGAGGAAGTGGGATGAGGTTATGCACTAATTCCATATTACTGATGAGGAAATTGAGGCTCAGAAAATTGAAATACCTTAACTGAAATCACAAAGAGAATATGGCAGAAAAGGGCAAAAGCTAGGTGTTCAGAATTGGTTTTAAGTGCTCTTTCCACCAATTCACAGTACATCTCAGAACATTGAAATCTCTTCTAGATCTATTCAACAAATTTAAAGCTATAGCAGCTAATATTTATTCAGCTGTGCCCAACACATCACATGGGTAACCTCATTTAATCCTTATGAACCTAGTAGTAAGTGCTATTACTATCTTCATTTTAACAATGAGAAAACAACCTTCTTAGAAAGATTAAACAACTTGCCCCAAAGAACATGGTAAGCAGCAGAGTGAGGATTCAAATCAAGTGTTTTAGACCCTCAATAAAATATTTTATCCACTACAGTATATATTTAATACAATAACGCATTTGGCTGAATTATTTATCTTATTTAAGTAAACTATAAGCAAAATCCTCTTTAACATTCTAATACATAGTAAGCAGATTTCTAAAAGATTTCACTATTCAACCTCATCGTAAAGTGTTATTTCAACACAAATACTCAATCTTCTGATTGGACTGACATGGCCTAACATGCTTTGCAACCCCCTACACCAAAAGATGATTTTTTTCAGAGAGAACCAAAAATCAAGCTGCCCAGTATTTCTATCCAAAGCAAAATTTTCAAATTACCAGTGGCATTATTCCAGATATCTATCTTGTCTATTTAAGCACAAAAGCAATAATTTTGCTACTATCTTAAAGCAAGTATATTTCTGAGATTTCAATACGGTTAACCCTTCTAAAATTGAACATTACAAATTTCAACAAGTCTAAAAGTGGGGTGCCCATATTATTATGTGGTCCCAACTTGAACATTTTTGATAGTGAAAGGGGCTCTATTAATAATTGTGGTGGGACGACTAGGCTTTAAACCATGACTGCCCCAGAAAAATTAAGGTATACAGTCACCTTACATAAGAGCAACCCCTTATGATTTGTATATTATGGGCTATTCTCTGCATATGACTTAATTCATGAGCTTTAATTTACTGTTGCAGATCTAATGATTATCTTCAGCCTTGAGACCAAGGGCACCGTTTTATAGACATCAGGCCAGAGTTAGGAGTGCTATCTATAAAGTTTTTTAAAGTTTTATTTTCAACCTTGACTTTATAAACACTTGCCTTAAAAAGAAAAACAGATGTATGTATTTCCAAGAAAGTAACCTTGTAAAACATCTATCACCAAATTTCACTTATTTCGTCAAAAGTTTTGAATACAGATAACCACAAAACTACTCCTAAAATGTCCCAATGCTCAAGGGTTACTGCTATAATTTATTAAATTGCTTTATTATACAAAAGGTTAAAAAAAAGACCACCATCTTTAAAATGGAAAAAACTTCAGGAATATAAGAGTTGAAAAGCTTTCACTGAAAATTAACCAAAGTGGAAAAAGACAGGAGAAACCTATGATCACAATACAGTACAATAATGTTTAAAGAAAAGATTAATAGTGTTGTCATGGCTCGCCCATTAAATCTAGCGTTAGCTGTACAACCTAAGAGTCAAAGAATGCTTTGCTTTAATTTGTCAAGATGTAAATAAGTACTAACAGACCCATGCTTTGAAATAATAATTGAATGAAAGGCATCATTTGAATATAATTATGATTCCCTAAGGCAATAAATGTTCCAAGAGTTGGCTTCTGTTATTTAAAACTCAACCAAATCAAGAATTGGAAGGGCTCTTTCTATATTCTAGAAATATATTCCATGCTGTCCAATGCAGTAGCCACTAGCCACACTTAGCCATTTAAATTTTAATTAATTTATTAATAAGTAGAATTTAAAAGTAAGTTCCTCAGTGGCATTTGCCACATTTCAAGTGCTCAAGAGCCACTCTGCTTAGTGGCTACCATATTTGGGCGGCACACATTATAGAACATCTCCAACATGGCAGAAAGTTCTACTGAAAAGTGCAGCTCTAAATCTAGGCACACTTTGCTAGAATATCCTGAGACAAGAAACTTGCAACGACACAATGAAGTGTATTCTATTTTTGCAAAGTACCACCACGAAACTGTTCCTCATATTTGGTCAAATTCAGCCTCTTTGGACAATTCAACAAATTCCACCAGTTCCATCCTCAAATTGGTTTTCAAGTAAATCTTTGCAGAATGAATTTTATTCCTTTCCCAAGGTCTGCCCCTCACGTATACTAAGACCCCAGGTCCTCTCCTCCCAGATAAATAAATTTTTCTTTCGAATAAAATAGTTCAACATTTCTACTAACCTCATGGAGAGATGCTAATTTACCCACGTGTAATCGTCTGAGTATCAGATATTATATCCCCCTGTCCCCATAACTTCACTCTCACCAAGTGTCCTGATTTTAATTGAGAAAATAAGGTCACAGTCATTCTGACCTCTTAAAACATGGAGAGCAAAAGTAATTACAACATGTATTGAGCAGCACCTGGCGATGTTCTAAGTGTTTAACGTGTACTCTCTCACGTAATCCTCACAATTCTGAACTAGGCTATAACGATCCGTAATTTACAGACCAAAACACCTAGGCAAAGACTAAATAATTTCCCCAGGGGTCAAAGACACAGAGAACAGGGTCGACCTTTTCCTTTACCTGAATGCTACATTCCCACTAACCCTGCCTAACTCTACTCCCACCGTACCATAAAGGAACAATTTCCTTCTTTTAAGGATTCCACGCTCCCTCCACACACTACCTAGATGACAGGCGAAAGACGCTCAGCACAGCCGGGCATCCCCGCGACTGCCGGCCTGCCCCGCTCCCCTCGCCCCACCCCCACCCCCCACGGGGAGGAGTCAAGAGTCAACGCCACACTCCGCAGGGGAAGCAGGCGCTGGGCCGGGCCGGCGCCTCCCACGGCCGCCCTCCCTGCAGCCCTCCACCGCAGACGCCAATTACTCCCCGGCTGCCGTCCTCCAGCCTGGCGCAGGGAGTGGCCAGTGCAGGGGCCCGGAGACGCCGGGTTCGCCGCGCGGCCCCCCTCCGGCTTCCCTGGCCGCTCCCCCGCCCGCAGCCCCCGCACCGCCCCCCACGCCCCCTACAACCTCTGCTTTAACAACACTTGTAGGCACGGCTGCGCGTCCCGCGTGGAGAATGTGGGGGTAGAGATGGTGCGGTTTCTGCTGCTGCGGCCCGGGACACGCTTGGAAAGGGGGAATGGGGGCAGAAAGTGTAGAAAAAGAAAAGGTGACTGGGCTGCGTGGAGGGGGGGTGCAAAATGGCGTGAGGCCGACTCTCTCGGTGGGGCGGGGGTTGTGGAGACAGACGAGGTAGCGATACCGACGCCCCCACAACTAGCTGTGCGGGCGCATGCGCGCTCAGCCAGGTGGCGCGCGGTCCGCTTTCTAGCGCAAGCTACTTCCGCCACGCTCGGCGGGGGCGGGGCGTCGGGTGCCGCCCTCAGGGCCCGGCGTGGGCACAGCTGAGGCGCGCGGCGGGCGTTGGGCGGGGGTTGCTGGGGGAGGTGTGGGGATGAGCTGAGACGAGCGGGTTGTACACGGTCCGAGGCTTAAGTTCTTTAGGAATAGGGCTGACAGGGCTAGGGTTTTTGAAGGATTCGGTGACCAACACGGAAGTTGGTTTTCAACTCCAGGGTAGAGATAGGCCGATGTAAGCTTCTCTTCAGGAATTGGGGTGAACGGGGATCTGAGTCGGATTGTGCTTTTAGAATGGCGAAAGGAAACGGAGATGTCTGCAAGACTGTCTCCCCAAAGGACTGTGATGCTGGGGTGTCGACGGGGAACCCTTTCTTGGGACGGTGAAACACCATCTCTTCCGCGGGCCCCGGCACTTCACTCCCTGCCCTGCCCTGCCCTTGCACGGAATCATTGGAGAGGCAGTGGGTGATGGTCTGCAATTAATATTTTTCCCAACTCATTTTACTAAGCTCAGGCGTTTATGTTTTTGTTATTGAAAGTTTTTTCTACTTGAAGGCTTTTTTTGGACGAGCCTGTGTTTATTTTTCTTGATTTTGGCCTGTTCCTCATTTTTAAATCTTGCACCGCTAATATTATATGTCCTGTCATCTCATATTTGATCGATCCAGATGTAGTTCATTAAATAACAGTCGTTTAAGACAATGATTTGAGTTTCACTGTTTATATTATTTGTAGTCTTAGTTATATTTTTAACATTCTTTTTGGCTGCTTGTGGAAGGGGACTGATTATCCATGCCTCACGTCCATTCCTACTACGTCAAATATTATAATATGCTGGATTTTAATATGCCGGGTCTTTTTAAGCATTACTGCTTGAGTTATTTCTTGCCTATGAATACTGTGTATACGTTCTGAAATAATCCCTTCCTTCCTTCTATTTGCTTCTGTCATTTAAAACAGCAACTTATTTGGTTATTTCCTCTGTGGATTGTAGTTGAGCCTTCTGTTAATTTTGTGTTTGGTTCTCTTTAATCTCCCCAACACTTAAACATTTTCCAAATACTTTTACTGCCAAAAGGATAAATACCATTTTTAGGATGTGAGAGCTCAGCATAATGTGTAAATCAGGGCTCAATTCAATGCTTGGCAAAGTGGGCAGTATAAGGGAAAGTAACAATGAGAATTGCAATAGCTTCTTACAAAGGAACACTGGTTTATGCAATAGTTGAAAAACTCTTTTGAGTACATTACCAAGAAAATAGTTAACAGAAAATTAAGAGAAAAACGAATTATCACATCTAAAGAAATACAATTCCAAGCAGATCACTTCAATTAAAATTAGGTTCAATTAATGTTGAAACATTAATAGGCCAGATTTGACCTAGTTTGTTAGGCTAGGACCCATATCATCTTACTCTCAGACTACTGATGTTTAGCCTATATATAACCACGCACAACAGGAGTTAGTGAAAGTGAGACATGGAGAAAGGAAACTGAATTAAACAAGGCACTGGTACAGGGAGCTTAAAAATTACTCTTAGGATACTGTGAATTGTGCTGTTGGCAGAGAGATCTTAGTTTTGAAGTTACCTGAGTTATCCTAGTGTTCCTACCTCCTGGAGTCTTAAAATCCATTTTTTAAAAATTTGATTTAGATATAATTTTGCTTCTAGTTTGAAAGCATTGCTGTACACAGAGGGTCAAAAATATTTTTCCATTAGATTAATATCAAATATCCTAAACTATCAATGCTACTAGAATATCTTAATTATAACAAAGCTAAAACAGTGAAGTTATTGCTGAAGGTAAGGCTTTGATGACTATCACCTCTCAGAAAAATAAGAACTTTCCAAAGCATGTGGGGAAAACACATCACATCACTCCACAAAAATGTCTCCATCACCTGAACAAAGCTGTTAAAGGAAAATGAAGCATCATTAGTGTAGACTTTTACTGTCCTGTGGCATGATAACCTTCATATAGACTCACTAGTGCAAAAAGAAAAGTGTACATATCAAAGTAAAAATGCCCATTGGCTTCTTTAAAATGATTAGGTTAGGTAATAAAGAAGCCCTCATTCTCAAAAGAACACCAGAAACCACAGCTAATATAGAGTTATCTCTGTGATTCTGTAGAAGTGGTTTCTTCTCATGTGGATGCCACAGTGATAGTTCACTTCAGATGACCTGCAAATTCTTACTCTTGTGATCCATGACTCTTATTAGGATGCTCGTGGAGACTTTTTCCTTTCCTATCTGTCAATTATTTTATCCTTTGCTGTATTTGCCTTAGATTTTTAATGCTTAAACTGTCACGATGGAAATAAACTGGAAAGAATTGCATGTTGTTTAGAACTCCATATTGCAATTGTTGAATTGTTGCTATATTCAATTAATTTTCTGGCATTCAGAACTATTTTTCAATTGCAATCTCAGAGGTGTCTTGTTTTATGTTTAGAGCAAGTTGTTCTGATCAAAAAGATTGTTCAGCTCTGTGGTACCTGGGCAAATCACTTAACATCATTGGGCCTCAGTTTTTCAGTTTTTTTTTTTTTTTTTTTTTGAAACAGAGTCTCACTCTGTCACCCTGGGTAGAGTGCAGTGGTGTCGTCATCGTAGCTCACTGCAACCTCCAACTCCTGGGCTCAATCAGTCCTCCTGCCTCAGCCTCCCAAGTAGCTGGGAATACAGGCATGCACCACAACACCCAGCTAATTTTTTCTATTTTTATTTTTAGTAGAGATGGGGTGTCACTCTTGCTCAGGCTGGTCTCAAACTCCTGAGCTCAAGGGATCCTCCCACCTCAGCCTCCCAGAGTACTAGGATTACAGGTGTGAGCCACCCCACCTGGCTGGGCCTCAGTTTTTGTATCTGTAGAATAAAGTGATTAAACCAAATGAACCAAAACCATGTGGCCCTAAAATTCTATGCTCCTTTAAAATGCGAATGGCCAAAGGATGGATCTTAAAGATGTACAAAATAATTTCGGCATTTTTGCTGCCCAAAATTACATGAATATGCAAGGATCTTGTTTTAGGCCGACTTGGATGTTCAACTGATATTATGCATTTCAAAAGAATAACCAACATGAAACGATATATCAAATCTACTGATACACTGAAGGGGGGTGTCACAAAACTGTTCATGTGTAATCAAATTGGCTTCCCCTACCTTCCTATGCATTCATATATTTCAAAGTAGGAAAAGCAACACTATGAGAAAAGAAATGTTAAGAATTGCAGTACTAGGTAGCTTGTAGAACTGTAATCATGACCTCTCATTGTAGGTTTAACACTCCAGGATCTTTTAAAATTAGTGCTTTACTGCTGAGAAAACAATTGTGTTTTTGAGAGTCAGAATGGGAAGGAAATCATAGAATATCAGGGTTTCAAAGAGCCCTTGAACTCTCCAGGCACATAGAAACTTAGTTGTTCCCATTCCCATGGAATCCAGTACATAAAACTCTTATATTGGAAACAAACTTTTACATTTCACAAATATGTATTGTGGGCCGACCATATATGCCTGACACTGTTCTAGAAGGAGCAGATATATCAGTAAACAAAATAGACAGAAATTCATGCTATCGTCACACTCATTCTATTAACAGTAGGAGGAGTTAGATAATAAACAAAATAAATACTTAAATTATATAGTATGTTAGAAGGCCCTGAGCATTTTGGGGAAAAATATCATAAAACAGGGAAGGGATATGGAATAAGACAAAGCCCAGGAGGAATGGGAAAGTTGTCATTTTTAAGTCGGGTAGTTGGAGTGGGCCTCACTGAGAAAGTGGCATTTGAATAATGACTTGAAGAAGGTGAAGGCAGTATCTTCAGATATCTTTCCAGAAAGAAGAAAGAGCTTTCCAGACATAACAGCCTGTTCAAGCCCTGTGATAGGGACAGGACTGGTAAATTGAAGGAACTGCCAGCAGGCCATTGTAGCTAAAGAAGAGTGACCCAAAAAGAAAACAGTGCTATGCAAGCAAGATTAGAGGAGCACAAGGAGGCCAGATGGTAAAAGGCCTGTGTGCCTAAGGCTGGGGGGCTATTGGCAGAGGATTGACATCATATGATTAGGCTTTCAAATGGTTACCTGGGCTGCCAGGTTGAAAATGGTATGTAGAGTGGCAGACATTATTGCAGTAACCCAGGCAAAAGATGACAGTAGCTTGTACTAGGGTTGTTACAGAGGCCTTAAGACATGGTTGGATTCTAGATATATTTTGAAAACCCAGAAGATTTGTTGACGAATTGGATTTAGGAGAAAGAGAGCAATCAAGGATGATCAAGTGTTTGTTCTAAGAAACTGGAAGAATGGATTTGCCTACATTAGCTAAGATGGGGAAGATTGGGGTTAGAGTATGTTGGATGGGTGTAAGAGACCAAGAATTCAGTTTGGGGAATAAATAATTAAGCACAGTGTTTGTATTATCTTTAATGTTTTTGCCATCATAAATAAGTTCTTATGGAAATGAAAAATTTTGGATTTGTAGCATTTTATGATAATTAAATTAATTTCCAATCTTGTTCATATAATAGAGTCTTATATACCTAATGTATGCCAAGAAATATTTTACTTTCGTTTTAAGAAACTGTGAGAAAAGCTAAACATCCCCTTGTTTAAAAACAAAAATGAAAAAAATTTTAAAGTGTTTTTACTCTCTCATGCTTGAAAGTAGGGAATAAAGTTGAAACAAGTGTACAGATGATTTCTCCAAGGTATTTTCATTGTCATATACATGTAAAACTGGATCTATTTGAGTGAATTATTTGATAACTACCTTCCTTTTCTATTACACATGGAAACAGGGCCAAAAATTAATTACAGCCATGTGAAATAAACCATGCTGTGGCTAATGCAACCTGCTATTCCTACTTCACATTCTGAAGCTGGATGCAATAAACCTATTTTGACTAAGTAATGCTCAGATCAGTTGTGAAATAGGGATCAGGGAACTGTACCAACAGGTTTAACCAAGTTACTTTATTTTTATTTTTAGCTTTTTACAGATGTCACATAAACTGTATATTTCTCTTTCCAGAATATATTTAGAACAACCTCATTAATTCAGTCAGGTGTAGTGCAAAAAATTTGGGCTTTGGTGCCAGTTATTAGCCACAAAACTCTGGACAAGTTAGTCAACTTCTCTGAAAATAAATGTCCTTCATGGATAAGTATAGCAATATGGTAGGGTTGTTATCTGGATTTAAATGGAAAGTTCCTGACCCATTGCAAGTGTTCAGCAATTTGTAATTATTGTTGTTTTACAGTTTTTAGTTATTAAGCAATTTTATAATGTTTATATTTTTAGTGCATTAGACATGGAAATATTAAACACAAAAATCTTATCTCAAGTATTAGGGTTTATATTTTAATTCAATACATTTATGCCAATGTGACAATTGTTCTTTTAACAAACATTTATTGAGGACCTACTAAGTACACCAGTCATTGTTAGGCATTGGGGATATAGAGATGAATAACAGAGCCTATGCCCTCAAAAAGACATCTTACCGATGAATTTAGGAGAGATAAAGGTATATAAACAAGTAAGAGCAAAGGTGCTATGATAATATGTAACCCAGATGTCAGCTAAGATCTCCCTGACTTTTAAGCTCTAGGTTAGGACTGTCTGGAACCTCCATTCCACCTCATTTGCAAGCCCGATGCCCAACCTGAGATTTCTTCATATTTCCGGAGAGCTAATATTCTCACTGTCCCCTCTGGCTCTGAACTTCCACTTATAGTAAATTAATGAGGTTCATGGATGAGCTACCATTTACCCTTATTCCACAAACATCCACTCAGATGTAGAGCTTAGCCCTGTTCCTAGATTTCTCCTAAAAGCATTTTTACAAAGCCCTATGTGGCCACAGCAGATTTCCTAAAGATTCGAGATAATGAAAGGGGTTTACATCATAGAAACACAACTTAAAAGTACCATAAATTTCTATTTTTAAAAGCTCTCCTGCCACATTGCTATGTTTCTCCACAATGCTCCCCTTTCTTTCTACTCAATCCTTCTCTTCTCTTTCCACCCACAAATTTCTATTTATTTCTAATGTTGGTTTGGTTATCTCTCTCTCTCTCTCTCTCCCCCTCTTTTTTTTTTTTCTCTTAGATTCCAGCAGCTCCAGTCTTGGAGGGCTTACTGGCCACCTAGAAGCTTATTAGTACATTTTCTTAAAAAACTGGGAGATCACTTCCTTCAAAACTATCAGCTCTCATATAAATTATTTTACCTCTCTATGTATAGATTGTAGCAGAGTCACAGTTAGGAAGTAACCATTTGAGGGCACTAAGTGTTGACAGGAGTAGGAAAAGATGTCAAGGAAGGCAAATTCTCTGAGTCTCAGTTGCCTCATTCATAAATTGAGGATAATGATACGAATTCCAAAGTTTTGTTATGAGGATTACATGGGAATGCATGTAAAGTGCCCTGCACATAATAATCACTTAGTAAATGTTGTTTTTCATTATTATAGTTATTACTATGGAGAAGATGACTCAAAACTCAGTCTTGAAAAGTTAATAATGGTTGAACAAAATGGGGAAGGATAATTTAAGCAGAGGGAGCAGCATTGGCAAAGTCACAGTGTGTTAGAGGGAACTGCAAGTTGTCCAGCATGATGGGATCATAGGGCATAGAAGAGAAGCTAGAAATTTGGCAGGGGCCAGATCAAAGAAAGTCTTGTGTATTATGTTTGGGCTTAATCTAATACAAAATGGGGAGTCTTGGAAGAATTTTTTAAATGCAATGACATGGTTAAATTGCCTGTTGGAAAGTTGCCAGTAATATGCAAGAAAGGTTAGAAGGGTGAAAGATTAAAAGGAGCTAACAGTTCAGGAAAGAGATGATATGGGCTAGAGTTAAGTCAGTGGAGTGGGAAGCAATAGAAGATGACCAGTAGAAGAAATACTAAGGAAGTAGAATTTTATGACTTGGTTACTGGTAAGATAGGATAGACGTAAGGCAAAGAGGGAACTCAAGGATGATTCCAAAGTTGCTTGACTTACTGAATAGATGATAGTACCATTTATCAAGACAAAGAATACTAGAAGTGGTAGTTTTAGACAGCCTTGTTTAAGGAAACTGTACAAAATTCCAGTGGCTGTAACCAGTAGCCAACTGGAATATTCAGATAGAATGGTAGGGATAGAAGCTAGAATAAAGTCTGGAATTTAGGAGAATAAGTGGACATTTTGATTTAGGAACAAGAAGCATACAGCAATCATCATTCCACACATATCACTCAGATGTGAAACTTAGCCCTGTTCCTAAATTTGGCTTTAAAACATTCTCACAGGATCTGTGTGCTCACAACTGAAGCCAGGGGAGACAGTAAAATGCCTGACAGAGTACATAGAACAAAGAGAAGTGAGCCAAAGATTGAATCCTAAACACCCACATTCAATGGGAGCGGGAGAGGAGGAGTCAACAAAAAACATTGAGAAGGTAGTTAGTGGTGTCACAGAAACCAGGAGAGCAGAGTCTCAAAAAGAGATATTTATGATACTAAAATAAGAGTTAGGGTTAATTGGATTTAGTCAGTTGAACTGACCTTTGGCAAAACAGCTTCAATAGAATGATAGGAATACAAGCTTGCTTGTAGCGACTGGAGAAAGGAAGAGTAGATAAGGAAGTTGAGAAATTAAGTTCCTTATTCCTTCCAAGAAGTTGGCCTGTAAAGGAGGAGGGGAGAAGCTGGAGAAATATTCAGGGCCATGGGATAGATTTTCAAGATCAAGAAACTAGAGCTTGTTTACAGGCTTTGAGAAAAAACTGGTAGAGAGGGAAGGCTTGGGCCAGGCGTGGTGGCTCACCCTTGTAATCCCAGTACTTTGGGAGGCCAAGACGGAAGGATCGCTTGAGGACAGGAGTTTGAAACCAGCCCAGGCGACTAATGAAACCCTCTCTAGGGAAGGTTTGAACACTTGGGATAGAAGAGGGCCAGTGACAAAATCTCTAGGATGCAAGTGTGGAATTAGATCCCAGAAGAGACAGGAAAGTTTTTGATCAAGAGACCAGGAAGTGGGAGGAACCTTAAAATGGAAAAGGGGTAGACCTGAAGAAAGAAATAAGAACTTGAAGAAGCTGTTCATACCTGATGATCCCAATTTTTCCTGTAATGTAGGAAAGAAACTGTTTTGCCCAAAAAGTGGAGATGACAGGGTGAACCCTGTATGAGGGCGATAGTTTTGTTGAACCACTGTAGAGAATGGGAGAGACATAACCAGAGGTTTGTGAAATTGAAGCTCGTCCAGGGTGTAGAGCAGTAGCTCTCAAAGTGTAGTTGTAGCGTCTGCTTCTTGTTAGAAGTGAACATGGGGGTCCCACCCCACACCTATGGAATCAAACTCTGGGGGCGGAGCCCAGCAATCTGCCTCCACAAGCCCTACAATTGATTTTGAAGTAGCTAATATTCAAGACCACTTGCGTTAGAACTTCTACAGAATTTGTGACTTCCCCAACTAGCAAGCAAATGGTAAAGCACAAACTATGCTACTCGATCACATTCTAGTCATTTTTTTAGTAACATTTTTATATTACAATAATATATATTTATTTGGAACAATATACTTAAGGATTTAAAAAACTGCTGGTTTCTCTCTGGAAATGGGTGTCACACAAGATTTAAACATCTGAGCAAAGAGATGCCTTTCTTCCAAGCAAATATTGTAAAAAAACAAAACAAAACAAAACAAAACCCCTTGCCACTCTACTCAATTTCCACATTTATAGTAGAGAAATAATAAAAGTGTTTATTACATCAAAAGTATTCAGTGACGCACCCTATAGCAGCAGTTGTCAAATTATGCTGCAACACCGGTGTCATCCCATTCTAACTAAATAATGGCAATCATTTCCCAATTCATGGGGAAAAAGTTCATGAACAAAGTTTTCTCCATTTTAAGTTATTCCCCCATAAATTTTTCTTAAAAGTTTGGCTTTTGCTACTACTTACCTTGCAGCAAGTGCTAATTGATGACAAAATAACTGAACAAATGGTAAATGAACATTAATGAAACTTGAAGTTAGCAATTCTTAGTTCAATAGTTTCTCTTAAATTGAACACATGTTCATGACTGTGATTTTTATGTTACATACCAATAATAAAGTCATTTTCTATTGCCATCGTTCCAATAATGTTGCCGTTGCTCAAATATTTAGAACCTAACTTGGATCTACTTTCACGATTGGGGGGATATTCTTTTGAATATCCTAAACAATGGAAAAGCTAACAGACTTATGGTCTAGAAGGATCTTAAAGATTTATTTGAAGCAAATTGATGTGGTGATCAGCTGATTTTCCAGTGGCTTTGCTTAAAGAAATATGACATAATATGTAGAAAATCATATTTACAAACCATAGGTGCACATGCATGACAGCGAGACATTCCCCAATTACTTACAGATAAGACTAACCTCAGAAAGTTAATTTGTATAATAAGTAAATAATGGATCACAGTAGGGATATAGATCCAAGACAGCAAAGCTTAATCATAACCTGATTAAAATATTACATAAATAAGAAGGGAGGTTAGTCACAAAGCATAGAAAAAGCAGAATTAGAACATATATGCATAGCACATTCCAATACTGTGAAGGTAAATGAGTAAGGCTACCGGAGTTCTAATATAATTCAAAAATTCGGATTATGTAGATAACTCCCCTTATCTTGATCCTGTTATAACCAAGCAATCTTTAGAAATTTTGGCTTCCATGAATAATATAATGGCTCCCAAATAATATGATGGTTTCCATGTATAATATTTGGTTTCCAAATAATATGATGATCAGGCTAATAGGAAGATTCATTCTACCTAACAGTTATATTTCCTTATTGCCAATCAATAACTCAGCATTTTGGTTTTTATGCTCAGCCTCTTCTAAGTTTAGGAGAGTCAGCTCTGGAACAGTGATATGTTGTCTGGGGAGGGTCAAGGGGGCCAAACCCCAAACCTGAATGCCACTCTGAAAGGTTCAGGCAGTCCTCCTGGCAGCACCCCAATCTGGAAACGTGACTTTCTTCTGAACAACTACAGGAAACAGATAAATTATCATGTGCTTCATCAAAGGATCATTTGCTCTATGAAAATATTTTAAAATACAAGGAACTTGAAGATGAGAAACTAAGTGACTTTTGAGTTCACTCAGAAATTCTTTAATGTTGACATAACTAGTCTTTGTGTGATGGGGGTATAAATGTGAATGTACTGAACAAATCACTTATTTGAGAAGTTTAGCAGTTAAAGGAAGGAAGGAAAAAAATATTAATAGAAGGTGAAAGGGTAGTTGGGTAAATGGAAAGAGGCTTGGCTGTTTTTTCCCCGTGAAAAAGAAACTAGATCAGAAAAAAAGAGAGACAGAGACAGAGAAAGAACCAATGGAAATAGAGATATGACAGTCATAGGGGAGAAGGGGGATAACTGGGAATTCAGGCTCCCTAAGAAAATTGGGTTTGTGGGCAAGGGAGTACATCTCTTTTGGGGAAAACTCCTTCAAAATTACTCTGAAATACAACATTTAGGTACTCCTTTTAAATGCGTAACTTTATTACTATAGGATGCCTTTAGACTCCCTTCCCTCTGATCAAATATCTCTCAGGTTTTATTCATTTACCAAATATAAATTAGTGCCTCTCACAATTAAAAGAGGAAGAAAGATGTGACCCCTGTCCTAGAGGAGCGTACAGTCTAACAGCAGAAACGTACTTCTAAACAAATCATTGCTGGTTTTTCATATGTACAACATACTATGGAAGTATAGAGGAGATGAGTTTTGCTTTTTAAGTATTTACATAATACTTCAAAACTATTTAATTCATTTGACTGGTGGTTTACATCTTCACCAGGTTCCAGTCCTCACCTGTAGGCTCTGGTATAGTTAGGCTTTTATACTTGCTTCTCATCAGTTAAACAAACATGCATTTCTTTTGCTCATACAGTATAAACAGTATTAGAGGCTCTAGGGAATTCAGAATTATGTAATACATAATCCCTGCTTTTAAGAAATTTGTAGTCCATTTGAGGAGATAAAGCTAATAGAACATTTTATGTTTTATTGTCTATATTTAAATGTATTTTTCCTTCTTAAAGGGAAAAATAATTAGGCTGTACAGCCCCCATAACAATTCTGCCACATTTCCCAGACAGGAGAGATTTTTGGTGGGGAGGAGTCAGAAGAAAAAGAAGAATTTGTAATGTTAATTTCTAGGTGTAGAAATGACCTAGAAATTCTAGGTGTAGAAATGACCTAGAAAATGCCTAAGTGTAGTTTTTTGGTATTTACTCTGCTTGGTGTTCTCTGAGCTTCCTGCTCCCCAGTTTGGTGTCTCTCATTAATTTTGGAAAATCCTGAGGCATTATTACTTCAAATACTCCTTCTGTTCATTTCTCTCTCTCTTCTCCTGATATTTCCATGACAAGTGTGTTACCCTTTTGTAATTGTCTCATAGTTCTCTGATATTCTGTTCTGATTTTTCCATTCTTTTTTCTTTTTACTCTTTAGTTTTGGAAGTTTCTATTGACATATCTTCACAGATTCTTTCTTTGTCCATGTCATATCTACTGATGTGCCCATCCAAGGCATTCTTAATTTCTGTTACAGTGCTTTTATTTCTAGCATTTCCTTTTGATTCTTTCTTAGGGTTTCTATCTTTCTGTTTATATTACCCATCTCTTCTCACATGTTGACCGTTTTTTTTCGATTAGAATATTTAGCATATTAATAATAGTTATTTTAAATTTCCAGTCTGATAATATCAAAATCTCTACTCTATCTGAGTCTGATTTTGATGCTTATTTTGTCTCTTCAGACTGTGCTTTTTGCCTTTTAGCATGCCTTGCGATTTTTTGTTGAAAGTCAGACATGATGCATTGGGTAAAAGAAACTGAAGTAGATAGGCCTTCAGTGTGAGGTTTTGCGTTTTTCTGGCTAGGAGTTAGGCTCTGTTTACTGTTTGCTGCAGCTGTAGTGTCAGAGGCTAAAATTTCCTATCCTCATTTTTGCCCTCCCCCCACTCTTGTCTTTGGGTTTCCATAGAGACTCCTTCTTAAGTAGGGTCTGAAGCTTGCGGATGTTTTAGCTGTGATCCTATGTTAGTATAAAGGAACCTATTGATGTGGTGGTAAAGTATGGGGACAGGGGAAATGTTCTGTAATCCTATTGTTATGTTTCAGTCTTTTAGTGAGCCTGTGTCCCTGGGCTGTGACATCATCTTCTTTTCCTCCCCACATCCCCATTAAGTTAGATAGGAAGACTAGAGGGGGTTGGGTTTAGGTATTTCTCCTTCTCCATGTGGAATGTTGGAAGAGGCTGGAGTTGGGCATTTCCTTCGCCTGGGTCAATTAGGCTCTGGTGAAATAGTTTCCCTTGAAGGCAGTAGTACTGTGTTAATCAGAACAGAGTGCTCTGAGCATATTTCAAATGGTTGCTTTCCCCCTCTTTTCACAGGATGCTCAAGGGTATTTTTCCATGATCTTTACCCTGAGAACATAGTGGGGCTCCTTGGCAGTAAAACTCAGGAATGTGTGGGGTCTCTCTAGGGCTAGGCCCCCAGAAGTTTTGTTGTTGTTGTTGCTGTTGTTAATCTCTCAAGCTAACCCATAAGCTTAGTCTCCAGGGATTAATGAATTACTCTTTAAGGAGTCCTAGTAGGTTCCAGCTACACTTCTGTTCCTGGTAAACTGTGATTGTTTACATTCAGTCTGTCTCTCCAGTGTTCAGGCAGTGGTTTGCCCTGTGACCTCAATTCTCTGGTAGATCTAAGAAGAATGGTTGGTTTTCAGTTTTTTCAGCTTTTTTTTTCTTGTTCTGAGAATGGGAGTGACAACTTCCAAGCTTTTTATGTCAGACTGAAAACTGGAAGTCCACTCCAATCTCATACATAGAAATATTTAGTAATTGATGACTATTAGAATCCTAACATCTATCAGTTGAAGTCATGCTCAATGGTAGAATAACACACTATTCTACGCTCAGTCTAGTTGTTAAACCCCCAGGTGTTAGGTTATTATAGTTGAATCATTCAATCTATCTGAGATCATATTTCCTCATCTGTAAAATGAGAGTAATACCCATTCTTCCTAAAATACAGGAAGGGAGGGTAAAATAAGAATACATGAGAAAACATTTAAGAAAAGTGTCACAAAAATTCAGTGAAAAAGGAGACAATTTCTATGGTTCTTTATATTATAGCCTATAAAAGCAAGCATTTAAAATGAGTCATGCACTATTTAACCCAAAACATTTTTCAACCACTATATTAATTACAAATAGATTCTTTGCTTAATGAAAAGATTTCTTAATTGAGTAATTGCTTTAAAATTCAGACAATGTAAACCTGAATGGGTATGATCCAGTGACAGGCAATTATAAAGCTTTAGTATAGAAAACTCCCCTAATAAAGTTTATAAAATACATCTGTTGAAATAAATATTTTGTGAAACAGAAATAGATTCCATATTAATTCCCAGATAGTCCATAAAAATCTAAGAATTTCATCATATAATAATTTATTAGAATTTTTAAAAACTTTATTAAGGGATAATTTACATATCATAAAATTCACTTATTTTAGTTGTATATTTCAATGGTTTTAGTAAGTATCTTGAGTTATGCAACCATCACCATAATCCAGTTTTAGAACATTTTCATCACCCCAATAAGATCCTTTACACCCATTTACAGTTAATCTTTGCTCCCATCCCAGCCCTATACAACCACTGATCTACTTTCTGTCTCTGTATACTTGTCAATTCTGGACATCTCATATAAATAGAATCATATAACATGTGGCCATTTGTGTCTGGCTTCTTTCACTTAGCATAATATTTTCAAGGTTCATCCATTTTGTTACATATATCAGTATTTCATTCCTTTTTATTGCTGAATAGCAATATCCATTGAATGGATATAGCACATTTTATTCATCCATTCACCAGTTGATGGACATTTGGGTCATTTCTACTTTTTGGCTATTATGAATAATGCTGCTATGAAAAATGTTTGTACGTATTTTGTACAAGATTTTGTGTAGATATATGTGTTCATTTCTCTTGGGTATAAACCTAGGAGTAGAATTTCTGGGTCATATGGTAAATTTATGTTTAACTTTTAAAGAAATGATCCAACTGTTTTCCAAAGTGGCTGTACTATTTAACATTCCCACCAGTAATGTTTGAGGTTTCCTATGTGACCACATCCTTGCCAACATTTGTTATTGTCTGTCTGATTATAGCCATCCTTGAGGGCATGAAATGGTATCTCATAATGGTTTAATTTGTATTTCCCTAATGACTAATGGTGTCAGACTTGTGATACTTATCAATATTTCAAAAATGGCACATTAGCCATTTTTATACCTTCTTTGGTGGAATGCCTATTACAATCTTTTGCTAGTCACATATTTTAAGGAATCAAAAATAAAGAATCACTAATAAATTATTTAGATTCAACTGGTTTTTTATGCAAGAATTGCAAATATACATTTAATATATAATAGTTACAGTGCAATTAATTGTCTTTAAACTTATAACATTAAATAAAACAACACAATAGAATATCATCGATCTGCTGAGGTCTTCAAAGGTAGTGATCTTCTCTCATCTTAGTACAGGCAACCCCCGAGTTACAGATGAGATATGTTCCGGAGAACATCTTTAGGTCGGATTTGTGTGTAAATTGGATCCCTGATGAACAGCGCATATACGGTAATAATAATAATAACAATACTGTAATGGCTCATATATGGTTATAATAATACAGTGTGATACTGTGATAATAATAATAATAATAATACCCTGTACTGTAATAATAAGTTACAGAAACTATTGTGCTCTTTCTTTTAATTCAAACAAACAGAACATAAAAATGAACTCATACAAAAAGTTTAGATAGGAGATAGGAGAAATTTCAAAAAGGAATATTAAAGGTTAACACTCACCAAATGTTGCGTCAATGTCTTGCTTACTGGAAGGGGCATTGTTGAGGCAAGAAGGTAGGCTAGCTTCAATTGGAAGATGATGATGGAGATGGTGCTGGAGAGGATGGAGTGGGTGCTGGAGAATCAGGATTTGATTCTGTTGCTGGAGGAGGGGAGCTTACCACTGAAGTCAGTTTCTTGAAAAATGTATCTAGGATTGCACAGCCTTTTTCTTTTTTTCATCATAAATGGCCTTGTAGCAGCTGGTGTTCTCACTAACTTCACAGTAAATCTTTGTAAACCACTCAGTGTTAGGATCTTGCTAACATGAAGCTCCATTCTGCTTCAATGAGACAAAAGGATTCAGCTAATTATTTTGTTGTAAACTTTCTTGGCTCTGGATCTCTGATTCTTTGTGTTCTTGTGTTTCTATCAGCTGCTTCTTTATTTATAAGACTAGCCGCTAGTGTAAAGATGCTGTGCCAACAAACCGCTTATGCCATGCTGGTTTGTTTACATGTGCAGAAGAGACTAGTTCCCAAACTATTCATTTAAGTATTTAATTAAAATTATCCTCATGGGGTGCCTTGGAAGCCTGTTCATAAGTATGGAGTGCCACAAGTTGGGACATTGGTAACCTGGGGACTGCCTATATTCCCTGCATCTAATACTGAATCTACTATTGCACCTAAAATATTTTGAGTGTTCAGTAGATGTTTATTAAATGGTTTAGAGTCAGGTTCGGAAATCCATACTGTGTGAAGTTATTTTTCTCCTTAGAACTTTGCCAGAGTTTTGTTAAGCTGCCTCTTTGACTGTGGAACACATGGGAATATAACATAGTAGGTAAGGGTGTAGATACTGTAGAGTCAGATTGTCCGGCTTCATTGCTTTTGGTGTACATTTGTGAAAGTTACTTAGCTTCTTTGTTAGGCCCCAGGTTCCTTACCTATTAACTATACTTGCTGCATACAGTTGTAGGGAAGAGTAGATGAGGCTACCTGTGTAAAGCTCTTAACACAGTGCCTGATCAGAATAAGTGCTCAGTAAACATGAGCTGTTATCATTGCGGTTATGAAGAGTCTGAACAGTCAGACTTCAGGTATAAGTTTGATTAACAGAGAAGTAGTTTAGCTGCTCTTTTTCCCCTCGATTTTTCCATCAAATATATATATATGTATATTTTTCTCTTGAAACCAATATATATAACAACATGCAAATGTTCAAAAGATATGTGAAGAGCAAGATTTTAAAGAATTTGGCAAGTAGGTACAACATGATATCTTTATTACTAATCCTTAAATTTTAACAAGTATTACTGGACCACATTCTAGCATAAACCATTCCCAGGCTTATATAGAACATTTTTTTCTAACTCACCTTAAATCTTTATCTTGAGGTCAGTCCATCCCACAGAAGAACTCCTCTAACCTTCACACCTGCTTGTGGTCTAGAGTTCCAACTTAGGGCTTTCCTCCTTGTTACATTAATAACTATCTTCTATTGAGTGCTTGCTATGTGGCACATGCTGTAATGCACCTCATCTCTAATCCTCACAACAACCCAGGAAAGTAGGTATTATTGGCCCCATTTTAGACACAAGGAAATTGAGATGCAATGTGGAAATGTAATTTTCTCAAGTCACACAACTGGTGAATGAAGAGCCTGTACTTAATCCAGTGTCTATGTAACTCTCAAGGGCTGTCTCCACTTGCAGAAGAGGTGTTTGAAGCTTTTGTTTACAAAAGCAAACTGTAAAGGAATTCTTAATTAGGGATAAAAAGTCATTGAGCTACCTGGGGCTGTGAGATTGAGTTGCTGGGACTGAATTTGGGATTATGTGGACAGTAATGATGTTTAGAAAAATTAGCGATGTTCTTCACGTGAGTTTTTCTCCTCTTCTCTCCCATTATCTACTCCCCCTGACCCCAGTTTGTTTCCTCCTCTCTTCATCTTTATCTGCGCTAATGAATAGTCTCAAGGTAGGAGCAGAAATCGAATAAGATCAGCATTGGAGAACTTTCTTTTCTCTTCCCCTTTCCCTGTCCTCTTCTTCCTTTCTTTCTTGTTTACATCTCTTCCTGTTTCTTCCTTTCTTTCACCCTCCAAAGAAAGGAAGGAAGAAAAGAGGTGGGAGGGAAGCAGGGAGAGAAAAGAAGGAAGGAAGGAAGAAAGTGAGGAAAAAAGGAAGAGAGAAAGGAAGGAAAAAAGAAGAAAGGAAGGAAGGAAAGAAAGAAGGGAGGGTGGGAAATTATGGAGGTGAAGGGGAGGTGGAGAAAAAAAGGGGAGAACCATTGGCAGTGGCTGAGTTCGTACACTACTAGTCAAGGTTTCCTTTCCTCTCTACCTTGTCCCTTCCTTCCCCTTCCTAGTTCCCACCGCAGGTGTTGCCTCTAGTGATAGAACATTTCTAGTTCCAGTAAATGGTAACTGACAAAAGAGGTGGTGATTCACTTGTCAACTGGCATTTGGCTGTCCCTTAAAGGATCTAGATAAGACAGGCTGAGATTCCTATTCTCGCCTTGTGCAAAATCTGATGTCATCCACAAGACTTCTCCAAGTTCCTGGGAGAGTATAATTTTGTGGTCACCTCTAGTTCTGACTTCCTGATTCCCATTAAATTTGGGTTCTCCCCATTGTTTTGAATATTCTTTTATTTCAATCTTTGTATCTCTTTACACTTGGAATGCAGCCACTTCCCTTGATTTCTATTATTTAAAAACACCAAAACACCATTCTCACAAAGACTCCTTGTGGTGAGCTTTACTGAAGGTAAGGAGAAATGAAGAAGAATTACAGCGTAGCAAACAAACAAAACTGAATGTAGTACATCCCTGTTTTTAAAATGCCTTCAGCTGCACTAATGTTTGCATTTTACTTTGCAATTCATTTTTTTAGGAAGATGAATTGCTGGATGGATAGAGGGGTAGATAGATGTATAGAAGTGTGATAAAGTAAGCATAATAAAATATCAATGTAGAATCTAGTTGGGGAATATGTGGGTGTGTACTGTAAAAAAAAGCATTCAGGTTTGCTGTTTGTTTGAAATTTTTCATAATAAAATATTGGGGGCAAAAAACCCAAAAAATCCCTTCAATCTCTGCCAAGTCATTCAGCCATCCATCCTACCCTCTTCCTTCAATGCTGGATTATATTCTGGAGGGTGAACCCTGACAAGATTTCTATTCATTTCTAATGGAAAGCAGTTTATTATTCTTTGTTATCTTCTACCAAGCACACCCTTATTGTCTTTTCATCCAAGCTACTTATGATCTCCTCCTAAGCAAAGACTTCCTTAAGAATTCTTTAATAGCAATAACCATCTTATACATATTTATATACTCTTTAATGCGTTTAATAGCCCCTTCTCCATAAGAGATATACTGAATACATATATATAGCTATGTTGCACAGTGGAATAAGCAGAGGATATGAAGCTCAAAGAAGTTGCTTTGAGTCCTGGCTCTCTCACTAATTGTGTGACCTTGGGCTAGCTGTATAACTTCTGTGAGTCCATTTTCAAGTTTTCTAAACTGAAAAAGAAGTATGATTTTTAAAGAATGCCTACCTCACAGGATTGCCATGAGAATTAAATTGGATAATGTGGGCTTTTAAAACTATAACCAGTAATTGAATAATTGGATAATGAGAAGAAAGCAAAACCTGTTTATGTGACTGGACTGTGTGACTGACTGTTGGGGGTCCCTGCCTTTCTGCCTAATGAGCAACAGGCATACAAATGCCAGTACATTTTCCTAATGTGGAAGCTCAACCTCTTCCAACAGGCTTTCTTCTCCTACCTCCCTGTTGCAACCCTAGTGGCAGCACTCTTAAATGATCTACCGTCCATGTAGTTCTAGTACTGCTACTTTCAGCAATGCCCATTTGGCACATACAAAACTCATGTATCGTCGTCAATCACACAGTGGTAAAAAGGATACCCAATCTCTCTTTGTCTTCAGCTTTGGGTCCTAGTGCCTTGGTTCCTAGCAGTTACTTCTGGGGTATCAGGAAATGTACCATTCAATATCCTGTTATACTATGAGAAATAAGTGAGATAATTCAAGGAGAGTGTTGGTTAATTTTGCTTTTAGAGTATATAATAGTATTTCACTGTCAATATTCATCTACCTCTCCACAAATTTTCTTTACCCCTATAAGGGTTTCTTTACCACTACATTTTCTTGAAAATAACTTAAACATCTCTTATTCTGTTTTAACTTGTTTACTTCGTTAGCTGAAGCTAATCTAGATGGCAATTTAAAAACAATTGTTCCCTTAGCAACTGGGAAATTTTGCAAATTGCCTCATACCAACCTTGGATTTATAAAAATCATATACCATAAACTGAATTATGAAAGATCAATCAATATCAGGATGTCTTCCAGAGCAGACTATTTGAAACAAACATTTAAACAGAAGAATACAAAAGATTTTAAAGAGCCCTGAAATGTTTTCATCCAAATTGGTTAAATACTTATTAATATTTTGTGTATTTCTCAATGAATATTTAAGGAATTTTTATAGAGCTTCCTATAAAATTCCAAAAGATAATAACTGGTTATGTAAAGCATTTTAAAAAAAATCTTGGAACTTCTTTTCTGTTAGGTGTAAATCTAGGAGTGGAATTGATGTGTTGGTAATTTTATGTTTCACTTTTTAAGAAACTGCCAAACTGTTTTCTACAGTGGCTGCACCATTTTATAGTTCCACCAGCAATGTATGGGGGTTCCAATTTCTCCACATGTTCTCCAACACTTCCTGTTGTCCATCTTTTTTTATTATAGCCATCCTAGTGAGTATGAAGTAGTATCTCATTGTGGTTTTGATTTGCATTTCTCTAGTGACTAAGCTATTTGTATTTCTTCTTTGAAGAAATATCTATTCATGTGTTTTGCTCATTTTAAAATTGGGTGGTTTGTCTTTTTGTTGTTGAGTTAGGACAGTTCTTTGTATACTCTGGATACTAGACCCTTATCAGGTATATGATTTGCAAATATTTCCTCCCATTTCATGAGTTGTCTTTTCATTTTCTTGATAGTACCTTTGAAACACAGAAGATATAAATTTTGATGATGTTCAATTTATTTATTTACTTTTTCTTTGGTTGCTTATCTCTTATGTGTTATATCTAGGAAACCATTGCCTAATCCAAAGTCATGAAGATTTCTACCTGTGTTCTCCTCTAAGAGATTTACAGTTTTAACTTTTATACTTAGGCCTTCGATTCATTTTGAGTTACTTTTTGTATATGGTGTGAGGTAGGGAGTCTAACGTCATTCTTTTGCATGCCATTCAGCCACTTTTTTTTTTTTTTTTTGATCGACATCTATACTGGTCATATGTCTGTCTTCCCTTCCCCTGTTCTGCTGTGTGTTTGGGGGAATTATTTTTCCAGGCTCCCTTCCTACTGACTTCTAGGTCAGCTTTTCTTTATACACGACTTTAAATAGAAATTTAAATGCAGAGCAGTGTGGTGAACACTGAAATTACAATTTCTGAAGCACATGTGCAACTAGCATCCTTAGAAACATTTTTTTATACTTGTCCCTTTAGTGTCAGCCAATGAAGGCACAAGTAGAAGATTAGAGAATAGGTGCAGGGGAGAAACAAGAGAATTTCTCTCCTTTTCACCCAGCTTCAGGTGGCGTCTCCAGCAGTTACTCTGTTGCCTTTGTGGCTCCACACTATACTAATGAACTCTTCCCTCTGTGGCTCCCAGATCCTCATGGTGGTGCCACCATGCTTCCATCTCCTAGATGGCCATACTTTTTGAGTTCTGGTTACAACACCTAGTCCTGTTGTTCCAATAGTCCTGGGCCTGGAGCAACTCCAGCTGTTGCTAACCTTCGAACTGCTTCACATCTCCTGTTGACTTCTCAGCTCTTCATAGTTTGTAAATACCTTTATTGAATTCCCTCTATTGAAAAAAAAATATCTGGAAATATTTCTGTTTTCTTCACTGGACTTGACTGATAAAACATCTAACATTTTTAAAAAGTATGTGTTTAAATAGTTACAAAGAATGCTATCCCCAGTGTATTTTAATTATTCCACTTCAAAATAAACCTATATAGCCCTCTTTCAGGTATATTCAGTGCAAACTAAATACTACAATGATTTGAATTTTTACATTTAAGCCTTTGATTCATTTTGAGTTACATTTTGTATATGGTGTGAGGTAGAGTGTAACTTCATTCTTTTACATGCCATTCAGCCATTTTTAGGTTGATATCTATGCCTGGTTATTTGTCTGTCTTCCTTTCCCCTGTTCTGCTGTGTATTTCAGGGCATTACTTTTCCCAGGCTCCCTTGCCAACTGACTTCCAGGCCATCTCTCTTTTATACCTGTGTTTTTAAACAGAGGTTTAAATGCAGAGCATTTATGTTCATCCATTAAAAAAATACATGAACAATATCCTCCTCAGTCAGAAATTTAACATTGTTTCCTTTTATCCCACTTCTATTCCACTTCTCCCATAAAATAGTTTTTAATGTCGTATATTTTTATGCTTTAAAGTCTTCAATTAGTCAGGCTTGACTATTTTTCACAAGAAAAATAGGTATATAAATTGAAATTGCAAATATGTAGTTAAGCTTCCTAGATCCATAAGTTCCTAACTATTAAAATACTTTTTCTGGTTTGAATTACTGTAATATTATTGTTGCCATAGTATGTAATTGATGAAAGAACATAACTATATTATAACTTTTTATAAATAATTATTAAACATGAAAGTTAACCTTTTTTTTTTTTTGCAAATGCATCCCTTAAGGAATTGAATGAAGTGGTGCTTTTGGTGCCTTTGATTAGTGGAAGTTCTCTGTGGCAGCCAGGAGATTTTTTTATGCCTGGGCAATGCATAATAGTAAGGGAAGGTGGCCAGGAGGTATCCTTTATTTTGTGAAGTAGGACAAGAGAAATATGAAGGGAGAAAACGGCAGCCACAGGCAAGTTCCTAGGCAGATCACTTTTAGGAAAAAATGTATATAACTTTGAGGATATGGGGATCAATTCTCTTAAAATTGTCTGTGTTCATGGAAAGTTTTCATGTCCTGCAGGGGCACATGTTACCTAGCATCATGTGGGAAACTACCTTAATGCAATGGTAGCCTCTGAGAACACTAAAGCAAGCTATCCTAAAAGTCACTGAACAAAAAGGCTTTCAGACCAAAATAAGATGCTTGAATCATGCAATTTATTGAATTAATTGAAAACAGAGAAGAAGCAGGGGGATAGGAATAGCATAGGTTAATACACTTAAGATAGCGTAAAAGCAGGATTGAAGATTATGCTACCTGAATTCTGAATTATGCAAAGTTCATATATCCTTCTTTTTTTTTTTAGAGACAGGATCTTGCTCTGTCACCCAGGCTAGAGTGCAGTGGTGCGTTCACAGCTCACTGCAGCCTCATGTTGCTGGGCTCAAGCGATCCTCCTGCGTCAGCCTCCCTTGTACTTGGGACTATGTGTGCATGCCACCATGCCCAGCTAATTTTTTAATTTTTTTGTAGAGATGGGGTCTCACTATGTTGCCCAGGTTGGTCTCCAACTCCTGGCCTCATGCAATCCTCCCACCTTGGCCTCCCAAAGTGCTGGGATTACAGGTGTAAGCCACTGCACCTAGCCAAAGTTCATATGTATCTTGTCTCTTTCTCTGGTGTATCAACCTTCCCTGATGGTGTGGTTACAAGTCAAAGTTGAGGTTTGAGCAACAGGGCTTGGCAGAAGGATGGTGCCTAGAGCTAACACTTGCTTTATTGTACACCTGGCCACAGTAGGTTGACAATTAGACTATTGAGTAGCTATATGGTCTATTGGGCAGAGGATGAGAAGCCAATGAGAAGCCAATTTAAGAGCTTATGAATATTGAGTACCTGATGTATATTTAGTGTATCATGAATATTTGGTGCTCTTGGTCCTTCTGTCCCTCCCAATTGAGGTTAAGCACACATATACTCGACTACCTTTATGTCTAACCTGTCTCACAAAGCTTTTATATTTAGTGTCATTTATCCTCCTTACTTGTTTTTTTTATTTTCCATAGCAGAATGAGTATTCTTAAATAATACAGCAAGCTACATGACACCTGGTTGGGAGATCACCACTATAGGACAAGTGCTGAGATATTGATCCTTATGGCCCTTAGGATACTAGTATAGGCTGCAGTGGCTGAGCAGAATTCCTTTGCCTCTAAGCACAAGTCTCTCATTTCTTTACTTCAATATGACATATAAAATATTATCATTTTCTATGTGTACCATAACTAGAGTAGATTCTTAGGTAAAGAATTACTAAGTTACAGAACATATATAGCTTCAACTTTACTAGATAATGCCAAGCTATTATCTCAAGTCTTTTTCCCTAATTCATATTCCCAATAAAGTGTAAGAAAGTTCCCATTGATTCACATCATCCTATATATATGATAATTTCAGAAAGAAACATAAAATATTATAACATGAAAATTTCCTATTTTAAGAGAATAGAAAATTCAGATCTTGAGAGAATTTTAAGTAGGTTTATTTCTTTATTGACTCATTTTAACAAATATTTATTTGCATTTATTGTATTCTAGGCATTGTGGTGGGTGCTAGGATAAAAGATGAATAAGACTAATCCCTATCCTCAAGGAACTTACACTCTGTATGGGAGGCATAGATGTGAACAGAGAATTCATGTGATGAGTACAATAATGGAGGTAAATGCAAATTGCTATAGCAGTGATGAAGGAGAAAGAGAGAAATGTGTCTGAGTTTGGGGCAAGGGATATTAGGAGAAGTGAAGGTTGAGGTTTTTCATAAGACAGATTTGTTTTCAAATTTGAGTTTCACTTTTTAAACTCTATAGTTGTTGTTCTGTAGTGATAACTTGAGAAGGCCAGGTCATGAAGGGGTTTTATCCTGTATGGTCAATGATGTGGAACCACTGAATTATTTTAAGCAATACAAAGACATGATTAAAGTTGTATTCTAAAAAGAGAGCACTGATGGCAATGCGGAAGATGGATTGGGATTGAGATGGGCATAAATGGAGGCAGGGAGACAAGTTATGAGTACATTGCAATTGAGATTCAAGATGATAAAGGTCTGATCTCAAGGCAGTGACAATACAGATGGAAAGAAAACAGATATGAATGATATTCAGGAAGTGGCATTAATAGAATCAGGTGACAGACAAAAAGTAGAAAATGATGGGGAAGATTAGTCTATCAAGATACTAATACTAAGTTTCTGTGTAAGGGGTATATTCATTCATTCAATCAACTAATGTATATTGGTCACATATTATACAGTAGGCTAGGCCTTATGCTGGTTGTGGGGGATACTGAGGGCTACCATATTTCACAACTCCAGAGGACACTATTCACCTTGTATATACATGGACTATAGTAGGAATGGTGTTCCCTGGACTTCTTCAATGGTATGGTTCCAGATTTTCTGTGAATTGGACAAACATAGTTCCTACCATTACAGAACTCACAATCCTGTGTACAGCAGTACTGTTAACTAAGATGGAGAAAAAATAACGACTGTGTACTAGGCCTTGGGAACATACATGTTGCCACTTGTCTTTCTTTATGCCTGAAACAATGAGTTGGGTATATTGGACATATTGACCTTGAGGGATTTATGGAATCTTTAGATGGAAATTTCTATGAGGCCACAAAACACGTTGGTTTAGAGCCCTGTTCAAAGTTTCACAGTGAGTTAGTTAAAAAGGTTTCCCAGTGCACTTTCCATTTCTCAGCTCTACCCATTCTTCTACGATGTGCAGAGAAGAAATATAGTTTGCATGTGGTCCTGTTGCTCTGTTCCTGGAAGGAAGTTTGAAGGGAAGAGACCAAGTCTTCACTCCAGTATAAACCTTCTGAAAGTTTTTTTCTTTCAATGGCTCCAAATTGCATACTCTCCAACTGAGAAGTTCAGAAAATTGAGCAACTGTTATTAAAATTACCAAAGCCACATAGATTTGTCACATAATAGAACAATTTCAAGGGTAAAGTGAATGACCTAAAGCTAATTTATTTTTATTTTCATACATGTCTAATAAAAATGACTGATGGATTGTTTAGAATTTAATGTATTTAGATGTATGTCTCCCCTTTTATTCAGTGACAAGTTCAAAGCAACTTTCCAACTCTTTTTCTTCCAGTTTTGTAATTTTAACACTGACAGTAAGAAATATTCTATAGAAAGTTTGACTTTGAACTGGAACATTTTGCCAGATCTCTGTCTAGAGGGAATTTTTATGGTAAGTGCTAGCAAAACAAAGTTGGAAATTGAAATGCTTCCAGTTTTCAAGGCTGATGTAAGATGGCTTATGTTTCTTATGTATCATACTTCTAGTAGTTGTCTTATTTTTTATTTTTCACAGTTTAAGTCTTATCATAGATGCTTTTGAAAAATGGTATTTATTTGTGTATGAACCAATAACATTAGCATCAGAGAAGCCAGGAGTAAATTGTGAGTGACAAAATATAATAAATTGTAATACCTCAATCAGTTTCCATATTTACAGTTACCAGCAACCATGATAATTCCCTTCAGTAAGGATAAACACCAGTGAAGCAAGTTAAAAACGGAATTAAAAAAACTATGCTCAATGAAACTACTAGAGGCAACCTACATTTTCAGCAATCCCAGAGAATAATAAGCTTTAAGCTGAGTAAATTAGATGATCTAGAACATTTCCCTCAGTTTGATTTATTAAAGGATTTTTTACCTGAAAATAATGAGAATAGTGAAATTTCAGATTTTTTGATTATCTATGTACATATAAATCTGGCCTAAATGTTGAGGTAAAAATCGTAATTAAAACTTGCTAAGACTGTTTTGTATATATGAGAAAAAGTAAGGAGTTTGATTTTAAGGCTTGTGAAAAATTCCTACTTCAAAAAGCCAAAGAATCAACAGGTCGTGGTTAAGACTCAAATCTGTCACCAAAAACTATAGAAAGTTAGAGGTTTCACTTAGGAAATAGAAATAACTATATTCTCTGGGCAAAGATGTGGATTAATAGAAAAAGACCTGTACTGATAGAGGAAAACACACTGGCCAAATAAGCTTTTTTTTTTTTTTTAATGTCTTCTCCTCCCCACCCCCGTGAAAGTTTACTCTCACAATGGCACTGATGGAGATTGCCTCTTTTAAACTCTTGTAAAGATTTGATAATGGGATCCACTGTATTTATTAAAAGAAGAATCTAATTAATTTAACATCAAAGATATATTTACAGAAATGAAATATAACAGGCCCTAAGTGTATTGTGTTTGCAACATATTTAAATAAAATCGAAAACAGTTCTAAAACAGATGAAAACAACAAAGGCACATCTGCCTTTTAAAAATTACGTAATAAGCAGATGATGGTATTTTTGTTGACAAAGAGTGATAACCAGGTAACACACCACACACATCACACACACACACATTCTCATCCTTACATAGGGAAGATCAAACTCTTCTGTTATGTCTGCTATTGGTACCTTAATTAGTTACTAAAAGGAAAGACGCTGGTCATAAAGCAGGGAGGTCAGAAATCACTCTGTAAATTTCAGATACCCACAGAGCTAGGGCTAGGCCAGGACTGGGATGCAATGAGTGAGGTACTTGCCTTTGGTGCAAAATTTAAGAAAGTTACAAAAAAGCTTGCATTCAAGATAATATTTTAATGTAATATTCTTAAAAATAAAATTTAATACCAAAAAATACATGATAAACAAAATTTCAAAACTTTAAACAAAGAGAGGATCTGACCCTGCTCTTCCACAATTCTTTTGCCTCACCCTAGTACTGGCCTTGCCCAGAGAAGCTTCAACTTTCCTGTTCAGACCAGGGAGGGTGATAGGCTGGGATAGTGGGGCAAAGACCAAGAGAGCATGGCTTCTAGCAGCAGCCTAATATATTCTCCCTCTTATAAATGTGCACAAAAATGAGAATCGTGGTACCAACGCCCTCTAGAAGCAGCCTAGCCAACTTTATTTCTCTACTACATTACAATATTCCCTTCTATACAGGACGATCCCTTTCATGTTCCAACACATTTTTTTTCCACTTTGATTTATCTCAGTATTTTCTAAAAATACTTCAAAGACCTTTAAGTTCCCTCAGAAGCAATAATTAAATATTTGTAAATGCTGTATTTTAAGGCTTCTCATGGAGATTCAAGATGTATGTAGCATGTTAAAATCTGGGAGAAAATTGGAAATACCGTCTGTTTATTTTGTTTAATCCAGTGTTTTCCTAATTGTATCTTTGAGTCATATCATTACCCAGTCTCTGCCTTCAACTATAATAAGGCAGCAGGCATGTAGTCCCCCTCCTCCTTTTTCCTTGGTGATAGCATTTTGCTCTTCTGATTCTGCAAGACATCTCTCTACCTTCCCTGACCCTGGCTTTTTATCCTATCTAGGGATGAAGCAGCTCTGGAATTTTTGCATGTGACTTTGTTTATGTATATTTTAATTGAAGTGTGGGCTATGGGATTTCATGGAAGATGTCAGGAGGACTCTGGGAAGAAATATTGATCAATTTTAGCCCATGCTTTAAAATATCTCTACTCTCTGTCCACATCATCCTCTCTTCAGAATATGTCCTCTAAATATAAACATATCTATCAGGGAAAGATAAATCATTTAATAGATGTGATGGGATGTTGGAAATTCTCATCTTATAATGACCCCAATGGAGTGACCCAAAATGGAAACCTGCTATTGGGAATAAGAACATATTGGAGGCCAGAAAATTGAAAGCTTAGCATATCACTCTGGATCCAATGAGGATAGAGAAACCATCCAGTAATTTGAACAAAGAAAAGTTTAATGTAAAGAATTATTGACTATAACAGGATTGGAGTAAAAAGGAATTGGCTAGGAAGAAGTAAAGAGAACTCTAAAGAACGCAGGAATAAGAGCATCCACTATTCTCAGGACTGAAATAGAGCAAGCAAGGAAGAGTCTTCCCCTCTTCCCATCCAGGGCTGAGATCCAGACCTTACACAGCCTCAGCTCACTGGATGGCAGAAAAGTTGTGCTAGTGGAACTAGCTGCAAATCTGCACTCTAGGGTGTTGGGGAGAGCTGTTCATGAGGAAGTATCTTACCAGAGGCACACTGCTACTAACAGCCCAGGAGGGGAGGATGCTGGGGGAAGCTGCTGGGTACTGGGTGCATCTGGGTGCTGGGTGCTTCAGGAGCCTGGCACTGGAAAAGCCAGCCTCACAGCAGCAGCCAGGCCACAGGGAAGGTGTGTGTATGTGCGCACCTGAGGAGTAGGAGCTGGAGAAACTACAAGTGTTGCACTACAGAAACCTGCTGCGTGAGCACAAAGGAATCAGAAAACAAAATCTTTTCCTCCTGCAATGTCTCTCCAATGCCCCCTACTGACAAAACATCAATGCCAGCTGATAAAGGAAACATTTAATGAGCCCAGATACATTTTCACAGAGCAGGTAAAAAGGGTGAATTTGGAGCTGCAAGAAAATAAGTTGATAACTGGCACACCTAGGGAAAAAAAAATTATCTGGAAGAAAATAGTGATTGATAGGAATGTGATTGAGGAAGAGAGTCTGCCAATCAAAAAGACAACTAGGACAGTCATTTAAAGTCAGAGAAGATGAATCATTGCTTATAGAACTTGATCATGGCTAGATGGGAAGAAGAAATTGCTTTCTTTGGGAAAAGTCCAGTCCAGGAAAGCTTGGGGAAAAACACCGAAGGAAGCGTTTCTGAGTATGATATACAGAGGAGCAAAACACTGAGAATGCCTATAACTGGCATCCCTTAGGATTGCAGCTAATAGAACCAAGTTGAATTCTCACTATTCTTTTTTTTTTTTTGTTCTATTTTTCCTACCTCTCTACTTTACTTTGTAATTCATATTTCTCACACTGTTCAAATGCTGATTTTTGTATTTTATTAGATGGACTAAGAGTATTATCATTTATATTTCTCACCTTGATGGTGGGGTGTAGGGAGGGGAAGAATGGTTCAGGTCACTGCCTTAAAGTCTAAAGTAAACCTTTGGAACCTTGGGCAGTGGGATCAGAATTGGATGGGACCGTTGTTATTGCCTTGAAGGAATTATCTGAGCAGATTGATAAAGAATGTTTGAATTACTGCAGGAAATCTTTAATTTTTGGGTGTTCTTAGACGTTTCATCACAGACCTGTGTAAACTTTTATATGTATTAATAACATTCCACTGCTGCTCAAAGATCACTGCTCCTGCCACAGGACACTTGCCAATACCAAAACACCAGAGGGCTGATTTGGGAAAATTAGTTTTCTCTGACTCCTGGGTAATGAATTAGAACCCTTTTAAGGAATTACATTGGTATCTTCAGGTAACTAGGATGTCATTTAGTAAGTTGGTATTTTAGTCAAACAAAATATATACCTCTTTAGACAGTATTGTGCCTGAAGAGCAATTAGATAGGTGCTCCATAAATGTGGTTCTGAAAGGTCATATGGTGAGTGTCAGCCTTTTTATGACAACGCTGTACTCTCTTATAAATGCTTGAAAATGGCCCATGGGAATGCTAAAACAACAAGGAAAGGTTTATGATGCTAACTACAAACATTTCATCTCTTGTTACAACCATGCAAATTATTATAGGTCCATTGACAATGGGAAAAATTTACTGAGCTTAAAACAAATCATACAGTATTTAACGGTATAAAAAATTAAAATGGAAAAAATATGTCAGAAAGCTTTGGGATCACTTAAGTTATTAAGCTAACTGTCTTAAAAGTATATACAGGACTTGTGAATATATTGTATACCAGAAAATTCTTGCTAAGCTCATTTGTGTTTCTTGTGTAATCATGTATAAAACAGATGGAATAAATCTATTAAAGCTTTACCTATTTTTTTCATGTTCAGACTACATGCAAGTTTCTTTACTCTTTTCTCATCTATGCAGTTAATGTGCTCCTACTATGTTTTAAGGACAATGAAAAATACTTGCATATTGTAAAACAATTGTTCTTAAGGAGCCTATTAAAATGAACTAACTCCTCATTCTTTTTGCCCTGTTTTGGCACATGCAAAATTATTAGTTTAATTAGTTAACATTTTATGCAGAAAACAAAAAGTTAAAATGATCAATTTTTCACTTGTAAAGAACGAACGAATATGGACCTCATGCACACTCCATCCCCCAATATTCTCTTTAATATCTACTCCTTCCTACTGTCTCATTTCTGCAGAGTCCTGCACCCCTTTCACATATCTACTCCTTCCTACTGTCTCATTTCTGCAGAGTCCTGCACCCCTTTCACTTTAGAGCAGTGATCGGCAAACTTTTTCTGCTAAAAACCAGTTAGTAGATATTTTAGGCTCTGTGAGTCATACAATCTTTGTCACAACTACACAATTCTGCTGTTTTAGGTGAAGATAGCTATAGACCATACATAAATGACTGACCATAGGTATGTTCCAACAAAACTTTATTTGTAGACACTGAAGTTTTCATTTCGTATCATTTTCATGTGTCATGAATAGTATTCTTCTTTTAATTTTTTTCAACCATTTAAAAATGCAAAAACCATTCTTAACTTATAGATTGTACAAATACAGGAATTAGGCCCAATTTGGCCCATGGGCCAAAGTATGGCAACTATTGGTATAGCGGCAATGCTGCTTCTTCAAGGGCTGAGTAACCTTCACTCAATCACAGGCCAAAAGAAAACTCTCTAAAGATGGTTCTGTTTATAAAGTTTCCCCACAGGACACACTTAAAGGATATTAGGGATCATCAATATATCCATAATTTTCCATTGGTTGTCCCACTTTATTAGGTGATCCATTGAAAACTATTTTAAGATTTTACAAAGACTTTTTCCACTTTTCATCCTGAAAAAGTATATAAAAAATACTATACAGGGGTTAAAATAGGAAACAAGGATGAAAGCAGCATGGGTTCCGTTCCCAGTCTGGGGATTCAGTTCTTTGACTGGATAAATAACCCACTGCTTCACATCTCATTTT
This sequence comes from Daubentonia madagascariensis, assembly GCA_023783475.1. Classification (NCBI taxonomy): domain Eukaryota; kingdom Metazoa; phylum Chordata; class Mammalia; order Primates; family Daubentoniidae; genus Daubentonia; species Daubentonia madagascariensis. The sequence goes on from JAKFHU010002080.1 coordinate 725,836, forward strand.
CTTTGTCTGGGAAGTCAGAATTGCCAGGTGTCGTTACTAAACAGTTATATCAAATGTTAAAGGATATGGGGGGATTAAGCTTACATCTTCCAAAGTAGCCACATTTTCAGGAAAAATGTATGTTCTTTTTTTAATGCCATAATATACAACTGAAAAGATAAGTATTTCTGAAGAGGAAGCCTGTGGGTGATCTGTTTTGATGCAGAAGAAAATCTAAACCCAAGGGTGAAATCAAGTAAACTATAGCACAAAATACACATATGTAAAACCTCATGGTTTTCTTATGTGCTTACTATTACCAGGAGAGGTTTGGTTTTGGGGTCTGTAAGAATGTTTTCGGCCTTTAAGTATAATGCTTGGAGCCAAGACATCATCAGTTCCAGTTGAAAGTGTGAATGTTCAGCAAAAAGGATGTTTTTGAAAGGAGACTGAAAATCCGCTGTGTCAGATACCTGAAACGTTGTTAGGGCATTCAGTGGAAAATTTCATTTCCACATTATAAATAACTGTAGGATATTTTAAGTAACTTCCAAGAGCTGCTTATATTAGTTCCACTGAAATGTGAAATGGAGGGAGGATGCCGAGAAAGGCTATAAAGCTGAGTTACTGGATATGATTAATTAAAATAAATACTCTCACCATTGATTAAATTGTCCTTAAAATCCCTAACCATTGAGGCCTGCATTGTTCGCTATCCACCAAACGAAACAAAGAAAGGGCAAAACAGTGATGGAGAAAAGAAGATGAAAAGTCCCCACGATGATTTCTTAAATTCAAACGTCCTACAATTTCATGTTCAAAAAAGTCCCTCTGGCTGTCCATACTTGAAATAGTGACTGTTTCTTAGTGTCTTCAAATTTCCGGGAGTTCCCTGTTGTGTGGACTTCCTGGGAGGAGAAGGCCAAGCCCAGAGAAGACGGCATATCACCCACTGCAGTAGTTATTGAATTTCTATCTCCCTTTGACCACAGTAATAATCCATTTCCTGTAACTCTTCTCCTTTGCAGCCCCCACACATTTAAAAACAAAAAACAAGTTAGAGATCTCTGTTAGACAGTGGCACAACGTGCCCAAAATAAAACTGCCCCCAAAAGGCAAAAAAAGAAAAAAAGAAAAAAGGCCTAAGTGTGTGTGTGAGAGCTGTGTATTTATGAGGGTCACTGTGAGGATGTAGGAGGTGGATGTGCAATGTGTGTCTGAGTACATGTAAATGGGTGTGTAAGGTATGAGAGCCATGGGTGCAGTCTCTCTCTCTCTCTCTCTCTTTTTTTTTTTTTTTTGAGGGGGAAACCTGGCTTCCTTTCCAGGGTCGGCTGCCTGTGGCTCCGGGAGACTTGTGCACGCAGGAGGCACGACGGTGCCCAGGGTTAGAGCTCTCCCCTGTGACCGAAAAGATAATTAAAAATCGCACGCGCAGGAGACAGCTCAGTTCTCGCCGCGCGTCTAGTTGGTCCGGATAAGTGGGTTCTCGCACCCTGGCGGCGCCCGGACCGGAAGGCCAGTAGGCCGGTGCGAGGAGTAGGTTGTGGAGGGGGTGTCATACCGGGTGGTGCAGAATTGCCTCACGGCGTCACGGAGGGTGGCCGTGGGAAGGCCGAGGGGGCGGGGGAGGCGCGGCAAGGAGGCTTGCGTCTGTGGGGGGACTTTGGGGAGAGGCGGGAACGTGGAGAGAAAAGCGGGAAAGGGAAACACGGACGAGGGAGGCGTGGAGTTGTGAATGAAGAAAGGGAAGGTAAAAATAAAGCCCCAAAGGACAGAGTAGTGTCCCCTGAACTCCCGCCTTACGCCCGTGAGAGCGCACACCTAGGTACCCTCCACCCCCACCTCCGCTCCGGCGGTCTGGAAGCCCCTCGGTCCCCAGCGTCTCTCTTCAGCGGGGCAATCCTGGTCTCAAAGTCACGCAACCAAAGCCCTCCAAGTTCATCTTGTGCTTTCGACAGGGACCAGGCCCTCCTCTTCCGTGCCCCATACGCTCTCGCAGCCCTTCCAGGTCCCTTCCAGGGCGCAGACCCCGGCGCGGGCCCAGCGAGTGGAAGCAGTGCTTTAAAAACCTAGAGGGAGGGTCGTGGCAGGTCGCTACCAGGGTGAGGGAGGCTTTTGCGCTGAGCAATAAAAACACCAATTAATGGATATGGCAATTGCTTTAAGTAAGATGGGAGGGGTGAGTGATGACCCAACCATCCTTATTTCTTCATACACGGGGGGAGGCATTCTAATTTTTCATTTATTTTATAAAATCACCTATTACTGTGTCAGCTATCCTATCAGGAATCTTTGAACATGGTAACTATGAACCGTTTCAGCTTGGAAGTTGTAGGTTGATATCACAAAAGTAGCTACAACCCAGGAACAGCACGTGCCCTTCTGGGAGTAGCTCAGCGATCGCTTCTGCGGAGCACATGTTTTTGTTTGAGGCTCAGAGTTTGAGGTGTGAAACCCACGCTCGACTCCATCAGCGTAATGACGCCTTACCAAGCTGTCAACCAAAACTACATAATCCCAGCCTCCAAAAACCACATTTTAGGTAAAAAGTGCCGCTTTTTTCCCGCGCTCCTTCATGCTCTCGACCACAGCTTTTTTGGGGGATCCAAAGTCGCTTTTTAAACCCACATTAGGAAATAAATACATAAATAAATAGTCATTGAAGCATTTTTAATTTTTTCTCAGGAGCGGTGGGGAAGAAAGTTAAGACATTAGACTTAGTTTTAGAGGTGTAATAGACTTAATAAAAGATTGAAATTAATGGAAAACTCCTGGGGTTTTTCCCCAGTAAGGGTGTTTGCAACTTACTTTAATCACCAAGCTGACAGCTTTCTAGACCTTTAAAAAAGTTATCCTTGTTCTCTAAGAATGACAAGATTGAATATATAAGTGTCCAGCCATCCACTTGAGTTTCTAGAAACTATTTTGACTAGTCTTCCCCTCCCCCATTTTTTTTTTTTTTTTTTTGTGTCACTTAAGGCAAAAATCACCCAAACCCTGCAAAATCCTTCTTTTTCCCCGGGAGCCGCTCCGGCAGAGGTTGGGGGTGGGGGTGGGAGGGTGCAGAGTGCTGAGAAGTGGGCACAGACGCTCAAGAATTTTCCTTCCTCCTCTCTTGAAGTTACAACGAAAAATAACGACAGTCAGATCAGCTGGAGGCTCTCTGGTGTCTCAGCTTCAACCTCGTCCGACCAAGACGGGGTTCCTCGTCTTAGGGCTGGGGGGAGCAAAAGGACGCGACCAGGCGAGATCCCCCTATACTGGGGCCGCCTCTCTGGGCTTCGGAAGCTGCGCACCGCGAGCTGGGGGCTCCTTCTCGCGGCCGGCGGGCGGCGGCAGTGGCTGCGATTCGCAGCTCAAGATCCGTTTCCCCGAGATCCGCTGCCCGCGACTTACCTCCCGATACCTTGAAGAGCGAGGGACAGGGGAGCTTTGCAAAGCAGAAGGGAGTGGATGCAAGGAGGTGGCGGTGAGAAGACTAGAAGAAAAGCAGGGAAAGGAAGGAGTCGAGCCGGGGAGCCGGGCTGGCAGCCGCCGCGGGAGGAATCTGAGCGTGCAGCCGGCGCGGGGGGAGCGGCGGCGGCCGCCGCGGAGGCGGCGGCAGCGGCGGCGCGGGAGGGCGGAGGCGCGGGCGCCTGCAGCTGGGTAGCAGCGCGCGGCGCGGCGCGGCGCGGCGCGGCGGTGGCGGGCAGCGAGCGGCAATGCCAGCCCCGGGGCTGGACTGCTGAACCCACGCCGCCTCACCACTGGAATCAAACGGGGAGGGGGCGCCAGCGCACCCAGGACGCGCTGCCCCAAGGGACCCCACTCCAAGCTGCAAACTCAAGTCCCCCGCCTCCCCGGGCCAAACACACCCCAGCGCCCGTTCGCAGCTGCCACCCCGAGTGTTCCAAAGGCTCCGGCAAAGATCTTCGCCTTCCGGGGCTCCCTACCCGCCAACCCGACTACTCCGCATCGCCATCGCTGGTCCCCATCAGACTCTGCCCGGCAGTCGACTTCATCGAACTTGATTTCTCACCTCCTCAGCCCCATCACCTCCGTCCCCTTTTCCCCCGTCTCGCCTCCACCCCCCCAATTTCCTCCTCGCCCCTCATTTCCACCCTCCTCCCCCTCCCCCGGCCACTTCGCTAACTTGTGGCTGTTGTGATGCGTATTCCCGTAGATCCGAGCACCAGCCGGCGCTTCAGCCCCCCCTCCAGCAGCCTGCAGCCCGGCAAAATGAGCGACGTGAGCCCGGTGGTGGCTGCGCAACAGCAGCAGCAACAGCAGCAGCAGCAGCAACAGCAGCAGCAGCAACAGCAGCAACAGCAGGAGGCGGCGGCGGCGGCGGCGGCGGCAGCGGCGGCGGCGGCAGCTGCTGTGCCCCGGTTGCGGCCGCCGCACGACAACCGCACCATGGTAGAGATCATCGCTGACCACCCGGCCGAACTCGTCCGCACCGACAGCCCCAACTTCCTGTGCTCGGTGCTGCCCTCGCACTGGCGCTGCAACAAGACCCTGCCTGTGGCCTTCAAGGTAAGAGGCTACGGCCGCCCCCCGCCCCCGGCCGGGCGCTGCGGAACCTGCCCGCCGACGTCTCTAAGCCCACGGGGGCTGGGCCCCGGGCGGCCTCCAAGACCTCCTGTCTTGGCGGCTCTGATCCGAGAAACTCCCGGCCGGCCCTCTCCCTCCGGATGCCCTCGCGCAAATCCCTCTCTCTCCCACCTGTGCCCGCTGCCATCCCGACTTCAGCCCTTGTCCCCCTTACCGGTTCGTCACCCCTCAAGTCTCTGGCCTTCGTTCTAACCCACCGCCTTGCGCCTTCCCCCCTCCCCCGGAACCCCAAGGTGCCCACTCTGCACCGCGAGCCCCACTTGCTGCACACGCCCCCTTCCCCACGGGCGAGGATGCCCCGCGCTCTCTCCCGGGACTCCCAAGCCCACCTCCCCCAGCATCCTGGCCGGCCCCCAGCGCGGGCTGCCCGCGCCGCCTCTCTCCGGGATTCCGCGCCCTCCCACCCGCTTCCCTCCCACCCAGACGCCCCTCTGCGGGTTTCGGCGTCCCCTTCCCAGACCTGCTGAGCTCAGCGGCCCCGGCTCGGGGGCGGGTGTACGCGGGGTGCCGGCACCGGGCTTTCGCGCCCGCAGCTGGGCGCTGGGTGCCGGCTTCGGCGCGTGGGCCGCATTACCCGCAACGAGGAGGGTCCCAGACAAACCTAGGGACTCCGGGGCGGGGGTGTGGTGTCAGGACGGGAGTGTTTGCTCTGTTCACTGACCCGCGCCGGTTCCCGTTATCGGGAGGAAGGCGGGGCCGTGGGGGTCTCCCAGCGCCCCGAGGCGGGGGAGCTCCGGGGTCCCGGGCGCTGAACCCTCGAGAGCCGGCAGGCGCGGGCCGGGGGAGGGGGCGGGGGCTCGGGCCGCCTCTTCCAGCCCGGACCGAGCTCCCCGCCTCGCCCCGCCTGGGAGGGATGAGGGAAACCTGTGGAACAGCTTCGGTTCTCCGGGCTTGAAAACTGAGGTGAAATTTTGCAGATTTGCTTTATTATTATTTTTAAAGGACTTAAATCCCAAAGGCCTCTCCTGCTTCTGAAAGGTCGTGGGAGGCTCCTGCCGGTGGCCTGGGCGCGGAGGGAGTGAGCCCCGCGCGTTGAGAGAGGCCGCCGCGCGTCCGGCCGCCTCCTCCGCCCTCCGGGCCCGTTAGTTTGAGGGCGGGTGGCAGCGGCGGGAGTCGCAGGCAGCTGCCCCTCAGGTGGAGGGTATACGATCTGGAGCCTGTCGCAGGAGCCCGATGGGTCTCTGTAACTCGATCTGGATTTTCCGGGGCAGCCTTCGCCAGGGGGAGACGCGGAGCCCCCAGGGCCGAGCGCGCGCTGGATTGATGGGGAAACGCGTTCTCAAGCTGTCCACACTCGCGGGACTAGATGCCAGGGACAGAGGGGGCGGTGAGCCAGACGTGGAGACGAGCACTCTCAGAAAGACACCTCCGGCCCTTTCTAACCTCTGAACTCGAGTAGGTGGGCCTGGGTCCCCTGGGTTCTGGGATCTGTGGAGAGCAGGGTGAGCAAGGCCTTGGGGGAGGGAAAAGGAGGAATCGTGCCGGTTCCTCCACTGTGGACCCTGGGGCCAAACTCCCACGGGCCCCTGGCAGTTCCCAGGTGTTGATCACCCCCTGCCCCACGCACCAATTCAGATTCCGTGTGTGGGTGGGGTGGAAAGAAAGGAGAGTCCAGGTCAATTAGAGCGGGTTATCTCTCTAGGTCTCGTATCAGAACTGAAATCAGAATGAATTGTTATGGAAAAGGGATGTTGCATTCTGGGGCAAGTTTCATTTTGCAGTTGGCCCAAGAAAAAAAATTTTTTTTTAACCGTCACATTTCTCCTTTTATTAACCACCCATGTTGTAGGTTAATGTTTTCTTCCTTCAAATGTGAAAAGCTCAGAATATATGTGAATTGTAGAAATTTTAATTTCCGTACAAGGGGTATCTTTCACAATGTTCGTCGTCCAAGGGCCCAGAATTTTCTGATTAGCCTTATGTGAGGGTGGAAGTTTGTTTCCACCAATGCCGTCCCCCCTACCCCCAAAAGCCAAAAAACAAAAAAGCCAAAAAACCAAATGAAAACAGCCAAAAATACAAACAAGTAGATATTTTGTCTATACAATGCCACACATCAGGATTTGTGAAAATATAAGAATAGGTGCTTGCATTTTAAAGATATTTAGATGTGTGATGTTTTGTATACCGTTGTGCTAAACATATTTAAGGTCTGTCTTGAACTAGTCTCTTATATTTATAATGCTGAATTGATTTTGAGCATAAGTATTTTGGATGGAAAGGATGTTTTTGGCATAAAGAAAGAATGCAATTTAGTTTGAGCCAGTCTCAGGTAATTTGGTTATTATCTAAGTTTTCTCACTACCATCATTTTACAATTACTTTGAAAATAAATTTTGTTCTTTGGTATTAATCATACTTGTTAATTACACAGAGTACATTTTTGTTATTTTAACCAGTAAACAAAACATCGATAACACAAGGCCATATTAAATTAAATCTTTTAACTCATATTAATTGAATACTGAATTGAGTTAGCCTAAAACCTGACTCTCAATGTTTTCCCACCCCATACCTGTGTTTAACGGAATTCAAAAAGTGGGTGATAGCTGAGATCCACTCAAATACAGGTTTTGTCTTTCTGTTGAAAAAAAAATGTATAGATAGTTGGAACATCTAGATTTTGACAACAGTTTTATCATTTTCATTTGAATGATGTAAAAACAACCTCACTTTACCTTACTTTTGGAATAAAAATTCCTGAGAGTACTGGACTTCTACGCTTTGCATTATAATCAAATACATCTGCAATGAAGAAATAATATGAAGAAGTCTTTGTTTTAAAAGTGGTGACAGCAGTTTGGCTATCATATTTAGAGCTATGTACAAAATAAATTACAGTGTCGTTAGGTAGATAGCAGATAGGTAAATGCGTTTGAAAGCACACACACACAGAACTTAATTGTTGAGAAGTCTGGTGTTCAAATCAATACAGTATTTATTGAGCCCATATTTTATGTCTGTGACATTGAGCTATATACTGCAGAAAATTAGAAGTGAATTCAATAGACTTTTAATATTTTAATTTAAAATAGTGCTTCAACATGATATTGACAATGTATTGCATTAAGAAGTAAGTAATGTATTAGAGTTCATCTGATCTTGTGTTGGGATTATATAAAAATTATTTATACTCGACATGTAAAAATGCAAAAACAACTGGTATACTTTATGTGAAGTTGTTTATTAGCATTGTATTTTTAACAAAGGTCTGCAGTTTTGAAATGTTCAGTCCTCCCAGGTGTCAAGGAAATGGAAATAAATATTTTTAACATTTCTTTCAGGTGTATCTCACTAAAAGCTTAAAATAGTTAAGGCATACTATTGGGCCCTTTCTGTCCCAGATTATTTTCTAGTGACAAAGAAGCAATTTGCAAATTCAGTTCATTAGCTGATGGTCAGGTAGAAATAATGGAGAGAACATGTCAACCCTGCATCCAGTAGCACGCTTTTAGTTAGGGGGTCTGTCAGCATTTCCACTGTGAAGCCTGGTGTTTAGGGTTTATAACTCAGTTGCTTTAAATAGCTTCAAGCTGAAACACTATGCAGAAATTTTAAGTCCAGATGTATATTTTAAAACTAAAAGTAGTGCAAGCCTATTGCGCTGTTTTAAGTTAGAGAACACTGGACTATATATATTTACCAGTATCGTGTGTTTTTCTGGCAGTGTTAAAGAAAGAAAACATATTTTTAGATATATGATTGGGTACTCATAGTTAATTCTGTATCTTTAATAATCCCTTTCAGTATTTGTCAAAAGGAGGGTTTCAAAATGACAGAGCAATTTCTACTTGAAAATAATTTTTTGACATCATTGGCCATTTTTCTCTCTTCAAAAACAAGTATGCAACTAATAAATACTTGACACTAGTGAGTTGTATTTTTCTTATGTATTTAGTGATCATATTTTATGTTTGTATCTTTTTGAATCTAATTTTATCTAAACAAGGGAAAATAGGTTATTAAGGCTATTAAATACTTACTAAGCCTAATACAAGTTGTTGTGCAAAATTATGTTAATCAATAGATTTTGAATTGTGTAAAGACAGATACATTTTTGTGTTATGCCTTTAAATGCAATAAAACATAAATATTTTAGGATTGAATATATAAAACTTATTGATAAGGGAAGAAATAATTTTAGGTGGAAATATATATTTTAAAATTTTTTAGCAACTTATATTTGAAAAAAGGTATGGTAGATATCTTTCAATATTTTTTCCCCTTTAGCATTACTGTTAGTATCCTTTCAAAATTCCAAAATAACCATTATTGGATGATCTAGATCATTTTGATACATGGCACATAAATTGTTGGCTTAGATTGAAATAATTTCCATCAAAATTTCTCTTTGACATATGTTTTAAAAATTATAGAATGAAATATTGTATTTATTTTTTTCTCTTGAATTCAACTGGCTTTTCCAAAACTGTGGGTTAATTTCTAAAAATTGGCCGGGTGCGGTGGCTCACGCCTGCAATCCTGGCACTCTGGAAGGCTGAGGCGGGAGGATCACTTGAGGTTAGGAGTTCAAGACCAGCCTGAGCAAGAGTGAGACCCCTCTCTACCAAAAACAGAAAAAATTAACTGGGCGTGGTGGCTGGGCGCCTGTAGTCCCAGCTACTCGGGAGGCTGAGGTGGGAGGATCACTTCAGCCCAGGAGTTTGAGGTTGCAGTGAGCTATGATGATGCCACTGCACTCTACCCAGGGGGATGGAGTGAGACTCTGTCTCCAAAAAAAAAACTAACTATAGTATTTGTTGAAACCTTTTGATAGTTTATTTAAAGTTATCTTTAAATTATTACCATAGGAATAAAATTTTTGTTTTTTGCAGTTACTGTCTCACCTCTTTTTATTACAAAGAATATTTAATCAGATTCCATTTTGAAAAATAATTATATTTCACTTATACTGCAAATACAATGTGCCAAATGATGTTGGCCTGTAGGAGTAATTGATTAGGTAGGACTAGACCTCTGTCCATGGAAATGTCATTGGTAATTTTAATTTCTGTATAATAAGACCACAGAAACAATTTTAAGAGTCTGAGTTAATTCTCCATTGCTCCTCTTTCAGAGTGATTGACAGTTTTAGTCATAAGGCGTCTCGTACAAATTTTAGTAGCATTGCTAGAGTTAAATATCCTTTTACTTTATTTTGTACAAGCCACATATCATGTGATTTAAATGCTAGTTATAGTGAGGTGTGCTAAATAAAGGAACTTCTTTCTCTATTCTGAAATGTCAGGACAGAAAATTACTTCCCCCTTTCCCATGAAGTTTCTTCATTTTGTAGATTTTATATTTTAAAAACACCTTGAAATGTTATTGTTAAGGTTTCATCACAAATTATTCTTTGAAGAGCAGTGCTTTTGTATTGGGTAGTATGGAAACAAATTTTAATTTGTGCTTATTCGTAACTAGTTAAAGAGTGATTTTTGACTGCGCTTTACCCCTTAAAATGTTTTTCCATTGCTTGGGTTTGGTACAGACGAAATGTGTAAAAATTTCTTGATTCTTTTGGTTTTCTTGTAGATAAACACAGTTGAGAATCTCCAAGGGACACTTTAGCTTCAGAGATCTGCTTTTTAAAAACACTCAAACATATAATTATACTTCTGATTGATATAAAGTCAAATACAGTACTCCCCCTCCCACACCCCTCAACACACACTGCCTCAGAAAAACACTGGGCAGTTTGATTTGGTAGAGTGAATAGCAGAAAAAAGCAATATATTTAGCCATTATACTGGAGTTCAGCCTTAATAGGAAAGGTTGTCACTACATCACATAAGCATTTTTTTCAGGCCGTGTTCTAAGCCTCATAGAACAGCCATACAACTTGTGATTATCTATTTGTTTTCTCAAATGTGATATGTAAAACATACCAATATTTAATACGGTCATTATTATGGTGCTTAAGCATAGTAAAATGGATTTATGTATTTCACTGTTAAGGATCTTTTCTTTCATATTTTCCCATATTGAATCAATTTTCCTTTTCTTCTAACTAAAAAAAATCCATTATGTTAAAAATATGCAGTAAAATAATAATGTCCCAGAGCTCTTGAAAACCTTTCTATTAGGGTATATTTCTTTATTTTTTTCCTGAAATTTAGCCAGACTGGAGTGAAACCCACCGGCAGTCATTCTATATCTCTCAGCAGCACCAAAGAACATCTCAGGACATGAAGTGAAGAATTACATACTGGTTTGAACCCTTTAAGGGTACTTATAAGAAAAAGCCTATGTTTAGCAGACAGCAGACTTGGAACAGAACATTATGTTACCCTCCTTGTCTTACAAAAAGCACATCATTATATTTACACTCTATACTTATATAGTGTCTTCTACATTTTGCAGACTTAAAAAATTATTTCCACTTTATATTGGAAAACTGTGGTTTCTGGAGATGAAGTTACTTGTGTGAGATCATAGCAGATACGTAGCAGAAGTGGGGGAAAAAGTGGAGCCTTTTAATTTTTAGTGTATTCATTATTTTCTAAACAGTACAGCTTTTCTCCTGCCTTTATTAATATGCTTACTGGTTTCCATAGTTTCTTTGACATAGCCACACAGCAGGTGTTAAAACACAATATGCTGAGTGTATAAAATGTCAAACGTTCCCATGAATACTGGCAAATGTAGTAAATTATTTCAGTATTTTCAAATGTTTTTATTTTTGGCATTGTGAATTTAAAAAATTGAAAAGCACATTCCTCCATCAGGAGTATAGCATTACCTGGAATCAGTAGCCACTCAAGGTACTAGATTAAGTACGCAGGGAGGAAGTCTTGCTCTCAAGGGATTTGCTCTTGACCTAGGAGACTTCTTTGAGAATAGCTATATACTGCAGGTAAAGGGTAGTCAGCATGATTCCCTCTCTCCTCTGGGATGGCAAAAGTTGTCAGAAAACTAGTTTGGAGCAAGGGCACATCACTGTTCGCACGGGATGCTGATTCAACCTTTAACTGGTTCTCTCTCTCAGTGTTTTAGCTGGTAGCCCCACAGACTTTTGGCTGTGAGAAGTGGTGCTCTTTATGGAGCTATTTCATTTATTTATTTCAGAAATATTCATTAAGTACTTACTATGTGCTAGACATTGTTTTGGGAGCAGGACACATAGTGGCAAACAAGACAGATGAGATGAAGGTCTCTCTCTCACGTAGTTTCCAAACTAACATAATCTGGACTCCTAGGAGAGAGTCCTTCAGCTTTGGGCTAGTATGTCAAAAGTAGTAGTAGATCATTAATATATGGACATTGACATGAAGATCACTTGAATATAGTGGGATGCTGTGGAAAGCGGGTTCTGTAAGGAAAGCTTTACAATTTTGAATTGAATAACAAAGCGCCAAATAGAAGGAGTGGAACTGAGAAACAGCCTAAGAGAAAAGTAAGGGTAACAAAAATATTGACAGGTTTTGTTTGTTTGGTTGTTTTCCTGGCTGAAGGAGAGGAGGTATGGAGTGTTCGTGGATGAGGGAAATTCAGCCCTAAAATAGAGGTATAGTGTATGTTTTATCACACTATAAGAAATCCACTTTAATGAAAATATATATACCAAGTGTATTGGAAACATGGAATTAAATGCTTAGATTTGTCTTATGGAAATCTTGACAAAGGAGGAAGTAGCACTAGAAGTAGAAAAAGATAAGTGGGATATTTACCAGACAGGCAAGTACGCAGGGGTGTTATTGTCAGAGTAGTGGGCTACTTTAGGTGGGGGCTACTTTACCATTGCTTAGTTACCATGAGGGCATCTGGAAGCTGAATGAGGAAGAGATGGAAATAATCTGAACATAGGGGCCTGGAAGTTAGTTGGGAGAAAGGATTGTTATTAAGGGGCAGGATCTTGGTAGTGAATTAAGAATAGTATGTTTAGTATATGACAGTAAAGGATCTGCAAAAGCATTCCCTTACCAGCCTTGGTGTTAATCAGGGGCACACATTTGCAAGTTAGCTGACCCAGGTTAATGTCTGATCTCTAGTCTTGGAGCAGAGAAAACATTTGTTAGTCTCAAAGACTGATTATTCTGGGTCCTTACGTGACCGAGTTAATGTGCTTCAGATTAACCGTTGAAGATTAAGGAGGCAAATGTGCCATTCCGTGTTGGCAGACGGGACAAGGCAGAAGTGTGGCTAATGGTATATTTTTTTGTCTATGCTTTTCATTTGTCATTGATCATTTCCAGCCTGGTATATATCTTTATTCCACACTTAGATCTTAAGTTTCTTGATGTCTTTGGATACTCCACTGGGTCCCACTACAGTGTGGGCATTCAGTAAATATTTATAGCGTCATTAAAAGCTGAATTTCTAGCCCAAAGTAAGGAGATGAAATGTAGACCACACCATATCTAGGGCTTTGTATAGTTAGGAACTCCAAGGTTTCACTCAAAAGTCTTCTCCCATAGAGCTGACCAGACTTGCTATTTTTTGGCCTGTGATCTGCATGAGACCACACCTCAGGGCTCTCCCTGAGAGGAAGGTTGCAGACAGGTGATGCCTTAACCTGTATGATACAATCTGCAGATGGGGTATCAGCCTTCCTTCTGTGGCATAATTCCTATGGACAGTCTAACATGGGGATTTAATAAAAAAGTACATATATTCTGTGCAGAATCCAACAACAAATGAAGGAAATTTTTGCCTGCCTTTGAAATGGGTGAACCCTGAAACATTGGTCTGTTTGAAGTGGCATCATAACCTATGTACAGATGCTTCATTCCTGTCTGCCATTACTGGACTAGAGCACTAAGTCCTGATAAGACCCATCATTTACAATGAGAATATTTTCAGTTTTTAAGCTTTTCTGATGTGCCATTATTGCTGCTGTTTCCTCTTTTATGTAGGTGGTAGCCCTTGGAGAGGTACCAGATGGGACTGTGGTTACTGTCATGGCGGGCAATGATGAAAATTATTCTGCTGAGCTCCGAAATGCCTCTGCTGTCATGAAAAACCAAGTAGCAAGGTTCAACGATCTGAGATTTGTGGGCCGGAGTGGACGAGGTAGGTCTCTGACTTTTAATACTGGTAATGGAATAAACACATTAGGATCTCTGATGAAATGTGGACTAGTCTGTATACAAATCAGCACCTTCTTTTCTGAATAGAATTACTGAAGATTTGATTTAAATACATCCAGATGAAGTTGAGTGTTTTTCTGAGTATTCAGGCCTTTTTCATTTGTTTTATGATATTGAAAATTCAAACAATGTTTTCAGAAAAACTAGCTCCTGATTTCACTGGTTGTGAACATATACGGTAGAGAAAAGAACAGTTGGAGGATCAACTTCTGAATTATGAGGAGTCAAATAACTGAGTAAATTGAGTGTTAAAGGGGAAAGAAAGATGAAGGCATTGGATCAATTTCCTGATAATATCAATTTTGTTCTAAGTTGTAGCAAGGACAGCTAGAATAATGCTCTTCACTTATCACATATGTTACCTCTATATGATTTAATTTACTCTCATAATAAGAATCTATTAAAAAATCATGGTTTTTTTACAGAAGGCTTTTCATTTGAATAAGTAAATAACGTATTACTTATGTTAGAATGACTATATAAAGTTGCCTAGACAGATGAATGATCAGGACTTAAATCCACACTATGTAAGGATTTTCATCACCCGAGTCCATGTTCAAATATTAGGAATCCTTAAACAGATCATAAAATAGAAAATAATCCCATTTAGTGTTTTGCAGCTGTTCGATAAATGGGTTAATATTTTTAAAAAAGTCTCTAAGGAGATCAATATTTTGAATTTTATTTACTTATTCTACAGAGAGACTTATACTAGTCATTTACCTATTAGAAGTATTATGCTTATCTATTTATTTATTAAATCTAATATTTCCATTTTAAGAAGAGAGAAAATAAACCACTTTAGGACTGTGGTGCAATAAATTATAAAGCCCTATGGTATCACTGCAACCCAGGTTTGAATTAGGAAATGAGAAGCACCAGTTTTTAAACCATGTCTAATAATTGCTCTTTAGTTTGGATCAGATGTCAAATTATTACCATTGTAAAAACTTGATAAGGGAAATTCAAGCAAGGCTGTTTCCGATGAGTAGTTTTAGTTTACTTTCTAGGAACAGAGCCAAGAAGTTGTACTTTTTAACTGAAAAAAAATGATTCATGCTAATGAGATACTGTCACTGAAAGGTTGTTTGAAATAAAATGAGGCTCAGAGCCTCTGGTAGAATCAAAACTAAAGGGGTTATCTCTGCATCAGGTTAAGTTTACTTTCATTAAAAGGCACATCCTATATCACTTTTGACTGATTAGGTTTGGAGAGTGTGTATATATTCATTTTTTTTTTCTCAGTTATTCATGCAGGTCCACAGTACAATTAAAGTTTCTCTTTTTTTTTCTAGTAAGAATCAAGAAAAATGTGAACGTCATGATTTACCTGTGTGCTCTGAACTGTTATCTTTCTTCTTATCTACTATTACTTTCTTTTTAACTAGAGTAATGAAATTTAGTATTTAAAAGATTGGGTGCTATACTTAATTTTACTTTACAGATTCAAGCTAGTGTTTTCATTTATCTTGTTTTTGTATCATATAGATGCTGCATAACTTCTTTCTGATCAATTTGAGTAGAAACTATGGCAAAGTGATAGTGTACTTTGTAAACCCTCAACATATTTATTTAAGAAACTTCAAAGAGAAACAAAGGGTGTGCACTGTTTTACTATATTGGCTTTCTGAGTTTTGGCTGGTTTCCCAAATAGCAATTTTTATATTAAAAAAAAAAAGACAGACTTAACTGCTTGCAGACTTTTCACGCATGGAAGATGAAGAAAGCTTCTTTTGATGAAGTGTAATTATGTCCAAACAGAGCTGACCCCCTCCCCCTATATTTCTTATGATCTTAACTGAAGAAAGTAGGATTTTTCCTTTGAAGCAGCCGGGACTTGGTGGAGGATCTGAAATGCTACAGTCTGCTGCCAGAGGCAGGATATAGAAATTGGTCCAGACTTGTCTTCGAGACTTAGATTGGGGGTAGGGGGAACGGATGGAGAAGGAAAGAAAAATCGATTTATCACTAATAATAGATTTTTATGTCGTTACATTAACATTGTATGAAAGGAAACAGTACTATCAAGATGAAATGAAGAAGAAAAAAGGACGGAGAACACGGATAAGAGATAACACTGAAAAAAAAAGGGTCAGTTTTTTGGTGACAGGAAATCCTTTAACCTGCTTTTGTACCTGACCTGCTTTGTAACAGACTCTTTCCAGTTTCCTCTTTGATTTTCACACCTCTTCATTTCTCTTAAGGTATTAAGTCTGGATCAACATGCTGCTACCATTGTATTTTCTTTCCCAATTTTAAAAATTTTCTATTTTCAGTAGTGTTAAGAAATGAAAAAACACCAAGTTCCTCAAATATTACACTTTTTTTTTCTTTCCACTGGTAGAAACATAAACTCTCAGAAATTGAAAACAATCTTAGATTTATAAAGGAGTCACGTCACTATTTACTTTGACTTTATGGGTCATCTTATGACCACAACTTTCAAAAGTACTTTGGAATAAATGTAAAACATTAATGAAACTTGCATTAAGTTGGGAGTGGCTTATGGTTTTTAATTGTCTTTTCTTTCTTTCTCCTCTGTATTTTAAACAGAAGTGTTTAAAATGACTTTGGTCCTTAAATTTTTTTGGTGTGCTTCCTCTCTTTTGACATCAAGCATGCTGCTTTTAATTTACAAGCATTTTTAAGCATCTACAGTGTACAGAGCATGGAACTTTGTCAATTGAGGGTATAGTCCTGCTTACAGTCTTACCCCTTCTGACTATTCCTGGAAGTTCCTCAGGCTAGACTGGGATTGTCTACCAATGACAGTTCCCTGTGTTTATCTTAGAAAATACATGACTTGATATATTGCAGAACTAGTTCTAGATGAAGCCGTGGATGACACAATTAGTTATCTGGTGATTGCTAGCTCCCTAAGTAAGAGCTTGCATTTTTAAGTAAGAGCCTGTGTTTTTATCGCTTGTGGAAAGTAATTTAAAAAATGGGATTTAGAATTTTTTTTTAATTTAAGGAAATTATGAACACCTACATAAACATTTGACTTAGGAAATGCATTATTATAATAAAATGAAGAAACAATTATCAAGTTGGGTGGTAATTTCTGAAAGTTTCTTCAACATTACATACATATTTCTTCTGACGGGGCAATAAGAAGTGGAAGGAATCTCCTTGATTTTTGTTTTGTTGTTAAAGTACATCTTGATCCTTAGGATTTGATTTTGGAAGACCATAGTTATATTTAAATACTTGTTTCCTCCCTCAAACCCAACTCTTTTTAAAGGTCGTTTTTATAGAACACTGATTCTGCTCTGAACATTTAGATGCTTTATACTTGAAGGTTGAATTTTGTATTTGGTTTGTTCTTACATGAGGTGTTTCCCTGAATTCAGAAGCATAGATGACTTTTAATATCCTAAATAAGTTGTAAAGGTCTAAAATAGAACTATTCCCAAAACCAACAGTATCTCTAGCAGGTTAATTAAAGACATTAAGGATAATTGAGATCTATATATATCCTTGATTTATGAAGATTAGTGCCATGGATGACAACTGCCTTCCAGACATGACCATTGGAACCACTGTTAGAAATGCAGTCCTGGGTCCGTGGACCACTGATCTCGCCCAAAATGGCATTTTAAAATGTTTTAATGTAAATTAATTTCCAATCTAGGGATTCAACTGTTTTACTTCTTAGATCTTTTCATTGTTTTGAGGTGCTGATCTGGACCCAGTGGCTTCCTACTCAAGTTTTTAATCTCCATTTCTGTAGACTTTCAGTTTTCTGTAACTAGTTTGGACTCCTGGCTGGTTTGTTCTTCTGGTTAGTCTTAATGTTTGTAATAAAGCCTCTCTGTTCCTTAAGTAATTAAATTACTTAAATCCATGTAATATCCAGTATATAGTGGATGAAATTTGTTATATCAATGACACTTTAAAAATAGATGCTTTCATCATCCTGGCTAAGACATTGCATTAGTCCATTTATATTTACTGTTTCTTGGGCACATAGAGCAGACTGAGACACATCTACAAATAAATTACCTATTAATTTTTTAAAATGTTTTCTGGCAAAGTGGCAGAATAAAAAAAAAAAGAGCATTAATTTTAGGGTCTGAAACGCCTGGGTTCAGAACCTATTTTTTTTCACTTATTAGTTATGTGAATTTGGGTAAATTACTAAGCCTTGCTGGGCTTCAGCTTCTTCATTTGTGAAATGGGGATAAGTCTAACTGGAGAGGATTAAATGAGATAATGTATATGAAGTGGCTGGCACTTAATAGGTTTCTAATCAACTTTCATCTTTCCCTGTTTAATCCCACCCTCCCCCAATTCCTGTCTTGTCTGTCCTTTTTATTTCCCCTTGGCCATGGAAAAGTATAGCCAGGGAGACTTAAAACTATATGTACTCAATAACAAATGATGTGTGTCTTAAACAGATTTTGGGAACTTACATGTTCTGGGTTGAAGGAAAACCCATTCACTAGACTTGACAGCCAAAGACCTGTTCTACATTAAGCCTTGTATATAACCTGTTCCATATGAAGCTTTGAAAAGATTCCATTAAACTTTGCATTGCTACATATTGTCTAAGATTTGTGTTTTGATTTAATACTCTCGGCTTTCAGTAAAGGGAAAAAGAATCTCTGACCAAAAAACAAAGCAAAACAAAATGAGCTTTTTAAAGGTCTGTTACAGGAGCAGACTAAATGAGTACTCTGGCCCGAGGTTGCTGAATGTTTTATTGAGTCACTGGTTCACGCCCACCTTTTCCTGTCTTGTAACAGTTTGCAGTTTTGACTATCTGACATGACTAACCGTTGCAAACCTAACTGATTACAACTGTCAGTGAGTCTGTGTAACAGAGAACGGTATCTTCTTCTGGAGAAAGCAGACATCCAAATCTGCTACTGAACTTTTCCCTTTTTTTCTCCTCTTATTCATTGCTTTTAGCTCTTTAATTTGAAGCATCAGATGTAATATTTCAATGAAGCACACCTCTGCTAAAAGTAAAAATTCATGTTTATATTAAGAGATGTCATGTTCATTGAACAAAATGTAAGTCACTACCAGGGAGTTACTTCAAGATTTAACAACAGAAATGTATGTCGGGGAGAAGGTGGACAGGGAGGAGAAAAACTTTGTTCCAGTAATGATGAAATCATCATACCACAGGCACATTAAGGCCAGGACAGGAGACACTGGCTCCTGTTAAAATGATTCCCATAAGAACTTTCCTCTTTCATCTTCTTATTGTAGTGCAGTTAAGCAAATGAAATGCTAAAGCCATGTGAAGTAAATAACATAATCAACAATGATTTGCTATTGTTCTCTCATGGGGTCATGACCTAATCCTAAATAAAGACTTCTAAAATTGTCTGTGTTTGGATGTGTTCCTGATGTTGGAGAATATTGAAAGGAAAAGAACCTTCCTCAAGTGGACCAGGGTTTTTGTTTTTATTACAACTGTTGCTACTGAGGAGCTTTTTTG
Organism: Daubentonia madagascariensis; assembly: GCA_023783475.1. NCBI lineage: Eukaryota > Metazoa > Chordata > Mammalia > Primates > Daubentoniidae > Daubentonia > Daubentonia madagascariensis. The sequence goes on from JAKFHU010002080.1 coordinate 744,952, forward strand.
TAATTGAAGTCTTCCTGTATAGTACTGCAATGGGGATGATGATCTTAACACTCAGCAATTTTAGAAACCTCTTAAAGTGGCCATCAGATGGTTTCCAATTTAGAAGAAGGAGTCCTGACCCTTGTCTTTATTTCATTGCCTCCTCAGAGATGCTTAAATGTAATTTGGACATCTATGCTTCTATATGATCATCAATACTATCTTTTTATATTCACTATTTTCCCCTTTTAAATCTGCAGGCAAGAGTTTCACCTTGACCATAACTGTCTTCACAAATCCTCCCCAAGTAGCCACCTATCACAGAGCGATTAAAGTTACAGTGGATGGACCTCGGGAACCCAGAAGTAAGTACTTGCCTTTTTATTGACAATGGTAATAGAGTTTCTAGAGACCCTATGAGGAATTTATTCTAAATGAGTTAGTGTTAATTTCAAGTCCATAGTGTCTTTGCAAAATTTTCTATCTGCATAGATTTTTAGTGAGGGACAATTACTAGACCTTCACAGTTAGTGGAAAATAAAATTATGGTTTTACCCTTTGCCGCAAAATTGCTAAGACCTCCATAACTTTAGGAAATGAGTGAATAATTATTCAGTCACTGTAACTATTTGCTAAGAAATTCTGCTCATCCACTGTACATAATAGACAGAGCAGCATAGACCCATGAGAGCTGAGGAAGAAAACAATAAACTTAAAAATCTTGAGCTTAGGCAAAAAGCATTTGCGTATGTTTCCCATGGCCTAAGAATGTGTTTTAGCTTTTTAACTCGCCCACTCAATTCCCTTTATAAAGAGCACACTGCTTAATTACAAAGAATTTATTTGCAAATGATAACTTGCTTGATTGTTACAACACTGTTGTTTGGTCATGCTCTAGTAATTGTTATAGGTAGTTTCTTTTAACAGATAGAATCAAACTGGGTTTAAATCTTCCTTGGTTTATTTGTCTATCTGGATATCCAGAAGATTTAACCAGCAGTCAGTTTAAGGTAGTGCACATGATCTTTTTGGGCCCATATGTATTTTGTTCCTAAATCTAAGTTGAAAAAGGCTTGCTTTCCCCCGCAAAAAACTGATTTGAACAAACTCGGCAGAGCAGTATTTAAATATATTCAGAGATTAAAGATTATTTGATATATAAACCATTAACAATTCTGTGCCAATAGAAACATCACATAGAACTCTGCCTTGGCTGAGTGAATACCTTGGAGTCCTAGCCATTGCATTTAAAGAGTTTAATTTGGTTTGTGGTAGAGGTATAGCTGGCAGAAGTATTTGTTCTATAACAGTACACCTGCCTGGACCATGAGAATGGTATATCTTTTCTTCCCCTAAAATGACAGAAAAGGGCTGGTAAAGTTTTTCCTCTACCCAAGTAGCATATCTTTTAGCAGTGGGAACATACAGTGGCTCCCATCCCTTTTGCCGCTGTCTCTTTTCACAAAGGCTGATTGCTTGCCCAAACTAGGGAGGTTTCCTGCCTCAAAAGCAAGTCTTTGAGGTTTTTGTTTTTTCCTCCTTTCATGTGTACGGCATTCTTCCAGGTTCATAATATTAGGTCAGTGTTGGCTCTGTCTGTTCAGTTTGGAAATGTCCTTTTAGGTGGTTGCTGTATACATGTGTGTAAGCCCCAAGTCTCCAGTGCTAAGGGCCAATAGTTATGCAGTGCAGGTGTGTAGAACAGAGCTGGGCTGTTTTGCTTGGTTTGGGGCTTTGCCTGACTTTTCTGAACAGCCATACATTGGGATGATGCCTTATGATAGAAGACATCTTCTAACCTTTTGTCAAACTAGCCCTTGAGTTCCTGAAAAGGAAGGGATGTACATTTTAGTAATGCATAAAGCAGGACAGTAGTCTTTTAACATTTAGCACCACTAATACTTACCTTTTAAAGATGTTTCCTGATGATCTCAGCTGCTTTTCTCAGTTCTTAGAAAAACCATTATTTTATGTGCACGTGTGTGTGTGTGTTTGTATATGTGTGTATACACACAAGAGTTGATGCCCATATGTTGATGGTTGGGAGAGGAAACAGGGACGGGTAGGTGCTACCCTATTCTGAAAGATACGACAAAAGGTGAAGAGGCAGGGTAGCTTTGAGAAAGTCACTTCTGTTTCAAGTGTGGGTAGCAGTACCTTATTTCTCAGTTTTTTGGCAGAATTCATTAGTTGATGCACTCACTGCCCCGTAAAGATAGGGGAGTGCTCTGAAAGCAGTGAGGGTTAGGAGTAGGGGCCAGATGGTATGTGTGTTACCTGAGTTTAGGCTTTGGGTGGTGCAAAGGGTGCTGAGGGTGGGTGGGGGAAGCGGATACAGATCTGCAAGTGGCAGGACTACTTAGCCTAGATAAACCTGAGTAACATTTCTTTCCAACCAAAAATATCTGTGAAAATGTGGTGTCATTTTCCTGACATCATGAGGTGACTTGCCAAAGTCAGTATCTGGGTGTAAGGATGGGTCAGGTATGAGTAATAGCCTAATCCTACAACCTGGACTCTGTACTGGATTACAGCGGTCCCCAACCTTTTTGGCACCAGGGGCTGGTTTCATGGAAGACATGGGCAGCTCAGGTGGTCATGTGAGCAATGGGGAGTGGCTGTAAATACAAATGAAGCTTCACTTGCTTGCTGGCGGCTCACCTCCTGATGTGCGCCCCCCCCCACCATTTCCTAAGTTTCATGGAAGACAATTTTTCCACTGGGGTACGTGTGTGTGCACGCATGGGGTGGGGGTGGGGGTGCACAGTCTGCAGCCCAAGGGTTGGGGAGTGCAGTTGGATTATTTCCTTCCACCTGGGCATTGAATGTTTGTAGTATAGCAGTCTTCTCAATATTGTTCTTTAACTTTGACACTCCCAGGTGTGGAAAATGCACAAGATTGCTAATTTTTTTCAACAGTGAGTATAATAGGATTTTGATTAATTGGTGTATATATTGTCAAATGGGGGATCCTCTAGAACATGGAGTGGCAAACTTTTTCTGTAAAGTGCAAGATAGTAAATAATTTTGGCACTTTGGGCCATATGGTGGTCTCTTTCACAAGCACTCAACTTCGCCATTGTAGTGCAAAAGCAGCATAAGCAAATACATAAGTGAATGGTCATGGCTATACAGGTTGAGTATCCTTTATCTGAAATGCTTGGGACCAGAAATGTTTTGGATTTGGATTTTTTCAGATTTTGGAATATTTGCATATACATAATGAAATACCTTGGGGATGGGACCCCAGTCTAAACACAGAATTCGTTTATGTTTCATATATACACATAGCCTGAAGGTAATTTTATATGATATTTTTAATAATTTTGTGCATGAAACAAAGTTTGTGTTAAGTACTTAATGTGTGGAATTTTCCACTTGTGGCATCATGTCAGTGCTCAAAAAGTTTCGGATTCTGGAGCATTTTGGATTTTGGATGTTTGGATTAGGGAAACTCAACCTGTATTCTACTGAACTTTATTTATAAAAACAGATGGTTGGCCAGATTTGGCCCACAAATTGTAGTTTGCCAACCCTTGCTCTGGATTACAAAGTGGCTTATTTTATCAACCTTTAACAGAGAAGGGCTTTAGTAAAAGGCTTTCCCAAGGGGATAAAAAAAGACAATGCAGTTGTTTTAGCCTCATCTCACCCCAAATTATAATTCCTTAAGTAGTGGTTATTTGTCATAGAAATGGTATACTTCTGTTTATTACTGTAGTGGTTTGAAGGAGTTGAGGATTTTGTACTATCAGTTCCTGTTAATGGAATTTTATACCTCCCTCTAAAGATCTGAGTATATATTGAAAAGGCTGCTTCTGGTAGCTCAGCTGTTTGAACAAGGACAAGTTCTGGATCAACTTATTGGGTCTTTATGTCAGACTTCTTGGATTGAAATCCCAACTCTACCATTTATTAGCTGTTTGGAGGTAGGCAAGTTACCTAACTTTTCTTTGCCTTGGTTTTCTCATCTTTTAAAATGAGAATAATAATAATAATAATATCTTCCTCATCAGTTGCTGCAAGGATGTTAAATGATGTAATGTATGTAAAATGGGTAGCACAGTGACTGTCATGTAGTAAGTGCTCATTAAGTGCTAGCTATTATTACATCAGTTTTTGTTAGCGTCAGAAATTTGCTGTGGAGTTTTGCTTATAGTATGCTTCCAGGAAACAGATACCATCTAGATTCTTTTCTCTAGTGTATTACTTCTTTTCCCTGCAGTTGGTTTTACTAATTTTTGCTCATTGGTAAATGACACTAATAAGCATTATAAATCGTACCTTGAACATATATTCATGCTGCCCAGGGAAAGCTGTGCAGAATTGATGATAAACACAATTTGTTTGCAGCAAAATCCAAAAGAAGATGCTATGGCACTAACACCCCACTCTGAGGCCCTGCTTATCAACACATCTGCCAGGACTTGCTTTTCACTCAAAAATCCGAAAAGTTTCATCCTTCTATGCTAGGTTTTCTGTCTCTGGCAGCTGAACCACTGCTGTCACATCACAAACAACTTCTTTTCTTAATATACACATCTGGCGTTGGCAGTTGGACTAACTTCATAAGAGCACATGATCATCACTCATTACAAGATTAAAAAGTACCCCATGGCATCATTGATGTTTTTTAACTTTGATCTTTTGCAGTTGTGATTCATCTCAGTTATAAAACTTCCCTTTAAAGGAACATAGCCGATGACTTATTAGAACCTTCATCTTAAGTAGCGTAAACATGAAAATGTTACACATCTTTACAAAATGCCATTTATTTTCATTGCCAGCTTATCATTTTAAGACGTGACATCATACTTAAGATCCCAAATTTGTAAGTCTTGTCTTTAGGCAAGGCATTTTGACCTTATGTTGGCAAGTTAGGTCTTAAGAACAACTGCCAGCAGGAGAAGTCAGTGTAGCAGCAGCAGCAACAGTAATGCATTTGGATACTTAACTCTCTTAAACATCAGTTTCTATTAGGATCCTTTGTTCCATTTATGCATTTGGTTCCAACTCCAGTCTGATTTAAAGAATTTCTACAGGAAGATGAAAACTTGGTTAGCAATGTCATATTCTATAGAAGTGGTTCTGAGCAAGGGAAGAGGACTGGAAAAAGGTATTGTTGGCTGTGCAGAGGATGGAAAAATCCTTTCACGTAGTCAGAATCCTTTTAGTTCTCTTGCTGCACTTTTAGTTATCTTTTACTAAGTAACAAACTGTCCCCCAAACATAAAGGCTTAGAATAACAACCAGTTTACTACTTCTCACGATTCTGTGGGTTGACTGGGGTTCATCTGGATGGTTTTTCTGTCGGTCTTGCTTGGGGTCAGTCATGTGGCTGCAGTCAGGTGGTGGCTGGTGCTGGAACATCTAAGATGGCTTCATTCGTATGTCTGGTGCCTTGGTGGGATGGCTGGAAGGTTGGGCTCAGCTGGAACGATGGGACAGCTGAGCCCCTTTCTCTCTTTCCATGTAGTCCTAGAGCCTCTCTTACTCCACATGGCCTCTCCATGTGGTCTCTCCATCTGGACCTGACTTCTTACATGGTAGCTCAGGGCTCTCTAAGGTGCAAAAGTGGGAGCTGTTAGGCCTTCTTAAGGCTTAGGCTCAGAACTGGCATTGAGTTGCTTCCTCTATGTTCTGTTGGTTAAAGCAAGACACAGGTGCAGCCTGGATTTAAGGTGAAGAAACCACATAAAGGTGTGAATGATGGGGGGAGTGGTTCATTGGATCACCAATGTTATCAACTTCCACAAGTGTTTAGCTGGTAAATGTCACTGTTGCCATAGGAGAAATAATTTTTTCAAGGTACTGTCTTCTGAAAGGTCTCTTGACTTTTTCAATCTGGGGGACATTAAAGATCTACAAAGTGATGCTAAGTTTACTACTCCAATAGTAGCTCCATTCTGAATTAAACAAATTTGATAAATATCAGATGAATTAAGGGTGGATATTACCTTGTGGTGCTTGGTATTAGCAAATCAATATTAAGCTGATCCAGATTGATACTTGTACAAGAGAAAAACATGAGGAGTTTGAACAAAAAGAGGTATGAGTCTTGCCTGGCAATATGGCAAGTAGTATTGAGCAGAAATATCCTATGACTCTGCAAATGGACAAGCTTGGAGGTTTTATACTCTATATCATCCAGCTTTGAAATTCTTGTTTGCCAGCACATCTGCAAACCTGATACTTGACACATGTGAGTAGGTTTCTAAGAATTTTTGTGTGTTGGGCCTTAGGCAAGTAAACCATAGTTACTCTCAAGAAGAGACCAAAGCTGTCAACTGTATAATTCCTGCCAGGGCACTACTATTCACCATCAGCCAGCCAGTAGCCACCTGTCCTGACCTGGTGGGAGAAAGGAGAAGCTCTGCATTTTTTCCTCCAATGATCGAGCTCCTTTCCTGCACAATTAGAGTACATGGCTGCAACATTCTCTGCTTGGTTTTGTTTGTGACTTCAGCAAAGGGCTGGAGCTTAGGTGAGTGAGAGGTTATCTGGAAGTATAGGGTACTCTTTGTATTTCTAGGCCTGGTTCGCTCGATTTGTTAAGCTTAGGTCTTGCAGCCAAAATGTTTTCTTTTCCTGTTTGCTCCTTCTCACCTGTGCCCAATTCATCAACAAATTTATAATTCTTCAGAGAAGTTTCATTTCTCCATATTCTTGAGGCATGTCCAATTGCAGAAGTTTTACCTTAACAAATTTGATGTAATAGACTTAACAGAACAAATGGTCTGGGCAAGGCTTCATCTCATTTTTCTTTCATGCTGTTCCACCTACTTCTGAGACTATTTTCCAGCCCGGGGAAAGGTAGAGAGAATGGAAGGCTTGGCATTTTCTCTTCCTCATTCTAGATGTTGTCAGTGGCAGCTCGCTTTTATCCTCCATACTTTTCATCCTGGTTGGGTGAAGGAATAGGCTTTTTTTTTTTTTTGAGACACAGTCTTGCTCTGTCACCGTGGGTAGAGTGCAGTGGTATCATCATAGCTCACTGCAACCTCACACTCCTGGGCTTAAGCGATCCTCCTGCCTTAGCCTCCCGAGTAGCTGGGACTACAGGCGCATGCCACGATGCCTAGCTAATTTTTCTGTTTTTAGTAGAGACGGGGTCTTGCTCTTTTTCGGGCTGGTCTTGAACTCCTGAGCTCAAACAGTCCTCCCGCCTCAGGCTCCCAGAGTGCTAGGATTATAGGTGTGAGTCACTGTGCCCAGCCTGGAATAGGCTTTTTATGCCAAAGGCTGACCCATGACCTTTGCGTATTTACCAGTGGCGGATGCTTATTTAGAGGTGGTTTACATGTGAAAGAAGGTGAGGGCCATGTAAAATGTGTTGGATGGAGGCACAGCAGAATAGTTTTTCCAGGTTATTTGAAATCTCTGGATACAGTTCTTGCATTCACATTCTTGCTGTCTGTGAAGACAATTTGAGAAAACCGTGATAGGCCTTGTGCCTCCTGATGTCATAGGCCTGGGTTTTAGTTGTTAGTGCAAAGCATTAGTAGGAAAGCCCTTAACTTTTTGACTTGCTGACTTTCCTCTGAGTTCTTCACTGTCTCTGAAGTGCCCAAGGAATAGAATTTATGGTAAATGCCATGTTTTGATATTTATAACTTGGCAAATACAAGCAGCAAGTTGATTGTTATAGGTACTAATCATTTGGCCACTGGTGTATAAAATGTTGAAAATCTCTGACTTAAGAGAATAATAACAGTAATAAAAACACTGTTCCCTTTTCCCCTTTCTTCAAAGAGGATGGAGAAGGGGGGTCAGAAGAACTTGTGGAAGTTCTGTCTGGTAGTTGGAGGAATGTGCTCTTGAGAAGAGTAGTTTTAAATATCTTTCAGTCCTTTTTTTTTTGTTGACTGACTGTCAGGAGCTGGGAAGATGGCCAAGAAGGAAATGACACATCGAGAGGCATTTTGTGTTGTGCAACATTCTGTGGAACTGATGCAAGGATATATGGCCTGTTTACACATTCCTTCACTAGCAGACTGCATGGCAGTAATTTAATTCAGCAGCACATGGCATGCTGCAGCAAGGAGCTATGGCCTTAACATCCTTTCATGGCAAATTATCACAGCCGTTAAAACATGCTCGTGTCCCTCCTTTGCACTCTTCCCTGGCTTCCCAGTTCTGAATGTGCTTTCTCATTGTATTGGACTTGTGTTAACAAGGAACTGTAGCTTTCACAATAAGAGCACATTTTCCACATGCATATGTTCCAGTTGATATATTTACTTCTAACTAAATATAGCATGGCAAGTTTTCAAATGATTCGTGTTCTGAAAACACACACGTACTTCATCCAAATGTGTCAGTAGTTTGTTTCTTGGTGTAAGTCAGAAATCATTCATTCTGAAGAGTGTTAGGGACATGATAGGGACTTGAGAGAAAGAGGTTTTTTTCCTTTTTCTTTTTTTGCTTTTATTTATTTATTTGTAAAAATGACTTTTCCTTCCTAAGAAAGATAATCCCTGATAGATCACCAAAATACTTTGTTTACTTCTGTTTTGTTTGTGCTATAGCATTTTCGAATGCTATACCAGAGAATAGGATATACTTTAAAATAATAGGGGGTAAAAGATTAGTTGTGTTGCTTTTCACATTCATACTTGTCCCTACCTAGCATTTTTTATAGAATACACTTATGATATCAACTACTGTACATCTTTGGTCTTCACATAAAATCTCAAAAGTTTTTATTTAGGCAGATATGGAAAATAATTGCCCTTGTTTTTCAAGTAACTTTTGGAAATTAAGAGAGGGCATAAAAACCATTTAGGTCTAAAATATTAATTCAAGATCATATGTAATAGTTAAAATAAGAGACAGTGTTTGTGATACAGTACTTAAGTAGCAAAGGGACAGGCTCTTGTTTTTCTCAGAATTTCTCTCTTCCTGTGCACTGGTGGCCAAAATCTATTTGATGGTAGATAAAAGCCCTTCCTTAAAATTTAGGGTTAAGCCTTAAACCCAAGAACCTCTGGAAAAAGTAACTCAGACTTATATTCATATTAAAGTAAAAATAAGTAATATAGAATCCTTTTTTGGGGAGCAGGTTTCAGGAGATAGAGGGAGAGTGACCAATGAAGTCCTAGGTACTAGAAGGTAAGGACCTGTGCAGGCCTTGAGAGCAGTGCTTGTGAACTTTAAGCATCACAATTTTGCTGTAGGTCAGCTATAGCAGTGTGGATTCCTGATGCTTTTCAGTTGTGGTATACTAATAAGAGTGCAGAATTTTATTATTTTAAGGTGAGAGTTTTGAGTTTCCATATTTCCCCCTTTTGCAAATGTTTCCCTTTCACAGAGTATTCCTAATCTTGTTTTGTACTAGATACATGCTAGCTTTCCTCGTATGCTGGTTTGAAAATTACCATTTAATTTCTCTCTTTTCTTTTAGTTGTTATCCTTACCATTTTAATATGTATATTTGTCTTAATAAAATTAATCATGATCTCTGTCCATATAAGAACTTTAGCATACTTTAAACTGTAGTCGCCCCCTCTCTCCTAATGTTTTTGTCTGATTATTTTAGTATGTCCTTGTTTTATCCTTCCTGGATTAGTCATTATCAGTGTTTTAAACTATTTATACTTATTTTAAATTTACGCATTATGTTTATTGATTCATTTGCTCATCATCCCTTCTTTCACCTCTATTCTTCCTTCTGGGTCCAGTTTCCTTTTTCTTGATGTAGATCCTTCAGTAGTTCCTTCAATGAGAAACTGTTAGTGGTAAACCCTCAGAGAGTTTTTGCTCCTGAAAATGTTAGCAGTTGTGTGCCTTGGCTGCTGCTGACATGAGGTGACATGAGAGGCGTCCTGCTGAAAGTCTTTCTGCTCTGAGGGCCTGAGATCCACACTTCTAGTCATACCCTTGTGTTAAGATTTTTAGGTCATTATTATCAGATTAGCTGGGGGAACATTTAAGGGAATGGAACAGAAGACAGATAAATATTCCTGGAAGATGGAGAAGGGAAATGGGTCTAAGTGCCTGTCATCATGGGAAGTTCTGAAGAGTCCAGGGCCAGGGTGGGTGGGGAGGAGGTAGGAGAGAATTAATGTTCCTGCAGAGGAGAAGGCAAAGAAGGGGAGAGAAAATTAAATCCCCTATTTCACAGTTTTGCCTTGGGTGGACCCTAAATTGCTTTGGAGCTTTCTGTCCAAGTATATGTTAAAAAACTTCATCATTACATTTGATCCTCACAGGTCATCTGGCTATTGCTCATTGAACAACCACAGCAGCAATCCTTAGATGTTAGTATTTACACATTTATGCCATTTTAGTGAGAATACAGGATCCAGAGCCAAAAGATGCTGTTTTACATGGCAAATGAATCATGGAATGAAAAAGAAGGAAGAAAATAAATGTGTGGATTAGAGAGAATTGGTTTAAGAGAGCTAGGAGACCACAACTTGGGGTAGAACTCTCTCTGGGCAAGACGGATGGGGTGACTCCAGCATTGCCTTGGTATACCTATCATTGGGGTTGTGCAGGAGGTGCCTGGTGGGGAAAAGGTCATCTGACACTGAAGCAAGCTGGTACTTTCTGCCTTTCCATCAACCCTTGAACTGCATATGAACCCTCTGCAACATGCATTGTCATCATCTTCTCATTCTTTACCTCCCTGGAGTTAATTTTTATGAGATACAATCTGGGTAAAAATGCTAGCGTATATTTTGGTTGGGGGGATACTCAGGATGATTTAACCTGGGCTCTATGCCTCCTTAGGATTGGCCCAGTAAATTATTAGTAGAAAAATATGAGCCTTTCAAGGAGATTATGAAGGTACAATGCAGGCTGTGCTACAGGAAGCGAGGAGAAATATACACGTGTAAAAGAAGGGCGAGTGTGAAGTTTGGGTTACTAATTCTAGAGCTTTGGTTTCTGTTTCACCTCCTCACCATTCACTCCATCCTACAAAAACAAGTGACAATGTGTATTGTACCATGAGGGCTGTTTCAGAGTAACTTAATAAGGAATTCATCTGTAAGGGTAGTTTGTATGTAAGGTATGGATTCACTTATGGTTAAGAGAATTGGAAGACTTAAGAATTCCTCTTTTGATGGGGGATGTTCACGAATGTAGCTCTTACATGGGCAGTGCATGGGCAATATATATAACCAAAGTGTTGTACCCCCATAATATTCTGAAATGAAATAAAAGAAAAAAAATTAAAAAAAAAAGAATTCCTATTTTGAGACCTCATTGCCATCTTAGTGACCCTAAGCGAATCACTAAACTTTTCTCCAGTTTGATCTCTTCATCTTTTAAATGGAAATAGACATGAAGACAACTTCATAGCATAGCTGGGAGTAACTCCTAAGGAATGATCATAAAGTACTTGGCGTACATGAAGGGCAGCTTAAATACCAAATAGTAATTATGTAGGGCCTTTCTGCCAAAGTGTTCGAAACACTTAGACATCACTTCATTGATTCTCTTTACATCCCTCTGAGGGAGGCATTATGCATTTTACAGGTAGGTAAACTGAGGCACGGACACCTGAGAACTCATTTGTTCTATGTCATTCTGCAAGTCAACAGATGATTTGTAGAGATGGGCAGTGATCCCAGGTCTCTCAGTTATTCCCTGATGCCTTTGTCATTAAAATTGTAGAAGTTCCTGGTGTTGGGTCCAAGGCATTCTTGGTTGGTGTTATGAAGTAGTGTTGCATAAAAGCATGCCTAGTGCTGTAGTAGCATTGCTGTAAAGTAAAGAAGTCCCAGGTATAAGGCCTGGCACACAGTAGGTAGGCATACATTTCATATATATATGTATGTTTGTTAAATGAATATCAAATTCATTAAGATGGATGTTTAACCAACAGCTAAAAACATTGAATTTTATGAGATGAAAATAACAAATTGTATAAGTTAACCCTCAATACAATCTTACTTTAAATACCAGTGAAATGATATTAGTACTTGAAAAAAAATTAATTTAAAAAAATTATGTAAGTATAAAATGTAGACAAGTCCATGGCAGAAAAATTAGAAAATAAAAACTAATCAAAAGAAGAAAATAAAGATCATCCATAACTGTATCTCCCAAGATTACCGCTACTAATGTTGTGATGTGTATCCTCCCAAATATTTTTCTGTGGTAATGCTAGTACTTTTGTGAGGGTAACAATAGTAAGGGAATAGCATCAAGAAAATGATGGAATGCTACAGAATGGCATGACTACGTTGAAGCTGAAAGGAGAGAGACTAACTGGAAATGAGAATACTTGCTGTAAGGAGAAGGAGCATGATGATAGGACTGACGACAGTTTCCAGTTAATAACTGTCTCTTATGGGAAGGGCTGGTCTTGCCTGAGTGGTGTGAGACTAGATGGATCTGAGAAGGATCTCTTCCTCCCCCCCGACCCCATCCCCCCACTGAAAACACCATCCCCCTTTGTAATAGCTGACAAAGCCTTTTTGTGACAATTAGAGATGTGTTTTAAAATGTAAATATTTCCAGCAGTGGGAATGTGTATTCATTCAAAAAATTATTTTTGAGTGCTTACTGTTAGCCAGGTGCCAGGCGTACAAAGCAAGGCATATGCAGTCGCCGCCTTTGAGGAGCCTACATTCTGTAGAGAGAATGAGTAAACAAACATTTATCTATAATTGCATCTAATTGCAAATTGTGATAAGTGCTGTAGAGGGAACTGATGTCGTAATAAAGAATAATGGGGCGGGAGGGGACAGAAAGGAACCTATTGTAGAGTGGTCCAGGGAAGGTCTCGCTGAGGAGATAACATTGGAGCACAGACCTAAAGGGCGAGTAGAAGCCAGCTCCAGGAAGAGTGGGGGAAGAGATGTCAAGGCAAAGGGCACATCGTGTGCAAAGCCCCAAACATGATGAGTATCAGAATCTACTATCTAATTTTGATAGAAGAGAGGGTGTTAGGAATGCTGAAATGGTTGGGAAAAGAGGAAAAGGTTGCAGAAAGAGTAGACTAGACTCACACAACCAAAAGTTGCCTGTTTTATAATTCTACTCAAGGCTGGTGTAGGGTAGAGGAGCACAGAGGACTCTCCATGTCCATCCCAGTGGCCCCACACCTCTCTGATATTATTCTTACCAGGTGCCTGGGATTCTTCTTAGAGTTAAGGCTTTGAGGACAGGATGTTCCTAGATGTTATCTGCAAAAGATAACATGTTCTAAGCCATTTTTTGGTGAACAACTTGGTTTAAGTGGATCGGATCCAATTAGTTAAATACCAATTTTATAACAGAGGATGATGAGACCTGAATCGGTAGGGAAAGCAGGTTGAGAAAGACCTTGAAGAGCTCTAGTGAGGAAAATTGAGTGGGAGTAGGTGGAATAGTAGTGGCTTGTCGGTAGCTGGTGCTGGGTAAGAATGCTGGGTCCCAAAGAACATGTTTTTCTTAGAGAAAGAGCTGTAGGAGTGGGCTTGTACTAAAAATAACCCAAACAAAGCAGTAGGTTACCCATCAAGTAGATTCTGTTAGGATTGTGTGTAATGCACTAAAGTCTTGGGCTTTTATGGACAATGAGAAGCAATTCCAAAGGTGAGCTGGGTTTCAAAACAAGAGCAACGTGGAAAACTTCAGAATGTTTAGCGAAGAGCATTGAGGATGATTAAAGGATTGTAAAATTGAACCTATGAGGATAAGTTGAAAGACTTGGGATTATTTAGCTTTAAGAAGAAGAGACTGAAAAATGACTTAATAACAGACTTTCAAAATTATGAGAGTTATTAAGCTATGTATGGTGACCAGCTGTTTTGTTTCTGGCAAAGTCAGAGAAAGAAGAGTGGGTTTTAACTAAATTAGGTTAGAGTTAAAGGAGAACTTCTTGACTGTAAAAATTGTTTGATAGAATAGGTTACTGGAGGCTGAGGGCTTGAATGGAGGGCTTTTCAAATCCCTTCTATGTTAGCGATTCCCTGTGTGTTTATGAAGTGCAACAAAGTGCCACCTTTCTGTTTTTGAAATCAAAGGCATGATTTCTGTTTTCCATTATAATTCTGAAGCTCAGAGTCATAGAGGTTTGTAGACATAAATGATGAGGGTAATTTGTCTTGCTTCAATGGCCATTAGAATCTTTAATTGAGAAAAATATGACCAAAAAGAGGAACAGATCTGCCACATGATCAAAAAATTATTATTAATCAGAATAGATGCATTATTAAGAATTTTGAGCAGAGGGGGAGAATGTTTTATTGTTTGAAAAGCTCAGGTCTATTTGATTTGTATATTCCAGATACAAAAGGTAGGGCTTTATGATGTTGATTCATTTTTCTCTGTTTCTTTCCTACTGAGAGAAATTAAAAACATTTCCAGGTGACACCAAAGTTCGTATGACCTGGAGTTTGAGCGATGCAATCCAAAAATCCCCCTTAAGGAATTTATCGTCACAGAGAAGGAAGAAGAGAGGAAGTAGGCAGGATTTATTTATGAAAACAGAAACCTTCATGCATTTAAAAGCTGGCGGAGAAGTGAAGTTGAGCAGATCCAATCTGAGAAAGGCTGGCTGACCACGCCATTCCTTTCAGATTTGGAGCTGGAGCTGCAGGGAAGAAAGAGCCCTGTTCCCTGATTTCCTGGGTTAACCTTTCTCAGAGAAGCCAAGCATCAGAGTTTTTATTTTTAAGTTTATTCTTTAATGCACTCTTTTGCTTATTAATTACCTGTCTGGGCAACTTTTGTAATAATAAATTAGCACACCTGCAGATGGTTTGCTTTAAGCACTCACTGATAGCTCACTGATGAAACTATGAAAAACAAAGTACACACACAGGTAATGTTCTCAGATGAGTTCTTTGTTTTGAACAAAGTGGATGCAGTTTTCTCTAAAGGAATAAAATAACCAAAGAGACCAAAGAAACAGACTTTGAAACAGGTGATAGGACTGGGAAGAAAGCATAAGTGGGTGTAGTGCTGGGCTAGGGCAGAGGAAAAATACTCAGAAAACATATTTTTCTTTCCTCTCAAAATAACTTGGGCTCCTTGCATCATTAAGCACATTTAGCCCTTGAACCACTATATTTTACCTTTCCAAAGAGTCCTCACCATTGGAGAGCCACCTGCAGCCCAAGGTTGGGTCAGAAGTCATAACCCACTTCCTTTTACTGTCCTCCTTTCTTCCTTGTTTGTGACATTTTCTTAGTGGCCTTGGCAGTTTTGGTCCTTTTCATTATTTCTATAATAGTCCTTTTCATTATTTCTACATTTGGGTCTCTCCTACCCCTCACCCTCAGATAATTTATTTTCAAAACCCCTTCTGAACCTTCTTGAAAACTAAAAAGGATTAGTGGCCCTCCCTTTTTGCTCTTGAGGCCATAGGATTGATCGTAGGAAAATCAGCTGAAGAGAGGTTTGGTTTACTCCTATTGTTAATCTTTATGTAAAGGAACTCTCTTCCTGAATACTTTGTTGTAGGTAGAGTCTCTTCATTGCACATTTGGGGACAGTGGAGGGGCAGCTGTTTCATATTTTCTGCAATATCTTTGAAATGCTGTGAACTGAGGCTAGCTATATTTTTCTGAGGAATAAGCTGTGAAACTGACGATTTATTGGTTTATCTGAAGCAACAGAAGACCCACTGGTGTACCCACAAAAATTGTTTGGTTATCTGTTCTTCCCTGAGCTCCTTTATTCCCCGACAACTTTATTTAAGACTTATGAACCAGCCTCCCTTTTCTTAAAAGGAACTGTGATAAAGAGAGAGAGAGAGTGAGAGATTTCAGTGTTCAGGGCTTTATAGAAGTCTGGATGCATGGCCATGATAATGTATAAAGTAAAATCAAGAAGGACGGAGGTTTTTATGAAGGTCCTGAGATTCAAAAGGAACGAAAGTGGATGATTTTGGATAGTGTGTCAGTGAAGGTCTTGCGCTTTGATCATGTTTTAGGGGATTCCTACGTGGACTCTCCTTGTGTATTTATGGAACTCTACATTTGTGGCACAGATCAGACGTAGTAAGGAAATTTACTGGGGCCAGGGGCCCAGGAGTTTTTGGATTCTATAATTAGGAAAACATAGATAGTCCAAAATACAGGAGAATGTCCATTTTATTTTTTACAGAGCATATTTTTTCCCCTTTTCTATATATTATATATTGGTTCTATATTTTGTGAAACCTTGGTGCAGCAGTTCCTTGGTAGAGCCAAGTAGCCTGAATAACATAAGAAGGAGAGATGCCTCTTCCCTTTGCTTTCCTCCTGGGCTGTATAGGAGCTATCCTGAGGATGGTGAATGGAGAAACTGTTTGATTATGGTTCATTCCTCAACTACTAGCCCAATGATAGCTTTTGAATGCAAGTGAGTTAATAGAAAGGAACTTTACAAGAAACGATGGCCCGAGCATTCCTTTTTGCTGAGGGTCAACCCATTGTCAGTTACAGCTCTGGAGAAGCCCTTATGTGGTATGGAGCTACCACGTCTTAATTGTCTTTTGTTAGGAGAACTGAAATATTAGTAAATAAAAATTTGCAACTGAATTGGAAAAAAATCTGACACTGAAGGATGAAATGTAGCTTTTGTAGCATGAGATTTGTGGCACAAACTGACCAGAGGAAAGAAATCTGACGATCTAGATGGATGCCTCTGGTTATTACTACTTTTGCTAAGGACTTCTATGCTAAGAACTAAACAGGGTGAGTCATATATAGCTGTAAATAAAAACTTCTATGGGGAAGGGAGAAATCCTTGTGTTTGAAGGAATAGGTGGCACTTCTGGCTAATTTGTAAGTGTCTCCTTTCATTCCTTTGGAAATTGGAATAAATTGCTCCAAAAAGTTTATGGGAAGACGATTTATTTTTTTCTTGTTACTACAAGGAGCTCCTGAAACTGAACCATAACTGAGTTCTGTTCCTAGTTTCTATCTTTGGTGCTGTGTGGCCAGTTCTTGGAGTGGATTTTGATAGTTTTCACATCAGGATAATGTAGTCACACTGGTCTTTTCCACATTTAGCCAGGCTGTTGGAAGGTTCAAGGTTTGTAAATTATTTAAAACAACTGCTTTAAAAAAATTATTATTTATACAGTAGTATCTTAAATCCCAAGACCTCTATACAACTTACAAAATACCTGTAACAATTCAGTTAAATTCTTTTTTTAAAAAGTTTTATTTTATTTTTAATTGATAAATAATACTTATATTCCAGTGAAATTCTAATGTTGATACTTAGATCCTTTTGTTCTCAGTGACTTTGGTAATTAAAATAAGTTAACCTTAGGAAAGAAAATCAGCTTTAATAACATATCCGTATCTTTTATCTCTACATTAATTGGACAAACATTTATACCATGCCTGCTCTGTCTCAGGGCCTTTGAATGCTAAGTGCCAGTGACATAAAACTTTGAGAGTCTAACTTGAAAGGGCCACCAGCAGGATTGGGTATAAAGTCAGGAGTAGTACCCAGTATTATTTTGAATATATCAGGACATAAAGGGCTTATTTTGTAGAGAAAATGAATAGGTTTTCCACTTTTATTTCTAATATCTTATAAAAGGTTGGGACCAGTAAATCATACTTTATTGTCAGTCATTCACTGTCTGGCTGCAGCCACCTCTCCTGTGCCTTTCAGCCCCCTGGTCCCACCATACCTGCTCTCCACCCTCAGGGAGAACCCAGTGCCTCCATTTCCCACTTTATCTCAGTTTATCATGTCATTCCTTTGTGTGACTTCTCCTCTTTCTTTGCTTCTTTGTCAGTCACTAGACCTGCTTCCTTACCAGTGCCTTTAAGCTTCCATGTTCTGCATCACTCACCGGGTGACCAGCGCAGGGGAGCACTCCACTGCCTGACGAAAGGGGCTCCTGAGTACATTTGTATTTGAAGAAGGGGTTCCCAAGCTGAATAGCATATAAAAAACCCTCATCTAATTTAAAGTGTGTGTTTCCAGGGGTGAGGTGGGGAGGATTAAAAACTGATGTTCATTAGTTCATCCTGAGGTTCTGTGCTAGATGCTTTATATCCATTAACTTCTCTTTTACAAATGAAGAAACTGAGGCCTCAGGGGGTTGCATTGGCTGGCCCACGTCCTTCACAATAGGGAAGTTGACTCTGGTTTTCTAACTTCTGGTCATTACTTTTTTTACTACTTGATGACAAAGGCTTTGAATGTCCATGAGTGATTCTGGGGGAAAACTTTATAGGACTTTGTCTTTATCAGATGTTAAGACAAATCTAAACTAACTGAAGAGTCTGAAATATTATTAGTAGTCCTTTTATTTGTCCTTAGTACAGTGTGAAGTGCGAAGGACTAGTGTACAAGGTGAAGGAGCAGGGTAAAGAGAGTCTCCAGGGACAATCAGCAATATACCTTTGGGATCCTCTGGGATTTGCTTATCTTTACTGAGCCAACTCTTCTTAGAGAAATTGCAGTTATTAATTGTTACAAGCAATGAATATTCTCACCTACTATATGGGATTTGTTTTTCCTGTTAATCTTTAATGCCCTTGTAGATAAATGCTCTGCCATTGTAGAGAAGTAGTAATACTTTTATTTTTGATAATTTAGATTATGTGGAAAAAAATGTCTGTTTTGGTGAAAATACAACATTGCAGGACTGGTAACAAAAGCATATATATGATGTACAGTGCTGCCAATTGTTTCTTTTTACATTTTAAATAACATTTATTTTAATTAGTACATAAGAAAAATATTTGTTGTAAAAATTTCAGAAAATTCAGAAAGCGTAAAGAAGAAAGTAAAAGTCAGCTTGAAACTCAACACCAAAAATAGTCTCGGTTAATATTTTGATGTAATTTCTTTTAATATTTTTCTAAATGTATTTGAGTGTGTGCGTATATATTCATATATATTTTTTATTTTATAAATTTTTCCATCTTCTAAACTGATTTTATTTTTTAATTATTAGGAGGAATTGGGCTATGCCCTGATTCTTAAAACAAATCAAAATGGTAAACCCTCTGGTAAAGATGAACATTTTGAAAATATCTTTATAAAAATTGGTATAAAATCATCTATTCTTATTCCTTTAAAAATATTGTAGTCCTTTGGGTTATTCATTTCCTGAATAATCATTTCCTGGTTGCCTGCCTCAGATTATAACTTACATTAATTGTACATTTTTATTCTTGCTTTTTTTCTCATCTTTTTTCCTTTCATCTTTATTCTATTTTATAGGTGGTCACAAGATGTCTGGTATGCTAAACAAGTAAGAATATGCTATGCTGGGTGCCCTAATCATGCTTTGAGGGTCTCTTGGATTTCCTCTTCTAACTTCTTCAAGGCTTCATCTCTGTATGTCATCCTTTGGAGTGGTCCGTATGTGCCTTAGTTTAGGATGTTCAGACCTGCTCTGTGACCTGGCCTTTGAAAGAATGGTATATTCTATATTTGTGTAGTATACAAAGTTTGCATTAACATTGATGACTTCACAATGACCCTGTGAAGTTGGCAGAGAAGATGCCATTTTGCAAGTGAGAAAGAAGGCTGGAGAAGTTAAGGAACTTGCACAGGGTCACACATTTCTATTGAATATTTCATATTTAAAATGGGTTTAGTATGACTCAAACCAAATTCAAGATGAGAAAAAGTTCCTGCTGAGAATTTAAAGAAAAATGTTAGCTAAGTTACCAAAGCCAAAATAATTTCAGATTACTCTAACTAGAAATTAACCAATTTTGTGTGTGTGTGTGTGTGTGTGTTTGTGAAAGTAAGTAGGAATCAAGTACAAGTGAAGAAAAAACAATTTAAATCAATTTGAGGGAGTATGTATTGGTTGTTTTCGTTCTGTGTTGTTCTGGTGGAGGATAAGGCAAAGGGGAAATTAATGGAGCAAAAAATATATATCTAGGAAAAAAGATTGCCTCTTCACTGTAGCAGCTTGCTCATCACTAGGGATGGAAGGGAAAGTTAGTGCTTAACCTTCCCCAACAGAAAAAGGCTGCAGGTCAGAACAGGGGTAGCTGAATCAGTGGGTAGAGTAGTTCCTTCTTTCACCTGGTTCATTTTCTTAAGAGATAGGGTGTCTGGTGAAGGGCAGGTGGAAGGAAGATCCAATGTCAGATAATGCTTTTTCCTATTTCTGGAGTTCTAGAAACATGAACGATGATTGAGTATAGATTGAAGACCCTTAGAAAATCCTAAAAACTATAACATTATCAGTTCGTAAGTATATCTGGAAAATAAAAATGCATCCTGCTTGGCAAATGCTTTGCTTTAAGCTACTGAGCTACCTGGAAATGTAATTTGAATTATTATTTTTTATTCAAAGCTTGTAAAAAACTAAACCAGCCTTTCTAGTTTGACTTTTAAACATCAGGGAGTCTAAGTGAAATATAGGAAAAAAATTAGCAACTATAAGTTGGGGAGTTTGATAGTGATGCTGGCTGAACAATGCAGAAGAAGTAAGACAGGACAATGGTGACTTGGCTGAGGAGGATCTGTGACTGAGAGGAAAAAATTCGAGGTCCTGTGAACCTCTAAAAGCTCTGTGAAAAGTGTGCAGAGGTGGCTCTAAAGTGCATTTTCCCAGCTAATATGACAAGGAGACTTACAGGCATAGACTAGGACAAATGAAGGTGCTTTGACTAACTATATGGGATCTAAACAAATGCAGTGATATGTTCTGGAGTAGGAAATTGAAAGCAAGAACAGTGCCAACTTGTAGGCAATACAGAGTATTTGTTCAGTATTTTAAATTCTTGGTGAAACTACCTAGAGTCTGTATTTCACTTTTGAAAAACTGGAAAGAAATATTGGATTACTAAGAAACTAACTGTGATAACTTAGGTAAATTATACATTTATTCAGTGCCAACAATGTGTTAACTGGCAAATAAAATGTAACCTCTTTCAGTTTCAAATCCTTTTTGACATGTAAATAAATTGTCAACAAAAAATTAATTTTTTGATTGTTTTTCCTCTGGTATAAGAAATTCCATTAAAAATATATGGAAAAAACTTCTAACAGAATCTTCCAGTTAACTCAATGAACCTTTCAAGATTCATATATTTATTTTAAATAAAACTCATATGTAATAATCTGTGACAGGAGAGAAGAAATGGTTTTAAGAATGATATAGAATTATTATAGAACTTCCTGACACCTTGAAATTGCAGAGCTACTATTTTATTAATGTTTCTGGTTTGAGATGGTGGGTATTATGGATGCAAAACCTCGAGGTCCATATTCTATCCTCTCAGAAAAAACTTGTCAACAGAGATGTGTTGATGTATTCTGTTTCTAAAACCTGATGGTAACCTGTAGCTTTCAACCTACCTTCTTCCTTCCCCCTCCTGATTAATCCTCCTTTCCCCTTATGTATGTAATATTATTCAGTTCTTATTTCTATCTAGATTTCTTGAGTTAAAATCCCATATTCCCTCTTCACTCTTGTCTTTCAGTTGAATTTATTTCAGCTTGGATTCTTGCCATAATGGCTTGACATGTATATATTTATTTATATACCTTTTTATGTTCATATCCATTATACGTGATATAATCCCTTCCCATAGTGCAGGGACTGTATCAGTTAATTTTATGTGTAAAAATCCTCACACATAGAATTGCCAAACAATAACTTTGTTGAATATGCTTGAAATTCTGATCTGGCGTTTCTCTACGTAGCTCAAATCAACTAGGCAGCCACAGTCTTTACTGAGCATCTACTGTGTGCCTTCAACTGTGCCAGCTACATACACATTTGGAATATAAGGCACAAGGTTCTACGTTTTTTTGTTTTTTTCCTTCTTTTTTTTTTTTTTTGAGACAGGGTCTCATCCTGTTGCCTGGGCTAGAGTGCAGTGGTGTCATCATAGCTCACTCACTGCAACCTCAAATTCCTGGGCTTAAGCGATCCTTCTGCCTCAGCTTGTAGAGTAACTGGGACTACAGATGCGTGCCACGATGCCTGGCTAATTTTTCTATTTTTAGTAGAGACGGGGTCTCGCTATGTTGCTTAGGCTGGTTTCTAACTCCTGGCCTCAAGTGACCCTCTTGCCTCGGCCTCCCCAAGTGCTGGGATGAGCCACTATGCCTGGCCTCTATTTTTGAGGAATTAAAATATGGTTGAAGAGGTAGTACTATAATTAATAAACAGTTAGATGGCACTATGTATTCAACTGTGTGATGCTACCGTATGTTCATCCTTTCAACAAGTGTTTGTTGAACCCTACTATATACCAGACATTCTTCTATTTGTTAAGAGATACAGCCTTTAACAAAACATACAAATTTTTTTCCTCATTGAGCTTGCATTCTGTTGGAAGATGGAGATAACAAGCAAACAAATAAATATATAATATGCAGATATGCAGGTAGTGATAAGTGCTTTAAAGAAAAATGAAGCAGGGTAAGGGAATAGAGGTAATGGAGGGAGGTGGGTGCTTTTTCGTGTAGGTCAGGTGGGCTTTGCCAATGGAGTGACATTTGAGCAGAGACCTGCATTAAATAGGGAGTGAGCTACCTATAAATACCCAGGCAGCAGAATGGCAAGAGCAAAGACATTGAGCCTAAGCTCTCTGGCATGGTTATGGAGTAGCAGTGTGACCGTGGCAGGGTGAGTGAATGGAAACATGGTAGGTGATGAGGCCACAGAGGCAGTTGGGGGCAGAAAATGGTGCTGGAAGGCCCAGATCATGTAGGATCTGGGCCATGAGGCTGGAGTTTGGAATGGTTTTTAAAGCCATAGGACTAGAAGAAATAATTTTAGATAGAGAAGAGGGTCAAGGATAGAGTCCTGGGGTAATTCCCAACATTCTAAGTAGGGATTAGGAGGAGGAGCCAGTGAGGAAATCTGAGCAGTTGCAGCCAATGAAGTAGGAAGAGCCCAAAAGAATGTGGTGTCCAGGAAGAAAGGGACTCTGTTCAAACAGAATGTCACCAACTGTATCAAATGTTGCTGACCAAAAACTGCCATTGGGTTTGACGATGTGGAAGCTGTTGGTGATCTTGGCAAAAGAGATTTCAGTGGAAGGATAGATTCAAAAGATTGTTTGGTAAAAGTTAAGAGAATTGGAAGATAGGAGGTAGGAACAACAAATTTAGAAAGTGAACATACTTTCAGAGTATTTGCTATAAAGGGAGCAGAGAAATGGGGCAGTGACTGGAAGGGAATATGGCATAATGGAAAGACCATTTGGACGCTGAGTTATAAAACTGGAACCCTTGTTCCAGTTGACCCTTCAAGAGTGAGTGACCCCGGACAAACCACTTTGTCTCTAAGGGCCTTGGCATTTTCAGCAGAAGAATGGAAATAATAAAAACTACCTATAATGGTGATTATAGGAGATAGTGTATAGTAAAAGGTTGTTGTTTGTAAAGTGCAACATAAATGCAAAGGTAGTCTCATCATTCATGTGTAATAGAAATTCTAAAAGGAAGACACAATCACTTGGATGAAGCTGAGTCCTGAAGAAAATGGATATGAATGATTGGGTGGAATGAAGGCATTTGTTAAAAGCACAGGGAAGGGAAAGACCAGGGAATGTGAAGAGGAAATAGGGAGAAGTCTGGATTGGAACAGAGGATGAATGTTGGGGGAGAACAGGAAAGTTAAGTTGGATAGGTAGAATTGGGCTAATGATACAGGGCTGTAAAAGCTGCTCAGAAGGTCCTGAGTTGATGGGGCAAGCAGTAGGGTGACCCGTGAGTTCTCCAACAGGTTAGTTGAAAGGGAGGGCTTTGGATTTCTACCTGCTGTGGAACTGCAGGGATTGGAACAAATTCTATCTCTGTCTACAGAAGGCCTACTGAGATATTTTAGTTTGATGGAGAGAGCAGGAGGAACTGGATACAAGGAGACACAGGAGGTCAGGAACATATGAGGCAAGGAAGCCAGCTGGAATGGTACTTCCACAACCCAGGTATGATGAGAATCAGGACTGAACCTTATTGTTAGGAAATGTTATGTGCCATTAAAGTTAGTTTTAACATCATGGAGAAGGAAAGTGCGCAAGGAAGGAGTGTCTTAAGTAGGGGAAACATTCATGAAATGAGTCCGAGGTCAGTCAGTCAACAAGTGTTTATCAAGTACCTACTATGTGCCATTGCTGTTCTTGGCACTCTGGGCACTCTTCCAAGATCTGTTCTCAGCATGGACTACAACGTGCTTAATGGCAGGAAATGTGTGGGAGGAAGCCAAACTGTGGCAGAACTAGGCTTACATTTCTTTTTCTTTTCTTTTTGTTTTGTAAGGGATTATATCTTACTGGATTTTGTATATTCTTCTGTGCCTATTGCATAGTTTGCTACATGAATTAGTAATATTTATTGAATTAATTAGCAATATTAATCTGCTGTTGCAATTAAAAAAAGAGTGATTTGGCGATATAAATTACTAGCCTTAAAAATGTTCCCAGGGCGGCTGTGGCTAGAACGTATGACCAGATTTGGCTTGTCTGACTGCTAAAGAATACTGTCAAATCCAAGCACCATGCCCCCTAGCCATTCATGTGAC
This sequence comes from Daubentonia madagascariensis, assembly GCA_023783475.1. Taxonomy (NCBI): domain Eukaryota; kingdom Metazoa; phylum Chordata; class Mammalia; order Primates; family Daubentoniidae; genus Daubentonia; species Daubentonia madagascariensis. The sequence continues at coordinate 769,328 of JAKFHU010002080.1, forward strand.
ACTCATACAAGTAAATAATCAAAAGACATTAATTAAGATAAGTAAAACATACACTGATTAAAAATAAAGGGGAATAAAGCTTCTTCCCGGTAGTGTAGTGGCTAGGATAAAAAAAGAATTAAAATAATAATACTAATACTACTACTAATAATAATAAAAGATTCCATTGCTGACAGTCTGTATTAAGGAAATTGGTTTAAATACGTGAAAGGATTTAGAATCAATGAGGTGTACTGCAGAGTTATTTATATCAATATGTGAAGTAACCCATGTTTATATTTCTAATCCTATGAAAAGTGCTGGTTGTATCCTTACCAAGGGAATAAGAAGGGGGTGGCTGGTCCACTGCCATTCATTTGACATTAAGCTAATGGGGTGTGACAGTTCTGCCAGTTTTTCCTTGACTTTGGTGGTCTCATAGGTCTTATGTATATCTTTGGAAGGGATGTACAAGCAGACCATATAACATTGTACCTGGAGATTTAGATGAGAATAAACAAACAGATACTTGATTAAATGAGCGCTCAAATTGGCTAAAAACAAACTTTAAGCATAAAATAATGGGTGCTCACTAATTTGTGAACTATAGTTTTGAATAATTCGTCAGGGCTAGGACTCTGGTTTTAATGATTTATGCGGTGACAATATGTCACTATTCACAATAGAGTTTTTAAAACAGCATTTTGTAATTGATGCTGTTAAAATGAAGGACTTGGGTTTGGGTTTTAAAGCAGATGTGCAGTGGTTGAGATTAATTTCTAGCAATGGTTTTGGAGGTTGAAACCAAAATGTGTACAAAAGTAAACATTTCCCTTTCAGAGAAAATAATATGAACTCGAATGAAATTTAAGCAAGTGGGCATCAATTGCAAGTTAATTTTGACATAGATTAGGCATCACCAATTACCATAGTGAGCCATACTATAATATTGTTTCTCTGTGTTCATGTGAGAAAAGGAACAAGTTGATTGTCTAACCCCAGGATAGTGCTGGCTGGCCAGAACCTGAGGCTGAAGTCATCCCCATCTGGACCTGCGTGAAGGATGCATATGTTGACACAGGCAGCTTCACAGAGCAGCAGCCACTTGTGTATCTGAACTGAAACAGGAGCACATCAAAGTCAGTTTCTCTTTCCACCAAGTATTGATCAGTGACCTTTAAAGAGGAGTCTTTACCAAATGGTTTAGTTCCTCGGTCATTTTTCTTTATGGTCTTATAAGCACAGGAAATAAAACACATGCTGATACTTCCAATGGAAATAAAACACATATCATTACTCTCCAATAGAAATAAAATCTTTCCATACAGAAACAAGAGGAAAAGTCTGTACAAGGAAGCATTTATATCATCCTCAGGCATATTAAAAAGTGAGCAAATTGATTAAGACATAAAATATTAAAGTAACACTATAAGGTAGACTATATGCTAAATAGGATACCATTAAGGCATTTTAAATGCCCTTATTATTCCAAAAAAAAAAAAAAAGGAGGTATTTCCTTTCTTGCAGGGGAGAAAAATTCTTTCCAACATTAATCTTTATTTCATTTGGTATATGTTGTTTTTTTCCCTTTTGTCTTGCCAGTAGAATTAAAACTGATGGTTTCTCAGTGTAAGTATCATATAGTAAACCAAAGAAATCTATACAGTGAAGCTCAACTATATTTAAATGCTTGTTAATAAAACATTAGTTCTCCCGCCTCTTACTTTTGTTCCTTTTTCCTATTAGAATACTTTTCCTTGGAAAGAAGAAGGTATCTCAGATTTTTTTTTTTTTTAAATTTCAAAGTATTAAGGGGGTACAAATGTTTTTGGTTACATGGATCACTTTTGTAATGCTTGAGTCATAGCTATAAGTGTGCCTGTCACCCAAATAGTGTTCAGTGTTCCCATTAGGTAGGTTTTTGCCTCTCCCCTCCTAACCTCTTCCCCCTGCTTGATTTCCACTAAATTTTACACTCCTCTGTGCACATGTGTGTTCATCAGTTAGTTCCAGTTTAATAGCGAGTACATGTGGTGTTTGTTTTTCCATTCTTGTGATACTTCACTTAGGATAATGGTCTCTAGTTCCATCCAAATTGTTGCAAAAGGCATTAATTCATCCTTTTTATGGCTGAGTAGTACTCCATGGTATACATATACCACATTTTGTTAATCCACTCATGAATTGATGGGCACTTGGGTTGATTCCACATTTTTGCAGTTGTGAACTGTGCTGTAATAAACATTCAAGTGCAGCTGTCTTTTGGATAGAATGACTTTTTTGCCTTTGGGTAGATAACCCAGAAGTGGGATTGCTGGATCGAATGATAGGTCTACTTTTAGTTCTTTGAGGAATTTTCATACTGTTTTCCATAGAGGTTGTTCTAATTTGCAGTCCCACCAACAGTGTATAAGTGTTCCTTTTTTTCTGCATACACGCCAACATCTGTTGTTTTTAGACTTTTTAATAAAAGCCATACTAACAGGGTTAAGGTGATATCTCATTGTGGTTTTAATTTGCATTTCCCTGATGATTAGTGACATTGAGCATTTTTTCATAGGTTTATTGGCCATTTGTCTATCTTCTTTTGAAAAACTTCTGTTCATGTCTTTTGCCCGCTTTTTAATGGGGTTGTTTGTTTTTTTCTTGCTGATTTGCTTGAGTTCTTTGTAGATTCTGGATATTAGCCCTGTGTTGGATGTATAGCTTGTGAATATTTTCTCCCATTCTGTAGGTTGTCTATTTGCTCTGTTGATTCTTTCCTTAGCTATGCAGAAGCTTTTTAGTTTAATCAAATCCCATTTATTTATTTTTGTTGTTGCTGTGATTGCCACTGGGGTCTTAGTCATAAATTCTTTGCCTAGGCTGATATCTAGAAGAATTTTTCCTACATTTTCCTCTAGAATTGTTATGGTTTCATGCCTTATATTTAAGTCTTTTATCCATCTTGAAATAATTTTTGTATGCAGCGAGAAAGAGGGGCCCTGTTTCATTCTTCTGCAAGTGGCTGTCCAGTTTTCCCAGCACCATTTATTGAATAAGGCTTCATTTTCCTAGTGTGCATTGTTGTCTGCTTGTCGAAGATCAGTTGGCTATAGGTGGATGGTTTTATATCTGGGTTCTCTATTCTGTTCTATTGGTCTAAGTCTATTTTTGTACCAATACCATGCTGTTTTGGTTATTGTAGCCTTGTAGTATAGTTTGAAGTCTGGTAAGGTGATGCCTCCAGCTTTGTTCTTTTTGCTTAGGATTGCTGTGGCTACTCGGGCTCTTTTCTGGTTCCAAACAAAGCATAGAATTAATTTTTCTGGATCTGTGAAATATAACATCGGTATTTTGATGGGGATTGCATTGAATCTGTAAATCACTTTGGGCAGTATGGACATTTTAACAATGTTGATTTTACTGATCCATGAGCATGATATGTTTTTCCATTTGTTTGTGTCATCTGCGATTACTTTCCTCAGGGTTTTCTAGTTCTCTTTGTAGAGATCTTTCACCTCCTTGGTTGAAATCCTAGGTATTTTATTTTCTTTGTAGCAATTGTGAATGGTATTGAGTCTTTGATTTGACTCTCAGCTTGACTGTTGATGTACAGGAATGCTATTGATTTTGCACATTGATTTTGTAACCTGAGAGTTTGCTGAATTTATTTATCAATTCCAGGAGTCTCCTGGTGGAATCTTTGGGGTTTTCTAGGCATAAGATCATATCGTCTGCAAAAAGAAATTGCTCTTTCCTGATTTGGATACCCTTTATTTCTTTCTCTTGCCTGACTGCTCTGGCTAGGACTTCCAGCACTATGTTGAATAGAAGTGGTGACAGTGGGCACCCTTGTCTTGTTCCAGTTCTTAGGGGAATGTTTTCAACTTTTCCCCATTCAGCGGGATGTTGGTTGTGGGTTTGTCATAGGGTATCTCAGTTTGTTATTCTCAAGCTGGATCGTATTGTTTTGAGACAGTGCAGTAAAATATTTGCATCTAGATCTTCACTTTATCCTAGAAATACACAAATTAGTGGAACTGTTTTTGTCTTTATTTGTGGGTTAAGACTAGATAATGAGTTGAACTCATTGTGGATTGTGTTCAAAATTAGAAAAATATTCACAACAGCAGAGGTAGTTTGGCTCCTAAGTGATTACTTATAGGTTCTCTCTGTATCAGAGACTATGTCTTTTTACCCTAACGTTCAAGGTCCCAGCTCAGTATCTATCAAGTAGTAGTTAACAGTAAGGTTTTCAAATGAATAAGTGAACTGTTAAGTGATTGATAAACCCAAGAAGTACCCTAAATGTAAACATTCTTGTCCCCTTTAGTGGACTAGGGTGATGACATAAGAGTAATGTACAATGAAATACAAATCATTCATTTCATTTTGATAAGTGTCAGTATTCTAAAGCTGTATCTACAGTGGCCCTTGGGTAGCATGAGCTGCTTCAAACCAGATTATTGTGTGCTTTACTTTGTTCTCTACAGAGCTGGAAAAACCAGCTTAGGCCAGTGTCACAGCATTATCCAATACTTACTTTCTCACAGGAAATGGAGGAATTTCTTTGTTCAGAATCTGTACATGATTGAGCAGATATATAGCCTGTTCATTCACTTTTCTCATTTTACCCTAATGAATATTGCCATATTATTAGTTACATCAGAAGTTGTCATTTTGATAGCCATAGGCACCTAACTGTGTCTTAGTTGGATTTATGGTCTTTTAAGTTGTCTGGACAAAGCCTCTGCTGGGTGTGAATCACATCTCTCATTGCAGACTGGGATCATGGCAGCCTCTCAAGTATCTGGAACATTTGTCTATATTATGGCTGCTCCACTGCTTTCAAACACAAGGAAACCCTAAAGGGAGTGATGTTGGTTCTTGAGTCCACAGATTTGTCATCTTTTGGGCCTTATAAGTTAAATGTTTATAAGCTGGGGAAATGCTTCAGAATTTATATGTGACTCTCTTTCTTTTGTCTGCATCATAGTTCCTTATAATTCACCCAGTGGCTCTGGGGAGAGCAGCATGCTTCTGAAATAAGGTTACCTGCTTTGTGACATATTTATAAGCCTTGGCCAAGCCATGTCTTGTGGGCATTCCATAGATACTCTGAAAACTCCAAGTTTCTATTATAATCCTAGAGGATTTTTCAGAGACATTGCTCAGCAAAATCATCTAAGGGCAGTGAAATGAAAACGTAACTTTTAGTTCATTCTTCTGAAATATTAGTCTTTTTCATTTTTAATTATATGATATTTTAGGGGTGTTCAGCAGTGGAGAAATGTTATTAGTCTCAAGAGTCCTATTCTCAAAGGACCCTTAATTTTGGTACTGTACTTAACCTTGTATAATAAATATCAATACTTAATTGTTCTGAGCTAGTGTAAACCATTCAGTTAATAAAAAAGCATCCTGGTCTAGTTGATATGGTCATGTGTTGTTAGTTTAGAAACTTACCTTCTGTCCTCTATCTATGGAAACTTGTGCAAACCACTACATTATTATTCTATGTCTCAGTTCCATAACTATTAAGTAGCAGCAGCAGCTCTAATCTTGAAATGTTAAGAATACCAATAATAATACCTAACATTGTGTAATGTTTATAACCCTATAAGGTAGGTACTAGCATGATCTCAATTTAAACGTGAAGGGAAAAAAGGCTTGGAGAATTTAAGTAATGTGCCCAATTCCTCAAACCCAGTGAGTTGCAGAGCTAGGATTGGAATCCATCATCAATGTCTTAGCCTCAGCTCCTGCCAGGCTGCGATGTCTTTCTCACTCTGATTGCACAGTGGTCTTTCAGGTACCCAAGAAGGGCAGCCAGCCTGGCACTGGCATCTCTTCACAGGTGGCATTGGTGAGCCCTTCAGGTATTATAATGCTTTGTAATTTTTGGAAGGAGTCTAGTAGGAGTAGGCAGTTTGTCTTTTTCCCTCTTTCTGTCTTGTGGAGAGATAAATCCTGTTTCCACCAAACAGATTTTTGTTAGAAATTCTTTATTTATTAACCAATATAATTTGTATGCCTGAGCACCTCATCATAGAATCTTAGAGTTGTAACAAAGGCCACTTTGGTTCAGTACATTTATTCCACAGATTAGCAAACTGACAAACAATCCCTGCAATTTTTTATTGTTTATTTGGTCAGATTTACTGTCCTAAAACGCCCCTTTTCTTTATTACTCTTTTGAGCTAATATTTTATTTCTCGTCTTTCTAACTACCAAACTTCTTGAGAGAGTCACGTAGACTTGTCACCTCTTCTTCCTCATCACCTACTCCTAGCCTCCTGCAGTCTGGCTTCCGCTCCCGTGGCTTTACTGAGACTGTGGTCTTGAAGTTCACTTGCAACAGTCCACGCCTCACTCTGGCAGACTTTCTCTCAGTCCCATGCTCCCCTCCACAGCATGTAACCCTGTTGATGATCTCCTCTGTCTCCATCCCTCCCTTCTGCCGTATAATATTCTAATTTCCTCCTGCCTGCCTGATTGCTCCTGTTTCTCCTTTGCAGTATCTTTTAGATACCTATAAATGGACATCACCCAAAGTTCTGAACTTGGCTTTCCTTTCTACCTGTTTCCTTGCTTGCTCATCTAAGGCGCTATCACATCACTAGTCACCTTGATTTTATGAACAACTCTCAAATTTTTATTTTTCATTCTAACCGTCTTCAGTGTCCCCACCTCCCTTAATCCCAAAAATGAATGCCACAAAATCCTTTTGATCTTTAAATAATATATCTGTGTAAAAGCTATCCCTTCCTTACTTAATATAGGGAATTGTAGTGATAAGACAGGATTGCTAACTATTCTTCCAGCCACGACCTCTTTCCCCTTACTTTTCTTCACATAGTACTGCAACTCAGTCTTCCCAAGTCAGCTTTGCTCAAGCCAGCAGAGGCCTTCATGTTATGAAACCATCAAGGGTGCCCTGCGTGTTACCCAATCAATTACAGAATTACAGCAGCGGTCCCCAACCTTTTTGGCACCAGGAACCAGTTTCATGGAAGACGATTTTTCCACAGACTGGGGGGTAGGGGAGAAGGTGGTTTGGGGATGATTCAAGCGCATTACATTTATTGTGCAGTCAAACCTCTCTGCTAATGATAATCTGTATTTGCAACCACTCTCAGCACTGCCTCAGTTCCACCTCAGATCATCAGGCATTAGATTCTCATAAGGAGCGCGCGACCTAGATCCCTTGCATGTACATTTACAGTAGGGTTTGCACTCCTATGAGAATCCAGTGCCACTGCTAATCTGACGGGAGGTGGAGCTCAGACAGTGATGTCAGTGATGGGGAACAGGCTGTAAATACAGAAGCTTTGCTTGCTCTCCTGTCGCTTACCTCCTGCTGTGTAGCCCTGCTGTGCAGTCCTAACAGGCCATGAACTGGTACTGGTCTGTGGCCCAGGGGTTGGGGACCGCAGAATTATAGCCTCCTCAGTCCATTTTCCCATGCCTAAAATAACTTAGCCATCTTATCTTTACAACTCCAATGACTTTCCTGTACACATTCTAGTCCAGTAGTTCTCAAATGTGTTAGGGCTAACACCTCCTTTTTATAACAAATACTCAATAATCTCCCTTTACTCTCCTGAAATGAAGTCCATAGGTTTTCTATATCTATCCATACAATTTCCAGAAGATCACTATAATGCCATAAATGTAGTATAAAAGAAAAGGAACTTAATTTAAAACAAGCTTATATTTATATATCTTAATATTTAAACACTTGGAGAAGAATATGCTACAAAACGTAATAAACTAGCCAGCAGCTTGAACATGCATAGAACCACCTCGAATGTGACAACTACAAGTTGAGATTGATGCAGGTGTGCAAAAGTAGCTCAGACACCAAGAGCAATGTTACTGTTGGTGAAGATTTCCTCAAGTGTACAGCAACTCTTGCTGAAGTTCCTAATGAAACAAAATATGCTTTGCACTTGGTTTCTAGATAGTTTTATTCCTAGAAAATCTAATGTGTTAAAACTGTAGGAAAAAAAACCCTTTATATTTAAGTAGGGTTAGGTTCTAGGCTCAGGTAATTATAACCAGATTTTCTCACCTACTTGAAATGTCTGATGTTTTTTCCAAAAGTCATGAAGAATGTGGGAAAACTTTTTACTCTGTAGGACTGTCCTATGCATCATGGGACAACTAGCATCCTTAGCCTCTGCCTACCAGATTACAGTTATGCACCCCGAATAATGTGACAGTCAAAACTGCCTCCACTAATTTCCGAACTACCATGGGTTTGTACTGACTGCACCAAAAACCACTGCTCTAGCCAGACTGCTCTCGCTGCTCCCGAACATGCCTGTCCTTTCCCGTGTGCACATCTCTTTCCGTGCTGTGCTTTTTGCTTTGAATATGCTTCTTTCATTTCCACCTTTTGAAACCTTGCTCTTTTGAAACTTTATCTCTAACTGAAATGGTATATACTCCATTAAGCTTTCCTTCAGCAGTGAAGTCTGTCCGTCTAAAATCTTGCTGAACTTTGGCCGCAACACTTTACTTTTAAAAGAATATTTGTAGAGAAAAACAAAAGGAAAGATTGGTTTTGATTTTGACATTTAAAACTTACTTTTATTTTTATATTTATAGTTTATCTTCATGTCATAAACTTCTAATAGTATCAATTAGTATCAGAAAAGCACATAAAAATTCTATAGGTCTGTTGTTTGATCTGTACATATATTTTAAAATATGTGTTTATTGGAATTATTATTAAAGATGAGATAATTCTCTACCCATAGCAAGAATTTGGAGCAAAATTAAGCCAGCATTCAAACATTGTAGAGAAAATGTGGATTAAGTGCCTCTTTTTCATTCAATTCTGAAATGTACAGATAAAATCAACTTTGAAGTCAATCAGGATGCCCTTGCAATTTCCCTGTTTTCTCCCTTTATTCAAAAACCTCAAAACCACTATGGGTAATTCCTTCAAGATCTCCTTCTAAAACATGCAGTCTAAAGAGTAAGCAAGATTTCCAAGAACTGAAAGCTTTCAACTTTTTTGAGCATCCCTCTCCAATGACATGATCTAGGCAAGTCCAGTGCTTACTCCACCCACCTTTCATCTCTTAACCGGAGGAGCATGAAGCATTTGTGCAGTCTTTCCTGCCATGGCTTCATTTTCTGTCATCTTAACTCCATCACCAATCCTCAGCCTCCTAACAATATCCGTATGAAAGAAATCAGACCCCTTCGACAATGAAAAACACATTTAAGCTACTGCACACCACCAATGCCACTGGAAAAGTAGATATTATTTTTTCTGTCAATCCATCTGTGGCACTCTGGCAATGTGTAGTTTTCATGGTTGTGTTTTCATATATTAAATAATTAGTCAAACCATAAGTGCTAATCAACAAAGGTATTATTATTGTTTAGGATGACGAGAAACCTAACAGCTCTTTGTTTATAATTTTTTTCTGAAGTAGGAAGTATTTGTCTTTGAGTGTAGAGACCATGTAAAGTGATCCAAGAAAATGATATGGCCAAATGACATGATTAATTTTCATTACTTTCTTTCCATCTCTCGCCTGAGATGTATTTGAGCCTTGCCCAGACCACAGCTTGATAGAAAAAAAGCCCAGACTTTGGATGAATCAGTCAATTAAAACCCAGCTCTTCTTGTAGCTTGAATAGAATATAAAGATGTACTCTGCCTTCAAAAATTTTGCATAGGGCCATGAAGTTTAGAAATATCTGCTAGAGGAGATTACAAAGAAATATATGATAAATGTCACATGAATGATACAGGCAAGAGTACCACAGATTTTGGGGATCTGGTCATTGTGGACCCTGATACTCAGGAAAAGCAACCTGGCCTCCATCTGAGTCCAAGATTGTCCTTTGATCAGATTGTCATTTCTTTGGTACCCAAAATACTTCTCTTGGTCTCTCTGAGCTTTTCCCTTGGGGCTCAGAAACTGTGCCTTCTGTAGCACCGTGGTTGGACATTAAAATGTCTCACTTCCAGGCTTGTTTCCCTTTGTAATATATTTCTTTGAAGACATGCCCCAAACTCTGTAGCTCTTACATTAGCTCAAGACTCTGGCAGGTCCTGTGATTTTGGGGAGGGCCAAAAGTTTCCATAGAAATTAAATTGATTGATTTTAACCCACTCCCTCTACCACCCTGTCCCAGGGAAATTTTTGTAGACTTTGTACATTCAAGTCTCAAAATTTGAGATTTAACAAAAGCTTACATAATAATGGTACTGTGGTAATCATAATGGTATTAAAGCTTTTCAGTTTTGCCAGTTAGAGCCAAGGATGAAAGAAAACCAACCCAGGAGTCATCCTGGGTCACGGACACTTGGGAGTTGGGAACAGGGGTGGGAAATTACTACTACATTTCTTCCCATTCCTTTTAGCAAAAGTACCTCAGCTTTTAAATTCAGTAGAGTGATTCCCGCTCATTGGCTTCACCAGATTTGTTACATCAAAAAGCAGGTCCAGAACAAAGGAGTTCTTGGTTGTAAGGAGTATGTATAGCTTCCTTACAAAGTGGTAGTGTTTGGGTACCATTTATGGATCTAAATCAGAGAACTGGTCTGTTTTTAAATTCCTCAAAAGCAGGGTGTTTTGTGCATATTTTTTTTTTGGTGTAGTACAGAACCTAAGCAGTACTTACACTCCTTACCCCAGGCATCTTCAAAGCTATTTAAATTAAACAGAATAGTCAAGAAGATGGTGACCTACTATTCCATTAAAATTAGAAACTGGGTATTCATTAATGGCTGATTTTCCTGGCTTACCTTCCTTTTCTCTGTTGAGCTCTGAATTTTTACTTTCAAGGACACGCAGTAGTGACTGGTCTTCTTTCCTTAATAGAGCTCTGTTCTTTTTTTATTGTTTTAGCCAGTATGCTATTGAAGTTAAACTTTGGTACTGTTAGTGTTTTAAGAAAATAAATCTGATAAATGAAGGTAAGTAAAATTTTTTTTTGATTCAGAAAATTCATCCAAAACTTGTTTGGCAACATAGTTCTCATGCATGACTAGGCCATTTCCAGTTGTTTCTGTTTTTAAGCAATTTCAAGATTTTTAGTTTGTTTTTCATTTAAACAGTCCCCTGGATTGTTAAAAACAAACAAACAAAAGCCTTAGTGTTGGCTGGTACAAAAACTAGATGTAAAAGTATTACTAGAAATGAAAGTGAGCAGAGGGATTTCTCTACCCAATCAGTAAGTAGACATCAGAAACAGCAAAAATGAGAAACAAAATATAAGTCTGGGTGTCAGCAACAAAGGCAAAATTTCAATCAGATATGTATGATTTTGAAATTATGTTCCCTTCTCCCCAAAAAAGAACATCCTTAGGTTTTCTCCCATTTTGCCAAGTATTCCCTTGTAGGCTTTCAATACGTTCTACAGGCCACACACACAGGAGCAGGGCTGTCTGTCACACAACCCAGATGCCCAGCTGTGGAAGATATTCTTTCAGCAGCATCCATCTGTTTCTTGGCAAGACTTTTAGGCAGTCTAAAGAAAACAGTCCTGGAGCAGCCTTTGGACCTGCCTTGTGGTTAATACTGTGCCAGCTTGTATCTGGTTCCCGCTCTGACCTTGTGGGCCTGGACACTGCTTTCCTTACAGTCTTTGTCTCTGTTTCTCTCTTTTAGAGAATATTTGTGATTTTTGGTTCAATTTAGTGAAACTCCTGTGGACATATTGAGAAACTTTACTTTTTTTGGTTGTTTCTGTACTGATTCAACAAAGGTGGGTGGGTATTGGAAGGGAAAGATCTTATGGGAGGAAAAGAGGATCTTTTTGCAATACACCAAGTATGTTGGCAAAATAAAAAAGTTTTCACCAGTTCTTTTCAAACTTGATGATCTTTAGTAGTCTGAATGGGAGAACTAGTTCATTTCATAGCCAGCTACTGTAATGAAATTCAGATTCAGGGGTAACCTGGAGCAGGTTAGCATATTCTATTCTTAAGGGAATATTCTTAGGCTTAAAGGGTGGTCTTCTTTGAAAGAACTATTTAATAGTTGTATTCTTTGGTTTAAATCTTTATTTTTACAGCGTTTGTGTTGCTCGGCCTTTGCACTGAAGAGATTTTGTTTTCCTATTTTCTTAATTATTTTAAGGTTAGCAGTTGAGTGTTGCTACAATTTACACAAGGGAGTGGTTCCCTATTCTCACCACCCCCCCAGCTCCACCCTCCCCTGGTCCTCCCACCTGACAATTGTGTCTGAAGTAATTTCCCAGCAGTGATGTTGACCTTGGGAGATGTTGTGTTTCCGGTTCTTAGTGTGTGTGTGTGTGTGTGTGTGTGTATATGTTTGTGTGTATATTTGCTTTAATTTCTAATGGATAATTAGTTGTTACTTTACTTGGAGGTCCTGTTCATCTCTCTCCTTTTCCTTGACCCATTCAGATAATTAACATGTAGTAGTCAAAGGTGGGGGGCGGGGTGCCTTATGCATGACGACAGGTGCTAATCTTCAAGGAAATTTACCTTGCATTCCACACATTAAGGGTACAGTACATAAAAATGGCTTAATGTCTCTTTGAAGGTGTCAGCGGGCATGTGTGGGACCACACAGAATGGGTTTCACTGAAAGTAATAGAGTGAAATTGTCTGCATAATTATTTTCGTTGGATTGAGAATCAGCAGCCCTCTTTGGGTTCAGGAAATAAATCTCTGTTAAAACCATATGGCACTATTCTCAGAAGAGATGTTATTACAGGGCCACTTCCCTGTGAAATTTTGAGTCAGGAGTTCGTGAAAGGAGTCACATATGTGTGAGAATGAACGTCAAGTTTTCTTCCTTAGGCATAGTTGTGAAAGTCAGATGTTTTCTTTCCTTTTTCACAAATGCCACCATGGTCACCAGGTAGAAGGTCCTTGGGAAGAAGCAGGCTGAGCTGCAGCAGTGCAGCCACTTCAGGTATAAATGTTTGAATTATTATCTAGGCCAAAGGATTTTGTTTTTAAAAGAAAAGAAAAATTGCCTTTAATCCAGTGAAATGTGATTTGTCAACACTGAAAATGCATCTTAAGGTCAGGATAATTGCATTCTGTCTGTCTAAACCCTTACTGCGGATTCATTTGGCTTTTTTTTTCCCCTTGGCCCAACATCAATGGCTATAAAATTTTCCTCTGAACTAGTTGTCGTAGTGCTACTGTGCCCCTAGAGCTAGATATGTTGGAATAAAAGGTAAAGTGAGTAAGAGTGCAGTTTGTGTAATGGCTAGGGAATATTTGGGGATAAACTAAGTTAGGAAAATATATTAAAAATACCCACAATATTTTTATGTTGTATATGTGTATTTAAGTACACACTATAATGTGTACATTGTGATGAATCATGGTAGATTTCATCTTTTCTGAGGGAGTAGGCAGTCTTACTGTTTAGTCTTTGCTGTAGAAAGAATATAAGCAAACCATTGATTTTTGTTCATGTCTGTTAATAAGCTTGGAACCTTATCAGCATCTGTAGAGGTTAAGTCTGGCTGTTGATAATGCTAGGAAGTTGAAATGTCTCTTTGAGTGTAAAGTGATTACTTAATAGACATCAAGTCCAGCTTTTCATTTCCTATCCTAGAGGAAGAAGGCCAGATAACCTATGACTGTGAGTGGTTGAGAAGGCTTTTTCTATTGCCGTAGGTGTTTTTGTAGTGAGAACTGTTTTTCACTAGGTAGAATGGTTGCTAGCATATAGATCTTTTAGTCACTGACACACGTTCTGAATTCAATCATTTATTTATTTAACAAACACTTATTGGGTACCTACCTCATGCACCTTAAAAAGGGCCATGGGACTTGAGAGATGACTTAGTCATCTCTGGCCCATCACATGGTCCAGAAAGAAGCTCAGTCTAATTTGGGAGATAAGGCATGGATATTAATGACTGTGATTGTGTGACAGAAAGTGATAGAAAATGAGAAAAGACACAGGAAAGTGGTAACTCAAGTGACATAGAAGTTCAGAAGCAGTTTTACTTCTATTTGGGAGATGGAGGGAAGGTTTTATTAAAGTCAAGGCACCTGAGCTGAATCTTGAAGATTTCTAATTAGGCTTATTGGTAGAAATTCTTGGATATCAAATTCTAGGTAGATAGATGGTGACTTTTAGAAGACTAGTACTGTATGTCTACAGAGTAGATCAGGTAATTGAATTAATCTTCTTAATACAGCAGTACACAACCTTTTTGGCACCAGGGACCGGTTTCATGGAAGACAATTTTTCCACAGGGGGCCAGGGTAGGGGTGCGGAGGCAGAGCTCAGGCGGTGATGTGAGTGATGGGGAGCAGCTGTAAATACAGATGAAGCTGCTTCTTCGCTCCCTCAACCGCCACTCACCTCCTGTTGTGCCCCCCCCCCCCCCCGCCTTTCCTGAGTTTCATGGAAGACAACTTTTCCACACACTGGGCGTGGGTAGGGCTGCTGGGGAGGGGGACAGAGCTCTGCAGCCTGGTCCCTAATAGGCCAGGACCCGGGGCTTGGGAACTGCAGTCTTAATACATATTGAAGTTTGTTTTCAGATTAGTTTTAAGAAATAAAAATTTATACTGTGAAGTACTATATAAAATTATAGACCAGCCTAGAGCCTAAATTTGAATTAATAGAAAATAAGCCCATTACAAAATCAGTAGAGGTGATCATCATGGAAATTGTAAATTGCTCTAGATTTTAGCAACCTCTGGTGTTCAGATTTCATATAGGGAAAAAGAAGACGTCTAAAAATCTTTAGGCCAATTTGGTGGCTTGCACTTTCTTTTCAAAGTCCTTTTATATGTGTTTATAAGTTTGCAGCTCTATAAATGATATCACTCATACTGTTTGCATTGGATCTCTGCCATACCTCCATCCATAACAGATGCATTCTTTTCTTTCATATCCATATACATTCTTGAGGGTTTGCTGCTTTCTGATAGACAAGAGGGAGAATGCAAAAAGGGAGAGGGTGGAGAAGAGGGGATCGAGTCTATTCTATTTTGCTTCCATATTTCTCTTAAGCTTATTGGATTGGCAAATGGTAGGATAAGAAGTGGTCAGATATACTGCCCCATGAGATTCAGGGAGCATTTGGGGAGGAACCTTGCTCAGAAGATATGCTGGGGAGGATGGTTAACTTTAGAGATATTTGCTGTCGCTTCATGTTTCCTTTTGCTCTCCCTTGTGCATTCTCAATGTAATATTTAGACCAGAACACATTTTGCTTACTCTCTGGCCTGTGCAAGTAGTAGGTGCAAAGCCACAGTCTGACTTGTGACTTGGCCCAGGAAGGACTGATTGCCATGCATTTGGGAGGGTTTTTAGGCCAGGTACTTCTCCCATTTATTTAAAATAACATGACCAAGATTGAGTTCAGAAGACACTGTGCATGCTTATAACCACCATTAGAAGTATTCTTATACAAAGATGTCCAGGAAGCAGTTAGAAATATGAGTCTGAAGTTCAGGAGAGACTGAAGATGCATTTTTAGTAGTCACAGGAACTTGAAGCCATTGGTGTAGATGAGGTCACTTGGGGAATGGGTATGGAATGAATGGAGGAGAGTTATTCTTTTTATCCTTGTGGACTAATTACATTGTGTCCTTGGCCTGGAATAGAAGGTTCTTTTGCTAAGTTCTCCTGGGCCCCTGAAGCAGCAGCAGAACAGATTCAGAACCATTTCAGTGGCTACTCCATGGGTTATCTCTACCTCCGGCTCTTCCTTCTCCTTCCTAGAGTTCTTTACTGGCTCCTCTTCCTTGCCTAACCCCCTTAAATATTTATGCTTCTTAAGGTTCCCTTTTAGACAATTTTCTCCACTCATTCTGTATCCATTCCCCAAGTGTCCTCATTTACACCATTAGCTTCATGTTCCTGTGACTACTGAAAAGGTATCTCCAGCCTCTTCTGAACTTTGGCCTCGTGTTTCTAGTTTGCTTCCTGAGCATCTGCACCTGATTATGTCCCATGGGTACTTCAAACTCATGTACAACACAACATTAGGGATTCCCCACCTCTACTTCAACCAAACTTCTCTGCCCAAACATGAACCTCCTCTAGTTTCCTAGTTTTGAGTGCCCCACAGTTCACCCAGTTGACCAGATCAGAAACCTGAGACTCACCTTCTTTGTCTTACTTCTCACATCTAATTTATCCCACCGTACTCTTGTCTGTATCTCTATTGTATGTCTCAAATGCATTCCCTCATATCTGTTAGCAGTGTTTTCACTTACTTCACTCTCTCAGTATTTATCTCCTGAACTATAATATAAAAATAATTTTCTAACTGCTTTTATGTCTATAACTGCACTCCCTACTCAGTCTATCTTCCCCTGTAAGTAAAGTGGTCTTCCTAAACCGTAAACCAACTGATGGCATATCCTTGCTTAAAATTGTTCAGTGGCTCCCTGTTATTTGCAGGATGAAGTTCAGGCTTTGTGGTGTGGTGATAAGGCCTTTTAGCATCTGATCTGCCCAGCTGCCTTCCACCCACAGCCCTGTGGCTGAGCTCCAGCCAGGCCAAATTGCTTCACTCTATACTTTCTTATCTCTGTGCCTTTGCACCTGCTGTTCCTTCTGGTTGGAATGCCATTTTCTTCTGCATTTGCTTGACTAAATTCTACTCATTCTTTTAATCTCCTCAAATGTCATCTCCTCTGGGAGCCCTTCCTGATTACTCCTGGAAGTTAAGTATTTAATCTTTCTTCCCCTTTAGTTGCCTGTTCGTACCTTGATTATGCTATTTATCGCACTGATGTAATTATTTGTTTTTATGATGCCTCCTAGTATAGTGTGAGCACCCTAGTTTGGCATAGTTCATGGTACATAATAAGTGCTTGGGAAATTTTAATTGGTAAATGAACATTATATTTGCATAGTGGTTTTACCTATATAGCAGTGGTCTCCAACCTTTTTGGCTCCAGGGACCAGTTTCATGGAAGACAATTTTTCCATGGACCAGGGTGGGATAGAATGGGGTCATGAGTAGGGGGAGGGTTGTGTGGAGCTCAGGTGGTGATGGATGGCCCGTTTCCTAACAGGCCATGGACCAGTACTGGGCCATGGCTCCAGGGGTGGGGGACCACAGCTGTATAGGACACTTTCACCTCTATTACATTTCATCCTGATAATATCCCTGTGATGCAGATACTCTGATCCTCATTGGATAGGTGAGGAAGTTGGGTCATAGGAGGAAGTTGAGTCATAGAGATGATAGGTTATTTGTGTACAGCCTCATAACCAAGTTAACAGCAAAACTAGGAATAGACTCCCAAGGTTTTCCTGCTCCTTGTGTCGTCACGCCCAGATTTAGATATGGGATTCTAAATTTTTTAGCCAAACACCGCCTTGGTCTTTTAACTGTTCCATTAAGTTCACTAATTGGCTGTAAGAGCGTGTGTGTGTGTGTGTGTGTGTGTGTGTGTATGTGAAACCCAACATGACAGGTGAGGAATCCGTAGCATTATTGATTCTTAGAATTGGAAGTTAGGTAGTCTGTTATTTTACAGATGAGAAAATTCTGTACCTGAAAACCTCATGACTTGCCATTAGTGGCAGCACCCATGTCTCTTTTTCTTTCTTACTATATTTTGGGCACTCATCAGTTCCATAGGACAGACTTTTGCTATTGAATCTCAAGGGCTGTTAGGATTTATTGAACCTAATTTAGGTCAGTTAGTTCTTGGGAAGAGCCTATTCTCTGAGCAGAAAGAATATAATTTCTGAGAACATTCTCAGTGAAAGGTCCATGAAAGAGATAGGACCTAGAAGAGAAAGAATTAAATGATTATGTTCTTTCAGTGATTATCCTACTTTTCCAGATTGTGTTACCTCTTTTCCAGTGAGTTTTATAGATGCTTGAACATTTACCGTTTTGAAAAAAAACAAAGGTATCTACTTAGGCTGAAGGATGAGAACTTCATATTGCAAGGAAAGGTTATGTTTGGTGATGAGAAGGGTTTTCGGTGTCATGGTGCAAATAGAGTTTAAGCATTTTGGGCCTTGAGAGAACGGTATCCCTAATTACCTGGAAAGAGACATGGCACTCATGTTAGTAGTGTCACTGTTCCTTTGACTGGATTCCCTCTCTATGCATAAATGTATATGCATGTAATAGAGATAATATAAATGTATAACCATATATATGTATGTACATGTGGAAAAGGCAATACTTTATACATTTCACGTGGACAAAAGGAAGAAATTCCACCAAAGTGTCATTACTGATTAAATAATTCAGCATGAAGCCAGTACACAGAAATTGCAAAACAATACTATACTTGCTTTTGAAAAACAAAAAAGAAGGCTTTAATTCAATCACTTGAAGGTTTTTAGAAACTATTAACCCATACCAACCCACTTCCTTTGGCTTGAAAATAATGCACTATTCTAATCTGTTGTGCCTTGAAAAAAGGATAAAACTTGCTATCTTCTTACTCCATTTAACACTACTTTAGATTCCCTTTTATATAACAATAACTTGATCCTACTCAAAATACTTGGCACCTTTAGTGACAGAGTGGAATGTAAGAACACTTTAGCAGATCTGAATGTGAGTAAACTCCAGTAGTTTTGGAATGAAGAGGTAGTTTTCAGTTCCTTATTCAGAGTTCACAGAAGATAAGAATACTGGGATTAACACAATAGACTCCCTTCATTACACATGGTTGAATATAGCAATTATCTGTCTATCAAGACTAGTAAATTGTGCAACGGCATTAAGGAAGGGTGGATGGATAGGTGGATAAATGCTATTCCATTGGAAAAGGTGCTGATATATGAGGTAATCCTTTGAGTTTAACTTGTAAAAACTGTTTTATTTTGGAATTTATATCATGTTACCCTTGCAGCTTAGAAAGAAATGATTTTTTTTATATTGTTGACTGCATTTTTCAGTTCCTTACCCATCTGAATTTTATTAGGGGGGTTATTTCAAAGACATCTCTTGTTTAATCATGTTTAAACAATCTGTTTAAGACCTGTTGTGTAGATATAAACACAATAGTCCTTTAATGTAGTAAAGCAGACTTCTGACAGACATAGCACATAACAGACATCCATCCATTATTGCTTAAGCTGCTGTTCCTTCCATGCCTGACCTGAGAGTGTAACCACAGAGCTCAGCCGACAGCATTTGCTAGTTAGAAGACACTGACATGTGCCTATGTGCCATATTAATGTCTAGCAAGCAGAGAATTGCAAAGCAGCATACAATTGGAGAGGCCTTAGACTAGATTAAAACTAAGTACCTTAAATCTGTTTTAATGGCTGTGTTTACATCTCCTTCTTCTTCATTCCTTTAAAAAGTAATCAGGTTTTGCAAGCGTTAAGAAAACCCTCTTCTTGCCAGCTGGACTAGGTCCAGTTTAAGCAAGAAAATCCCCCCCTCCTTTTTTCTGTCTTTTTCTTTTTTCTTCCTGTATGATCTTCACTGCTATTCAGCACAGCAAGACAAGGCTGCAGGAGCTGGCTTATTTTTTCCTTGGTTATTACTTTTTAACATTTTCTTCCTGCTACAGAAATGAGAAAATTGAGAATGATGTTCTGCTGCTGTAGCAGCGAATGTCAAGAGAGGAGCCCTTTGCACTTTTTAATTCTATGCGGTGTTTCTCTTTGCTTAAAAGTCTCTCTCTCCGTTTTTCTGTCTGTCTGTCTGTTTCTCTCTCTAGGTCTGTCTCTCATAACATGTGCACAAAACCGTAAAAATGAAAGAGAAACAGAGAGGATCGCATGCTAAGTAAGGAAATTGAGCCAGGATCTAGGAATTGCGTGACAGTCTGTTTGTAGGCTTGTTGTCATTGTACTCTTTGAAGAATAATGCCATCCATGTTTAGCTGGATTGGCAAATAAACAGTGATGCTTTTTGTTCAACCATGGAAGCTACCATTTCTATTGCTAAAAACGTTACCATTAAAAAAAACCTTTACATCTCTCAGTGGGTCTCTATAAGTGCTAGTAACACAAAGAACTATGGTGTGTGTGAACATATAGTGAAGAAAGGTAAAGGAAATGTTTTCAGAACTAAAACACAAGTTTTACTAAGTTTTGGGAGTAAAGTGTGGACATAGAGAAAGAGATCTTTTGTTCATTTCCCAGAAAGTGAAGGGAGAGATGAAGATTCAGATGGCCTGGGATGGTTGTGGATGTTGAGTTGTAATTAGTAGGAGAACAACATGTGTTTTGATAAAATGCAGTTGGAAAAATTGGGTTTCATGTAATAAAATCTCTGAAGTGTAAGCTTCTGTACTTTTTCTTAATGTATTCTTCTGGTCTCTTTTCTTCAGCTTTTCTTTTTTTCTGTCCTTCTATGCAAGTTTGGTATATGAAAAAGAGTACTAAGGCACGTTAGGGGACTGTCTCCCGGTGTCACTGCCCAGTTCTATGACTTCAAGCAAGTCACATTATTTTTCTGGGCATTGATTACCTATCTAAAATGAAGAATCTGATCTGGTGAAATCCATATTCTCTTCCAGCTCTGAAAAATACTAATTCATATAATTTTACTTTGAATGGGAGCTAGGAGGAAAAGAAGCATTCTTTGGAAACAACAAGCCAACAAAGTCAATAGTAGCAGGTTAGAAGAAAGAATCAGAGAATTTGGAGATAAAGAGGCATAGTAGGTTAAAGATGTATTAGGACATGGAGAGGAGCTGCAGTGAAGTCAGCCAGGTTTCTGGTTAGCTCTTCTTTCCCTGCCTGCAAAAAGTATTCCTCATATCTCCTCTTGTATAGCTCCATGATGCTTTCATCTGGTCTGTCTTTAAATTTTCTTAATCATTTTTCTTTCCTTACCTCCTATGAGTTTCTTTTTCTTTAGATGTCTCAAGTTTTTTAAGTCCTTTATTTTAAGAAAAGGAATTATATTCTAAGCACATGTTTATTAGAATTTATTCCCTAATGTGTGACTGATATTGGCATAGCCTGATAGCTCTTTCCTTTCTTCCAGATACTATATGCTTTGATTGTTGTGATTTGCCACAGCCTAAAATCTAAAAGTTATAAAGGAACTTGCATTTATATACATGGAAATTAATATTGCATAATTTTTTCATTTGTGTATGCATTTGTTGAAAAATCTTGAATTCTTTAAACTTTAGAAGCCTAAATTTATTTATTTATTATTATTTTTTTGAGACAGCATCTTTCTCTGTTGCCTGGGCTAGAGTGCAGTAGTGTTATCATAACTCAATGCAAATTTAAACTCCTGGGCTCAAGGGATCCTCCTGCCTCAGCCTTCCGAGTAGCTGGGACTATAGGTGCATGTCACCATGCCTGGCTAATTTTTCTATTTTTTGTAGAGATGGGGTCTTGCTATGTTGCCCCGCTGGTCTCAAACTCCTGGCCTCAAGCGATACCCCCGCCTCAGCCTCCCAAAGTGCTGGGATTACAGGAGTGAGCCACCACACCCAGCCTAGAAGCCTAAATTTTGAAAGAGGCAGGCCTTCAATTGTCTCTTGCACACATCTTATTGTATTT
Organism: Daubentonia madagascariensis; assembly: GCA_023783475.1. NCBI lineage: Eukaryota > Metazoa > Chordata > Mammalia > Primates > Daubentoniidae > Daubentonia > Daubentonia madagascariensis. The sequence goes on from JAKFHU010002080.1 coordinate 790,729, forward strand.
AAAAAACGACTACATATGAGATTGGAAGAGTGAACTTTTTTGTCACTGTTCTAAACTGGTGCCTTTTATTATTAAAAGAAAGCAAATTCAGCTTTTAACATTTTTTTCTATGAACTGGAGTTCCTAGAATATTTCTGTGGAGTCTATGGCTTAAGTATGTAATTATGTCTCTTGAGTAGATTATATTTTCCTTCCCATAATTATGTTTTACCCAAGAGACTGGAAAGACTTCAGACCTCTCTTGGGTGAAATTGTTCTTCCTCTCTTCTTTCTTCATAAACTCTGAATCCTACATGCCTGACTCTGTTCAAGGGCTGTAAGGGGGCTCTTGAAGATATGTGGTAGTGATTATGATTTTTTTTTCCTTTAGAAATTGGTTTATATATTAAGCTGGGCCCTTAGAGAGAAGCTCTGTTAGCTCATTTTTGAAATGCCATCAGAGAAGAATCTCCTGGAAGGAGATTTGTTTATGATCTGTGGTCCTCTGTCTGAAGCCACACACTAACATTGCTTTAGGGCTGTCTCCTCTCATGAGGTGTCCTGTGTCATACTGCATGGCTTTTAATTTCCAGTGGCTCAGAGGGGCTAGAGGCCTTAAACATGAAGACAGTTTTTTAGTCCATTTCATTATTCTAGTCCAGAAATAGTTTTGACCTGAACCAGACAACATACTTCTTAGGAAAAAAGATGACTCAGCAGCCTTTCCCAGCAAAGATTATAGACTCATCAATTTTACTGTGGGAAATGTTTCCCAATAACCAGCTTTTTTTTTTTTTTTTAACCTCCTCTCTGTCTTTTACTGGACAAAAGGAGAGAGAATTTTTAATTTATCTGTTGTTATTGATTAATTCAACAAGCGTTTGTTGTGTGCCTTCTCTGTACCTAGGCTCTAAGTTTGTGCTAGACTTAAAACATGACACCCATCCTCAAGGGGTTCACAATCAAGTCTAGGAATATCTAAGATAATAAAGTTTGAAATTTTGTACAAATATTTTATGTCAATTCATGGTGTTAATGCTCACTGAATGCCTACTGCACCTAAGCGTAACCACGTGTAGTAGACAAAAAACTGTTGTAGCTGCTCTCAGCTTGCTGAGATAGAAACCAGAGGGGTCACCAAGGCCCTTGAGACAGAAAATACCAGAACAATGTGATGACCAAGTTGAGACTGGGAAGGGATTTTGCCAAATGGAGTTGATGGAGAGAGGGCATTCCAAGTGGAAGGGAAAGCTTGGGCAAAGCACAGGGCCCCTTTGAAGACTTGTGGATAGACCAGTGTGAATAGAGCACAGGCTAGGAGCAGTGTAGTTGTAGCCATCGGAAATGATGACAGCACACATTGGGACCATACAGGTCCTTGTTTTCTGGGCTCAGGGGTTTCTATTTAATTCAGTAGACAATGGAAGACAACTGTAAGGTTTTGAGCAGGTAAGTGACATGAGTGTTAAGAGATTGGGGGCAGAAAGAATTTTAGAAGTTAGGAAACTAACCTTTCATTTTTGGTAGGTGAAGAAACTGAGGCCCACAGAGTTCCATTAAATCCCCTCCTGTGGTCGTCCAACTAGTTGGTGTCCTTTCAAATATGCCAGGCTGCTCCCCTGTTATATTAGCCACAGGCCAGAGGTTAGACATGGTTCTAGCAGGGGCCCATTCCTATAGTTAAGTGGATGATGGGGTCTAGGAAAGGAAGTGGCAAAGATATGCTTAAGCTGGATTTTGAGTCTGGGAGACTAGAAATGGGTGATAATGGAAATAAGGAAATCAGAGGAGAAGCTGGTTGAAACTGTTAATGGTGGGTATGGAGGCAAAGGGCTTAACTAAACAGTACAAGAGAATATGTCTTTGGTTTCTAGTCTTTCATAAGCCACCAGTGAAATGTAGTCATCTGAATGTAAACAGAAGAGAGTTTCACTTTTCTCTATAGTATTTCCATTTTCACATATGTGTAGGAATGCAGAAAATCAAGGTTTTTAATCTAGAACCTCAATAGTTATAAAGTATTTGGATCAGAACTTTGCATGGCTTCCCTAAGAACTTACCTGAGTTTGTGTAATCTTTCCTGTTATATTGCTTTTGCTGGAAACCACCAACTGGAACTCCCTAAGATATAGTAAGGCTCATCCTTAGTAGTAGAATTCCAAATAATTTTATTTGGACTTGAATTATGACTTTAAAATTAGTCAACCTGTTCCCTAATCCCCCCATACAAACATATTCTTTCATGTACCATTTTCAGGATGGAGAGATTAGAACTTAAGGGCCTCATTATTTTTTTTCCAGAACTACTGTGAGATAGCAGCTCTGTTGACATAAAACCAATTTTCTGTGAAAAATAGTAATTCTGATGCAATTCCTCTCCTCTGTTCCTTTTTACTCCAAGGATTGTTGTCATGGCATTCTTAAACTGTTATATCCTGTGGCTTGAGCCCTAGAGTATTGGACCAGATCTCATTCTGTCATATATTTGGTGACAGCAAAATTAGTTAATGTCTCCCCAGCCACCCCCTTCCTCCAGGGAAGCCTGAATGTGTGGTGGATGGCACTCACGGGCTGCCAGAGTATTGTTTTATTGGTCAGGAGAGCTGTCTTTAAAGGGCAGATTCCCATAGGTATTGCACAGCTTAAAAGAATTTATGTGTAGTATGAGACTAGCAAGTATCAAGTGATTTGAAGAATGGCGTGCCCCTGTTTAGATTGATATCACATATGTATTTAGCATCATCTTGTCTCACAAGATATTTATTATCATGTCTCTGTCATCTGCCCTCCAGCTAACTTTCCTCCTTCCTTCTCTCCTTACCAAAATCCTATTCAACCTTCAAGGACAGGCATAATGGTTTCATTACTGAGGGTTTCCTCTTTCCTTTTAGTCAAAATCGATTGCTCCCCTGTACTTCTTACAGTACTTTACTAATTTTTAAACTTTTTATTATGAAAAATTTCAAACATATATGAAAATAGAGATTATATTTAATAAATTCCCATCATCACCTTATTTTTTACCGTATTTGCTTCCTTCGTCTATTATTTTGCTGAAATATTTTAAAGCAAATATCAGACATCATGACATTTAACCCTGAAATATATGCTAGCCCTTATAAAAAGTAAGAACATTTTCTTACATAATTACAAAAAGCGGCACTCCTTAATATTTTAAAATAGTGCATATTCACATTTCCTCAGTTGATCCCCAACCCTGGGATTTTAGTGATTATCCTCACCACAGCCTTTCTTCAGTTATATTTAATTGCTTGCCTTTCTTCTCCACTAGACTGTGAACTCCTTGAGGGCAAGGACATTACCTTATGTATTTTTCTATCCCTTCCTCCTTACAATGCCTAGTGAGATTTCGTGTAGTGGATATCCAGTACACACTAGCTGGACTAACTGATCCAGATACGATCATGATACTGATTCCTTATTGATGCTCTATTGCATCTTCCTTTAAACTTTATTTTATTGAAAAATATATCTTTGTGATATCCAAGATACAAATAGATAATCTAATAAGTGAGTGTTAAAACCAATTAAAAATACTACTGTAAAAAGAGGAGCTGCCAAACATCATGCCCTAGTGATCAGCAAAATGAATCTGCTGTGCCATATTAGGGTCGACCTGACATTACATGGTGCACTCTTTGTGAAATATGCCTTGTTTTGTTTTTTGTAAGTGCATTTTGGCGTCCTTTAGGAGGAGTGATCTAACTGGTGCAGTGCATCATGTTGTGGATATAGTGTGTAGGGTGTGAGGTTCTGGCTGGGGGGCCATGTAGTACTCCAAAGTTGTTAAGCATTTCTCAATCAACTTTTATAAAAATGGGAAAAGTGGGTCACATCACAGAGGCAAGGTTATTTTTGTAGTTCACAGACCACATTTTCAGAGTCTTCATGTACCAGTTTCAGATGTGTGACTTTTGAAAGCAGAAATTATAATGGTAGTGTTACTAACTTTCATTGTGGGTAGGGAACAACGGGCCAATTAGCTAGAGTACGACTTAGTGACTTAACAGTTCCTCATACATCTTTGCTCTAAGGATGTGTGAATGCTGTGACCTTTTGATCATGCTTTCTTCTTGTGCCCCTGAGTTTATTGCAACAAAAGTCATATTCAGCCAAACACACTCAACTTTTTGAAAGGAATCTTTTCTGAAAACCACTTTTTTCTTTTCTATTTTAAATTCATTTTTAATCATTTCCCCTGCATGACTGCTGCTGAACTATCACAATCTAAAATAAGCTGGTTGGCAATGGGAGAGAAAAGAGCCTTGGACCAGCAATCAGGAAACCGGAGTTTTAGTCCTGCCACTAACTACGTGACTTTGGGCAAGTCACATCCCGTCTCAGGGACTCAGTATCCTCATCCTCAAGAGAAGTACATTGCTCTAAAATTTAGAGTCTAAGTGATTTCTGTTGCTCTTTTTATCTCTCTGATTCCAAATGACTTTCAACAATGCTTAAGAGTTATAGTGAGAGCAAATGGGATTTTTCAGAAAGAAAGCAAGTTTTTACTTAAATTAATGTCCTTCAGTAAAATTTCATATGAAGCACAAGTAAAGGCTTATCTCTAAAGAAGGGTTTGTTCCCCCTGGAATCACTAGATTGCCAAATAAGAAGGGATGAGTTTTTTTGGGGGAAGGATAGTGTTATAATATGATATCTGGGCCAGAAAAATTTCTTTCAATCAAGGCATTTATCTAAAAGAGAACATTCTCTTATTCATTTATTGTGTAAATATTCATTGAGCACCTGCTGTATGGCAGGCACTGAACTAGGTTGTGAGATTACAGCTATAAACAAGACAGAGCACTCATTCTCATGGGACTTATAGTCTTGCAGGAGGGACAAAAATACACAAGATAATTATAGATTGCTGTAACCGCTGTAAAGGAAATAAAGAGAGGATATGCTCAACAGGTTGGCAACCTACTTTGGTTAGGGGAGGCGTGCAAGGCCTCTTGTAGGAGGTGGTGTTCACTCTGAGGTCTAAAGGATAAGAAGGAGTGGGTTGTACATAGAATCAGGGGGAGAGCATTTCAGAAATGTGGAAAGGTCCCAGGATGGGAAACTGAAAAGGAGACAATTTGTCAGATGTCCAGAGAGAGTTAGGGTTTTAGACTAAGGTGTGCCAGTAGAAATAGAGAGAACTGAATAGATTTGAGACCTGGAGTCGAGATGGACTTAGTAATGGATTGAATGTGGGGAGTAAGGGGTAAGGAGAAATTAAGGAAAATGCGTAGGTTTTGGGGTTAGGCAACTGAGTGGCTAGTATCATTACTGAGATGGGGGACTATTAGGGAGGAATAGGGGTTTTTGTAGGGAAAAATCAAGAATTCTATCTTGAATATACTGCATTTAAGATACTGTTGAGACATGCCAGGGAAGATGTCTAGTAGTCAGTGGGACACACAAACCTGGAACTCAGGACAGAGGTCAGGGCTCCACCCAGGAATGGGGGAGTCATTGGTGTGAATAGGTGGCATTTAGTACATGAGACTGAGATCATCTTGGGCAGTGGTTCTCAATCCTGGTTGCACATTGGATCATGTGGTGTGCTCTTAAAAAATAACTTTTCCCCAGGTCCCACTATCAGAATTTCTGATTTAATTGAGCCAATATGAGGCCTGGACATCCATATTTTTCAAAGTTCCCTAGGACAATTCCTTATCCAGTGAGAGTGGAAGGACCACTGCTGTAGGGAGAAAGTGCAGCTAGAGAAGAGGATCCAGGACTGAGCTTTTACATAAGTGTCAAGTATAATACCAGAGTTTTCCATTCTTTATACCCTGCTCCTGCTTAGAAGATCTACTCTTTGGCCCTTTAGATGAGCTTTGGTCCTCCCTGCACCATGGCAGAGTACCCTGTCCTTGATTTAGTCAATGTGTCTTTTGTCTCCTGTGTTCTTGATTTCTGAAGGAATTGCTTGGGTGCTGAGGATTTAAGTACATCTTCTTTCAGCTCATCATTTGAGTGTTACCCTGATGTGGTTTGGTGGTAGTGTGTATTTGTCATGGTTGAAAGATGAAGAACCTGTTTGGCTTTTGCTCTTCAGTGTACTATAAGAATTTTGTTGTGGTTGTGGTGGTGACTATGAAAAGGCAGATATCTACAAAGAAGAATGCATATGTTTGTGTGTGTGTATATATATGTGTGTGTGTATACACACACACAGATAGATGTTCCATGAAATAATCTAAGGTGCCTCTAGATACTTGGTGGCTCCCTTTGAAGATAATTTCCAAAAGTCATGGAGCCGTTGAAAATTTCACCTGCTTTTGAATTTTTCGCACTTACCAAGTGTGAAAGCTATTCCAAGTCCTTTATTCTTGCCTACAATCTCTTATTACTCCTGAAAGCACTGGGCTAAGAGAGAATAAAAATATATTCACACATGCACACACTGAGCATACATCTTATACAGTCTATGAAAACCCAGTGAAAAGGCTATATAAAGCAGAGGCACAGCTTATTAAATTTTCTTGTGACCCATGGCCCACACAAAGTCCCAGTGTGTGAAGGAACCATGCAAGATCATGTAGCCCTCCCCTTAGTCCTCGGGGAACCTGCCATTCCAAAAATATGGCCTATTAAAAAAATAACTTCCAGGGACAGTTCCATAAGCTTTCTTGTTAATGTTTACAGCAGTATCAACACCACACCAATACTTTTGTGTATGTGTGTGAGGAACAGATTCCGTGGATCTAACTGACAAGTACTATATAGCTTCCTATTTGTGAAACTAGTTAGACCCAGCAAGATGTACTGATGGAAGTTTGGTGAGTTAGGCTACAGCCATTTTCTTAGGGTAATGGGTGAGTTAACTTTGTAATTGAATCCTTGCTGCTGCTAATCCTTGTGTTGAAAACCAGCCTTGGCACCTCACTGGGCTTAGTTAGTTCTTAGGTATCTCACTGTGTATGATCTGGATATTTTCAGTCCTCCATAGCAGCTGGGATGGGGAAGGGAAGAGAAGGCTAGAATGCCAACATTGATGGTGCCACATGATGAATGGAAAGCTCATTCAGCTTGGTCTAAGACTATATCCTCTTCCAGGCTGAGCTAGTCAACAGCCAAGGACCACAGGGTAGTTGTTCTACCTGTGCAGGCCTTAGTCACTTTCATCTATGAACACCTTACTTGCCAGGGTCTAGGAGCTGTTTTGGGTCATCTCTAAAAGTCGATTAGGGCTAAAGTCTATTTGTAATCTGGATTAAAAAAACCAAAAATGGTGGGGAAAACAATCGTTAACAAACAGTGAATTTCCCTAGTTTTCTTATGATCATTTTTCTCCTAGGTCTAATCCCTCTGTTATAGTGGATTCCCAAAACTTGCACTGGCAGGAAATAGGGTGGTGGGTGCATTTCAGTTAATGGGCCTAGTTGGAACATGTTTGACCGTGGAGACAGCTACACTCATATTACCAAGCCTTGGCTTCCTGTCTGTTTTCTTTGGGCTGGGTAGGCAATGAAAAAGGAGACAGGAAAATACATTTTGGGGCAAATAAAATAAGGAATTTGTCTTATGAAGACAGCTTATAGTTGGGAAATTCTAATGTTCAACTTAACCCTCTCCTGGTACATTCCTCTTGTCCTGTATTAAGTGGAAGACGAGGTGTTTGCAGTACCCACAGAGTAGTGAAGAGCTCCAATTCTTGAAGGCTTTTAATAATCTCCTTCAAGGTTTTTTTTTCCTTTATGGATAGTAATCCTGTTTCTCTTAGATTTTCTTCAAAGGGCAGATTCTTAATTCAGTCATCATCCCAATAGCTCTTCTTCGAATCAGCTTCAGTCACTTAATATTTTTACTAAAATGCTGGGGCAACATCCTAGGGCCTTACTGGTACAGAATACGGAGGAAGGAACCCACAGTATATTTCTGTTTATGTCTTAGGCATTGTATTTTCCACCACGGCACCACTCTACAGATTTGCACTTAACTATGTTGCACTCAGATTCAGTTGTTTTTCTGTTATACTTGTACCAAGACACTATAGTACTCCTTTGTTAAGAATGATTTGATGATTTTTAAGAAGTCTTAGTACTTTGAGTATATTTTAATTTGCATATATTTTAAATTCCAGAATTTCCTTAGGTTTTAGGCTTGAATAAACTAGAAGAGAGATAAAAAGGTTTTTTTTTTTTCCCCAAATAACGGATTGTCACATTCACATGTTTACCCAGAGAGTATTTTTTAGTTTCTTTTAGAAAACCACGGTAGTAGTTTTAAAATAAAAAAGCAATCTCTCTGATTTAACAGAGTTTATTATACGCTTTCCTGCTTTGGCATATCACAAAATATCCATTCCTCTTGAGAATTTGAATTTCCTTGCTTACATTTCTGGGTTTTTAAAATTTTTAAAAATCTCTTAAAGGGGTTCTAGTTTTGAGTTTTAATTTTTCAGAAAAGGGTCTCAGCAAGGGATAGTTGTAACATTAAAAAAAGTCACTACAGTCATTATGGAAATTTCCCTTTGACAAATGTGTTTGTGTTTCTGCCCTAGCTTTGTGACAGTATGTCTATCATGCATGGAATCTCTGAACTTTCAGAGGAGGTTTCTTCCATCATGAAACAAGCAAACGCGTCCCAACACACAGTCACCTTTCCTGTTTTTTCACTGAGAGGGCTAGAGGAGGTGCCTAGTGTCCGGCCTCAGAGTTGCCTCTGGGACCTTCAGCTCTCCATATACAGAACAGAGCTAGGAATGCTTGCCACCAGATAATGCTTATAAAGCAATTTGAAACGGAAGGCATTATGTAGATGCATCATTATAAATATCAGTATTGATAATTCCTTGGTTTAAACTCCCAGTATGTATGTTCACATATCTATTTAGCATGGTCAATTGTTCAGCTAATTAATATGCTTTTATTTTATGATTTGCTGTTTCCAGGGCACAGACAGAAGCTTGATGACTCTAAACCTAGTTTGTTCTCTGACCGCCTCAGTGATTTAGGGCGCATTCCTCATCCCAGTATGAGAGTAGGTGTCCCGCCTCAGAACCCACGGCCCTCCCTGAACTCTGCACCAAGTCCTTTTAATCCACAAGGACAGAGTCAGATTACAGGTAAGACAGACTCATAGGTTTCACTTGCACAGACGCTGGCAGGCTGGGGGTGAGGGGCTACCACATGAGATGTGTTCACGTCAGAACTCCTGGAGCTGTGAAATGGCTTGTTATTAAAGAATCAAGACTTGAAGATACTGATTTCTTCGATATTCAATAATTTTGGGATAAAATTTTGGGGGAAATTTCTACTAATGCTGTACTCTGCAGCAATGTCAGACTACACATTGGTGGAATGGTAATAACTGTGCACTTTGGGAGAATGTTATAAGTTTCTATGTTGTATCCAGGTGGTGCAGGGGAAAATATCACACCCTGACTATTAGAATATTAGTGTTACCATTTCAGATTTGGGCTTAAATTTCTTACATGTATAACTGTTTCATTAAGTTTGCTTGAAAATTGCCCAGGGCTAACAGGAAGCCTTGATTGGTAGTTAAAAGGCAAGGTCAGTGAGTGGCTCATTGGGCAGACAGAATTCATTTCTGATTCACATTTAGCTCCACTTCCTCATTTGACAACATTTCTCTTTATACATTCTAGTAAGCTGCTTACTTTACCTTTCTTCTTAGAAATTAACATCAGCATTACATCACAGAGTAGTCATTCATATTTGACGCATTAAGATCGCCAACTGTTTTCTTTTTGCCCCACTTTGCAAGAACAGATCTTATCTTAGGATAGTTTGATTGCTTTTAGGTTATGGTGACAAGAGACTGTGTTAATTATTATAGATCCTTAATTTGCAGATCAAAAGTTTTGAGAGCAGAAAGGAACTTTACATTCATTTAGTTGCTATCTTTGGTAGAGGTGGACTAGAATAGAGGGAAAATAAGTCAAAATGAAACATATAGTAAACCCTCAACATGGATCTTTTTTAATGGTTAGATTTTTGTCCATAGTGGTTCAGCTCCAGTGTCCTTAATAGTCTTGAAACGTAACTGTTTATAAACTAAATGACCTACCTGTCCTTCTCTTCTGCCCATATTATATAAATGTATTATATAAATGTAGAGTAGTTTCACTTTCTGTGGGTATATGTATATTAGTCTGAATATATGGGTTTGCATGAGCATATATTTAAAAAATAATATAGAATTATAAAAACAAAATATCTAAACACTGAAGAGAACCAGATATCTGCATCAAGGAAGAACATTAGAGCTCTGTGAAGAATGGCCATTTTTAGTCTATATAAAACTTTAAATGTTGATATGATATGTGGGAATCAAAAGGTTAATGTGGTCACTAGACGTGTCCTTGATAAAAATGCAAGGGTAAAATTCACACTAACTTGTGAATTTGAAGCTTGTAGCTATGGTGCTACTGCATTTAAAGTAGTGGACTTTGGATTATTGAATAAGGCTTGTAATAGCTTTCCTTTTGTCTTTATGTAACCCTTAGACTGTGTGTGTGGGGGGGGTGTATGTGTTTGTACAATGTGTGTGTGTGTGTGCGTATATATGTGTTTATATATGATTTTTAATAGACTTATAATGACTAGTAAAAAAATATATAAAGATATGTGTTCTATGATTAGGCAACCACTGGCTTTTATAAATGTTTGATTTCTATATTCTAATCTTTAACTTTGCTAGTTATGTTATGTTAATAACTAATGGTTTAAAAAATGGCCTTGGGAACCTGCTTGTTGCTAGATTCACTTAAGAATATGCTTCTCTCAAGGTTTTGTCCTTAAATCTAAAGAGGAGATCATAAGATAGATCCAGAGGACATTTTAGAACCTAAAGCTACCTTAGATATAATGAAACCAAAGGCTGGGAAAACTGTGAAGAGGGTGTGCATTTTAGCAGCATCCCCACCCACCAGATGTAAGTGCAGAAAGTGAAGCTCTGAGAAGGTGTGGGGCATGTTGATGCCAGAGGAGCATCTAAGCAGATAAGGAGTGTGGTCATCTACAGACCTGGCTCTCCTCTGATTGTCAGCTTCTCTTTACTGTCTTCCCTGTTGGGAGACTCAGGAGAGTTAAACTTCTTACTTAGGCTATTCCACCTATGGTAGTCTCTACTGACAAGATGCCACCCATTCTTTGAGGTTACTATGTTATCTTCCTCAGGAAAGAGTCCTGGAACCTTCTTCCAAAGGCTGTGTATACATCCTCTAAGCTTTAGTTGGGATTGCCTTATTTTATAGCTTCTATGCATTTGACTTTTCTACCCTGCTAGATTGTAAATTATTTGAGGGATTTATTGCAGGGATTTATTTTCTTTTGTGACTAGCACAGTGGTAGTGCCTCATTAAATGTTGAATTAATGGAAGTTCAGATGAGAAGAAATCAGTGTGAGAAGGGCTGTGATATCATGCCTTTCTTATTAGCATTAACTCTTCTTTCTATTTTCTATCCCAGAGTACCATTGTTCCCTGGTGATGAACAGTAACAGCTTAACTCATATTTCAATAAAACATTCACATAGTTAAACCATTTGGTTTTATTATAGTTTAGGATCTACATAATTACATGATTAAATTTAAATTCTTGAGCCTTGCCTGTAATGGATTTTGTAACTTCTTTATAATATGCCACATCTACATTTTAGTTCATGTAATCCTTTGGACACAGACATTTGTAACAGGAAGGACCCAGTTACCTCTCATTGGCTTGGCATTCTTGGTATCTCAAGCTCTTACCCCAAAACTGCAGATAATGATAATGGTTGTATAGTCACTACTAGTTCTCCTTCTTGCCAACATAAAAGTCAGAAGACTTCTTCAGACTCCCAGATGAATGAAGTGAAATTAGAAATCATAAATTGAGGAAGTCATAAGCATTTAATATTTTATAATTAGCCTTCTCCAATGTCTCTTGCAATTTCTGGGGCCAAAGGTTCTAGCCATGTGGTGGGCTGGCATTGTTGTAGTGCCTGTCTGATGGTGATGCTCTGTTGGTCTTTAGTGGCTCATGTTTAGCCTGAGGGCCCAGGGCCTCCCCACACCTTCCTGAGGAAGTTGCTTCCTCTAGATCTCTTTTTATCATTCAGACATCTGCTGCCTGTCCCTGGGTTCCAGGAAACACCTATTCTGTCACAGATGGTGAATTCACTTCTTCTGATTCAGAATGTGGTGATAGCAGTAGAGTAAGGATATGATGTTAGGAGATCTCTCTCAAGATAATCGCTGTTTTAAACTCAGTATCCTCTAGATGGGTCAGCTATAACCTAAAAACGTTATGCTGATTCAGGCCCTTGGGTTTGGTAGATTGGGACCCTCTTCCCACCTTTGGGGTGGAGCGTGTACTTCTATTCTGTTATTCATTCATTCAAAAAATACTTATTGACTGCTTACTATCTGCCAGGCATTAATGCAAGTGAACAAGAGAGACATGGTTTCTGCTCACAAGGAGCTCACATTTTAGTGAAAGATATAGTCAATAAATGGGTGAATATGCATACATACAAGATAATCTCAGATAATAAGTGCCATGACAAAAAGAAAGAGGGTAATCAATAGAGAGCAACTTGGGGAGGGAAGGAGCTAATTTTGATTGAAAAGTTGGGAAAAGGTTCTTTGAAGAGCTTTGAAGATCTGTGAGAAGCATTTCAAACAGTGGGAAACTCATGCAAAGGGAATGATAAAGAAAGGCAGGCAGGGGCTAGATTATGGAGAGTCCTGAAGGCCATGGTAAGGAGCTTAGGTTTTGTTCTGATTGCAGTGGGGTGCTGTTGGAGGATGTGAAGCAAGGGAATGACATTATCTGATTTACATGTTTAAATACAATCTGTTTGGATGCTGTGTGAAGAATGGACCGTGAGTGGGCAAAGACAGAAGCAGGGTTTTGTGTTCAGGCAGCTACTGCAGTAGCAGAGAGAGTTAAGGATGGTAGCAATGGAGGTGGAAGGACGCTGAATACCTACCTTTCTTTCTTTCTTTCTTTTTTATTTTAAATAGAGAGCCCACAACTCTTGCTGATGGTGAGGGGAAGACAGGACTTCAGGGCTTTTGGCGTAGGAAATTGGAGGATAGTGGTGCCATTTACTGACGTGGGAAGGACTCAGGGAGTGTGAGGCTGGGTTGGGGGTGGGGAGCTCAGAGAAGTCATGGAGAGAAAAGAAGAGGCTACTAAGAAGAAAGAGACTGGACATTCTTATCGCTACAGCAACTCATAACACTTCCCTTACAACCAGGCAAAGGGCTGCCCCTCCCATGAATCTTCCTAGGTTGCAGGATTCCCTTTTATAATTTCCTTTCTCCTTTAAAAGCAGCTCTTGATTCTCTTGTTTCTTAGTTGTTTTTCTGAGCACTCAGTGAAAGTTGATTTTCCCTGTATATAAATGCTGGAAGTGCACAGGACATTTTTTTTCTTGGCACAAATGCCCATTTGCAGTGGCTGGCCCTTTACCCAGGAGTAGATTCTTGACACTTCTGCATAGGCTGCTAGATAGTCCATCGTGTTATTTAGGGTGACTTTCTCCTTTTGTAATGTACAAGCAATTCATTTGAAGTTTTACCTACTGTTTCTTTTGGATCCTTAATTAATGTGTCATCATATTTCATGCTTTTCTCTCTCACCCTTTCGTGTATTATTTTTTCAAACACGTTTCTATTCTTTCTTCAAAACTTGGATCAAATGCTGCCACCTCTGTCAGGACTCTTCAACTTAGCCAAGTTGAGTCAGGCTCCCATGCCACCTTGTACAACCCTTGATTATATTATGTTCCATGTGGTGATGATTACTGTTTACATGTCTGCCTCCTCCATCAGACTTTGAACTTTGAAAAGTCTAGGGCCATGTTTTATTCATCTTTGTGTCCCCTTTGTCTTATATAGCACCTACTTACTTTTGGTTTGGTGATGAATGAATAAATGGATCATTGACCCACTGTTCTCCCAGCCCTAATATTTTCTGGTACTTATTTGATTGAATTAGCTACCATTTACTAAATGCTTATCCTGTGTCAGGCATTATTCTAATGAGTTTAACTTGAACATTCCTGACAACAGCTCTATGAGATAGATGGCATTATTATGGAAACTGATGGTCAGAGAGGTAAAATAACTCACCCAAACTTCCACTTACAACTAGTAAGTGGTAAATACAGGAATTAAAGGCAGATCTACATAGCTCCAGGGCCCTGTGTGCTTAACCACCAATACCCTTGGGAGGCTGAAATGCACTTTTATTGGAGATCAGTTTCCTCCCATTTCTGCACCTCACAACTTTCATTTATGCAGCTTTTTACCATTTACAAGCCAGTTTTGCATAAGTTCTTATTAAAGCCTTAAAACAATTCTGAAAAGTACGTATTTTATAGATGGAAGAAATTGATGCTTGGAGACCTGACATACTGGAGCCCACTTCAGCTATTGTAGTTGACTGTGAGTCCCAGATTCCTAGCAGGCAGTCACCTTTATGTCTGTCAAGTTGGGCTTGTTGCTGACACTCCAAGTGAGATGTGTCCTGAAGCACTAATTTCTTTTTCTTCTCTCCACTGAATATTATTTAGGATCCTCAGAGATATTTTCATAAAAGGGAGTTAGCATTAGGAGTATGAGAATTATACTTTAAAGTGCAATATAATCTTTGATCAAATTACAGTTATATAAGGCATGTATTCAAGGTAAAAACAGCTTGCCAGACAACCTGTGGAATAATAATCTTATCAGCAGTTACCGTGACTGAAGTAGATTACACTCAACTTCAGTTTGATTCTGTACTCCCTTGGCAAACAGTGTGCCTTTAAAAATTAAGGATCTTAGCCAATTAGGCCAGTTGGGATTAGGCTATGTATATGTTTGGCTGTCCTCGGCCTGATTCCACTGTGCTTGTCCTGAAACATTTACCAGTGTAATTCTTTCAGAAATAGGAAAGCACAGCTGAGTAGTGTGTGTCTCAAATTACTGTTCTATTCAAGTGCTGATTATTTAATGTGAAACAAGTTGGGAGGTGGAGTGGGCGTGGGGTGGCAGTGGCTGTGAGTGTGAGGGAGAATGGACCCATGAGAGGCTTGGGGGCTGTTAGTAAGCAGGAAGAATGACTGCAAGGTCCCCTCAGTGTGAGTGTGGAGGAGAACCGGAGTTAAGTGAGGTCTCGGGCTTCACAGGCACTGTCCCTACTTACCTGTAGGCAACTTGTGTCTTAAGGAACTGAAGTCACCACACTTAAAGACAGGTTGTTAGAAGTACTTTTCTTTTACTTTGATGGTGCTGTGTTGTAATTTTTGAAGTTAGAGTGAAGTCTTACCCTTACCCTTTGAGATCTTTTGGGCAGGACAGCTGGGTAAATTTGCTGCTGCCATGCACATGTGTGAGCAGGAAATCTCTTTAGAGGAGGTTGCTAGTCACGATCCTTATTTTTATAAAGGGCACAAATCCTGTGTGTAAACACTGTTTCACATCCACTCCACTCTGGCAGCCACCTTATGAGGAAGAATAGACTTTAGGTACAGCCTGTGCTGGCTTTAAAGAATGAAGCTCCGTAGGACCCTGTGAAGGGCTGGTGGTCAACATGTCATGTTGTTGCTTAGCCTGTTAGCAGTATCCACAGATTAGCTTCTTAAAGGTACTCTGTTTGGATTTCTGTCAGTTGGCATTCCCTTATTAACTGAAGATGATTTGACTTTATTATGCTTTTAGAAAAGCAGAGAGGTGTGATATTCTAAGAAATATTAATTTCTTGTTTCAAAAACTTGTCTTTGTAATTTTCTCTTATCTGGAATATAAGATGCAGAGTTGATATCTAGTTGGGATAAGAAGACCCATCTCCCACATAATTTCTCACTTTATCCTTCCTCCCCAAGACTGTTACATTTCTAGCCTGTCACTGTGCAGAGGAAATCTTAGTTTCATTCTCCCATGCTTTCCCAAAGCATCATCTTTCTCTTTTTAGTTTTATATTTAGTTTTAGTTTTATATGTATGTATATGTGTACGCACATACATGTGCATACCTATTCCCTTTACTTACCCTTCACTTAGGGACTTTTCTTGCCCCTTTTTACCTTTTGTGATGGACTGTGGGCAAAAGGATCAGAATAAGAGACTAACTTTGAAGGAAATATGCAACCTACTAACTAACCCAGGAGAGGGGCAAGTCAGGCATGCAATTTGGTACAATGGATACTCTGGTGTATTTTGATGCTTAATCATGAACAGGCACCCAGGGCTTCAAACAGAGAGTTTGTGTACATTGTACAGTATTAATAGCAACAATAATATATTATAGATATTATCAGTCTAAAAAGTATTTTCATGTTAATATATGCAAAATATTCCATGAATAAAATTGTATGGCACCACTCCCAGTTACCATCATTGGATTCTTTCTAGGGCTTTGTTTATTGTGATGAGGACTTGCTTTTTTAACTGTTTAAAAGCAGTTGGTTTTAGTAGTCTTTAAAAGACAGATTTAACAGAAGAGTCAGTATTGTGAACCCTATTTAGTGAATAAGAAAACTGGGGCACCAGGAGATTTGTGAAACCCTCAGAGGTGAAATTAGAAATCTGTGTCTCAGGAAGGTGAAACCTGACAGATGGTTTTAGGAGGAGAGGGAGTGAGGGTATAGGGGAAAGGATTAAGAATGACAAATGTTTGGAGCTGTCATGAGGGTGAATGCTGGGAAGGGAAAATGACTTTGGGTGAGCATCACTGAGGACCCAGCTTAGGGTAGGGATCACTGGGAGAGCAATCAGCACGATTATGTGATTATCTCCTGCGGTGGTTGTAGTTTGTGACTAGGAGTGGGCTGTGGTGTGCTGGATCATCAGCGTGAAAGAAGCTCTCTCCTAGGAGTCAGTGGGACTCAGCACAGGTTAGAGAAACAAGGAAGATTTTGAGCCAGTTACCAAAATGGGGGAGTGTCCTGCAGGTTGGTAGATTATAGTAAAGAGGGAAGAACTTCTGAAGAGGAGTTGATTCATCTTGTAGACGTGGAGAATGAGCAGCAGCCAGGTGGAAGGGTTAGGAGGAAAGATCTGGGGCATATGAGTTCAGATGGGAAGAAGAAGGAGTGTTGTATGGAAAGGTTTAGGGCAGATGGGAGCTCTTGGCCTTCCTTCAGCCATTCCTCGTATGGTAGGTGGCGGTTGCACACCTCACTTTGTCTTTTCCAGTATTTCAGTCTGATGCTGCCTCTTGAGAACACAATCCTCTAATCCTCTGGCTATGTCTGACTAGGTCAGTAGGGATCTACTAATATTCTGTTAATATATCTCAAGATTGTATTAACTTTTTGTCATCCCATTACACTGTGGCCTGAAGTCCATGGAAAACTCTGCTCTTGGGGCAGGCTTCTGCCATCCTGTCTTGCAGTTGACTAAATGTAGCACTGTACTTTTGTTATTATTCAGTTTCATCATGTCACATTCACCTCTTCTTTCCATCTTTTAGGATTATTTTATAGTTCCTATTCTTCATTCATTGTGTTAGTTATTCCTCACAACTTTGTCTCATCTGGAAGCTTGGAAAGGTTGCTTCTGATCTTTCAAGACTTTGCTGAAGATGCAGAACAGAACTAGGACTATAATGCCCTTGAATATGCCACTATATACCTCTCTAAGCTGACCATGATCTATATTAATGACCACTTTCTGCTAGGCCTTTTAACTAGCTATAGATCACATTAGAGATAAGGCATATATCTTGCTGAGGTCCAGATACACAATAAACAGGTGAGCTTTCTTCTCATATATTGCTCTAGTAATTCTAGGAGATAGGTTTTTAGTGAACTCATTCTGCTTCCTGATAGTCACAGTGGAGATCAAGTGTGAAAAGTTCTTTGTACACCAGCTATGGAAGTGACTTAAGTGTCTTTAGTGGACTGCGAGCAGGTCAAATGAACCATGGCTCCAAAAAACTAGTTGGAACTTAGATTTTACCAATAGCAATGTCATGCCATTTTCAGAATATGGTAAATGAGGTAAGGGAATGTAAAATGTACTGTATTTTGTATAGTAAACTTTAAAGGCATTATTTTCAAATAATTTGACAACTATCATGTGAAATAGTAATCCCAGAGAGCAAAACTAAGATTAGTAGTGAGTGGAGTTACAGAGAGACATATTTTACTTAATATAAGGAATAACTTTTTAGACCCTGCTTTGCCAAGTAGAAGCCCCTTGCCTGCTAGTTGCCATGAATTTTTTGCAATGTTGTGGGATGTAATTCATCTTGGAGCAGAGACTTGAATTTGTCTAAAGCAGCAAGCTGTTCTCTCTTATCTTCTCACTTCTCTTGGGCCTTAATTTCCTCTTATGTGTGTTTATTCTAATCTTTTTATTTAAGATCATTCTTCTTGATAGGGAAGATTAAATCAAAATAGTGTTGGGTAATTTTCCTCTCTCTTATTAGTAAAACTTATGCCCATTGTTCTCAAACTTTAGCACATACTAGCCTCACCTGGGGAGCTCATTAAATGTACAGATGCCCAGGCTCTACCCTTGTATGAGGTGGACCTGGCTCAAATCACTCACAGCTGCAGGCCCATTACCCCAGGCTCACCTGGCCCATCCAGAGCCAATCCTGATCCAGCCTGGGGGCATCTCAGGGGCTTCACCTCCATGGTCAGATGATGTGTGGAGGCAGCTAAGTGCCCTAAGCCTGAGTGCAGCCCCTGGACTCTACCCTTGTGTCCATTCCACCTGCTGTTTTCCCTACACACCCTTCCCTGTGTGCCTGGTCCTAGACTAGACCTCCGCCCTATTTCTATTATGATACTTCCAGAGGGAGATTTAAAAAATGCATATCTGATTATGTCATCCTATACTTAAACACCTTCTAAGGTGCTCTTCTGTTGCACTTAGGCTAAAGATCAAAACTTCTACACAGCCCAGCAAGTTCTACAGAGCATGGCTCCTCCCCACCTGTTCTCCAGTCTTATCTCACACACATTTGAACCTTTTGTCAGTGCTCCAAACCCCCTGGTTTCTCTCAAGTCCTCAAAAAAATGATACTGCCTTCTTCCCAGGAACCTAAAACCCTCTTAACCATGCCCCACCCCCCACCCCCACTCATCTTCTGGACTTATGCTTTCCATTCAGGTCTTGGCTTAATCATCACTACCTTAGAGAAGCCTTCCCTGATGCCCAGGTGTGGTTGGAGTCCCCCCCTGTGCATTCTTACGGTGCCATGGACATCTCTTTTTGGCACTTAATCACAGTTATAGGATTATTTGATTAATGTCAGTCTCTCCTACCCAATTGTAAACTCCATGAGAACAGGGGATTAGGTCTATTTTCATCATTAATATCTCCAATGCCTAGCACATTACCAGAGTATGCTCTAAATAAATCTTTTTTGAATGAATTAATGAATGAATGAATGTCTGGGAGGACAATTCCTAGAACCATGGATATCACCATCCATCTGACAACAGACATCACCATGCCTGGGGACCTTCTGTAACACCCTGTCATATCTGACCCCCTGGATGTTGACACCAGCCTGATTTGAACCTGAATTTACTATACCCACTTCACTACTGTGATTTGAGCTAAGGGTCACTCCCCTTGGCCAGCACCACATCCCAGTAATATTTCAAGTTCTGGTACTATCCATTTGTGTCTTATTTCCTCCCCTCCTCTGACTTTACCATTGAGGTCTAGGATATGCCAAAGCTGAGACCAGGTTAGGTGTGCCATGTGGTATAGCCTCTTGCTTCTTCTATTAGGTTTTTTTTTTTTAAACAAGAAAAGCCCCTCCTTTTCTGTAAGATAGTTATGAGTCTCATCTAGCCAAAAGTTGGTGATACTTAAGAGGCACTTCTCATCACTTTGTCCTAACAGTGCAACTTCCTTCTGGTTTTTCTTTTAACATTGTGTTATAGCATATGATATCTTAGGCTATACATATCATTTCTCATTCTCTTCCCTGCTGTTGTCACCTAAGATTTACTAATTCTCTTCTCTTCCATTGTTTGTATTGCAACATAACCTGTTGTCATACCTAGTGCACCCTACATAGCATCCAGTTTTATCCAAACAGTTTGCTGCTTTTTTCCTCAAATTTCAGTTTAAAGCTCTCTGAATCATTTGGTTCAGTCTCCTGCCAGATGATTCTTGCAACCACCTTGGTCAGTTGGAGAAGGTCCCTGGTGGGGACAACAAGGGTGTCTGAATCCTGCTTTTGTGTCTTCTCTGCTGACATGAGCCATACCCTCTGTGATGGGAGATGGCAATGAGTTTCAGCTCCTGTCACCTACTTTTGTAGCCACCCCAGAAGCCAGCTGTGCATGGCTTCAGTAATTTCTGTTGTAACTACTGTCTCCAGAAAGGACTGAGGGTAGGGAGATCACTTTTCTGAGTGGTTGGAATCATAGCATTTTGTAGCAGGGAAACATCTTAGAGATAACCCAATCGATTCTCATTTTACAGGTGAAAACAGTCAGAATCAGAGAAGGTACATTATTGGTCCACAATTGCACAGTTAGTGCCTAAAGCCTCCAGTCCAGGGTTCTTCCTATGCTTGGAGGAGGCTGTTTGTTTTGAGACTGTTTCCTATTAGTTAAGAGAACCAGAAGTGAGTGGGAAATCTCATTCTAAAAATCCAGTCTAGCTAAAAGGGTTATTAGAAAAGACATAAAATTTAACATTTACTGGAGTATAAATTGTTTTGAAATGGGAATCTCTGTATATATGAATGTGTGTATGTGTGACAGTAAGTATATTTATATTATGAATGGCAGTAATATAACAAATAGTTTGAGATAGAAAATGGTAAATCTGCCCCTCTGTATTAAGATTATTGACTATATTTGATCCTGGTAGCAATTAAGAGGCACAGTTCTAAACTAGTAGGCTCTATATATACTGCATTTTAAATACCTCAGTTTTCTCAAGAAATGTTTGAGGTTTACACACCTGATTTGAGTACTGATTAGGGAAAAAAATGGGTGGAGGATAGGGGTGGGAATGTGGGGATCTCTAATTGTACCCTACTCTTGGAATACAGCAGGTATTCACTGCAGACACACTGAGCTTTGGCAGAGTTACTGGCTGTCCTGGTGTCATGTTACACAGAAGCCTGCTGGCAGCACAAACAGGAAGAAGCCTTTTGTGTGCTGGTTCAGGCTTTGCTCCTGTTGACTTGTTTCCTCCCAGCTCTGTGTGAAGTTCAGCACCATGTCTGTGGTGTACCTTGTTGTGAGCGATTCTTAGGAAAGCAGATCCTTCTTCACACCCACACATGTTTAACCAAAGTGTTTACAAAAGGAGGCTTGCTAATAGCAGCTACCGCGTTTCCACGCATACTTTTTACTAGGCTTTTATAAAGCTCTCTGCCTGCTCTGCTCCCCTCCACTCAAACCTATTCAGAAAAGAACTCGACATGTTTTCCTAGTGTCAATTCATTTTCCTAGGGTGCTTTTTAAAAAATCCTATCTGCCCTACTCTTCATCTCTTATTGTGACCCCAAGTGTTTAGAGTTCAATTATGCAGATGTGAAATTTGGCTTTTCAGTTATTTGAAAGTATGGAGACTCTAAGAGCCCATGACTCTTTATATATCATTTTAGGAAGTGCACGGCCACCCTTCTTCTTCCCCGTATGAATGATTGAACTTCAGAAGCTCTGGTCCAGCTCAAAGAAGACAGTTTGCTTTCCTCATATCCACAGGTTTATATAAATGGTTGTCTCCATTTTTGCCTGATGAAAGACAGCTTGAGACATATGAACCACCCCTCTCCCAATTAGCATTTTTGAGCACCCCCTGGATACAGTTGCCTTCTGTACTTTTATGTTTTGTGGTTTATAGAATGGAAAGCAGATGCAACCACTCTCCAAGAATTCTAAGCTGAAGGAACACCACCCTAAAAGGAGAACTTATAAAATCGATTCTGACATTGGTGCTCCATGGTTCATTTCTGTCTTTAGAACTTTTTTGAAAGGACAAGTTCATGCTTGTGACAAACTTTGCCTCAGTTGAAACAAATGCTGAAGGGATTCATTATGCCAAATGATTGTTTCTTTTTTATGTCGTTCAGTGGCTTCCACGTTAGATTTAAAAAAGGGAAATTAACTTGAACTCTTAATAGCTATATTTGGTCTACTCTCACAAAGGAAACCATGATTTCTTCTGGAGAAGAAATTTTTCTGTAATCTGTGGTTGCAGATCTAAGGGGTCCAATAAATAGCCTTACCTTATATACCTAGTGGTAATTCTTAGTATACTTTCATAGCACTGGGGACTATTTTTTCATTGGTTTTATTTTCGGGGTCTCTAGGAGCGACCTAGCTCCTCTGCATCTTTCTCTTGTCTCTCATTTAGTCATTTCAGTTAATCACATCCTACCTGTGGGTACAGCAGCAGGCCTGTTATATAGGAAAAACTGGATTTTCTCTCTCAAGTTGATGTTACAGGTCAAATTTGATTACTGCTTCCCTCTAAAACCCCCTATTTTAGGTGGCAGGAGAGAAGTTTGTGGAAAAATAGGGGTGGATTCATATTTAAATGTGCTTGTGATATTTAGTATTTCAGATTTCCCAAGCACTAAAGAGTGTGTGTATATACAAACCCAACACTGAAGGTCTTGTTTTTAAACTGTCATATCTATATAAAAACATATGTCAGTACTTTGAATTTCTACAATGTAGTAATAAAAATAATACTGATACTGTTTCTGAAGATTGCCATATGAAATTTTTATGCGGTCTGCTTTTCCAGAAGAAATCATGGTTTCCTTTGTGAGAGTAGACCAAATCTAGCTATTAAGAATTCAGGTTAATTTCCCTTCTTTTTGTCTGAGGTGGAATTACAGTTTTTAAAACACCGTAAAAATATTTAAAGTTCAACAGTGCTGTGAAATAGCATTGAATTAGCCTCTTGTAGATGCTTATAAGGTTACGCAGGATATAACCTCAAGGCCTTGATCGACATTTCTGTCCTCTGAGACATTAAAGTCAAGGATATTGTTATTTATGTTGGAGTTGTACGACATGGTACTTCCCTCCCTGTTTCTGCAGATTCAAAAAGATGAACCATTCAGTATAACTCTGGATGGGGTAGTGATAGAATGGATTATACTTGTTCTGTGAGACCCGAGATTGAGTTGAAGACAGTTTCTTATTTGTTAATGGTTAATTGGTAGGTTTGTTTCAGAGATAGGCCCTGTGTCTTCTCTATTAGTAACTTGAAGATTGACTGGTGATGCCTAAAAAACATCTCTCATCTGCTCTGACTCATCCAATTTAAAAGTGAATCTCAGAAGTATCAGGTTTCTTCAGGAAGTTGAGTTCAGAAATAGTTTATGAGATCAGGTTAAGGTGACTTTTCTCTACTGTAAGCATAAATAATTGTCCATAAAAAAGCAAATATTCTGTAATCATATATTTATGACAGGATTGTATTTTCTTGGTGATTGAGCACTTAGGAAGTCAAGAAATTTTACAACCATTTTTTTCCACTAAAAGATTGAAAAGGTTAAAGTGTACAGTGCTTGAATGTACACTAAAAAGATTAGGATTACTCCATCTGGGAAGAAACCAAGACTAAGAAGGAATATGATTAAGGTGAAACGATTATAAAAGGGTATTGACATGACTAACACAGATATATATTCTCTAAATAGTGAACCTACAAACTACAGGAAGCTCTCTGAAAGTTGTCCTGTGCCAGAATAAGAGGTTAAGGGCTGGGAACAAATATAGAATGAAGCCTCAGTAGAGGTAGAGGTTTTAACTGTGACAAACATTTGTTGGGTTCTTTCCATGTCTAAGCTCTTTATTATATTATCTCATTTAATCTTCATAACAACTTTATGAAGGAGGTATTCTTATTTACCCCCGTTTTACAGATAAGGAAAGTTGAGTCTTAGATATGTTCTGTAATTTGTGCAATCACACAGTCTAGAAATGGGGGACCTGGGATTGATGATCACTCATTCACAGGGTATTAGAGAAGGCATGGGGGTGTTTGGAGAGCATTACTTTTCTTTGGTTAGTCATTGTCCTCTTTTTAAAATTACTTATGCAAGATCTAGTGAACCCCATATGACAGTTCTTATATTTTGTTCTTCTTTAGTAACTCTAAGTAAGTCATTGTCATAGAATCTTAGGACAGTAACCTTGAAAGAGATAGGCTAGACTGTAGCCTGTCCTCTGAGAGGCAGAAACAAAGAAAGATCTTCTCACCTGTTTGGGAATAGTGAGAAGTTATTTTTCCTAATCTTGGATATCTTTAGGAAAGTCTTCACCAAAAGCAAAACTGTCCTTTAATACTGCAGTCCCCAACCCCCAGGCTGTGGCCCGGTACTGGTCTGTGGCCTGTTAGGAAAACAGGAACACTCATCACCACCTGAGCTCTGCCTCCACTCCCCCCTCCCCCCAGTCGGTGGAAAAATTGTCTTCTATGAAACCAGTCCCTGGTGCCAAAAAGGTTGGGGACCGCTGCTTTAACAAACTGTTCTAGGGTATATTCTGGCAGTCAGGAAGTTTATATAAAACCTAAAACCTCACTGATATGAACCTCTTTGATAGCCTAAGGGAAAATTAGAGAATGACTAGTGACGACTTCATTTTAATATTCCGTTATTCATTTGAGCCACCCTAAGAGGTTCAGTCAGTAGTCGTTTAAGTTCTGACCACGTACCCGGCATTATACTTAATTTTGCCAAGTCTGATCTTAGAATTCTTCAAGAATAACACTAGACAAACCCAGCTACCCTAGATAGTGTAGAGTCACATTTTTTTTTTTGAATAATGGTGATGATGATTTTCTATTCACTATATATTATTTAATCTTCACTCTGAGGATCCAACTGAGATAGTATTATCATCCGCATTCTACAGAGGAGGCAATTAAAGCTCAGCAACATTAAGCAGCACATCCCAGGTCACACAGCAAGGCCTTGACCATGTGAGCTCCTGAAGAGAATAAAAATAGTTTTAACATAGTACTTTATAGTTACCAAAATATTTTTTGCTTAAATTATCTCATCTAACTTTCCAAACAAATACAACAGTAGTTATTATTGTCCTCATTTTACAGATAACACTTATATTTATTATGTACTTAGTATGTGCTAAGAGTGCCAGATACCTTATCAGATATGGTTCATGTAATATTCACAAAAACCATAATAAGATTCATTATTCCCATTTTATAGATGAGCTACTGAGGCCCAAAAGTTTAAGTGATTTGCTTAGCACAGTAGGAAGCTGTAATTCAATCCTAGGCTTGTCTGCCCAGCCAGTATGCATGACCACTATGCTATATTCACTTTACCATATTATGCTGCCTTATTTTCCAGATGAGGAAACTGAGATTCAGAGAGTCAGCTAACCCACATGAGATCATATAGCTTATAAAGAGCAGAGCTGGGACTTCAGCTCAGATCCTCTCATTAGAAAGCCTGTTTGTTTCCCACCATACTGGGCTGCCTTTCTGCACAAGGATAACTGTAATATAAGGCTGTATCTTACATTCAAGTTAAGTACCCTAATTCCTTTTAGTCATTCTTCACATCTCTTTGTATTTTTTCCTGTTTTTAGGCAAGGGGCCCTATGTGATATGTTACAGTTGAGAAATGGACATACAGGTTAAACTACTTGCTCAGGAAGTTATCTGGTAAAGTTGGATGAGAACTCAAATCCAAATTTGAGTCCTGTGTATTCAATTTATTTAGCTATGTGGTTCTTGTCCTTTTTGTCTATTGAAAATATTGCTTGAGAAAAGGGCTTACTTTTATGAGATTGCTTTCCTATGCTATAATGAGTGAATCTTTTTCCATCTGAAGATCATTTACCATTTCTCTGAATAGTGAATTACATTACTGGTGTAAGGCAAGGAAGTATGTCAGTATCAGATATATAACAAGGACCAGTCACTCAGATTTGAGATGTTGCCAATCTATACAATCTCAGCCTTGAGAGTTTTAAAGCACAAAAGTGTATTACTTTAATGATCAAGTGTCCTTTAGAGTTCTGAAGGAAAAGGTTATGTTAACCATTTATAGTACTACACTTTTATTCAAATTTCACACTTAGGTAAATGTTCCTTAAAATTGAATTGGATGACATTTTTCTATGTATCTGTTGATGTCTGTAAACATCAGATAAATATCCAGATGTATTGAATTATTTCAACTCAAGGAAGTATGTCCTATTTACACAGTGTTTAAATAAATTGTTTCCGAATTGAACAAATAAACAAGAAATAGCTGAACTAAACTGCTTTGACTGTATGGAAAAACTGAGGGGTTTTAGTAGAAGAACTATCTCAGAAAAACTCATATCTTATTATACTTGTTTTTATTTTTAGAGATAAATCTGAACTGACTGCTCAAATATATTAATAGTCTTTGAAAATTAAGCTTTTTATTTTCAAAGAGTAATAGGTGATGTGGGGATAATATTAAACCTATTCCAAATGTATTAACTCCAGTTCAGATGTGTATTAAATATGGAACTATCCCTATGTCAACAAGAGGGTTTTTTTAAATAAAAAAAGATAAGAATTAATACTTATTGATTATCTTCCATGCTAGTCTTCTCTTAATAGTTTTCTCATGTAATTCTCAAATTCCTGTGATTCAGGTATTATTGCCCCTGCTTCCCTACTTTTTACAGATGAGGAAACTGAGGCTCAGAGTAGCTGAGTAATTAAGCCAAGATCACACAGAAAGTAGAAGTCTCAGAACTTGAACCTAATATGTTTCTGAACATTCCAAAGTCCATGCATATTCTAATATACCAAGCTATTCTGTGACAACCTGGTCTAGTAGAAATTTAAAATTAGCATAAAAACGTGTTAAGAGAAATTTTCTTGTGATTCTGTTTGATTAGCCTTCAAGTAAGAGCAAAACAGTTTGAAATACACACTTTTTTGCCTTGGAAACATACAGCAAATATACCTTTTTTTCTTAGGTAAACTGAAGGTCTTTTAAGAAATCTACTTGGCCTTGAGTTTGTACCTCCAAGAAAGTCCATCGAGATACATCAAATGATATTGTTAATGTTCAGCAATTAACCCTAACCAGTTGACTGCCCATTATTTTTATTATTACAGTGACTGTAGGTAATACTAGGCCAAACTCTAAACATGTGACATCTTTTAAACAGATTCCAATAGGATTAAAAACATTTCCCTGTTTTCCTGTTTTGGGTCATTTTTTTACTGTCAGAAACTGTCATGCTTAACATTGAAACTGGATGGTGATGAAGCTTTTCAGTTCTTAATGATAGTTGACTTTGAAATTAAGTTTTGTCTTTTTCTTAAAGATTATTTTCTGGCTTAGCTTTAGTGTGAGAATAACATAACTGGCTCCCCTCCTTTCTATTCATCTTACATGCTGCCCTCTCTATTCTCATCCCTACCACTACTCACTTAATCCTGGTGCTAGAAAGTGCCATTCCATTAACCTGCCTGCAAAGAAAGTGCACTGTACTGAAATCATGGAATCATATACCTTAAAACCAAAAAGCATGTCTAAAAGATAGTAGCTAGGTGTACAGCATTAAAAGGCATAGTCCATATATTCTTTAACCAAGTTAATTGTTCAAAAAATTTTCTAACTTTTAAAAAATTAAGTAACCCATATACATTGGAGGAATTTTAGAGAATACCAAAAATAAATGAAATATAATCCCATTTTGTAACGATAACCAAAGTAGATTATTTTCTAAATGACTGTTAGACTTTCCAAATAGAAATTTATATGAGAGAGAGACAAATAGTCCTTATGTATGTTTGTTGCTTTCATCACCTCTTGAAGTCTAGAAAGCTTTGTGCTATTCCGGACCTGAAAGGATGGGATTATAGGAAATAGTCATTCCTTATATATTCTTCTTTTTCCCTACTGCTTTGTCCTTTCTAAGTTTTGGGTTGCATGTTTTGGGCTGCAGGGGTTGTTATACTAAAAATTTTTCTTCTTCTTTTCCCAGACCCCAGGCAGGCACAGTCTTCCCCGCCGTGGTCCTATGACCAGTCTTATCCATCCTACCTGAGCCAGATGACGTCTCCGTCCATCCACTCCACCACCCCGCTGTCTTCCACACGGGGCACTGGGCTTCCGGCCATCACTGACGTGCCCAGGCGCATTTCAGGTAAAGACCGTGCTTTAACTAAAAACCCACCCCCATGCAGGGGTCAGGGGGAGCAGGATGGGCCAAGCCTTTCTTATCTACGCTCACAGGAACTCTCTATAAGAGGCATGTGGGCAAGGGTATGACAGCCAGCAGACCAGGTCTTCTGAATGATGGGATTATCAAACACTCAAACATTTTAGGTCAAGAGACTGAAAATCCACCAGAGATGGCATACTTTTCTTGAGATGATAATTTAATGCAACCCAGTTAGTGTCCTGCTGAATTGTATCCTGTTTGGTGGGCATTGTTTCATAACCAGTGCCTTCTCCTGAAGGTCTTATGCCCAACCTTCCTCTGCTTGTGTTTCTGTCTTTGCCTAACATCTGCCTATAAACCAAATTATAGATTGGTGCCACAGCCCTCTATTCCTGAAGGCTTATAAATCCCAGAAGTCCAAGCTAGCCAGTTCCAAGAGAGAGCATCTGCAAACTTAGGATCTTTATCAGAAACTTAGTCATTTGAAGTGCAGTGAGGCCTGAAAGAGTCTTAAAAGGCAGTGTGTGGCCTCTGAGTGGCCAGTTCAAGACAGAGGCAGCCTTTCTGTGAAGCATATTGCATGCTGCTGTCACTCTCAGCCCGGCAGCCTGGTGCTCACAATTCCACTGTTCCAAAGGCACCACAAAAATATGTGGCTCGTGGTGGAAGTGTGTGTAATAAATGACCTGGCCACCCCTCTATACCCTAGAGAATTTATCAGAGAGAGCCAGAAAGTGTTCACGAAGACTTCAAACTGACAAGTAGAGAAAAGTTAAAGGCCCTCTGCTCACCGTATGAATCCCGTGAATTAGAAAATAAACCTCTCAGTACACCCTGACATGTGAACTGCAACGTTGCCCCCCATAAAAAAAGATGTAGATCCACAGAGTCGCACACCCCATTGTATCCCATGATTGCCAGACACTCTTCTCAGCGTTCGGGCCCCATGCATCTGTTTGACTCCTGGCCAGGTTAATGTCTTTCTTTCTTTCTCTTTGTGTTTCTGTCTCTGTTTCTGTCCCTCTCTCATTTTCTGCAAAGCTCGAAGCCGTTACTCACTCCGCTGAGTTGCATCACTGACAAGCTGAAGCTCCACCAGCAGGCTTGCAGGTTTTGATTAGTTCAGACTCCTTTATTTCTTTCAACTTGGGAGGAGGGAAGGCTTTGTTTCTCAAGCAAATAGCAGGAAAGGGCTCTCTGGTCCTAGTGCCTTCACATATTCTGCAGCAGATGGACATCCATGGGGGTGAGTAGGGAAAGAAGAGGGGTGGAGGGAGAACTGCAAGGTACTTTGGAAAACCATGTTACCACTCTTCATTATGACTGCTATTATTATTTTTATGAATCACCTGGTATGTATTGGGGAATTGTACAGAGTATATAATTTTAGTTATCATTTCCCTTGCCTGGAATCACCATCTGCTTTAGGCAAACATCAGTTAAAGACACAGGAAAGAATGAGTAAGGCACAGGGGAGTTACAGGGCACAAGGGCTGATATGGGATTAAAGACACCGTGTCTGATGGTGTTGAGTTAGTTTTGGTTATTCCTTCTGTATTTCATACTGAGAGTCTGTTTTGTTTTACATAGGGCCAAAATGACACTTTGACAGAGTAGACTTGTGCAAACTTGCTTCTGTTTAGGGTCCCCTGGGTTTCCATCTGCCCAATCCTCTGTGGCTGAAGCAGGTTTTGCTATTTTTTCTTTAGCAGTACCTGGAGGAAAAACCTTAGGGAGTGATTGAAGATTAAAGATGCTTATCTACAGCATTTTCTTAATGAAGTATATTCCTATGTGAATTCACCAGGAAAACCATTGAAAATAACATTGAAAAAATGCTGCATAAATTGGTAGTCATTATTGTTTATTATTTACATGTGTAATGCAAAACAGCCAGATTGTTTTGAGTCAGTTTACTGAGGATTACTTAAAACATTTCCATAAAACAACACAACTTTTCCCATTCCACAGAGAAGGAGGCAGGAGCCGAAAATGGTTAATTATCCAGCCTTATATTGATCTTAGGCCAAAGGTAGGAAGGAGCATCTGCTTTAAACTAGTTTAAAACTGAGTTTAGTCCAGTTTTTTCCTCCCACCCCAAACATTTCTGTGAGTTGTTACTGGTAAAGTAACATGGTGCCAAGGTGGGAGGTTCTGTATAAACATTAAAGAGAACAGAAAATCCCTCTTGTCAGCATGTAGGGAAACAGGAAGAAACAACTAGACATGGACTGTCAGGGAACTGGAGGAACCCTGATTGGCCTGACCTTGCTCTGGACTGTGGGGCTGTGCCTGCACACCCAAGCACTGCCTGGTGGACTTGGGGACCATGTCATCTGGAGTGCACACCATTTTCACTTCCCTGGGAACCTTCTTAGGGAGAAGCATGTTTTATAGGTTCCCACGTACCAAGTTGCACTATTTTTGTCTTATTATTATTCCACTCAATGCCTAAAGCCATCCCTGAGGTCCATTACCTACAGGCTCTTACAAGTGAGACTTATGAATGAGGGTTTTTTTTATTTTTTAATCTTTTGGTGCTTTAGTGAATAAAACCCTTTGGCTTGAGTTCATTTCTGTGCCTCTAGTCTTCATCATGCTCTGTGCCAAATAATGCCATTTCCATGTAACATGGACAGCTAAATATTAACCTCTCTTCCCATTCACAAGCATTCCTATGGTCACTTTTTGAGAAGCTTTCCAGAACAGCTCATGTTTTTATGTACAGAAATCAATTCTCATCTCCATATTTGAAGGAATACACAAAGTATTCTCATATGATTTTGGGTGAGAAAGAAAATTCTTCACTTACACAATAGGATTGGAAGTTCAGATCCAGGTTTGAATCCCAAGTCAAACACATATCAGGCAAACTTCTTACTTTTCTGAAACTTAGCTTTATTATTTGTAAAATAGGGATATAATACTTATCACCCATTGTTGTAAGGATTAAATGAGATACTTACATAACGTGCTTAGGACAGGCCTGACACACAGTATGTGCCAAATAGATTACAGCTGATATTATGAAGCTAAAATTGTTTTGTAAAAATTGTATATCTGTATAGAATTTGCAGGCAAGCCTTGGCTTAAATGAATGAAATAAATAAAAATGCAAACTTTCAAGGGGGATTATTTGCTTTACAAAATCACCACAGAACATATTTAAAATAAAAAGCTTTTGGATTATTTAAATATTTAAATGAGTTAATACTCATGTGGCATTCACAAAGCACTTAACACAGTACCTAGCACATAGAAATACTCAAATGTTTGCTGTTATTTTTATTCTATAGATTTAAAATAAATATTTACAGACCTAAAAGCAATTGGGAACCATTTACAAAAAAGTCAATGAAGCATTAAGAGAAAATAACTCTGCCGTTATGTTGGAAAATAGAAATAAAATGTGGGGTTAACTGGTCATGATAATGTTCTGTTCCAAGGGATCATAGGAGTAAAAGCAACCAGAAAGATCCTTCAGAAAGAACTGTTCCCAAAGAAATTCCATTTCATCCTAAAAGACCATTCCAAAGAAAGACCATGATTTAATCTGTTTGATTAAATCAGATAATCCCATTTTATGGCTTTCTATATTGGTATCCTTTCTTCTGAGTAATTTTTTAAGCATGGCTACAATTCTAGAACTTAATGAATTATGATAATAGCAATTATATTATATCATATAGTTCCTATAGTCTTCCTCAAACCTTTTTGGAAGGAAGGTATAAACAAAATACGATAAAATAAAACGATAAAATGTATGTTACCTATGATTCCTACTTTACCGTTAAGAAAGATACACTACTAGATGTCTTAAAATTCAAAGGTGCAATACAATGATTCAGGAAATATCTCCTAACCTTGGGTATCCTTTTATATGATAATAGAACAACAATAGCAGTTACAGGTTTATAATTGAATAATAAGTTATTGCCATGTAATTGACCAGCAGGGTCTACCTCACTGTAAAGAGTTTGAATCATGTTCAGTTGAATTATAAAAATCAAGCACTGCTTATCTGAAACCAGTCTAGTGACATTACAGTGCAGAAGAAGCCCTGCAGGGGTTGGTCCTCTTCCCGCACCAGTATGGCCTTATCATATAATCATCTGTATTTAAGTTGCACTCCCACCTCCAAGTGATTTTATACATTATCTCACTTCATCTTATATGGTCCTAAAAGAATATTCACTGTACAGAGATAGACAAAGCTATTTCTCTTTGATTCTATTAAAGAGCAAGGTGTGGCAAGGCAAGGACCAGCAAGGCTTACACAACCCAAACCATTGCCTGTCTTTATAATTGTAATATTATCACCTATGGTGTTTTTGATGTTCAAAGTACTTGTGAGGCTTGACACAAAGATTATAATTACTTTTCTGGAAGTTATTACAAAATGCTATGTAAGTAAATAATTGCTGACTTTCAAAATGTATTTTATGTAATTATTCTACTATGGAAAGATGCACGGCTGTTTATTGAGTCTGATTCTTTGACTTGTGGGTCAGAGTATGAGCTCTTGTTAGCCTCCTAAAGGAGAACCTACACAGGTTCTTTTTTCACTGCACATAACTCCTCCACTAACCCACCCATTTAAGTGAAGTAGCTTAGATTAATTTTAGGTTAATGTAAGTCTGCACCACTTGTTGGCATACATGAAGTAGAAGAGCTTTACATAGGCATTTTTCTGTAATCTTGGTCATTGTGCCCATGGACCTTTCTGATGCTTTCTGGAGGTCTCTTAGACTTAGGATACATTAATTAGAGATGCACAGGAAAGGGTCACAGATGTTGGCTGCCTCAGTTACTCTGGGAGAGGCCGCTACAGAATGTATGGAGGATTTTCTCTGCCTTTGTAGGATGTTTTTTACATGGGACAGAGTTAAGAACTGTAATCTCTCTGAAAGTTATTTATTTATTTTTTTCTGTTTAGGCAATAGTATCGAATCTCTTCTTTCAAAATATTTAAATATTAAAAAATTTCACTTAATCAACTGCACAGGACTATTGAAGATGTCTTCATTATTATGACTCTCAGTTGCTAAACTATAATGTTCCAAAGGTCAGCAGAATAGGCATTAAATTACTAAATAAAATTAAAATTATTTTATCACTACCACAAAATCTAGAAATTGCCACTGGAAAATCCTCATTTGATCACTCATGGTCCGTCAAGATTATAATTTCAAACCAAGTCGTGTTTGATGTAGTTCATTTTAAAATGCCCCTTATAACCAACTTTCTATCAAGTCCCCTGAGTCAAGTTCTTGAAACTAGCAGCTTCAGTAATGTGTCAAGTATATGTGAACATTTATTTTAGCAGAGCAGCTCTTAACTCACAGGAGGGAGCAATGCCTTAAGAAAGGTTAAAAAGAAAACTCCAGCAATTAATACTAATAAACCAGAAAGTTAAAGCAACCATAATAAAAAACTAGAGAATTTACTTTTTACTACAGGACCATTCCTTTATTAAGAGCCACCTGTTTAGACATACCTCTGCTATGGCAGGCATGGGCAAGTAATTAAATTTAATAGTAGCCACTCATATTTTGAAGAAGTTCTCTGTTTAAAGCCACAGAGGGGGGAAGTTACTAAATTTAATGGACCCTAAACAAAGGCAAGCCCTGGGTTAACAATTGAATGTTCAATATTTTTCCCTATTATATTGACTCTGATTGATTGGATTATTTTTGCATTCTATTAAGTTGAAACTCATCTTGCTTTCCCTAAAAATAGGTTATCTTTTGACATGAGCAGATGGTGTTTTAATCTTATCTGAGCCTCAATTTACTCTAACTTCTGACTTACTGGTGCTGAGGCCCAAAGAAGTGGTTTCCATTCCTACTAGATCAGTTGGAGATAGTTGGGCCAGCTCACAAAGTTGACTAAGCTTGGTTATATGACTAATTACTGTTATTTGTAGCTATACTGAGGTACCAAAGCTCAGAATGAAACCTGTGTACATGGTTTGACTCTGATTTTATACATGGTTCTTGTCAGTTGTTTTGTGGGGATTTATTTCTGACACATGTACAACCACCCACACATAGGGAAAAGATTTAGTAAGGAAAGGAATCATGCTTATGCAAGGATGGCAAACACATGGTTATAAATTTTATTGAAAAGTTAGCTGCAGTCTCCTCCTTTTCCTGGAAGAAAACTTGGGAGTGTGAACCCCATTTCACCCAAAGTATTAATTTTCTAATGATACGATGGCTTCTGTGGTGCCCTGGAATCTAAGAGGATGGAGGTAATTTAGCTTAGGAAACCTGAGTTTTAGTTTCAATGTCACTGAATATTCTTTTTACTATTCTCAAATATGTCAGTTAATTTATTGTGCCCATGTTAATGAATTACTGGAAATTGCCCATCCACGTGTCTCAGAGGTTCCACAGGAATAAAATGATATCTGTTCAGGGATTTGATGTTCTTAGAGCTTTTAGTAAAGAAAGTTTACCTTACCAGATAAATGCTAGTGGAAAAACTAAGTCACACCATTATCTTCAAAAGAGTAGAAATGTGCTATTATGTATATGTCTTAAAATTAGTACTTTATTTTTTACAGCAGTTTTAGGTTTATAGAAAAATTGAGCAGAAAGTACAGAGGATTTCCATATCTCCCTGCTTTCTCCTATTAATTGCATCTTGCATTTGTGTGGTATTTGTAATAATTGATGAATCAATATTGATACATTGCTATTAAAGTCCATAGTTTACGTTAGGGCTCACTCTTTGTGTTGTGCAGTCCTATGGGTTTTACCAAATGCATAATGTGATGTATCCACCATTACAGAATCATACAGAAAAGTTTCACTGCCCTAAAAATTCCCTGTACACCACCTGTTCATCCCTCTTTCCCTTCTCTTCCCCTCTCTGCCCCCAGTCTGTGACAAGCACAGATCTTTTATTGTCTCTATAGTTTTGCCTTTTCCAGAATGTCATATAGTTGGAATCATTTAATATGTAGCTTTTTCAGACTGGCTTCTTTCACTTAGTATGCATTTAAGGTCCCTGTATGTCATTTTATGGGTTAATAGTGCATTTTGTTTTATCACTGAATAGTATGCCATTGTAAAGATGCTATTATATTTTTAAAAACATGAAGGATCCTCTCCCTACACCTGGAATATCATCTTCCCTTTTCATTTTGTTACTAACTTTGCCACTGATATTTCTTCTTAGGAAGTGTTTCACACATTTCTTCCTGGGGAAGCACTTTCTTTCTCACAGCAAATGGTTTTCCATATCTCTGGTGCATTTTTTTAATTAAAAATTTTTTTCTTAATTTTGCCCATAGATAAATTCTTGAACACTTACTTTTAGGTGATCATTCATAGCAATTCAAAGATAGAACAGACCTCGTTAAAAATAACAATTCATTTATGTGTCTGTTTAGCTGCCTCCCACAATATTCGACTTTCCTAGGTAAAGGGTGCTCCTTTTCTCTTAAAAAATGCTTGGCGTTCCTTAAGTTTGCTGTGCTGTTTCCCACTTCCGTGCCAGCCCACTTCTTTGCATCAGTGGGCGGGGCCCCATTGCTCCCTCTGGGACATCCCTTTCCCAGCCACCACTTTCTTCAAAGTGAACTGCTCTCCCATCTACACCCATTTGTATGTCATCTCTGTACTTTGAACACACCTCTAATGTGTACACATCTTCCTTTAGTATCATAATTTGATTTCATGCCATTATCCTTTTATAGAAGGTCGGCTTTGCAAGGACAGTGACTGTTTTACATATTCTTGAATCCTTATAACCTAGTACGGTTTTTTGCACATAGGTGCTTAGTATTGTTTACTAGGCAAGTATTTGTGGGAAAGATGATAGAAAAAAAAGAGGAAGATAGACATTTAGAAGAAAAAAGGGAAGAAGAAAGGGAAAAAGAAAAAAGATTTTGTTCACCTGGAACAACAAAGAAAGGGCAAAACAAGAGAAACTTTCGTTGTTGATAAGGACAGGAAATAGCTCAGTAAGAGTGTGCATAAGCAGTATATATTTTTATCTCCAAGTCTCTTTGCAATGTGTTTCATATTTAGAACACATATCAAGACTTCATCTGTTTCCAGAACTTGCTGCTAACAGTTAGTAACAATGCCAAAACATACTTTAAGTCCAGCTTGAAACCAAATGATCAAATAGAATTTTTTATTTCTAATTTAGAGTCTGACATTAATTATAGCCATCAAGTAATACGTGTCAAAGTCTTCTCTCAGAAAATGATAGAAATTATATTAACTAAGTGTAAACTGAAGCAAAGCTATTCCTCTAAAACAAAGCGAAAGATCTGTTTTTGACAACTATCATTTCTCATGAAGTCTTATCTTCTTCGGGCTGAATTTTTTCCTATCCCCTCCCTCTACTTTTAACCCTTTCTGTATGATATGGTTTCATGTCATATTACTGTTTTGGTCAGTGTCCCTGTTAGTGCCTGGTACCTAGAACCAAACTCCTCCTTTGCTCTCAGCCTCTGTTAGTGCAGGCTAACACGGCCATTGTTCTTTTGGTGACTGACCATGTTACAGTTTCTTGTATTTGCCACTTCTGTCAAGATGCATTTCTCCTATTTTTTACTTCTACAGCTGTTTTTTTTTTTTAAGATTCAAATATGTTACTTTATAGTTATTCCTGTTAGATTTTATCTTATTTAATTTAGGTAATAATTTCTGCCTATCTAGAACTTTTTAGATTTTAATAATGTCATCCAATATATTAGTAGCCTTTTGCATTCCTTCCTGTGTGGGATGCTTTTCTTCGATTCATTTCAATCATTTCAAGTCAGCAAATATTTGGTATATACCTAAAGTGTGCTTAGGCAGGCAAGGAATAAAAAGAAATAGAAGACATAGTCTCTGCCTTCAAGAGGCTTTCATTCTCATTTAGGAGACAACGTAAGGCAAATATGGTACAGTTGCACTATGATACCAGCCCATGTAGATGCCAGAATATGCTAAGAATGCTCAAAATTTTAGTAAAAGGCCCCTCTGCTCTATTAATTCACATCCATAACCAACTTAAAGCCATCTCCTTTAGGAAACTAAAAAAATCATTTTCATTCTATTCAGATTATATTGTTACTCTGAGTTGCTGCAACAATTACATTTTCAACTTAAAAAATTACATGTTGATGTGTGTGTCTTCATAATGTTTCTTAAGATGTGACAAGAATATATAAGATCTTGTCTTTTCCTAGCTATATTGAAAGCTCCCCTAGGCCAAGGGCCTGGCCTTTTGATCCTTTTCTATCTCTCTGTAACTCCTACTTTAATGCTCTGCATGTCTATGTCATGGAAAGTACTTGAATTTAGTGTCAATATCTACCCAATAGTTAGTGCTGCATGCTCTAGGGTTACTTATGCTATGACTCTCATTAGAAATTGGCTAATAGATCTAGAAGTGGAGTTCTATAGGAGACTAATGACAATTGCTGTTTACCTTAATTTCATATTTCATATACACAAATATGGTCCCAGCATGTGTTATATTATGGAATTTTCCAGCATCTCTAATAAAATAAAATAACACTGTTAGCTCTGTGCTTTCACATATACATGCCCATAGGCATGTATTTACCTACTCACTACATTTAGAACGAATATACATATAAATATTCTTGACAGGTCTCTTATTTGTGATATTAATAAATATCAGCCAAGGTAATACTTTTTTCAAGAAAAATAGGACCACTGAAATTCCTATGTCTTAATATTACTTGGTTACTTAATTGAGCATTGATTTCTCGGGAAATATTAATTGATCACTGCTGGTAGAAAATAGCAGAAATAGTTATAAGGGGAACCTTTAAAAAGAGGTAACTAAATAAGGAAGAAGCTTTTTTATAATTAAAATCCTATGTGGTAAAATACAAATGACAGCACTTAAATTTGAATTGTTCAAAGTCGTTTGTGGAAAACACTTTATTTAGAACAGTTCAAAGTCATTTTCAGATTTCTTTTTTGTTTGTGTTCATGAAAAGCAAACAAGAAGGCATATATTATTAAATTGGGTCAATTTAAGTAACTTGGTCTGAGGCAAATCTAGAACCCCATTTGACTAGACTGTCTAAATTTTTTTATGTGACTGAAGAAATTCATGAATTTCAAATCCATGAAAGTCATGTAAATAAAAATAAAATACTGCCCAGGCAAAATTGTTCCTAAATATCTCAAAGGATTTCTTAAACAGGAAGATGTCATATTTTTTCCAGAGAGACCATGACCTCAAGTAACCAACCTAGAAATGCAGCCAAACATGGTGGACTATAATAAGACCAGTGTTTCTGTGTCTAAAATTTATCACTCTTTCTTCATCCAAAATGGTCACCATTCCAGCTCCCTGTGGTAATTAGTAATGATGCTATAGTTAATGGAGTAATAATAACAAATATAATGATAGTTATAAACACACTCTAACCTGTGCCAAGGAGGGCAGTGATTCATGATAAACCAATAATAAACCCATTGATGTGGTCACAATAAATCCATACATAATTAAGAAGAACTTTTTCTAAATAAAAACTACACAGGAAATAAAAACAGGCTTGGAAAAGAGGAAAAAATCCGATAATAGCGTCGTGGTAGTCATCATTAAAGAAAACAAACCTGTAAGCTCCCAAACTACACCTTAGGAAAACAATACATTCTCAGTGTGGCTTAAAGGTACGGTGGAGAACTGACTTAAAAGATAACAAAAAGGAAAGAGTTTGACCCTCTGGGTGGCTGACAGAGAAAGTTAAAGTTCTGCTTTGACCTTAGAAGTTGGCAGGTGTCACAGGTACCCTTTGAAGGGTTAAAATAAAACTTCAAATAACTGCTTTAATCCAGCAAGTGGTTGAAACATTTGAATTGGGACATGCATCCCAAAGAAGGATTGAATTTGACACTGATAAAATAGCAGTTGCTCAGTAAAATTGTGTTGAATTGATTTGGTTTATCAGGAAATATTTCTTCTGTGGCCTAGGCATGTGGAATAGTGATTAAACACTCACGGCATTGTTGGTAGTGTGTGGGAGATAGCACTTGGCTGGGAATTGAGGAACCTCTCTTTTAATTTTGGATGTGCCTCTGAGTTCTTGAGCAGGTCACTTAACTTCTATAGGGCTTACTTTCCTCATGTCTGAGCTGAATTAGTTAGGCTAGATATTTTCCAAGGTACATCATAAAGCTTTGGATGTCTGTGATTCTAAATTAAGGCCTGAAAGGGTAGGTTTTGTACAGAAAAGATTTAGTCATCAATAACAACAACAAAGGCTAGGATAGTATTTGATTGAAAAAATAATAAATTAACAGGAACAACTACCATAGATGTCAGGAAAAGTTTCGTTTTGTACTTCAGTTGATTCTGATGTGAAGCAACCTAAGGTCAGGTTAATTAATGCCAAAAAACTATACATTTAGACCTTGACACCTGACCACAGGTGAACCTCTGTTTAAGGTGAAGCCTCATATATGTGCATATGTGTCACAATCCACAGACAGATTTTGAAACCCCAGATTTAATTTAAAACTAAGGAACTTTATTTTATTGACATTTGGTATACCCTTGCATGGTTTTACGTAATTTATCTGTGTTAATCTTATTTACTTGAGAATGGCTATAATGAAGTATAATTTATCTTACTGGAGAAATGTGAATCTTATAAGCTAAGGGTTACTAACACACACACAAAAAAAATAGGTGAATTTTGTTAATAATAGAATAAATGGGATCAGAGGACCAGGCTTTCTACAGGGTGTCCCAAAAGTCTCCATACAAAGGAAAAATTTTGTAAAATTTTGTAATGAATATTTTGTAAATAAAGGTACAGTTAGCTAAAATTTCCCATTTTCCCTATATATGGCAACTTTTGGGACACCTGTATATTGAAGAAATTAGATATATTTAGAGAAAATACGATTTGAATTATGACAGCATTCTTTTAGTGAAACATTGTTGTCATTGTGTTTTATGACCATATGATAAAAATATTTATGAATACAAGTTATCATCAACCTCCAGTTGACTCTTTTATTGAACACTGTTCTACCCACTGGAGATAAACCAATGAACAAGACAGAAAAGCTCACGGAGCTTTTTCTATTGGCATATGGCATAGTGATTAAACACTCAATCTTTGGAGCCAGACTCTCTGGGTTTAAATCCAGGCTTCTTCACTCACTAGCTATGTGATCTTGGGGAGGTTACTCAGTTCGTACCTCAATTTCTTCATCAGCACATAATGATAATAATAATAATAAACACCTGTCTCAATAGGTTGTTATGGGGACTAAAGGATAGTTAATATGTGTAAAACTCTTAGAATAATGCCTGGCACTTAATAAACGTTAGCTTTTACTCAGAAGGGTGAGCAATTGAGAATGAGAAAATATTATCTAGGGATATGTGCTATGAAAAGATTAAAATAGGGTGATGTGATGAGGAGTCAATATTTAAGCTGAGATCTAAATAACAAGAAGGAGTTATTCCTGTGAAGATCAGGAGGAAGGGAGGGCATTCTAGGCAGCAGGAAAAGCTACTACAAGGGCCTACAAGGTAGGAAGAATGCGGGGTTTTTGAAGAATACCCAGTGGCTGGAGTGTGTAGATGACATGAAGTCAGATAGGCTGGGTCAGAGTTATGCAGGGCTTCTACTGGTCAGGACCATAGATTTGGGTTTGCTATTATATGCAGTGGTAGGCCACTGGCAGATTTTAAGCAGGATCATGATATAAACTGATTTCTATTTTCAAAAGATTACTCTGGCTGTCGGGTGGAGAATTGTAAGAGGTGAGGGAGGAGGCAAGGAATGTGGTTGGGAGGCGGTGGCAATCACCCTGGTGAGAGGATGGTGGCTTGGGCTTGCCTGGAAGTGGTAGGGATGGAGATGCTCTGGATTGGAGAGAGAGGGTGTTTTGCCTAGATCATCAAAATGCTTTAGAAATGCTTTCTCCCAATTGTTAGTTTACCTTAAAAGGAATAGTATTGCGTCTTATAAAATTTTAATTAATGTTTAGACACTATTAATACATCTCCAAGTGAAGTGGTAATTCAGGAATTATTTGAGTTATTAAGTGAATACAAAACAACCACCAACCTGGAAATTTTAGGCCAGAATTCCATTTTGCAAGCTAAAATGTTTTGTTTGGCTGAAAATTATTAATTTTCAATAATCAGATTTTGTTAATCTGATTATTTCCAGTAGCTCCTCTTCCTTTGCACTGTGAAATCCAGAATTCAGTGCAGTGAAGTACAATGATGAGGTGAATTTGGGGAACTGAAACAGCATTATATGTTCTCCTCATCCTCTTAAAATGTGTGTTTTCATATCTTCTATAGCCTTTCTACACACCAGTTCCTTTTACTGCTTTTAAAGATGGGCTGAAATGAAAGCCATCACGTAGGTGTGACCAGGCTGGCTGGGCAGGTGCTCGTTAGATGACATACTGGAGGGTGTGTGGCAACAACTGGGAGTGATGAGACCCCGGGTGGGTGGCCAGCAGTCACTTCAGGCTTGCAAGCTGATATCCTGCAACTGAGAAAAGTAAAGCTGGGTGGGACACCAGCACTTGTCCTCTCTGTGGAGCCAACACCCCGCACAGCTTCTTCATGGAGGACTGAGAAATTGGTGCGTATCTTAAATAGAAAGGAATTTGAATTGATAAGGGATGAGGAATTTGTTCTAAGCAGAATCTCATAATCACAAGCCAAGGTTAAAGGAGAAAGCTTTAAATAGGTAAGCCTATCGCATAATAGTTGTAGTAAGAAATCACTCTCTTCTCAGATCCTTTAACTGTGCCCTAAAAGGAGATTCTTCCTCATGAAACATTCAATTTGGGGCTGTAGAAATTAGCTTCGAGATCTTATGCAGATATGAGCAGTTTTTCTTACATTTCCTGTTTGAACAGTAACAAAATTCCTGCTCTCCTTGGAACCAAGATTCCTCTTCTTCCTGGAATTTCGAAGTGCAGAGGTGTGTGTATTGAAAACCATTAGAACTGTTTGTTAGTTTGTTTTAAAAGAAAGAAGGAGAGTAGTAAAATCAGGGCCCAGAGAGCACATTTCCCAGTGACCTAACCCACTTACAATGCATTTGATAGATTTATTTTGAGTTTTGGAAGTTCAAAGACTCCAAAGAAGACATAATTCGAAGGGTGTCAGCATAGGGAATCCAGAATAATTCCAAGAGCTCTGAAAACTATAGGTTGGGGCTCTGGTTGATAGGTTGGATGTTTCTTTGGCTGTCAAATCTAAGTTTTTTTTTTTTTCTTTTTTTTTTGAGACAGAGTCTCTCTCTGTCACCCCGGGTAGAGTGCAGTGGTGTCATTGTAGGTCACTCACTGTAACCTCAAACTCCTGGGCTCAAGCGATCCTCCTGCCTCAGCCTCCTGAATAACTGGGACTACAGGTGCACGCCACAATGCCCGGCTAATTTTTTCTATTTTTAGTAGAGACGCAGTCTCGCTGTTGCTCAAGCTGGTCTCGAACTCCTGAGCTCAAGTGATCCTCCCGCCTCGGCCTCCCAGAGTGCTAGGATTACAGGCCTGAGCCACTTAACCTTTCTCCCTGGCTTTTTTATTTAGAAGAGTACAGTAAAACTTAATAGAAGTCAAAAAATTTAGTGCGAATTTTCTCACCAGAGTGAGAAGCAGCAGATAAGGAGCCACTGGAAAAAGTCACTTTTAAAAGGAATAAAATGTAAAGACAGTGCTCCACTGGAAAGAGGGGTATTTGCTCTCCATGAGCCAAGAGGTCTGAGTCTTGACAGTACAGATGTGTGTAATGAATTCCCCTCCTCTTCAGATGAGGGGCGGGACTTGTGCATACTCATGGTCCAGTTAGGCTTGAGGCTTTGGTACTGATATTTTTCACTAGGACACTACAGTACAATGTTGAAAATCACCGCACAAATGGGTAAGGAGAGAGGTAACTAGACATATGTTTAAGGACCTTAAAACTAGAAAGCTGGAGATGTGGTTATCTTTTAGCCCATTTGCAGGCTTTGCAAGCTAGGATTTGAAGTGTCAGCTTCAGACTTGCCAAGCCACAGCTCCTGCAGATGGCTGTTTTACATCTCCCTTCTCTTCTTTGCCATGTTGCCTAGTACCTAAAAGAGAAAAACTATTCCAGCAAAGTGAACACCCCCCCAGGGGTCTTCCTACCAACATTTTAATAAAAAGGTTGAACTTCTAGTTAAAAGTTTGAAAAAAACTTTCTAAATGTTTATAAAAATCAAACAAGCAGTACCATTTTAGGTTATGTAAAAGGTGAATTGGAGCCATTTACACTGAGATAAAACCCTTTAGTTACATAAAAATGTGGCAAGTAAGCTCTAACAAATATAACAAATAAACAGGTTAGCTTTGAGGGAAAGAATAAAGAGATTGGTACAAGTACAATCTGTGAGTTAGGATTGTTGGATTCCCCATGGCATCACAGAGCATATGAAGAGGCCCATAGCCCAGTGCAGTTAGATGACAAGTGGACTCTGGCAGCCTATCAAGCTATTGTTTCCACAGAGTGCTAGCCTAAAGGCCTGGTCAGCCAAGAGAGGTGGATACTTGGCCAGGATCAAAAGAACACATATAGAAAAAGTGAGGACTCCACCAGGAAGGAAGAGGCATCTCTGGGGGGCAGCTTGAACTCTTCTACTGCTCTAATTCAGGGACTCCAGAGAGTGAGGAAATTAAAAAGACCCGGGACACTCAGTCCATCTATAATAGTAGCTTTTCTGATGGCAGAAATTATTTAAAGCTTACAGGTAAAGAACACCATGTTAGAACCTAAGACAAATTAAGCGCAGAGGAAAATGGGAAGAATTATACAGCTTATATATAATTCTTTATATATATATATAATTCTTATATATAATAAGTCCAAAGGTGATAGTAAAAATAAGTATATAGAAAAACTTAGTATTAATAATATTTAGATAGTGCTTTAAATATATAGAAAACACTTTCACAGGTATTATCTTATTTAATCATCACAACTACTCATTGGAGTATCAATATTATTATACCCTGTATTTTGCCAGTAGGAAATTAGAGCTCAGACACATTCGGAGACTTGTCCAGGGTCACACAGTGAAAGAGAGGGAGAATAAAAACTCAACCCCAAGTCTTTTGGCTCCAAACAATGTGCT
This sequence comes from Daubentonia madagascariensis, assembly GCA_023783475.1. Taxonomy (NCBI): domain Eukaryota; kingdom Metazoa; phylum Chordata; class Mammalia; order Primates; family Daubentoniidae; genus Daubentonia; species Daubentonia madagascariensis. The sequence goes on from JAKFHU010002080.1 coordinate 834,916, forward strand.
TTTCCCTACTATGCTTTGTCATAGGAGTCTCCATATCAGAACCAGACTTTGCTATAGAAGCCTTTGGGTGTCATTCCAATAGGGATTATTATACCACTGGTCTTTCCAGGCCACACCTGGATAACACTAGCAGTCCTTACTAAGTAGCCAACATGCACGCTTGATGCAGGTTAGAGGACCCAAAACAAAGTAAAACTCACCAAATTCCTAACTAGAAATAACAGTGGAAATACTCCCTCTCCCAATTTTGAAAACATGAATTTTATTCTAGAGTTTAAAAATGTACATGCTAATGAAATCGTAAAACCTCAAAGTATATGTTTTTATATGTGGGGCAAGGAAACTTAAAGCTACTTAAATTATACACAACAATATATCCTACCCTGTAAGAGTTGGAAAGGTTGATATAAAAATTATTTATTTTAACTTTAGATAATTCAGATCAAAACAATTTGCTTAAAAAGAATCTAGAACAAAAAAGAAAGAGAAATAGTTTACATCATATCTCCCATTGAATATGTGAGCCTAAAGTTAGTTTTAACCCTCTTTACTGCTAAATTTAATGATGAAAGACTTTCTTAAAAAACCGATAATGTTCCCATTTTCTTTTGGCCTATGTTACAAACTGTTGTTAACAATTATATATTTTTTATTTTGTGGAAAAGGATGCTAAATTTTTGAAGTGACATTTTGCACTTAGATAACCTGGATATTTTTTGCACGTTGGATATATAAATTTATTACCTCATTTTGAAAACTAATACTTTTTTTTTAATGAATGGGGACCTTTCTTTACAGGAACAGTCTAGTAGGATTTTTGAAGGTATTTTTGGAATTCTCAGGGTTGTCTAATATGTAACAGAATCAGAATTTTAGAGCTGGAAAACCCATGGAGATAATTTAGTCAAATTCCCTCATTTTACCTGTGAGGAATGTGTAGGTCAGGGAGGGGAAGGGTAGGTAGGTAGGGGGAGTACTGTGACAAGAACCCACATCTCCAATCTCTAGTTGAGTGCTTTAGAGTTATTTTCTCCTGCTACCTTTCTCATAGGCTGCTGATTTTTTTTTTTATCACTATACATCACCATTGTGATCTGAAGAAGAAAATAACTAACACCAGATTATCTCTTTCTCCTCCTCTTTTGCTCCTTTCCTCTTTTCACCCTAACATTAAGTTTTTTTGAAGAGATTGAGTAGATTTGGCCCTGCGTCTGTTGTGGCATCTCTTTTGACTAGTCACCAGCTGTTTTGGTCCACATCTGGAATGGACTCAGTGGACATTATTCGCAGACTGAGAAAAATAGGACTTGGATTTTCTCCTTGGCAGGCAGAGAACTTCCACTGGTTTTGAGGAGCTACTACTGGATACTGCGTGTTTGTCCCATATCCCACAGCGAACTAAGTAGACCAGGCCCTTCTTTTTTTTTTTTTTTTTTTGTCATCAAAACAAGTAGCTCCTCTCAGACACCTTAATACATAATTAGGTGTGTCTGTTTACACTTGGGAGACAGAGGGCTTCATGTCCCAGAGAAATACAAGGAGTCTGGGAGCAGCCACAAACAGATGTTGAAAATGTCCATTTGTGGTGAGTTTATTACTATAGCACCAGGAATAAACATTGAAGATGAAACCCCTCTGAAGGGGTGGGTGTGTATTGAGAGGGGAATGTTATCGAGCAGGGTAGAAAGTGAAAGGAGGTCCTTTTTTTTTTATTTGCTCTAGTATTTGTTTATCTCCTGCAACAAGGAAAATCTCACTATTTGGCTTTGGCTGTTTGAAGGCTTTTGCCAAATTCTTAACAATCTGTAGGGTTTGATTTCTCTCAAAAAACCACTTTGAGAACAAGGCTCTATGTAACTAAGATGTGTTTGTTTTTGTTTAAATCACTCAGAAGAGAAATCATCTCTTGTCCATTGTTAAAAGAGAGGTTTCAATCAAAGGAAAATTCTACATATTCTAAAATATACAAACAGCTCTTTGAAATTGATGCCAAATCAAACTCTAAAAGGGACGTTTTTCTTGCAGAAGTTTTGAGTTAATTCTGTGTACAGGGCTTGAGTGGAAAAACTCTGAGACCGTCAGAGGGACGAGTTACTACAACACTACATTTGGATTCAGAAGTTACATAAGGAGCATTGTCTCAGGATAGTACGAAGACTCTTGGACATGGTTTGAGGCTAAATCCTAGCAACAAAGAAAAGAAATTCTTTTCAAAGTAAGTCAGTTTTTCAGTTAAATAAAAGGTGGTAGTCTGGTTTCTGATGTCATTGGATATAAACATCCAATGTGAGAAGACATACCAGTCATCGCTTTAGAAAAAAAATTAAGTGAAATGTCTCCAGTTTTTAAAGAAATACTGTCCTTTCCCCTATCAAGATTTCTGTTGGGATGAAAAGTAGTAGATGCTAATGATGCAAGTCTAGTGGGGAAAAAGGGACACAAATTAAGAAACCCAACAATTTCATTTCAGCTCTGCCACTAATTAGCTGTGTCCTTGAGCTAGTGCAGTCTTTCTTTGACGAAGCTTCATCAATTGGTACCTATCATGTCTGCCTCACAGGCTTTTTGTGCAAGTAAAACCAAATGTGTGTAAAAACAGAGAAGACTTAAAAGGCAAAATTGGAGATGTTATCTCTTCATTTAATTATTATTTTTGAGAGTCGGGTTGATATGGGACCTGATAGTTTGCTGGGACTGAAAAAGTCAAAAACAGTTTTTATTCATAGGATAAAGGGAGCAAGCCAGGGAACAGGTTAGAACAAGAGATGCAAAACTGGTAGCCAGAGCTGAGTTGTGGATCTGGAACTAACTCGCACCCTTTGGGTTTAGGTAAACACAGGTGTAGTAGGTCAGGAAAGGCAGTTGGTTGAAGATGTACAGGCAGAAGTCAGAAGGCACACATAAATTGCAATTAGAGATAAGGATTTAGGCCAAATCTGGTATTGCCATCATTTTTTTTTCTTCACACACATTTAAATACTTTTTGTCTGTAACTGAGAGGGGCTACAGAGCATTTAAAGATAAGTCGGACAGAGTTCCCATTCTTAAAGAGTTTAAAGGCTAGTAGGGATGATAAGGTTATTGTTACTCCCTCTGCACACCTATAAGAGACATACAAATGAAGAACAAAGTAAATGCAGAGGAAGGAGAGGTTATTGTGGGCTACCCCAAGAATATGCCAAGAAGCTTGTGAAGCATGAGGGGATTGTGAGGTAGATTTTAAAGGCTGCTTAGAATTTCAAGAGACTGAGATAGGGTAGAAGGGGGGATACTGAGGGCCGAGGGAGTAATGTAAACCAAGGCAGGAAAATGGGAAAATGCAGAGTAGTACAGAAAATGCAAAAGGGTCCAGTTTGACTGGATTGTAGAGTTCATGAAGAGTAGAATGAGAGACAAGACTGGAAAGGTAAGTTGGGACAAGACTATTGCTCCTGCAAATGTTTGTGTGCACCTGATACAGAGATCTAGACATACACACATACGTGAGTAACAAAGCATGACATGAAGTCACAGAACAGGGAGGCAGGCACAAATAAGGAAATCCTGAGGAACCAGAAAGTCGAACAAGACAAGGATTCAGGAACCTAGATAAGCCACCTGAGCAGAAGATACAACACACAAACAAAAGTGGACCTTGATTATAAGGCAAGCTTCTGTCACAACCAGGACCTCTTATATGTTTCCTCCTGGGGCAGGAACCAATCTTGGGGCCTGATCAGCCCAGGCCTACACTGGGGAGCAGGTAAGTGGATACATCTGACTGTAGAAGGGGAGAGGGCAAAAATAAAAATAGGTCCTAACAGGATACAGTTTGAGGCTTAAAGCCTATGGATTTGATCCTAGATTAATATGGATTGTGTTAGACCTGGGATAACTTTATCTCTTTGAGCTGATTTATAGAGACTGAACAGCGCTTTGGCAATCTGATTCAAGTTCTTGGTCTAGGGGCATTGGGCAGTTTGAGCCACATGTGTTAAGGTCAGAATAGTGTCAGGGCTGTTGGATCACACCTGGGCACTAAGCCTTTTGAGGTCTATTTGGATTGATTGTGTTTAAAAGATTTATGCCCCAAGCTTGGGTCAGGTTTTGTGTGATTCTGCCTTGAAAGCAGCTACTGCCTGGAGCTGACTCTTCCTTTTCCTAGGCCTCGCTCTGAATTAGCACTAGACTCAGATACAGGGGTAGTCTTAGACTGGGTTGGTTTTAGATTTATTGGAGCTGATCTATTCCTACTTTAAGAAGCAGAGGATTCAAACTATCTGATAACACAGTGTTTGGTTCAGGAGGTGGTGGAATGTGGCCTCTGTGGTGATTGTTCGCTTTCATAGCCTTTTTTTCCTACCTCAACAGGCATCTCTCTTCTCAGTCATGGTCTTTTACGGCAGAGTTTGGTTGGACCTGGAGCTGGGTATGTGGGGTTAATCAGGAATTTGAGGATTCTGATTCTCAATTCATGTAAATATTTTCTAGCTTGGACCCGATCTTTCCAATTTCCTTCTTCTCTGGCTCTACTAGTTCAAATAGTACTGGTAAGAAGGAATGCCCTTTTGAGATGGAGATGTTTGCTATTGGCTGTGTACTGTTACCAATTCCTACTTACTGCATTGTTATCCAATGAGGTAACCTGAGGAATATAAAACATGATTTGCTCAGATCATTCAGAACATTAGTGGTAAAGACAATAGAAGAATTCCGGGACTGGGTCAAGCATGGCAAATAAGGGGCACACATCAGCCTCTGATTCCATGTCCCACCCATCTCCATCCCCAGGGCTGTCATTGGTAATTGATCAGAACCCTTTCCATCATTGCCCTCCAGGTAGCCATGGCCATTCTGCTAGAATTCACGTGAAAATGACCCCAAATCCCTGCACCTTAGAGGAGACAGTGGCAGCAGAGCCCCATAGTTGTGGGGCCAGGTCCTGGGCCACCATGGACCTGGCCCCAGAAATCACTTAAGTTTTTTTGAGCTTAAGTTTGCCAACCATAAAGTGAGGTCAGTAACGTTGTCTACCTCACAGAGGGTTTAATGACATGATGTACATAGATGTGCTTCAGTGGAATAAAGCTCTGCAGATCTGAGCTATGGCGTCTCAGTTGTTTGATTAGCCACTCTTTCCTCTTAGTCAATATTTGTTAACACCATGGGATACTGTGACTATTATATCACTTATAGCAGGGGTCCCCAACCACTGGTTAGTTGTATAATTATTTCATTATATATTACAATGTAATAATAATAGAAATAAAGTACACAATAAATGTAATGTGCTTGAATCATCCTGAAACCATCCCCTCGGCCCCCACCCCCATCCATGGAAAAATTGTCTTCCATGAAAACGGTTCCTGGTCCCAAAAAGGTTGGGGACTGCTGACTTACAGGACTTAGATGGTTGGGGAAAAGCAAAGACTGGTCTATTAAGCAATAGGCAGTTCTGGTTCCTAGCCCATCATCAAGCAGCTTCGAGTCAGAGCATTCCTGCACAAGGGGTTTAGGCTTGTTACCAAGCCCGAAAGAAATGCTACTCAGATTTTTTCCACTAAAACACCCCAAAGGGCAGAGGAAACTCAAGGACTCCTTCACTACTCCTGCTCTCCCAATTCTGTTGACATAATACAAAACAACCCCAACCCTCCAAGGAGAATATTTTCAAGTCTGTTGTCTGAAAATTCATGTGAATTTTATTCCAGGATATGCCTGTTTTGTTTTAATATAAAAATAATGTTTTAACTTACTAATATTAGTTAAATGTCCCTCTTTAAAAACCCTCCCCCATTAGTCCCCTTCTTGTATTTCATGCCTTCCTATCAGCTAGGCTTTGGTGTCTAATATATAACATCTCAACCAGTTCATAAATTTCTGCTTTTAATATAGTCCAAGTTACCACTAGCACAGCCCACAGGAAAATACCAGGCTGTCCCCTCTGAATTCAGCCTTTTTTGAAAGATTTACTTAGGAACAATTTATCATTTAGTTGCAATTTTTAAAATAATCTTAATTGACCACATATGTTATCAAATAAGAGCTGGTCTTGTAGCCTCTGCCTGGCTCTCCCTATCGCCCCGCCTCCGCCCGCCTCCTCATGTGCGCATGCTCATTGTACTCCTCCAGGATGTCAGAAAAGTAATTACACCGCTCTAAAGGCAGATACCATCCCAGGAAAGCCCCCCCCCCCCCCCCCCCCCGATTTAAGATAAGATTACCGATATTGAAGCTGTTATTTTTAGGAGGGAAAAGCTATCGCTTTTAAGCCTCTTTCCCTGGTTTTCCTAGTTCCTCCTCTCTTAATTATGACTCCATGTTTTGGTAGCCATAAGTCATTAGTGGTTTTTAATTTTTCTGAAACTGAAATAAGGTCTGAAAGGGTGGATTTGTCCCTTTTTTCCTCCTTTTTTCCTTTTTTTTTTCCTGGCTAATCGGAGGAACGCAACCACATCTGAAGCCACTTGGCTCATTATGAATTTCATGGAAACTGATTCTCTAAAAGTGTTTCCATATGTGTGTTCCCAATATATCCCATCCTCTCTAAATGGGAGCGCAGACGTGTGCATGGGCTGGAAATGGCTTCAGGATGTGACAGAACAGTCATATGACTGCCACGGCACCGTGGGTGGCCCCTTCTGAAAGACACGGTGTCCTGGGTGCTGGCCTCCTTCCTGCAGCAGATCTGGTTTCAAAGACTATCCACCCTTCCTAGGATTTAAAAAGTTCTTAATCAAGGCCTAGCAAGAAGATCTCTCTTTTTTTTCCTGCCTTTTCTCTCCCCCTCCTTCTTGGCTCCTTCCTTCTCTCTTACTCTCCCTCCCTATATGCAAACACATACACTCAAACATTTCTGCCTGCCACTTTTCCCTTTACAAAAAGGAAATATATTATTCCAACAATATCCTCAAAATTTGGGTGGGTTTAAGGAATGGTTGACATTTCTGAAAATTGCCAGGTTTGTTTTTTCTTCTTTCTTTTTATCCTTCAGCATAGCATGCTTTTTTAGCCTTAGGATCAGCTGGTCTTTCAGAATTTGTGAGCATGCAGTGGAAAAGTACAATTCATTACAACACGGAAAACAAATATTTATACTGGATAGTTGAGGCACTTTTCCGCTCTTTTGCAAAACTGTGCAGTTTGCTAGTCATTTCATTATCTTAAAAGAAATTGATTTCACATTCTTATTTTGCTGGTTTCTTCTCCATCAGCATGATCTATTACATGTCTCCCATATATGATATATTTTTCTAATTATTATCTAAAGAAATTAGAAGTAAAACTAATTTGGTGATAGATATTTGATTATTTTTTAGTGTGAGGGGAGAAATTCAGGGAAATTTAGGAAATTGATCCCTTAGAACCTAAGTGTGGAAAATGAAAAGTAATATTTTGCATGTAGTCTAAATTTGATTTTTAGATAGTGTTTATATAGCATTTCTGCTTCTGTCATGTTGCCTGCTTGAGACTATGCTAGTACTTCATTTGTTTAGGAAATTTTTTTGAAGCATCCATCTTTTCTCAGCACCATACTATGTATTAGCTAGCAGCTAAAAGAAGGATATGTGGTTCTTACTGTTAGTTTTCATTCTCTTTAGTTGGAAAGTGAAAACACCTGCAACCAATGGTAATACTTTAGAATGCATGCAGTGGTAAGATTTATATACATAAATGTCCAAGGCTTGTATGGTAAAGAAAAGATGATGATAAAAATGTGTACACCCAGGAAGTCCTTGTGTGGTAGTGAGCTGTGAAGACAGTGCTTACTTACCTTGGTCGGGCAGAGAAGGGGGAAGCCGTGGGCACTGGGAAAAGCATGAGCAAAGACCCCAGGAGGCTCCTAAGTGTGTGTTACTCTGGGGGCAAGACGGTCCATACTGAGGAACGGTGGGATGTGACCTTGGGAGAGGAGGGCAGAGGACTCTGAGTATGCCCACAGCCTCCTTATTTTCCACTCCTTCCTTGCAGAGCTGCTCAGCGTGCCTTGTGAAAGGTGGCTGACCAATGCTTGGGTGAGTGGTGATACACTCTGGTTTTAAGGCTGTGCCACCTGTGTGGCTTGAAAAGGTAGTATGTAGGTGGAAGAGTTTCCTCTTTCATGTGTGTGTTCGTAGAATGCACATCTCAGGAAGCTCAAGGCAGATCCACTACATTTTTCTACTGGCATGCTCTGCCACAGCAGCAGAGGTAGAGTAGAACATTAGAGTCTCATGCTGCCACTGAGATGACCCTGTCTGCAGGCTTCCATGTCTTCATCTATAAAAGTCACCTATGATTCTTGGTGACTCTGACATACTGCTTCTATATACTAGTGTAGAAATTCAGACAGGGTGCGAGTTTCACCCTTTTTTACTTTAAAATACTCACTCAAAATAAAGACCATGACCATAGTGGCAGTGATTAACCCTGGATCATGATGGAGGGTGAGTGTGGTAACTTTCTGGCAGGCCATGCATTTCTGGCCTGGCCCTCTTTCCCCTTCATCTTGTCTCCCTGGGGCTTCTCAGTGTGTACCTATACACAGATACTGGCTCTGAGGCAGGACAGGTACTGGGAATGAAGTGGGAATAACACCGGTAGCAAACCAGAGGCATCCATTTACTACTGGCAACTGCTGTTTATGGGGCCCCTGTTTGCAGTGTGAGGTCAAGTGATGTAATTAATGATGCTTGGGAATAGCTTTGAATGCTCTTTAAAGAGAGTTTTACAAGGTTTTATAGGTATGAAATGTATTAGAATTACATTTTAGGTTTGATGTCAGCATTGCTTAGTATCTGTTTTTTTCTTAATGTGTCAAAATGTATTAGCTATTGTACAGAGTTCCTGATCTTTAGACTCATTTACTTATTCATTTATCCATCCAACCATACACCCAACATATTTTTTTCATTTTAACCTCTTACCAGCGTACTAGGTTCTGAGATGGATATGAGAGGAAAATAAATCCTTTACCATCCAAAGCTGACTTTATAGTTGGAGAGAACACACTAAAAAACGGCTAATAATTCAATAAAGGACGAGTAAGGGTCCAAAAGAGTGATATAGAAAATAATGCTATTGGAACAGAAGTAGAATAGGAAATTTCATAATAAAACAGTTGGGAAGGGGGCAGCCAGAATGCTGTAAAAGGGGAAGAAGATTCTTGGTTACCAGAGAGCAGCTCTGTGTAGATCTTGTGTTATTATATGTTCCAATAGAAAGAACGCTGTGAGGGGGTTAATAAAAAGGTCTTAGGCTTTATTTGAGATTTGTTATAGCAATAACTCCTACCATTTAAAAGGCCCCAATGAAGCTTTGAAGTTAACACCTCATTGCTGAGAAGTATGATGGCTTTTCACTCTGTACATTTATGCCCTCATGTAAAAAAGTAGGATCAAGGACTCTGAATATGCCAACATATGTTCAGTCTGGATTCAGGGCCCCTTTTCCATTTTTGTGCCCCAACCTACCTTCTCAGCTGGGATGTATAAATTCTACTGCTTAGAGGAGAAGATAACACAGGTACAGTGTTTCCCAGCTGACAGCCCCAAATGGCAAGGACCCAGTCGTTGGTTCTTCTCAAACTCTGATTTCCTTTCATTCTAGAGACCCCCTTGCCCATTTTCAGTCAACTATTATTTATTGAGGGCCTACTAAATGAGAAAATCTTTGTTAAAGTAAAGGCCTAGAAATGTCAAGTATTACTGTTATTAAGCACTGAAGGGGAGACGAAGAAGTATTAGATCTCTGTCCTCAACGGCTCTCCAGGAAGAAATCAAACATCCCCCAGGATGAGTAGCGTTAGAAATCAGTGTGTGAGAGATGTCACGGGGAGGACTGCAGGCCCTGGGAATTAAAGCAGGTCACAGATTGTATTCCCCCTCGTCTTGGTTTTACACACTTTCTACTTGCTCTGGAGACCCAAGAAACCTGGCTGGGTAAAGAGAGGCTATTTCCTTTTCTCTCATAGACCTTGTGGGGAGGTGCAAGATGTTTTTACTTTTAACATTGATTTTATTTTTATTTTAGCATTGTAGGCATTTTATAATGTATTCTTCCCTTGTGTGTAACAGGCTGTGACAAACTGCTGCTGCTGTTCTAATGAGCAACGTTCTTGCAGCAATCTTTATGGCAGCTACCTTTGTGTGCAGGCCGTCTGGCTGTGGCTAGGGGTGTAGACGGCAGCTTTGGAATGAAGTACATCTGTAGGAAGCCAGCAGGTCCTAAGGGGATCAGACCCTTGACGTTGGTCCCATGCACATTTCACCCTGAGCAACTGAATTAATTGCCTACTATTTAGCAGATGAGATCAACAACAATGCCTAAAAGAGTTGTTAGTAGTATCCCAAAGACAGTAACTCTGGTTAGGGCAACACTTAGGCACCAAAAGAATCTACTGAAATATTTTTATTTAGGCAAATAGACCTCTAAGATAGCAGGTGTGTATGCATTCACATACATACATATATACATATAGATGGATAGATAGAGATATCTGTGATCATGTTAACCAAATTCCTTAAGGGTAACTAATATCACATATCCTTTGTTAGAAGTCAAAGAGGTTTATCTTGTCATGGCTCTGCCTCTCAAGATGTGTGATTTTGTGATATTGAGTAAATGGCTTCCCTTCTCTGGATTTCATCTTTCCTATTTGTCAAACCAGGCTTAGATTAGAGTTATCTAAGCAATAAATTAGGAGTTTAGACTTTTCCATCAGAGTACTCCAACTAGCAGAAGTGGGTACTTGGTTACTTTAGGGCTGCCATCCCCAACCCCCGGGCCACGGACCAGTGCTGGTCCACGGCTGTTAGGGACCAGCCACAGAGCTCCATTTCCCACCACCCCACCTTACACTGTACCTCCCCCACTCCCCACCGTCTGTAGAAAAATTGTCTTCCATGAAACTGGTCTCTGGTGCCAAAAAGGTTGGGGACCACTGCCTTAGGAGATCTGGGGTCATAGCACAAAACTTAACAAGTACAAAATTTTGTTGAAGTTGTTTTTTATTGGTTTATCTAAAAATTCACCTAAGTGTCATATTCTCCTCCATATCATATTCATACTTAGTGTATAGTGTATTTCTTTGCCCAAGTTGAATAAAAACCCATCAGGAAGATGGAAGATAAACCATGTTCATGTTTATCTTGGGCTTCCAGTAACTCCTGGCAGCCCTCCAGGCACCCCCAAGTGTAGGCACATGACATTTTGAAACTCTTAGAACTGGATGATTTAGTATTGACTGTAGCACCCTCAACTTCCGAGCAACTTTCACTGTTCAGCAAAGTTTAATGTATTTTGTACATGGAAGAGATACATGGATAACAGCGAAAAGAATGGATTTATGAAAGTTGTTCCTTGTTATTTTAAAAAGGCCCCCAAACCACCCATGGCTTTATTTACGCAGTAGGTTGTAGTCAGGAATTTTAACCTACTCTGGGTTGCTCTGAGGCTACCAGGCACATCACTGGGGCAGTTGCTGAGCTTTGGTTTTACATTTATAAAATTAGATTGGGGTAGTACTACTTTTAAAATTCTCTAGGCTTTCATCGTGTAGTCTCTTTTAATAAGTGAATTTACATTTTGTATACTTTAGTTAATGTAATATTCAGTTCTTTTTTTTTTTTTTAAGGTTGTGGCTATAATGTGGCTAGTGACACAAGGTATGAATACTTTAGGACACAATGTCAAAATAACCCAAGGAGTAGGTCTAAAAGAAGACCTGAGTTTATGTAAAAAACAAAGATTAGAAATCTAGATACAATGTTATTTAATGAAAGAAAATTTAACTATATTATTTGCTTCTATAACAATTATTATAAATAAATTTAAGATTAGGAAGGAGTTTATATTCTTTCTTTTTAAGCTTAGGATTCCTCTCACCTCCCCATCATAGATTATTACATAAGAGATCTCATATTATACTATAGCAAATTGTTACTATTTCTTATAGAACACATTGCAGTATGTTTCTGAAACATTTCTTGGTAACATAAAATGACTAAACAGATTCCAGAAAATTCTGTTGTTTTTTTTAAGTTATAAAGATTATCCTATAATCCCTTTAAAGTCTAAATTAGCTCTCTTTGTCAAGAAAGAGTTAATCCTCAAGACATTACAGACTCAAATGACTAGAAATGATTGGTCAGAATACTGTAAACCTAGTGGAAATTTGTTGCATTGCTTGCTATAAACCACAACCAGAGCTCATTAATTGAAAAATGAATGTCAATTTGTGTTAGCAAGCATCTATAAACCAAAAAGGTACAGCGATCCTGGCATGTGATGGGTAATAAAAACATCAGCAAAATGTATCAGGTAAAATTGGGAAGAAGGTTGGGGGAGTGGTAAATTCAAAACCATATTGGAGTTTACTGCCAGGGCCCCACATAAAGGGTTTTAATGAGGCTTCTGCATCAAAATAAGTGAAACCATATGGAATTTTAATTATTACTACAGTGTATTTTAAGTACAAATACACATGAGAAGCATTTTTTACAGTAACGTGTCTATCTGTGTGAACTCCGTGCTTCTGTGGGGGGCAAACGATGACATTTTAACTGCAACTTCTTTCCGATTTACATTGCTCACGTTATTCTGGCTTTTCTCACATTATCTCAGTATTGAACTTAATGCATACAGAAGTGACCTACCTATAGCTGTTAGCTGTGCCAACTCAAGGTCACCTAGATGCTCTGCAGTGCAAAGGCTGGCTGAGGAACATCTGTGGCCTCCATTTAGTGTCTGTATTGTATGAGACAGTGCATAAGCATTGGGCGGGGGAGATGTTACAGCTCATCTGCTCCCATTTCTGATTCTGTCATAATCACAACTTGCACATTTTTAAACTTGAGCTTGTCAGAATTTCATTTTGGGAATGGATTAGGTAGAGGCAAGATGAGGATGGAAGAATTTACAAAAAGCAGAGAGTGACTGCCTGGGCTGTGTCAGTTTTGGTTTGTCATCTTGAAAGTGTTTGCTTCTGGCATTAGAGGCTGCTCACTAGCTTTCTACCCTCTGCTTATGGGCATGTGGACTCTGGGAAAGTACTAATGAGGAATGGGAACCTCTCTGTCTACCCTTCCCTAAGGCTGTTGCTTCTTCTATCTTGGAATTCATGGTCATAGAACTTTAGAGCTGGAAGGGAACTTAGAGCTCATCCCCCTCATTTTACAGATGATGACACTGCCACCTCTGACTTCTGCCTCTGGCCTTCCACTCTCAGTAAGAAGAGCCAGGCAGGTGAGACTTTTCACAATTGCTGGTCTGGGCAGGGCTGGGCTGGGCTGGGCTGTCTGATTGGTACTGTCCAATTTGTGAGTTTTGTTAACTATATGTTTCTTTTAAATAGTCACTTTTTATTACAAATGCACATCATGGCACTTAACCCTAGCATTTTATGAAGATCATAAGCAGGGTGCATTTTAACAGAAATTAACAACCTTCAATCAGCACCTTTAAAGAAAAGTGTTAGTATTATTCCTTTAATAAACATTGTAGTATCCAACAACAAGGGCTGAATAAAAATGGGACTGGTGGAGTAGCTTTTCACTAAGGTCTTCTAGAATTGCTAAGTACTGCTCCTTATAGCTAAAAGCTATAGGAAAAGCAAATATGCGGTCCAATAATTGGAAGATTTTAGAAGGGATCAAAATCTTAGTAAGAGCGTTGGTATTATAAAAGCGCTTGCCACAATTCTGTCAATTCTAGAAAATCATAATTAGCCCAATCTTCAAGGATCACCACTATAAATTTTTAGTCATTTCAGAAAACTAGTTTCCATGTGAAATGGTTTATAACTGTGGTTTCATAAGTTAGGCTTCAGAAATATCTATCAAGGAGGCATACTGTTAGCTGTAAAAGTTAAAGGACTTCACTTTTTAGGGGAGAACCATCTTTGCCTCTAGGTTACTGCTTCAAATCAACCTGAAGCTGATTCTGTAGGATGTGGTGCAGGGGTCTGGTAGATGGGCGGGGAGGTGCCTTCCTCTTAATCTCCCTTAGGCATCAAGCCTCTCACAAGAGCTACTGTCAGCACCTGGCCTAAATCAGATCATAAGTCTCCCATCAAGACTTGAAATGCAATGATTCCTAAGGTACTAAGCCTTCCTTCCCCACTCACTTTTAAAACCTATTTTTCTAGTTGACCCTCCCTATATGCACCCAGATAAGTAAGATAGTTTCAGATTACGTTGAAATCTGGTTTGATTTCGCTATTACTAAGATGAAGCTTATAACAAGATTTTAAATTCTTTTGAGGGTTTAAAAGAAGTGATAGGAACATGTTAGGATATCTTTTCAATGTCTCTTCATTGATGAAGGAGCCCTGCCAAGAGTACCAATAATAAAACTTATTATTTTGGAATTTCTTTATATGGAGTTGAGGAAAATAAACTTGCCTGATTTAGTAGAAATGTCACTTCAAATATCTGAAGTGCAACAAGAAACAAAAAGAGAAAAAAAATCAATGAGGATTCGGTCTTAAGTCTGGTGAGTGAAACCTATATGATCAGAGTGTTGGGTTGGTTTACATATATGACCTAGCACATGTTTGGGTTTTTAAAGCCCTTTGGGATTCTCTGGGGGTGAAGAACTTAAGGATAAATGCTGTTAAAACTGTAAAGTGGGGGAAAAAAAAGACTGTAAAGTGACTGGTGCATTTGAAGGTCTGTTTGTGGCTTGCTGTTCCTTTTTTGGGAAAGCTAAAGTTCTCTTTTTTTCTTGTAAAAATTCTATCATTATTTTAATTGATATTTACAGATTTTTCCCCCCATCTTTTGTTATAATTTTTAGGTGCTTCAGAACTGGGCCCTTTTTCAGACCCCAGGCAGTTCCCCAGCATTTCATCCCTCACTGAGAGCCGCTTCTCCAACCCACGAATGCACTATCCAGCCACCTTTACTTACACCCCGCCAGTCACCTCAGGCATGTCCCTCGGTATGTCCGCCACCACTCACTACCATACCTACCTGCCACCACCCTACCCCGGCTCCTCCCAAAGCCAGAGTGGACCCTTCCAGACCAGCAGCACTCCATATCTCTACTATGGCACTTCGTCAGGATCCTATCAGTTCCCCATGGTGCCGGGGGGAGACCGGTCTCCTTCCAGAATGCTTCCGCCATGCACCACCACCTCGAATGGCAGCACGCTATTAAATCCAAATTTGCCTAACCAGAATGATGGTGTTGACGCTGATGGAAGCCACAGCAGTTCCCCAACCGTTTTGAATTCTAGTGGCAGAATGGATGAATCTGTTTGGCGACCATATTGAAATTCCTCAGGTGTGGCCCAGCAGTGTCTGGGGGCCACATCCCACACGTATCAATATATACATATATAGAGAGAGTGCATATATATGTATATCAATTAGCTATCTACAAAGTGCCTATTTTTTAGAAGATTTTTCATTCGCTCAGTCATGATCTTGCAACCATGAGAGGGTAGATATTGAGAGCAGAAGGCCCAAGAGAGACAATCACAATCGGGTTTCAGATTGTTTACTACTTAAGATGTACTTTTACAAAGGAACAAACAAGGGAAAAGGTATTTTGTTTTTGTTGATGTTTGGTCTGTTATCATAAATACCCCTGTTCATATGCCAGTTCAGAGAGGTGGACTCCAGGTTCAGGAGAGAGAAGAGCAAAGCTGCTTCCTCTCTGTGCTTTGAAACCACACACCCTCACGGTTGCAGCTGTGTATGGACCAGTGCACTCTTCAGACCCGCTTACAAAGCCGGTCAGGGTGCACATAAAGGGACAAGAGGTAGAATGGATGCTTCCATTACAGTACGATCCATTCAGAATCACTGTTTCAAACTTTGCTTTCAGACTTGCTGCAGGTACTCATTTGAACTGTTTGGTTCAGTTTTTTTTTTTTTTCCTACTCTAAGAAAGTGACTTCAAAAATACTGATCAGGATAGATTATTTTATTTTACTTTTTAATACTTCCCCCCTTTCCCATTTAACCAAAAAGAAATCCCATCCCTAAAACCCCCCTTCTCCTTTTATGCAAAACTGAAAATGGCAATACCTTATTATAGCCATAATGGTATAGATAGTGTTTGCGTTTGGCTGTGTGTTATTTGTTTTCTTTTTTTTTAAATTATGAATATGTGTAAAATCTGAGGTAACTTGCTAACGTGAATGGTCATATAACTTTAAAGATATATTTATAATTATTTAATGACATTTGGACCCTTGAAACATTTCTTAGTGTATTGATATGTTGACTTCGGTCTCTAAAAGTGCTCTTTATTAAATAACAAATTTCTTCAGTGGGCTAGAGCCATATCTGAAATATTGCTAAGCAATTTCAGTTCATCCATGCACAATGTGATTTTTAAAAATACTTCCATCTCCAAATATTTTAGATGTAGCTTGTTTTTGTGATGTATGAAGGAAATGTTATGTTTAGTTTTTTCAGATCTTTGATTGCCTCTAACACAGCTTTGCCTTTTAAAGCAATAATTAGGGAGTTATAAAACAACTCTTAGCCCTTTATCACCTATGTTGCCCTTTATCAGCATGAAATGCAAGTGATGTAGTTTCCTAATTTCTTTTGGGTAATTATGACTCTTGTCATATTAAAAAGACAAGCACAAATGAATCATTGAACTGCAGAAAAATGTTCTGTGGTTTTATAGTTAAGCAAAACTCTAAATCTCCAGGCTTCATAGCGAAGACATAGTCAGCTTAAAGTCACACGTGTGGATAAAGGATCAATCATGATACACATAGTACAGGAGAGCAAAATTGCACCAGGGATTGGTAACCAACCAACCTTACCAAACAGTAAATCAGGGGAACCCAAATCTGCCTTACCCAAGGCCCCACTGGCAGCTTTCCACAGAATTTGCATTTAAAGGAGCAGAATGATGTCATTGTCTTTTGGGAGCAGGTCATCTGAAGTAGCAGCCAAGTTCCAGCAGGTAGCTGATCTGAGAGGACATACATCCTGTGGGGACCTACATACAGCCTTTGGCATTTGTATTTCTTACAATGGAGGGCCAAGGGAGGGCAAGGGTATGTGGAATTTGGTGTCTACTGCTGTGTATGAATTTGAGCTAGAGCCCTTCTGCAGGATGCACTTTGACTACTCCTGGCAACCACATGGCAAATCCCCAAGTGCAGATCTTCTATCCAAGCCAGGATCATCTGATGACACCACGAGGCCAATCCCTGCTCTTTGCCCACATAGGTCAGGGCCCCCTCATTTGAATCCTGTGCCCTCCTAAGCAGAACTTAGCAGAGATTTGCCTCCAGCCCCCAGAGGAACCCTTGCTCTCTAGTCATTCTCAAGCCCACCTTTGTAGGTTGCCCAGCATTGCAGGATAGCTTTTGTGGGGCAATTGGACCTGTGCTTCTTGCCTGGGAGTCTCCCTTGGAATTCATCCTGACTCCTCCTAATAAAAATTGAAGGGAAAACAAAACAGAACACTTTGCCTTCTAAAGGTTGTATACCAAGTATGCTTAGATAAATAAGCCACTTTTCTATTACTTAAGTAAGATGGAAGTAGTAATTGATACTATTTATTGTTTGTGTGTGGTAGCTTGAAGCACACCACTGTCCATTTATTTGTAAGTGTAAAATATGTGTGTTTGTTTCAGCAGCACTTAAAAAAGCCAGTGTCTGGTTACACATTTCAATTTTAGTTAATTGACATAAAAATGTTACCACCAGTGCCAGCTGCATCCTATTTAATAAAAAAGATACTATATTTGTACATTATTTTTTAATGTTAAAAGGGCTTTTTTAAGTTTACAGTACACATACTAAGTGACTTTAGGGATGCTTTTGTGTTGAAATGTTATTATAGTGGCTGCAGGCAGCAACCCAGAAACACTTTAAAAGTTTTTTTTCCTTGGGAAAAATTCAAGCACTTCTTCCTTCCAGCCTCACTTCAACCACCCCAATGGGGTAATTCACATTTCTTAGAACAGATTCTGTCCTTTTTTGGCCTAGGGGTTAAAATTTTGTGGGCTTTTTCTTTTTTCTTTTTACTGAACCCTTAATTTGCACTGGGTCATGTGTATGATTTGTGATTTCAAGACCAAAGCAAAGTCTAACTACTACTATGGAATCATGTACTAGTCAACACTCTATTTCCTTGGGGTTAAAATAGCATGGTTCTTTATGCAGCACAAACATTGAAGGAATTTACAGCATGACCAATGCAGCCACATTTTTATCCATTTCAGTTGTCTCACAAATTTTAACCTATGTCAGAGTTCCAGAACAGGTACCACAGCTTTGGTTTTAGATTAGTGGAATGACATCCAGCCTGGAACTGAGAGACTCAACAGATTATTCCTTTCTCTTTAGGCTGTTTCACTACCCGCCCCCCTCCCCCCCAGGGCCCTTTAAAAATGAGCAGAGAAATCCCATTAGGGACCATCCATGGTAATTCAGGAGGGAGGAGATGTGTGTGCTGGCTTAAGGGGCTCCCTCCATTCTGAGGAAAGTGACTAGCCCAGAATATAGATTAATAAATGGAAACACAAAGCATCAGCAAAAGTAATAATTATACCTATGGTATTTGAAAGAACAATAATAAACACAATAAAGACGATCCTTCCAAACCTTGAATTTGTTGTTCTTAAAAAGATAATGCATTTAAAAAATATTTTCTATGTGAGAATTTTTTAGATGTTTGTTTACTTCATGTTTACAAATAATTGTTTGCTTTTTAATGCAGTACTTTGAAATATATCAGCCAAAACCATAACTTACAGTCATTTCTTAGGTATTCTGAATAAAATTCCATTTTCTGGATATGCTTTACCATTCTTAGATTTCTGTGGAACAAAAGTATTTGTAGCATTTTGTGTAAATACAAGCTTTCATTTTTATTTTTTCCAATTGCTATTGCCCAAGATTTGCTTTCCATGCACATATTGTACAAATTCTGCTTTGTGCCACAGGTCATGATTGTGGATGAGTTTACTCTTAACTTCAAAGGGACTATTTGTATTGTATGTTGCAACTGTAAATTGAATTATTTGGCATTTTCCTCATGATTGTAATATTAATTTGAAGTTTGAATTTAATTTTCAATAAAATGGCTTTTTTGGTTTTGTTATGTGTGTACATTGGGTCTTTTCTCATCCGCGGTTTCTCTCTAGTCTGACACCTACTGCTGCCTACACCTGGGCGCTTATTGGTCATAGCACTCGCCAGGGTTGAGTAAGAGCAGAGATCCTATATTACTGGTGAGAGGAAAAAAAATATTGGTAAGCGTTGTCTTCTTGTTTTGTCATACTCCTAGAGAGGGGTGGGTGAAGAATCTAGCAGTGAACTCTCTTCCTTATTAGCTTGTGTCTGAAGGAGGAGCACTCACCCCATCCTTAGGTAAAGCCCCTTACTCCAACTGTGGGACCAGTCAGGGTGTGTACATGACAGCCTTGATGGTTTCGTGATTCTAATTTCTGGGAACATGAACAGGGGCCAGCAGGTGAACTCCTGGCTTCAGTCAGAAGATCTTAGGCAGCCAAGACGTAGAGGTAATCTATTTTCATTCCCATATCTTTTTTGGGTTCTTAAAAATAGTCAACCAAAGCCCAAGGATGAGTAAAAATGGACCTTGGCCTTGAGGGCTCTAGCCTCAGAAAAATTCTACTAGTGAACATAACTATAGTTTAGAGATTTTTTTTCTTGACCATCGTTTATTTTTGGTAAGTCCCTCCCTTGCGATAAGGTTGAGGGCCTGGGGCAGAGTGATTGCTTTCTCTATGTCCTGTGCTTACTCTATGCTTTGGCTTACCACAGTTCTCAAAGATGGATCCAGGAAACCGTGGTGCAGAGAAGGTCAGTCACTGGCCATGCTGGCCCACATCATATTGAGAGTTAGAAGCCTTGAAGAGGATCTGGTTATATTCTTAACCCTTTGGCACTGTTTTCTAAGAAATCTTGGAAACAGTTAATTTCTAAGAATAGGAAACATCCTAAAAGCACTTGGGTGAACTTAGGGCACGGAATTTGTTTGCAACTCTTTGAGGATGTATATTTATTTACTTTTTAAAATTAAACATCTGTGTGACTTTAAAAGGCATTGGCAAGGGAGGTGGGCCCAGTGGCTTTCTTCTCCAGTTTTGTCCAGCGGGATGGTTTAGGACAAATCACTTTACTCCTCTAGGTCTCAGTTTCTTGGTTTATGGAAAGGCATTGGGCTAGACATTTCAGAGTGGATAATTCTTTTGTGTGTGTCAGGGATGCTGTCCTGTGCACTGTAGGATGTTAGCAGAGTCCCTGGCCTCTACCAACTAGATGCTAGTAGCGTCTCTCTAGTTATGGGAACCAAAAAGGTCTCTAGACTTGCCAAATGTCCTCTGGGTGGCAAAATCTCCACTGATTGAGAGCTACTGGGCTAGAAGCTCTCCCTAAATTCCTAGGTCAGGCTTTATTGACAGCTGATGGGAGAATACATTGCTCATTAAAACCGGGTAGCCAGGCAGAAGTCTGAGGGGCTTTGCACTGATGGATGTACATCAGCCTTTTCCATCCCTTCACCAGATGGCACCCTGTGGTACTGTGAGGGATGCTTCTTGTTTTTTTGTCTGCGCTTCTTCCCTCCTCTCTGCATCTTGGGCTGTACAGCCAGTGAACAGCCCAGCTGTGGAGCTTTGTTAGGCCTGGACTGGTTGGCCATATTTATCATGGCTGCTCTGTTTCTCACTGAAACGACAGGCAGAAGAGGGAAGCAATTCTGCAGGGTTTTTGACCCCTGGTGTCCCCTGTCCCCCAAATATTTAATCATCAGACATTTCTGCAAGAGTGGGTGTTTCCTGTTAACTCAATCCCAGCCGAGCTCTCTCTCACAGAGTTTATTTGGCTGGGAAATGGGTATTGCCATGTAAACAGGAAGCCCCCTGAAGTTATTATGTACAGATGCACTTGAAGAGCCACATGTTTATATTTATGGAATTTGAAAACAGTCTGAAAGGCAAGGGAGGATGTCGGGGGAACCCTCATTCACAGTCAGTGAGAGCAGGTCCTACAGATCTTCATGAGTTGATTTTTCATTCCCTCTGGAAATGTTTGGTAAATAATAATGACCTAGCCAAGAGCCACTGCAGAAATGGAGATACTGGCTTGTCTGATTTAAGCAACCACCTCTGCCTGGATTATCAGGTTAACAATAGGTAATGCAATCAATTGGCCTCTCTATTCCAACTATTTGAAAATCATTTTAGAGACCAGTCCTAGGAAACAATGGGGGTATCTAAAAACGTAGTTTACTTGTATTAACACTGTCATAGTCTCTATAGTTTTTCTGGAGAAACAGAGAACAACTCATCTGACTGCTACAGTTTTAGTGAGCGTGGGCCAGCTCACCTGTGAAATTCCAGGCAAACTCATGCATTTGTTGCTCCCAGAGTCAGTCCTAAGGTGCCGGGAAGGATGTCTTCATGCAAGAGTCTGCAACCCTTGAGCTGTCCAGGCATTGGTGCCATGAATGCAGGTGATGAGACAACCCAGCTTGTACCCTAGGACTACATACACCTGAGTATACTCCAAATCGTTCCCTAACCACCGCTGCTCTTCCTTCCTTCTCTGGCCTGGAGAAGGTGCTTAAGAAAGGCCAGGTAGGAACCAATACATGGAGAGCTAATGCTCTATATTTAAATTATGGGCTCCGAGCAAAGGCGAGGAAATCTTTCTCCTCTTCACCACCCTTCCTGTACACCCTGGTAAGCTTCTTTGTATCTTCCTAGGGGCTTCTCAGCAGTAGCTATTCAATCACAAGGACTTGGAAATGAATTTTTAAAGTTACGAATCAAAACTTAGCAAAGAAAAGGATCCACTGAAGATGCAAAGGGTAATATACCAAGGCTGTGGGGGTGCGTGTGTGTTTGCACGTGCACGTGTGTGCTTGCCTGAAGGGAGGGAAGGAGGCGGGTAGGAAAGGAGTACCTGAGCAGCCATTCAGGAAAAGACACCACCCACACATGTGTGCTCCTTGACACAGCATTTATTTGTCTCATTTGTTCTTTATTCCTGCAAATTCTGCAACAAAAAATAAATAAATAAAAATTTTAAAAAAAGCACTTCCTTCATCCCACATATGGTAAAGAAGCAATTACTCTTCTTCACATAGGTTATTAGAGAGGACAAGGGACACTGGATGCTCCTAGAGATGTCAGTGAAGGGAGCATGGCAAAGCTGACATTTAGAGGTTATTATTAATTTTTGTAAAGCTTTTATTCAAAAGCTTCTTGAGACTCAGTCCAGCCCTGCTGTTCACATATGCTCAGCCACTTGGAAAGCAGAGGGATCAAATTTCTAGAAACACACTTAACTTTTACTAAAACTTATTTTAACTCATTTTCTTATTATCTTGTTGCAATGATGTTGGGCCACTGAGTGGGGGTTTCTGAAAAACTTGCTTTATGTTTTAGCATTGCAAACATAGCTCACTTCTTGATTGCTGTCTGTGCTGTCCAGGTCATTCTGCCCCACTCCACAGCCAAGGGAAGAATTTCCTCCACCTGCCATTCTCAT
Organism: Daubentonia madagascariensis; assembly: GCA_023783475.1. Classification (NCBI taxonomy): domain Eukaryota; kingdom Metazoa; phylum Chordata; class Mammalia; order Primates; family Daubentoniidae; genus Daubentonia; species Daubentonia madagascariensis. Next base: position 857,376 of record JAKFHU010002080.1, read on the forward strand.
AAAGAAATAAAGAACATATCGCAAAATGCTTTAAAAAACAAGGCAGAATTCTTCCACATATGCCTTTCAAGGAGTAGCTCTTGCAGCAGCAACATTAAATGGGACTATAACACAAAGGTGCAACCAGGTCTCGTGTGGCTTTGTGTTCCTTAGGCCTTAGTAAATTTCTCCTGGAACACCAAAAGTACTAGAGTTAGCCTGATTGTGGAAAATGGAAGTAGGATATAGTACGCTTAGTGGAATTAGAGATACAGTATATAGTGGCAGAACTTAAGGGTGTTTTTGAGAGATGGGTGTGCCAAGAACCTCCAAAACACAATTAGATGATGGATTGATGTAAATGTGCAAATTTATTATTTAAAAACAGCAAAAAGCAAACAACAAAACCATGTAACTCATATAATTGTGGGAGTATTAATGAAACAGTTTTATGATTTAAATCTCCTTGGACATCCTTTTTCTCCTAAATCAAGTCATTTATTTTTTGTAACTCCATCTATCTCTGGCAGTGAAATAACTCTGGCCAGTTTCGCTTTCTGTTTCTCTGTGAGTTTCTCTTCATTCTTCTGCCCCCAAATGAGAGGAGATTCCGGTAGGGTCATTACATGTCCCAGTGATGCCTTAACCTGGTTTTGTTTTTCTCTGATAGTCATTTAATAATATCTAAAGTCATGGAAATTACAATGACCTTACTCCTTTTTTTTTTTTAATTTATTTTTTTAATTTCAGAATATCATGGGGGTACAACACTTTGGCCATACACATTGCCCCTGTTCTGCCCGTGTCAGAGCCACAATCGTGGTCGTCTCCCAAACTGTGCTCCCCACATCCATTCAGTGAGAGTTTTTTCCCATCCCTTCCACCCCCCTCCCGCCCGCCCGCCCTCAGATGAATGTTATTGCCCTGTGTGATGTAAGTGTTCATCAGTTAGTACCAGTTTGATGGTGAGTACCAGTGGTGCTTGTTTTTCCAATCCTGTGACACTTCGCTTCGAAGAATGGGTTCTAGCTCCAACCAGGATAATACCAGATGTGTTAATTCACTGTTGTTCCTTATTGCTGAGTAATACTCCATGGTATACATATACCACATTTTATTGATCTACTCGTGTATTGATGGGCACCTGGGTTGTTTCCACAACTTTGCAATTGTGAATTGTGCTGCTATGAACATTCGAGAGCAGATGTCTTTATTATAAAATGTCTTTTTTTCTTTTGGATAAATACCCAGTAGTGGGATTGCTGGGTCAAATGGTAATTCTACTTTAATTCTTTGAGGTATCTCCATATTCCCTTACTCCTTTTTAACAGAGTGCTTATAGAGTCTTTTTGTGTGTGTAGATTTAGGGGCATAGAAAATTTGGCTCCTTATGGAAGTCTTCTTATTGGTGGCTTCACAGATGAGAAATGCAGAAATTATTATTGAATATGATTCTCAACCACACCTTCTGGAACACAAACTATGAACTCGGGTTGCTCAGGGAAAGACTGGTGAATCAACTTCCATTCCTCGTGGGCATGAGAGGGAGAGAGGGATCCAAGGACGACGCAAGTACCAAACTTTAGCAAGGAGTTAAGTGGTTAATAGGAACTAAGTTTTTTTATTGGCTAATAAAACCTCTCAGGGCTTTTCATATTATATAGTTCCTTCAGGCTCCTAGCCCAATGGCTTAAAAAAAGAAAAAGACAAAAACAACAACAAAAAGCTGGAGCCTAAATACCAATGCAGTCCCAGTCTTGTTTACTTTTTCATTTCCGCAGTTGTAAAAAAAAAAAAAATTCCTCTGGTCGTTCAACTTTATCACACTGCAGGAGTGGATCAGTGTTTGAACAACTCCAGCAATTCCTGCCTCCCAGAGAAAGGAAAAAGTACTCTCTCCTTGTGTCTGTTTCAGAAAAAGGAGACCATGATGCAAATGATGGATGCATCAGGAAAGTTTAAAATGAAAGCAGGGGTGGAAGGAGGGAGAGCAGATATTGAACCGAAACACATCTCTGGAATCCTGAATGCAAATGATCTCTGTCCTTTTATTGCCAGTGGTGCTGTTCTCCCAACAGAGCAGGATGTTCTTGTTTTTAATAATAGCTAGGCCAGATGCTAAATTCTCCTCGGCAACATGCTGTATAAGTGAGAAGGCAAACAGCTGATTCCTGTTAAGACGAACACCAGGAGAATAAGCCAGAAAGTATGAGAATTCTCTGGAGGTTTTTGCTTTGTAAACCCCTGTTTGGCAGAAAGATCACAGAATCTGAACTGAAAACAATGTGTCCCCCTGCACCCGTCCCTCGGCCGAGCTGCTTGCTGGGGGCCCTTGAGCCTCTTGCCTTTGCCATCCAGCACTTGTCTAAGTTAGGGAAGACTGGCTCACAGGTTTCCCAGCAGGGAAAGTCAGAAGCCCTTAGCCCTCTGACTTTCATGACTGTAGAAAAATGCTCATCAATAGGAGGAATTTTTTTTTGCTTGCTCCTTGCCATGGAAAATAGCAAAACCCTGAACATGAGCCAATCTTTTAAAATGGCATCTTGTTCCATCTTTTTCATTCCCTTCTTCCCACTGTCAGAGTCCATCAAATTTCTCAGATGTTACTTTGCTTTAGAATATGACACACATGCAAGATGCTGCTTTCTTCTTTCCCAGGGAGCTGCCAGAGCCAACGTGGGGTTCCGTGGGGCCAGCTGACCAGAGCAGACAGTGACCAGGCTGCATGCCCCTGCTGGCTCATGCCACCTTGGAATGCCGCTCGGAAGGCACTTCCTGGACAGCAGGGGTGCCCTGTGGGAGGGGTCTGCTCTCTCTTCTGGTCTCTCTTTGGGGCTTTGCTCCCCAGGCCTGTAGGAGAGAGAGTGAGAGAGGAGGGGATGTTAGGAGCAGGTTGAGAGGCTCACCCCAATAATCAGTTCCCAAAGGGCCCCTTTGTTGCCTTTCCTCTTCACATCATTCTCCTAAGCCCTCATGCTTTCTCCAACTGCCACTCCCTCCCCTGCAATGCGGGAAGGGCATGCTACCCCCTTCTCACTGTTTCCTTCCTCCTTAGCTGAGCTTGCAATTCACTCTGCCCTGATCTCACTAGTATGAACATCCTGGGGTGGGGGGTCGGGGGGAGAGGAGGAATGGGGACCGAAGATGATTTTCCTCCTTCCCTCCTTAGGATGGCACTGAAGTCCATTGTTTTAATTTCCTTTTGGGGAAAAGTTGGATTTGGTACCGGTAGCATGATCACGTATGCACCTGGCACTTTTCTCTTGATATTTCACATGCTTTATCTCACTCAGTCTTCCCAGCAACTTATGAAGAAACTAGTACTGTTTTTAATCCCCATTTTACTGATAGAAAACTGAGGTGCAGACTTGTCGCAGGTTACACAGCTATTAAGACTCAAGCCTATAGGAGGCTGAGGTGGGAGGATCACTTGAGGTCAGGAGTTTGAGACCAGCCTAAGCAAGAGTGAGACCCTGTTTCTACTAAAAATAGAAAAAATTAGCTGGGCATAGTGGTGCCTGCCTGTAGTCCCAGCTACTTGGGAGGCTGAGGCAGGAGGATCACTTGAGCACAGTTTGAGGTTGCTGTGAGTTAAGCTGACGCCACTGTGCTCTAACCGGAGGCGACTGAGTGAGATTCTGTCTCAGAAAGAAAAGACTCAAGCCTAGATCTGATTTCGAGGACTATGTTCCTAAACTAAAACTGGGCACAATTTCCTTTATCATCTGTATAATGGAGGCAATGAGAAGTAAATGAATTTATGAGGTATGAAAATGCCTAGTAAAGTGTCTGGCACATAATAGATCTAAAATAGGTGGTACCTATTATTGTTCTTCATAATAATTAAGGCAATTATTTCTAAAAGCATAAATAGAAATTTCAATTAATTTGAATCATAATAGAGCTGGAGCCACAAGTGGAATGATTTCTAAAAAATACTATTTTAACATTTTAAAAAATGTTGCTCTTTGAAAGTGATATCTTTCTATATATTTTATAAATTATTTCTCTATTGAACATCAAGGCTAAGTTTGGCAATGGGCTTACCGTGGGTTCCTTCCCTAAGGAACTCGGAGACATCATATCACATAAACCATAAATGTAAAACACATTGACACATTCAGAACAGGAATGTTGACCCCACTCAATCCCAATCCCCCCAAGTCTTCCGAGGTTTTCCATTTAGGTGTGTTAAGTTTCGTGTAAACATTGCTACTGAAAAAGTTAATATTGAACTTAATTTGGTAGCTTTGGCCTCGTCAAATAAGAGAAAGAACTAGGCCAAGAAATTGCTGCCAACTTCAATTCTTACCCTTCCATGATTGGCTCTGGGGTCCTTCTTGCAACCTCATAAAGGGGCAGCACCCAGTTCCCCCATTTCTGAACTGACATCACTAAGAGGCAATGCAGTGTAGTGGAGAGATCTGAACTGGAGGACCTGAGGCCTGAGGAAACCTGGCTACAGCCTAAAATGGAACCCCTTATGTAGGCAAGGCTTTGTGCCTGTGTGCACAGGCCTGGAGGAGCCCAGGGATGGGGCGTCAGGGTTACCTGCCCTAAATCACTTAAATCACTTGGATGAAAAAGTAGGGTTCTCTCCGAGTATCTTAAAGCACTTTATAGACTATTTTCTTAAAACTACTTTTTATGGAATTAATATCCTATTTTACTGAAAGTTCAGATAATAGAATTGAACTTTCACTCTTTCTGCCTTCTTTTCTTCTCTCTGCAAATATTTATTGAACAGCTACTATAGGCAGAGCAATATGCTGGAAGGAGCCAGGTGCAGTGGTGTGCACCTGTAGTCCCTGCCACTCGGGGGTCTGAGGTGGGAGGATCATGAATTCAAGCCTAGCCTGGGCATTATAGCAAGACTCAGTCTCAAAAAAAAAAAAAAGAAAAAGAAAAGAAAAGAAAGAAAAAACCAAAAAAGGCACCTCTATCTCTGTTCAACTTAACCATCTCAACGAAGAGAGGGTTTTGTTATGCCATTCTTTATTTTCAGCAAATTCATGAATTCTTCAGATTGTGAAAAACAGAGATTAAAAGTTAGCAATTAGTTTGTAGAGAGAATTTAGATAGTTTTGATTTCTGTTTATAGCCAATTTCATTTTCCATTTCTCATTTCCTAAAACATACGAGTATTTGTAAGGTACTTAGCATCTATATTTAGTCATACTAGCCTTTCATTCCTACCACATATATGGGTGGCTTGGTGTTTAAAAAGTGAGTGATTTTCATATAGTCAAAGGGGGAAAAGCTGCTCTTCCATTTTCTCTTTCCTGATGTAGCAGCCATGTAGCCAACCCTGCATTAAGGGGTTGAGAAGTGTATCAAAAGGGAGACAGCAGAAAGTGGCAAAAAGATCTGGGTTCCAGATCCTTAACCTTTACTAACTAGATGTGTGACCTTGAACAAGCCACTTAACCTCTCTTGACCTTCTCTTTAAATGTGGACTGCCAGATATTGCCTGCCAGATGGTCTGTCGAGGGACCATGCAACTCTTACCTATAGATTTGGAATGACTTTTAGAGTGGAGAAATTATGAGGGGTTTTAAAAGGCAGCTCAAGTCTGCCTAGCATTAAGAAAGAGAATGGGGTCCATTGTTTATTGCAAAAATGGTCATTTTGTAAAGGATGGGAAAGTGGAATCCCACAGAGGTCAAATCACTTGTGCGATATCACCCTGTAGATAGATGACTGGAAGTCAAAGGCTAGGATGTCTATTTCTAAGCATTCCTATACTCATTCACTGGAGGATACATTTTCTTCCTTTATAATAGTAACATCTGTTGCATTATATTTTTGTTAATCGCTTGTTTACTTTTCTAGTTTCCAAGAACCTATTCCCATTTGTTATAAACTTAGGCAAATTTATTTGTTAAAACTTTCTTGTATAAATTAATTTCTAACATACTGATTCCATACCATACCCCAGCTAACCTTATTAAAGCTGTATATTACTTTATAAAAAACATAGATGAAGTTAGTATACCAGGCCTGACTTAGTGGGTGAGAAATTCAGTCTAAGAGCATCAGTGCCATTTCTTCCTGGACAAAGATGACCCATCTGTTAGCAACATGCTTCAACTTGATTTTCCTTTAGTGGACAAGAGGGATTTTCTCACCAAGGGCCCTTGCCATCAGTGCTAAGGGTAGGTGTAGTGGCCTTGCGTTGGGAAGGTCTTTCCCTGGCCTCTAGAGATGGAGCCATACTCTTGACTTCATTAACATGATGTCTTAACCACTTAAACAAATGAAAACATAACAACTATTCTTGAAAAAATACTTTTTGTCTCAATTGTACTTTTTATCTGCTGGGTATCTAAGACTCCTATAACCAATGTCTCTTCAATTTAAAAAGTAGAAGGGTAAAACCATGCTAATGGGGCAACAATAGAGGACACAGGTATTAAGTGCAGTGTTATTAGACAAAACTTACAATATAGTTAATCATCTGACCCCTGTTTAATGATAGACACACCATTATTGTGCTGAGTGATTTTCAGATACCAGTGCTGAGCCATTTACAGGGCAGAAGGAATTGGAAGGCTGAGAGGAGGAGGGATTTGTTGCTTGACCCTATCCCTTGCTTGAGAAAATAGTTGTCATTGCTTTATTGCTTTGCATCACAATCCCCAACTCTAGTCTGATCTTAAGGGAAGGGTTATGTTTTTATTCATTTAATAAATACTTATTGAACACTTACTAGAAATGATGAACATGAAAATGAATGAGACACATCCCTACCCTCGTGAAAGCTTCCCATCTGCTCAGAGAGACCAAAATATAAACTCGTACAGTGCAAGAGATGTGAACCAAGGACAGAGGGACCCCAAGGAGACAGGGTAGGAAATGGCATCTAAGCTGGGTCTGGAAGGATGAGTAATTCCTTGCCATTCTGGGTCTGAAGCTGAGCTAGTGTCAGCCTCACATCCCCCCTGAAGTACATTACCTGGGAGTAGACAAATACCCCCACCGTGAAGCTCCTATAAATAGCTCTTCAGAAAGAAAAAGAGAGAGAGACAGCAACCCCAGGCTCTGTGTCGTCTCTAGCATACCAAACCATACTTCCACTGACAAGATGAGCTAGAGGGACTCTCAAAGGGGTTGGGATGGTGGGCAGGGGTGAATAGTATCAGAGTCTCTGAGGGATAGGAGTCATACTTTTGAAAACCATATTCAGTAGTAGAATTTCATAATTGAAAACTGAAAGAAACACGCTATCAAAATATATAACATGGAAAAATGTAAGATGTTAATGTTTAACAAAAGAGGGCATAGATATAAAAATGTTGAGATGACAGCATAAAATATGAAATTTGAGTACAGAGCATGGATATATTTTATCCGATTTCTTGCCCCACACCTACTACCAAGTCAACTGAGTCTTGATGGGACAGTAAGGGACAATTTCAGCACATAGGACTCTTCAGCAGTCAATAGGAAAGGGTGACAAGCATAAATGGTTGGGGTGAATTTACACTCTGAAGGGTCACATATCCAAAGAGTTTGAGGAGAGCTATGCCTGTGACTGACCCTAAGTAAAATTTTAAGGCAGCATCTTGGGGTCTTCTCTACCCACACCTCCAGACTGCGCCTTTGGAGTTCTCCCCTAGAGGACTTCACACGGACTCCTCCTCTCTCCCCAAGCCCATGCCAGCTAACCCTGTACTGTGAACCTCACTTTTATAAAATGAACCTGTCCTGACTGGCACCCTTGAGGAGTAAGTGTATTTGCATTTCCAGGGAAGTTTTCTGGAACCACTAAAACCTCACCTCCAAAGCCCTGTAACCTGCTCCAAGGACAGGAACCTTCCTTGGGATGCTTTTTTGGCATCCTTTACTTCATATCCCAGGGCTGCTGCCCCTTTGCAGGCTACTCTTCCCCACCCAGATGAAAGCCAGTCCTCATTCTTCTCTCTCTCTTGCCCAAGCACTCTGCCCAGATCCCTGAAGTGAGAGAGGATCTGTGCCTCTATCCATCATGAGTTAGGGTGAAAATGAGAGAGAGTTCTGGTTCTACCTGAGGCTCATTTTGGGGCCTTGTCTTGATTTCCGTCTCTGTGAGAGTCAGTTTATTATTGATTAATGGAGTCTGTTTTAGAGTTATTAGAACAAATAAAACACATGCACACACACATAAATTCATCTCTACCCCTCCCAAACCACTGGCTGGCGAAATGAGCTCTATTTCCAGCCCTGACATCTTGCCAGTTTGTCATTCTCCTTCCTGGCCAAATCAAGTTCCATCGGGTTTGAGTTTATTGGCTACATAGTGAAGTTTATGTTGTCACAGAAATTAGCCTTGATGGACAGGGATATGGCCAGGGGATCAGGAGAGCTCGGCAGCCTTATGGTGTTGGCATGGCTGACATGTTAGGGTGCCTGGAGCTCTCTCCAAGAAAAATCAAAGCTGGCTCTTTGCAGCAGCAAATGAGTGCAACAAGACACTCCTGAGGGACGAGAGCCTGGACGTGATTGTGAGCCGTCCAGTTCCCATTCCACCCATCCACCCTCCCCTTCCACCCCAGCCCTCCCAGTGCCCCCGGTGCCAAAAGCCCTTCCCTGTGCAGCAGAGGCAGGGCCATGAGGCCTGAGGTTAAGCCGCTCTCTTCTACAGTTCATGGTTAGCTTTCGTAGGTTCTTGGCTGTTTGACAATGTTGGATAATAATTCAATATTTCTTACTGAAATACTTGACCTTATTGTTAGTTTTTGTGACAAGGGGAATTTAAAGGAGCTGCAAAAATGCAAGCAAGTGTGGCTGAAAAAGGCCAGGATATGCCACTGAATAGTGAACAGTTTCTTTTTCTGACATCTATAAAATTTAGGTGAAAACAGGTCAACATTGATCTTGGCAAATGGGAAAGCCAGTTCTATTGTTAGTAAATGAGCTTCAGATATAAATGTAAGTCTGGTTCAATCAAAACCACGTTTGGTTTTAGAGACTAGTGATGTGCTTTCTATAAAAAAAGAGTGTATTTATATAGACACAGAAAGCAAAAATATTCTTTGGATCATTTTCTAAGTATCAAATCAACTTGTTGAAGTACAAGATGGAACCCCTTTCATTTTCTTTTTAAATTTGTAGGGCGCATGTTCCCGGCATACTCTCTTCTCTTTATTTTGAATTGGCAAGGGCTGTTGAAAATTAAAATCATATATTAAGAAAAATACTGCGTTGCCTGATATAGGGACTTTTTGCAGACTGCTAGCTAGTGGTTGAGAAAGAAATGAAGTTATAGGATTCAAATATATAGCTTCCCAGATTTGGCCTGAGTCTTATAATCCTTTTTATGGGCTCTTCTCAAGAGTCTCATGATATGTTTGAGCTCACAGAGGAGGAACATACGAGAAGTTGCTTGCCAAATCCAGATCTTGGAGGTTCAGTTACTTTTAGTCTACTGGGCAGCTTGCTGATCTTATTTTCTCTCTGTCCTGGGATCATCTGAAGTCCTTGTCCTGCTAGGAATTGGAACAATCATAGAATAACAGAACTACTTCTTCTCCCACAGCCACCCATTAGCAAATGAGGAGACTAAGGTTCAGAGTCAAATGTGTGCTGATTGATAGGGTTCTAGAAGGGTTTACTCTTTCTTGGGAGATTTTTTTTTTCTTAATAGAGGTGAAATTCACATGACATTAAATTAACCATATTAAAGTGAACAATTCAGTGGCATTTAGTACACTCTCGGTGTTGTTCAACCACCACTTCTATCTATTACCAAAATATTTTCATCATCCAAAAGGGAAACACTGTACCCATTGAGCAGTTGCTCCCTATTCTCACCTCGAGATCTATTTTGAATATAAGTTGCCTTGATTAGCTTGGTTTCTGCAGAGTGTCCTGCTAGGGATTCACAATTTTAAATAAGGCGTGGCTGTATTTTGGGATAGGACCGAGAGGAGAGAGAGAGTATTTCTTGTGGGGGCCAGTGGAGGTCCTTGGCTGGGATTGGGGGTGGGACACAGGAAAGACAGGGTCAGGAATCTCATAGTAATACAGAATCAAAGCCTTTCTGGACTGGAGGGGACCCTGTGTTGGGATAGCTGCTCTTTGAGGGGCAGATTTTTGGTCTCCTGCTGAGGTGAGGATCCCTTTAAAATTCTCAGCGTTCTCACTCTGAGCGTCCCGCTCCCCGTCGGGGAGGAGTCTTATGCCTTTAATTTGTGTTGGTAGGCATCCAAGTCTGGCACCAGGCGGTCCCCACTCACGAAGCTGGGAGGTAGTGTATGCTCACCCAGGTCTAGAAAGGGAGCTTTCCCTGGGATGCTAACTGCAAGCTGTCTCCTTCAATATACATCATCCCCCCAGATAATCATTTTCAAATGGCAAACAATAATAAAAGCTTTCCTCTATTTCACTTCCAAGTGTCAATGTATCTACACAAGCTATAGATGTGTATTTAAGTTGCCTGTGTAGAAAAAAGGAAGTTTGGGGAGCATATGAGTATGTTCGGGGAAGACTGAGAATTGCCTCAGGTTGCTTTCCACTCTATGGGAGGAGGAGACCTAGAGTGTGGTTCAGAGACAGAATAACTAGATTGTTTTTAATCAGCATCTGGAGAGGGTCAGCAGGTGGTCTTTCCTGAGTCCAGTTCCCTGTGAATCTAAGGGTAGGTTAAAGCTGGGACTGAGACAGGAGTAGGGAACCCAGAGGCCAGTGCTAGCTGCTAAGACGTGTGACTAGATCCCGAAAGGAAAATTCCAAGTGTTTGACCTCAGTGGGCAGGGGAGGCTGACTCTCTTCTCAAGGTACATGTGTGTTCTAGGGGACACAGAGTCTCAGCTCTCATTGTGACCCTTCTTCACGGAGTATCTATTTTCCTTGAAAAGATTGGAGAGTGTGGGGTTAAGTGATTTAACTGGTAAGTAATTTCAACCATTTTTATATTAAAATATACATGAAAAAAACTCTGAAATACAGTACAAAATTCACAGGAGTTGTAAAGATAAAACAGGACCTTAATCTTCTACTTGTAGTAGGTCACTTTGGGCCAAACTCAGGCAGACTTCTCAGGGTTAAGGCAGTTAGGTGGCTGCAGTAGAAATAATTGAGAAGTCCTGCCAGTGTTCAAGTTGTTTCCCCAGAGGCCTATGGAGTGGTTGGGTCTAGAGCAATGTTTTTTGAAACAGTGGGACTTCACCTATTAGTGGGCATGAAATCAATTTGCTAGCTTAAAACCAATTTATTTTGCAATAAATGAGAAAAGAATAGAAATATAATATCAAGCTATTTTATAAAGCCTTTATTTTAATTTTGTGGATGTGTTTGTAATGTCATAATATAAAATAAATTTGTTACTGTGGGTCACTTTAAAAGGTTTGAAAATTACTGATTTAAAATAATCTATTATTATAGTCCTGATTTGGGTGATCATGATCTGAACTGGATTGGAAGTATGAGCGAGTGGAAAAAAATCAAGCCGTTTTTACTCTGCTCTTACACCACAACAATCAACATAGAAGACTTCTGTAACCAAACGTGGGGGGGGTCCCCACATACCAAGCAAGCAATCAATTCTGCAGCAGTTATTAGCTGGGTGTCCTCTAATTTAGTTCAATTCCAACACTATCTACCTGGGTATAGTCAGATCCCACAGGTTGGGACTCAGCCCCACAAGACGTCCCCCACTTCAGACACCAATCCAAGTAAATAGGTTGTCCCCTATACTTCTGTCTAATTAGCTGTAAGTTGGGGTTTCTATGACCTCCTCCTTAGGTTTGATAAATTGTACAGCAGCTTACAGAACTCAGTGAAAGACTTATGTTTACTGTTTTATTATAAAGGATATTAAAAGAATACAGATGAAAAGGTGCATAGGGCAATGTATGGGAGAAAGGTCATGGATCTTCCATGCCCTCCCTGGGCTCACCACCTTCCAGGAAACTCCACGTGTTCAGCTATGCTGGAAGCTTCCTAAACCCTGTCCTTTTGTGTTTTTATGGAAGCTTCATTACATAGGCATGATGATACCTTGTCCTTTCACTCATCCAACTCCACCCCCTCCCACAAACCTTCAGGCCCACCTCCTCTATGAAGATTCCATTATCATTCTGACCTAATTGCTCAGTGTTAGTATATATAGTCTGTACTGTGAGTTTGGTACTCTAATCCTCTTATACTCTCTTTCAGTTATGTATTGCTGATTAACAAATTACACTACAACTTAGTGACTTAGAACAATAGCCATTTTATTGCTCACAATTCTGTGGGTCAGGAATTCAGGCAGTGCTCAGCCGGGTGGTTCTGTTCCACAGGGCATCAGCTGGTATCATTCACTTGGCTGTGTTCAGCTGGGGCTGAGCTGGAAAGCCCAAGTAGGCTTCATGTACATGTCTAGTTTCTTGGTGCTCCTCCACATAGCCTTTCTTTCTTCCCATATCGATAGCTTGGGCTTCCTCACAGCATGGTGGTCCCATGGTATTCAGAATTCTTACATGGCACAGGCTTCTAAGAGACACAAAAGTAGAGGAAGCTGCAGGTCTTTCAAGGTCCAACTTGGAAGAGGGGGTGGGCAGGGTTACTTCCATTGTGTTCTGTTGGTCAAAGCCAGTCACAGGGACCAGCCCAGAATGAAGGGGAGGAGAATAGAGGAGAGGAAAAGGATTTACAATTATCTTTAAACCACCACATGTAGTTGAAACCCACCCTGTCTGACTTTGAAACCCATGGTCTTAACCACTCTACAATGGTTCCTCTAAGATATTATAGTTCTCAATGACCCCTCTTAGTACCAATTGCAATGGGACTTAGTAAACATTTGGTGATTATTTCAAGATTCCAGCATCAGTAACAGGTGTGCAAGGAGAAGAGATTTGGGGCTTGAGGCATCCCTACACAGGCAGACACCTCCTCATCAAAAGCCAAGGGTAGAAGACATCATGGTAGTAGAGAAAATGTGTGCTTGGCAGGAAAAGATGAGTCCCTAGTATTTTGTCAAAGGAGTCATTATTTGCTTCCTTGAATCCTGTGGTGGACCAAGTATATGTCAAATAACCAACAGTTGAGAGACCCTTGGTAACGGGAAAATGGAAGCTCACATCACTTAACAGTTTCAAGATCTGCAGGGAAGAGCTGAGTGGCAGGATTCCTCTAGACTTTCCCAGGGTACCTGGGGGCAGTTGGGCTAGACTCAGTGGGGTCCAAGAGCCACCCTTCCTGGAAAGCAGAGCAGACTCTCCAGAGAAAGAGACTATTGTTTCTTGCCACTTTAAGTAGGTGATGACAGTACAAAGGAATGTAGTTAGGACCCTCCCTCCTAACTATGGAGGATTAGAGACTGAAGAACCAGACTCTGGAAGCCTCTGGGCACAAGGTGTGGGAAACACTGCAGAGGCAGAGAGGGGAGCCAGCATTCCCTGGGGGTGGCAATGTTGAATCTAGAATTCCACACCTCCACCTCCCAGCTACACAACTCTCCCTCTCACTGGGCTTTGGTTTATGCATATGCACAATGGGGTTCTCAGGATTTTTTTAAAGGATTAAATAAAATAATCTATATAAAAGACATTGCATGGTGCTTGCCACAGGGTAAGCACTTAATAAATATTAACTTCTTTTTCTCCAAAATGTTAGAAAAGGGACGTTAAAAATCATTAAATTCAATTTGTGAATGACCATACTGAGACCTACAGATGTTAAAATGATTTGTCCAAGATTAGGGAACATATTAGTGAATCTGTGATTCCTCCTTTTGGCCCACGGCTCTTTCTTGGGCTCCATACATGTTTAAGCCCCTCTAAAGATGTAAAAGATGCAACTCCTAATGACCACTTTTTACCTTTGTTCTTGGGTAGAGTACTCCATGTGACCCTGAAGAAAATGGGGTGACCAGAAAAGAACATGCTAGCTTAGAAAACAAATACAAACAAAATCAACTAAAACACCAAAACATTACACCCTGAAAATATCTGAATAAAGCCATCTACTTTAATCACATTAGAATGTCCTTGCTCCTCTCTTTGTATCAGTTTTTATTTTATTTTAAAAGTAATTTTAAAGATCAGAATTCAGAATTATTTTGTTAAAAAAATAATAAGTCTCTTTCCTGGCTGTCCTCCCCTGTCCCACCATGGCTTCCCTGGCCAATTCTATTCCAGACAACTTTTATGCATGTCCAACTTTGTGTCCCTCCTATCAACAAGTAGCAGTGGGAACTGCAAGGGTCCACTGACAAGAGGTCAGCATTTCAGTCTATAGAATTCAGTTTTCCAGAGGAGATGGGAGTCAGGAAGCCTGGGTTCCATGAGACATTGTACTGGCGCCCTGTTACCTATTACTGCCCAAGAAATTACCCCGAAACTTGCTGGTGTGAGAGAACAACATTTTGTTCTCACAGATTCTGTGGATCAGGAATGGGAACAGGCACGGCAGGAATGGCTCATCTCCACTCTAAATATTTGTGACCTCAGCTGGGAAGACTCAAAAGGAAGGGGGTGACTTGAAAGGCTGGGGGCTAGTGTCCTCTGGCTGGGGGCTAGAGACCTCTGCGGCATCTTCACTCACATGTCGGGTGCCTGGACAAGCTCAGTTGAGACTGCCTCCATGTGGCCTCTATCTGGCCTCTCCAGGATGGCAGTCTCAGGGTAGCTAGACTTCTCTCATGGTGGCTTGGGCTCTGAGAACAAGTGTCCCAGCCAACTTGGTGGGAGCTGCAAGGCCTTTTATGACATAGCCTCAGAAGTCACATGGCATCACTTTCACCATACTCCATTGGTCAAAACAGTCATAAGCCCACCCACATTAAAGGAGAGGTGCTCCTGCCTCTCAAGGTGGAGGGGAGGTGTCAAAGAATTTACAACCATGTTTTTAAACAGTCGCACATGGTTATCATGCTTTGTGAACACCGAGAGTCCACTGCCTAACAAAGGATATTGGTGCTGCTTCCAGGTAAGAGAGGCAATCTAAGAAATGAGATTTGGACATTGATGTATTGGCTCTCTGGAGCATTTTGAAGGTTTACATTACAGAGATAGAGTAATTAAAAATGGGACTAATCTTGGGTAATCCTGGGGGGAGCGCATATGGTTTTTAAGCAGTTTGCTTAAGATTTTCATTTGACACATCTGAGAAACGGGGCTGCCACCACCTGCTTTTTAACTGGAATGGGACTGCCCCAGCAGACACAAAGGGACCCCTTTGCCCAGAAGCCTGTGTGGGAATGAACTAGACTTTGCATTTTTTTCTACTGACAGCAGAGGAAATGGCAGTGCAGGGAAATCTCCCCAAGAGCCAAGAAGAGGGAGTAGTGGCCTCATTTGGAGGAGGTGATTGGGCTCCACCCTCTAGCCTTCCCCCCACCTGTGTACATACCCAGAAGGAACATCATTTGTATTGAATCCAAAGAGGAGTCTTTGAAGCCCTCAGAGATCTTCAGAGCAAAGTGCTGGGTGAGGTCAGGGCATTCAGGAGGCCTGAATGGAGGGAGGGAGGCTGGGTGTGCGCCACCCACCTGCTTCAGGGCTGCAGGCAGCTGGAGTGATGCCCACTGATGGCTAGGCAGCCCTAGCAGCAGTGTGGTCTGGGTGAGAAATGTGAATCGCTGTGCTGCCCCCACCTCCTTGTGCTCCTAGAGGAGCAGAAGGGTGTGCAGAGGGGAGAATTAGAGGGTTCAGAGCTTGCTTTGTGCTGGGCACTGACTGGGTCAGGCACTTTGTATCATTAACCTGTCTCATTTAACCCTTATAATAATCCTATGAGGTAGGCATTATGATTCCTATTTTACAGTTGAGAGACCAAGGCTCAGAGATGTTAAATACCTTTTATAAGATCACACAACAATAAGAGAAGACGCTGGAATTCCAAAGGGGCAGGTTTCGTTTGCCTTTTCAAAATCAGCATGGCCACGAGACAAGGAAGCCACCCTCTGCTCTGCTCTTCCAGTCTTCATTCCATTCTACACTTTTTCCTTTATTCTAAACCACAAGATTGCCACCACCAGCCTTCTTGATGCTTGCAAAACCTAATCCTGTCATAGTCAGGGCCAAGAAGGAATTTTCTGCAAAACATATTTGAAGAAACAATGCCTCAGGGCTGTGCTGTCCCATACGGTAGCCTCTATCTGTGTGACAGCACAGCTTTAAATAAAACTAAATAAAATTAACAAAATTAGATAAAATTTAAAAATGCAGTTCCCCAGTCACACTAGCCACATTTCAAGTGCTCTTTAGCCAAATACAGCTAGTGGCCACTTTATTAGATGGAGCAGGCTTAGAATATTCCCATGATTGTGGAAAGCTCTATTAGTGCTGCTTTAGAGAGTAAGTGCAGGAAGAATTGCATTTTAATAACTAGTATTATTGCTAGTTTAATTAATATTTTTAATAGTACTTATTGTGTCTATTTTCTCCAAGTCTTTCTCAGAGGTAAAATAATAGTCTATATTTTAACAGTACTTTATAGTTTACAGACTGCATTCACATATTTGATCTTATTTAATACAATAGCTGTGCAAAGTAGGAAAGGTAATGATGTTACAAGTGAAGTAACAAGGGTTCCGAGAGTTTAGCAGCTTGGCCAAGGTTCCATGAACCTTGAATGATAGAGCCTGGTTTCAACACAGGTTCTCTTGTTGTGCACCTTCCGAAGGGAGAATTTGTGTATGTGATACCTGAAATTATCCTCCGGCAAATTATTAAAGCAAAAGTAATTTACCACAACTAGGTGTGATGGAGGATACGTGTACAGTACATGGAAAGGTAACTAACAATGCCTAGTCTGGCAGGATATATGTCAAATTAATATATAAGGAGTAATTCATTCATTCATTCATTTACGTATTTCATATGAAATATGTGCCATCTACTGTTCTAAACACCAGAGATGATAAGGCAGATAAACAGTAAACTCAAAATAAATAACATCATACCAAGTTGTGATAAGTGCTTTGCATAAACAAAAACCAAAGAAAAGGCAAGGAGTGGGTGGGGATGTTGTTTTAGATAGGGCTGTTAGGAAAGATCTTTTTGAAGAGGGCATACTTGAATGGAAATCTGAAGTGAGAGAGTGAGCTGTAATTCCAGGGGAAACTGTTCCATACAATAGGAGCCGTGAGTGCAAAGGCCCTGGGGCAGGCACATGCTTTGTTTTTCTTCTTGCAGAAACCAATCATATGTTCTTTATCTCATTATATATCTATTGTCTGTTTCCCCAGTTAAAATGCCCATGCTTGGCTCTAGAAAAAGTGGGGTAGCATATGTGCCTGGAATGCAGTAAGAGAGTTGGGAGTGGTAGGAGATGAAGTCAGGGAGGAGGCAAGGGCCAGACCATGGAGGACCAGTAGGCTGTGAAGAACATTGAATTTTGTTCTGAGGTGACTGGGGAAGCCATGGTGGTGGTATATGGAAGGCATGAGCTACCTTAGGTTTTATGTGTTATATTATTATTATTATTATTATTTGAGACAGGGTCTTGGTCTGTCACCAGGCTGGAGTACAGTGGCATGATCATAGCTCACTGCAGCCTCTAACTCCTGGGCTCAAGCCATCTCCTGCTTTAGCCTCCTGAGTAGCTGGTTCTACAGGCACATGCCACCATGCCCAGCTAATTTTAAAATTTTTTGTAAAATGGGGTTTCACTGAGTTGCTCAGGCTGGTCTCGAACTCCTGGCCTCAAGCAATTCTCCTGCCTCAGCCTCCCAAAGTGCTGGGATTACAGGCATGAGCCACTGTGCCTGGCCTGTTATATTATTTTTAATCCAATTTTTTTTTTAAACATTTTCAAACCTTCAGAAAAGTTAAAAGAATTTTACAATAAATATTCTTCATCTAGATTATTCACCAATTAACATATCACTGCATTAATTCTTTCTTTCTCTTTCTCTGCATATATATATGTATATATTTCTCCCAACAACCATTTAAAAGTAAGTTGCAGGTATCCTGACACTTCACACCTAAATACTGATCATATATATCTAAAATATGATGATCACACCCAGGAAACTTTGATAAAACAATATTATCTACTATTATTTAAATATTAAATTCCTATACTAATATATACAATAATATTAAATATACTAAATAAGTAATATATCAAATTTCTCAAGGATGTTCTTTATAGCTATTTAACAAAAATTCTAGGATTCAGTCAAGGATCACATATTGCATTAGCTGTCATGCCCCATTAGTCTTTCTTAATTTAGAATAGTCCTCTGCAGACAACTCTGTGGGAGCAAAGGCTTGAATGTCTGAGAAGAGGGCCCTTTAGGAGGGGCTGGGGGGAGAGAAAAGGAGACGATTTAAGAAGGGAGACTGGTGTCAGATAAGGGAGACTTCAGGTACAAAGCCAATGATCTGGGCCATAGGAAGCCACTGAAAGTTTTTCGACAATGACCCAGTGAAAGCATTGTTTTAGGATGGTTTATCTGGCTGTAGGGTGCTGAATGGATTCGTGCTGAGAAAGCCCTTATGGTGACATGTGTGGCATTTGTCTCTGCCCTCATCCTCTCCCCAGCCCCACCTACTCTTCCTTCCTTCTTCTGGTTTCCAAAGCACAGGTGCTATTTCCTATGCCTCTCTTCCTCTGCTTCTGGCTGTATTTACCTCTATCCTCTGTTTCCCTTCTTCTTCCTTTCTGACCTTCCCCCCACCACTCTTTCCTTCAGATCCTTCACCTAGAATGTGAAGCTTGAGCAAGAGGGAATTTGGGATCTTTGTCAGGGAACTCCATAAAACAATGGGGAAAAGAACACCGGGCCTGAGTTTCCTCAAGTTAGAGTGGTCCTCTCTCAGAACTTTGAGAGGAAAAAGTAAAAGCTCTGAACCAAGGAACTTCGTAGTTGCCAATTTTAACCCAGTGTTCTGCCTCTGCAAAGTTCTTTCTTGTTCTTCCCACTGTTTCTACAGGCTGCCTCCCCACAACCAATAATCTAGAGAGTTAGAAAGCTTCAGACTCAGCTGCTATCCCCCAGCATGGAACCGTGGTCCTCCTGTGTCCTTGCCAGGTGTGCCATTGCTTCCAGTGGCAGTTTCCTTGTGGGCTACTGGCTGCCACTTTTGAGGGCAGGGCAGGAGGGAAAGCCTGGTCCCCAGTGGGGTCCTAGGTGGACATGGCAACCAGGACATTCAGGGGGAGCCCTTGCTTCTGTGGTCTGGTCTGGGAGTGGCCTAGGCTGGGAGCGTAGCTCTGGCTGGTAGGGAACAACATGGCAAATGAGTCTTGAACAGGTGGAGTTTGTGGGAGCCACTCAAGGCTCACCAGGTAAGCTGACTACTCTGCTGTTTCTCACTGTGGTAACCTGTTGTGGCAAATGCTGGCAAATGTTTAATAACTGGCCCAGAAAAAAAAAAGAAGAAGAAGAAGAAAACAAAAGCCCTTATTTATAGCATTTGCCAATTTCTGTGATACAAATATGGTCAAATTCAAGCCATCAGTATGACATTACTAAAACTGGAGTGGAGAAGTGATGCGCACAATTGGCTCGCACAAGCTGGTGTGAGCTGGCTACAGCACATCTCTTCTTTCTGCCCCTGCGAAGTGCCTGAGAACCTTTTCTTTAGGGGAGCCCTGGGGGTCCTGGAGCCCCTTTGTAATTTTTGAGCCCAAGTGGAAACCACAAATGAATTTTCCAGGCTACACTTGGGAATGGCTTGTGGTATGAGGTTATGCGGCCAAAGTTGGGGGGTTTGTTGTTTTAAGTTGTTTCAGGTTTGCTAATCCTACCACACTCTGTATCTGTTCATTGGAGTGTGTGTGCTGGTCACCATTATAAGTGGTCACTACATCTGCTTTCTTTAAGGCAGAGCCTTGATTATAAGCTTCAGCAATATGGTGAAAAAGAATAAAAGGTAAAGGAGAAAACTTGGCTTATGGTGAGAGTTCTTGTGCTTGGCAAGGGTCACTGGTAGAAACCATTTCCCTGAGAAAACTTGGTGGAATATCCAATAGTGCACAGGCCTTGGAATTAGGTAGGTATAAAGTGAATCTTTCATTGACCTTGGGCAATCGCCTTCTCTGATTTCCATTCTCATACCTCACATGTAAGACTGTGGTGATGATTACATGAGATAATGTGAATAAAGTATATAACGTCTGATACGTACATGACACATATAAAGAGCCTAGCACAGTATCTGGAGCAGAGTAGCTACTTAATTCTCAATACCTGCAATATAAAGAGCAATGAGCCATGAGTGTACATGGAAGCAACCCTTAAGCAATCCTCATCAGGAGAACCCAAGAGGAACTGCTGAAAGGACAGAGGGCGAGATGGGATGGTGTGGCAAGCCCAGCAGCTGAGAGGCCACCCAGTCCTGGATGCGGGGCCCTGATAGTCACCAATGCCCTGTCTTGTGGCTTTGGCTTCCTCATCAACCAAATGGTGGTGGTAGTAGCACTAAATGGCTGATTTCTGAGGGGAAGTAAGGAGGAAGAGAAAAGTCCTCATGCGTTATTTTGTTTGCCAAGCAAAATATAAATTAAGAACTCTCCATATGCATGGGTAGTTAGCTGTAGACCTGTTGGACGGAATTTTCTACAATCTTAGAACCTATGGAAGCTAATCGTGGTCTGGGCCCTCGCTTCAATATTCCTTGATTGAAATTGAATTGATATAGAAGTAGCATTTTAGCTTAGAATGAAATATGACATTTATGACATTTTGTAAACCAAGCAAAACATAAAAAGCAGATGATGAACTAGAAAAAGCCAAAAAGGATAGGCAGGAAAACATCCCTTGAAACACGAGCCAGGGAGGGTTAGGTCTGAAATGACAAAAGATCTGAGCTTCCTTGTGAGCCAGTTAGTAACACAAGCAATGAGGCTGTGAGCCTGGGGAGGGACATCCATGAGTAATGGAAGCAGGTGGCCTAGAAACAAAAGCACCTTTCCTCTCAATCCATTCCTGGATAATCTAGCGTGTTTGGAACCAGGACAAACCCGAGGCTGAGCCACAGGCCATGGGGAGCCCTCTGGGGCGTGCCAGGTGCACACTGAGCACGCACCTCCCTATGGAGTTACAACATCCTGTGGGTTCACACTAGCCTCCCTGTGCTCTTTGCATAACCTGCTATTCAGCCTTGCCCTGGGGGTGGGTGCTCCCTCACAGCGAAGGGCATGGACACCTGCTGCACTATGCAACAGCAATGAGGGTGGGAGGGAGCTTGGAGAAGCCAAATGTGTAGAAAAAAAATCCTTTTCTTTTTTTTTTTAATTTTATTTTTTAATTTCAGAATATTATGGGGGCACAACACTTTGGCTATATATATTGCCCATGCACTGCCCGTGTCAGAGCTACAATCGTGGTCATCCCCCAAACTGTGCTCCCCGCATCCATTCCGTGAGAGTTTTCCCATCCCCTCCACCCCCCTCCCACCTGCCCGCCCCCTGATGAATATTATTGCCCTGTGTGATGTAGGAAAGTAATATGGAGATACCTCAAAGAATTAAAAGTAGAATTACCATTTGATCCAGCAATCCCACTACTGGGTATTTACCCAAAGGAAAACATCCTTTTCTTAACTCAGACTGGTGGGTCCCTGAGTTGTAGCTGCAGACAAGCAGTAAGGGAAAGTCAACAGGTTAACTTTGACGGAGGGAAATCTCAATGAGTCAGAAGACCTCCTGATTCAATGTGGGATGGCATTCTCTGTCAAGGGCCTGGGTTCTCAACACTGCTCTGCCCTGGCTAACCTTGCTGCTAGGGCAAGTCCCTTCATAGTCTTGAGACTTTAGCTTCCATATTAACAAAATGGTGATGCTGGTAGCCCTAGATGGTTTGAAAAATCCTGTCTAGTTCCCTAATTCTCTTTTTTGCCAAGGCTGGCATCTGAGGAATGCAGGAGTGAGCTAGGACCCAAACTAGCCTGTTGGCTCATGTGGATGGAGGTGGGTCACCACTTCTATCATCCAATGTTTGCCATTCTCTTGTTAGATCCAGTGGAGAATGGCCTGTGTCTTTTGTCCACATCATTTCCAGCCTAGTATGGGACAGTCAATACATGGCATTCACATTCTGTCTGCCACACTATATGCCAATGGCACATATTGCTAAATAATCTCTGGTTTCCCACTATATCTGGATTAGGTGTCAAGATGCTTAACTGCAGTGCAGGTGGGCAGTTGGGATGAGCACCGTGCCTGGACATGTGGCGATGTTCTTATATTTGGACTGGAAAGAAGGGACCTTGCGAAGAGTTCAGCCTTGGAAAGACTTCTGCAGAGAGCTTCTGTGACCCCCAGAGTCAGCTTTCAGGCCTGCTAAAAGCTTCCTCCTCATGGGATCCTTACCCATTTATCAAATGACTCCTTGGTCATGGGGTCATTCTGTCCCATTACAATGTTTTTTACCTGTAACATGGAAATAATAATATCTGCCTTGCCTTCCTTGTAGGATTTCAGGGGAGTGCTTAGGAAAATACCAAGTGTGATGCAGCTATAGGGTTATTAATAATGCTACTATTATACATTTTGATTGATGAGATTTTGGTGATGGGAAGGTGCTCCTCTCCCCACCCTGCCATAGGACCTGTTCCCAAAAGTACATCTCAGCCCCCAGTCCAAAGACATTTCTTGGAACCACATCTTAGATGTGTTCACCCAGTGAAAAGCTCCTCTGGCTCCAAGCGGGCATGAAAGTTCATCACAACATTTGCCACCAATAAAGACCCAATTCTTTCCATCTGAGAAGCATTACTGCTGTCGAGTAGTTGTTGAGTGATGATACCTAAATAATGGGAATACAGAAACAGGAAAATGTACAAAGGGAAACTTCACAGGGATGCCAAATTGTCAGGATAGAAATGCTGGTGTCAGAGGGAATTAGGTAAGCAGGGTGGCGTGCACTTGCCTCAGCAAGCAGGGAAGGCGAGGGGAGCAGTGCAAATGGGGGCGGACAGAAGCAGCGGGGGCAATGAGAGCATCAGTGCTGCCTGTCAGACAAGTCACCGAGGAGCGTGGCTCACAGAAAGTGACAGGGACAGCCCACAGCCCAGGGCCACTTTACGGCCAGCCCTCTCAGTCCAGGACTTTGTCAAAAATTATCTTCTGGAACATTCTGTCACCACAGCTGGTGCCTTTAAAATTAAGCTCCTCTGGCCACACAGGACCCCTGGCGCTCATTCGAGCCCCATCCATGCCTGAGGGACGGAAGCTGGGCCAGAACACCAAGGTGGCAGCCAACCTTGAGGCTCCTAAAGCAGCTCAGCTCTTTCAGCACCCACCCTGCTGCCTGTGAGCCTTCCTGGCCAGGACATCCTGCCCCTTTTGAATGCAGCTCTTCCCTCTGCCACTTCAAGTCCTACCCACCTTCCGGTCTGGCCGCACATGGTCACGTGCTACCAGCGTGTGAGCATCCTTGTGCCATTCCTGGCTGATCAGAAGGAATCAGTGTGGTGGACAAAGAATAAGGCTCTAAAGAAAAGCTGGGGTTGAGCATGGCTTTATCCACTGCTTGGTGAGCCTGGGGCAAGTTGCTAAGCTTTTCAGCCTCAGTTACTCCATCTATTAAATGGGAATGATTCCTCCCTCATGGTTGAGTGCAAGGAACAGATGGTATCAAAGAGTGAGTCCCCCATGTAAACAGCTATACATACGTGAGGTATTGGTAGGGTGACCATACTCGTGGTTTGCTGGGACAGACTTTGTTTAGGTCTGTTGTCCAGGTGAAATCAGTAATGGGGCCCATTTCATTCTCCAAAGTATCTTGGTTTGGGCGATATGTTATATCACCCTGGCTATGTGATTACTGACGGATCAAAATCTGGTGGGACTAAATGAGGGTGGGAACTCCCCCCAAATGCATTCAGATCCTCAGAATCCTTGTCCCTTCCTCCTCTGTTGCAGCACAGAACTTCATATCCCTCAGTCCCGATTCATTTTCAAAATAAGAATTCTTCAGTTAGTCCATTAAAAGAAATAACAGCCCTGTTTTAATTTCAGCAACGGCCTTGGAATGAAAAGACTACTAATTACTCCAATTAACCGAGCACATTAAGTGCACATGTTCAAACAAATATTAAGATACCATCAATCTTGGTCCTAAAGTTCTGGACATGCTGGAATGCATAAACATTCAGTGGAAGAATTGTGACTTCAGAGAAAACACAAACAGAGCAGCCTGTTTGTTTGCACGACTGCCTACTTGTGGAGAAACCACCAAGAGACGAGCAAAGACATGAGGGTGTCTCCCCCAGTTTACGTTTGCAATTATGACCCAGAGAAGACAGAACAAAGAAGTTCCTATTTATAACCAAAGTCTAAAGGGGGCGGGGGGTGGGAGGAAGGAGCTTAACCGTGAGAAAACACAATCCACTATTGGCATTAATAAAATAAAATAAAACTGTAGTTTATCAAAAAGAACCAAACTGTCTTTAGGAAAAATAAATAACTCCTTCTCTTTGCCGACTCCATATACAAGGTTCTCGAGTGCTACCGTCCTTACGAGTGACAAGAGCCGGGCTGGGAGTGGCCTCATTTCACGGGAGCAGAGGGCGCTTCTGTGGAAGCCGCGTCTGGAGCCGGGCGAGCCGCGGTACCCGGGACCCGCAAAGCCGGGGAAGGCCGCGCGCCCTCACGCGCACCTCTCGCCTCCTGGTCCTTTCCCAGAGCTCTCTCCAGGAAGCTCTGAGGGAGTGGGACAAAGCTCAAGAACAATGGTGGCTACTTGGGCAGGATTCTGGTTAATAACGTACAAATGGTCTCAAAGTTTGGAACCCCATCTCGTGTTGGAAGAGGTCAAATGTCGGCAAGGGGTGTCCTCCCAGCCTCAGCGGACCCCACCCGTCTCACATGGTTTGTT
This sequence comes from Daubentonia madagascariensis, assembly GCA_023783475.1. Taxonomy (NCBI): domain Eukaryota; kingdom Metazoa; phylum Chordata; class Mammalia; order Primates; family Daubentoniidae; genus Daubentonia; species Daubentonia madagascariensis. The sequence continues at coordinate 882,100 of JAKFHU010002080.1, forward strand.
CTTTCTCCTTCCCTTTCTCTTTTTCTCTTCCTCTCTCCTTTCCGCCCTCATTCATTCACTCTCTCACTTATTCATGATTTATTCAACAAATACTTTCAGTTTTTTAGAACTAAAACGTTTGATCTACGCTCAATGCTTTGAGCACAAGGAAGCGCGGTCTCTTGCCTCAAAGATCTTACAGTCCCATTTGCGGAGACAAGACTTCCTCGCCTGACATTTTTATTTTGATCACTGGTAACAATTTCCATAATAGGCAAGGCTTTTATTTTCTGAATTCATGAGGATTCCTTCTCTTTCACCCCCTCTATTAATATTCAGTCCTATTGATTCTACTTTTCCTCTATTTTTTTCTATTTCTTCTTTTCTTTGCATTTCCACAGAAATAGAAGAGTTTTCTTTATTTTTTCTTTTTAAAAAATTAATTTTTATAAATAAGTATTAAGTTAGTACATTGGCCAACCCTCGTGCCAAATAATTTCCATATTATCATCCCATTTAACCCTCACAACAAACCTTTAGAAGTATGTTATTGCCATCCCCATTTTACAGATGAGGAAACTCAGGCTCAGAGAGGCTAAGTGACTCGTGTATCACACAAGTGGAGCTCTAGAAGGCTTAGGGAGTGGGCAGTTTGGATACCATTCTGGAGATACTGAAGGTGATGATAAAGTTTCCCCCATTTTCAGGTAACTTGTTGCTTTTGGCTGCTTAAGATCTTGTACCTAACCATTGGACAATGTGGCTCCAGGAAGTGCCTGGTCTAGGGCACAGAGGATGCACTTGCCAGCTCCATTTGAGGGCCAAGGCATGGGTGGGGTATTTTCCTGTCTCTTCCAACAATTTATCTGAACATCCAAGGTCATTCCAGGTCCTCTAATGTTACTGGGATTGGGGAGGGTCCTCGGAGAACATGCAAATGAAGATTTTTGTTTTCATTCTAATCAAATTCACTTGCGTTTTAGGAGGCTCTCAAAGCTATAGTGGTGCTTTACTCTCAGGGAGGGGGTTACTATTCTGCATGGATTCTCCAGAACGTGTAATAGGTGAACCTCCCCCAGGAGTAGACTAGAGCAGGCATTGTTATGGTCATTAAATAATTTTGCCTCTTCCTTCAGTTTCACTCAATTGCTCTTACTACCAATGAACTTCAGGAACAAGAAAGGTCAAGTTCTGTTGCTTCTTTCCTTTTAGATTTATCCATTCCTTCTATCTTACATTTATCACACTGGCTCAGACAAGCATTTTGGTTGTTTCAATTTATTTCTCTGACTCTAGTCTTTGTCTCCTGATCTCTCCCTCGGTCTTGTACTCTACACCTCAAATAATATTCCATTCTCAAGTCCCTTCTGACTCAAAAATCTACCGTATCCCATTGCCTATTTTTAGGTTTTTTAATTGTAAAAAAAAATAAACTTACTTACTTTCCCACATTCAAACAATACAGAAGTGTATAAGGGAAACGATCTCTCATGTATATGTATACACACACACACACACACACACACACAGAGCTATGCACTGCATAATGACATTTCAGTTGAGAGACTGCATATATGATGGTGGTCCCATAAGATTATAATGGAGCCGAAAAATTCCTATTGCCTAGTGACAGGTAGCCATTGTAACATTGTAGCACAACACATTTCCTTTTCTATGTTTAGATACACAAATACTTACCATTGTGTTACAGTTGCTCATAGTATTCAGTACAGTAACATGCTGTACAGGTTTGTAGCTTAGAAACAATAGGCTATACTATGTCGCCTAGGTGTGTAGTAGGCTATCCCACCTAGGTTTGTGTAAGTATACTCTATGATGTTTGCACAAGAAAGAAATTGCCTAATGACACATTTTTCAGAACATATCACCATTGTTAAGTGATGCATGACTCTGTGTGTGTGTGTGTGTGTGTGTGTGTGTGTGTGTATATTTCAAACTAAAGGATTGGTCCTGATTTTGAGATTCTTTTTTACCTTCTTTGTTAATTTAAAAATTTTTATCAATCTAATTCATCCATATGCTAAATAAAATTTCATTCAAATAATAATAGAAGTCTTATAATGAAAAAGAACAATCTCCTGCTCCACGCTTCAAAAACACAGCTTGTGGAATCAAAGTCAAAAGCCTCAGCTAAAATTTTAAAGCCCTCCGTGACCTGGCTGCTTACCTTCCAAACCTTGTTTTCACTTCTCAACTTGGACCAACTACTCCCTCCAGGCTCAGGCTCCTGTCTGATTGTCTTTGTCTTTTCATTGGAGAGTTAGTCCATTTACATTATTTGTAATAGCCAAAGGGTTTGGATTCATTTCTACCATCTTATTTTGTACTTTCTAGTAATAGTCATCCTTCTTTTTCAGTGTTTCTTTGTTTCTCTGTCTTTTATCTCCTTTGCTTCCTTGTTTTGCATTGATTCCATTCATTCCACCCTCAATTCCAATTTCCCCCATTTCAGTTCCTTTAATAGTCACCCTAGAAATTTTAATATGCATATTTAACATAATATAATTGAAAGTTAACCAATATATTTAAGCTATTTCATAACAATACAAGAAACAAAGAACTCTTGAATTCTAATTGCTTACCTCTAAATTTTGTATGCAGTTGTCCAGGATTCTAATTCTCCCTTCATTTTGTAAAATCCACAAATTACACATTACTGTTGTTTTATACCATAAGTGTTTGTTTAGATTTACCCACATGTATGTTTGCTCATTGACTCATTTGCAATTTCAGACCTACCTTCTGGAATCATTTTCTTCTTTTTAAAATGCATGTCCTGTAGAAGTTTCTATAAGGAGAGTATTCTGGTAGTGAAGTATCTCAGTTTGTGACAGTTTGAGATTGTGTTTCTTTGACCACCACTCTTTTTTTGGAAAGATAACTTTCTTTGTTATAATTCCAGTTTGTTACTTCTTTGGTATTAGTTGGTTGATACTAATACATCTAAATTTCCCTGCTGCTCTTGAGAATTCAGCTGTCATCTTGTCATTCTTTTTTAGATAATCTGCCTGTTTTTTACTAATACATCTAAATTTCCCTGCTGCTCTTGAGAATTCAGCTGTCATCTTGTCATTCTTTTTAGATAATCTGCCTGTTTTTTCTGATTGCTTTTAAGATCTTCTCTTTGTCTTTGTTGTTCTATAGTTTGACTATGGTATATCTAGGAATGGATTTCTTTTTATTTATCCTACTCAGGATTCTCTGGGCTATCACTGTCTGCGCACTGCTCTCTTTCATTCAATGTAGAGAATTCTCAGACATTATCTCTGTTAGTATTGCCTCTCCTCATTTTCTTCATCTCTTCCTATAGAACATTCTCACTCTATTCTTTAGGTTTCTTAACCATTTTCATATTTCTTATTGTTTTTCTACTACTAGACTCTGTGCAGTCTCTTCAGTATTCTAGTTCATCTATTTTGTCTTTTAGACTATTCATTAAAATTCTAATTTCATTTATCATATTTTTTATTTCTAAATTTCTATTTTGTTCCTTTTCAAATGTGGCCAATTTTGATAGTCTCTTTTTCCTTTGCTGTAGTTTCAATATCCTCTCGTATTTTTTGAACATATTAAACATACTAATATTATATTCTATGTCTGAATAATTCCATTATCTATGGTTTCTGAAGGTCTGCATCTAGAGTTTATTGTTTCTGCTGACTCTCACTCAGGATGGTTTATTTACTTGTTTAGTGATTTTTGTTTAATGAGTTCATTTTCCTTGTAACTTAATATGTAGGAATTCTTTGAGACCCCACTTAAAAGTGTTTTCTTCCAGAGGGTATCACCAGGTGCTTGAAGTTATCACCAACTTGGAAACAATTTAACTTTTCAGAGTTTTCTTTCAGCAACACTGGTGGTGTATATTCAGGCCCCAAACTCATGAAAGTACAATCTGTTATTAGAAATAAGGAGGGGAATTTTTTCTTTTTCTTTTTTGCTCTACTCAGAGAAAAGGCCAATCTAAGTCTAGGCATGTATTTCCATCTTCTTGTTCTGTGGGGTAGGTGTTTTCCTAGTTTACTTAGTGAGAATGTTGCCCTTCAATGATCTTGGCTTTGTTTGTGGGTCTCCATTCTGGCATTTTACACATCTTGGGCTTCAGGTTTTGTCCCTCATGTGTGGGAAATGCTGACTCTGGCACTTGATGATGACTTTTGGGTTTAGGCTTTCTGGTCATTTATGGGACCCAAGGAATTACTATCTAGCTAGATCTGTTATACATTTTAAAAAGTTTTTAAATTTTAACTGGTGCTCTGAGGCATTCTCTGAAAATCTAGTCTACCCTATTGTCAAAAAGACAAAACTTCACTTTTTTTGCATTGTACTATTTGGCAAATTATATCTCTGAGCTTTAGTTTATTTTATCAGTAAGGTGGAATAATACCTATATCATTAAGATTTTTGTGAGAATTAAGCAAGATACTGCAAATAAATGTATTCCATGTAGGAGTTTAATAAATGCTGGTTGTTACTATTATACTGCTACTATTCTACTAATACTATTGGTACAACCTGTTACTAAAAATACAAAAGGAGCTGATATTCCATGGAAAAATGAAAAAGCTATGTGAATAAAATAAAAATAATTAATTTTAAAAACAGTTAAAATTTTAGCTTTCTAAACATATTCCTTATGTATATTATTTTGGGGAGGGGCTTTTCCTTTTTTTTAACACCATCCTGAAGTAGCTAGTAATAACAGACATGAGCCCTGTACTCTGGGGTCACCTTTGATAGTGGTGTGTGTGTGGGCTAGAAGCTAGGCTCCAGGCAATAACCAGTGCCAGAGTTCACAGTAGAAAGAAACACTTTCGTTCTGTGCAGCATGGGTGGGAACGCTGAAAGAACAGCATTTATGGGAAGAAAGGTGCTGCACTTATACAACAAGGTGTTATATTTATTATTATTATTTCTATTTTAAATTATCCATTGAAGAAAGAAGATAGGGTAAGAATTTTTAATGAAGTCCAGAGTTGAACTGGGTTCAGAACGCAAAGGGGAATGTGGTAGTATTCTGACTGGGATGCATGTGACCTTGGGCAGGTCAAGTACCTTTCACAGCCTCATTCTCCTCAGAGCAGAATAGGGGGGCTGTGTGTAGTTTTAGGGAACTTCTACATCTAAATTCTATGATTCTCCTCTCTTATTCTCATCCATACCTCCAGGCTCCCTAGTTCACTGACTTCTAAGACCCAAAGTCACAGCTATGCAAAAGAATACTGGTTAATCCAACAGCGTCTGCTCCTAGTGACCTGTTCTCTAATGCAAGAGACAGTAGTCAGGGCCACAATAGAAACAGAATCCTCCATGTGGCTTTGGCCTCTCCAGCTTGGTGAGATGCACATCCGTCTCGGATGTGTGGTTGGTACATGAAGGGCTACAGCAAGGTGCCACAATTGCCATCTAAGGAAGGAAGCAGTTGGAACTGATACCCTGTGAGTGAGGTTAGCCATGTTCAAAAGTAGGCCACACCTAGAGACAGTAGTTGTGTTTCTAAGAAGACTCAAGAAATAGCTTGATCCTGTCAAGGGGATTGAGCCACACCCCCAAGCCTGGAATGCAGTTACAGGGAGTGATACTGCAGCACTAGAGCATAACCTGTTAGAAGAAGGGGATGGCTCTTTGGAGTCTGAGAAATGGGTGGCTTGAAAGCAAAGTCATATTTCTGTTGATAGGACATAGGGCAGTGATGTTAGAGGTAGAAAGAACTAGGCTCCGAGCGTGGCTCTGCAGCCTGTCTATGCCCCCTCTCCAAATGGGGGCTGAGAGCAAGGGCATGGGCTGCTTTGTCATGTTTCCCAAACTTCAGTCATTTGAATGCCACACCAGCCCTCTTATTTCCTTAATATTTGTATTTAAGTTGATTTGGTTTTTATTGAAATGTTTATTTAAAAGGAAGCTTTCTATCACTATCAGATACAAAAACCAGCATCACTTGCCACAATTAGAAGATAATCACATACATCCCCATTCCCCACAAGATGAAAACAAAGCAATGTTGTTAAGTCCTAATTAGGCACCATTGTCCATGGAAGTTTCTGGGCTTGAGGATTGCTTACTTTCTGTTAAAGGGAAGACTAGCAAGTGTTAGACTTACCAGCACATCCAGCCTACCTTCTTGGAGTAATAGAAATATTGACAGGGGGTGACAGCAATGGGCAAAATTAGTTGAGTCCCTCTTTACATATCTTCCCACCAATACCTCCAAATCATGTGAGACAGGTACTCCTCTTATTTCCATCCATTTTCCATCTGGGGACATCAAGGCTGAGAGAGAACAAATTACTTGCTTGGAGCACACAGCTGGGTAGGGGTGTAAACAATGGGAACCAAAGTGGTTTGACTCTAGAGCTGGAATTCTTCACCACAGGACTCTTTCTTCTCTCATGTGGCCAGTCAGTGTAACTTAATGCTTTGACTTCATGTCCCCTGACAGCATCTCAGGCACTGCCTCAGAGCATTTCCTGCATCATGAGTTTCAGGCATCTTACTTGAAGGTGCTCAGTGAGGCTTGTTCCCTTCTTCTGCCTGCAACTCTCCTATCCATTGCACAGACTGTGCTGAGCCTTGGTTCCAGCATACAAAGATGCTTGAAAGGAACTGGCATTTCAACTCAGAACACTCACCGTTATTCTCTGATGATACCACAATTTCCAGGCAACCTTCCAATGGTGACTTCCTTTCCATGGTGGACTTTTCAACTGTGGGAGAGAATGAACCCATTAACTGATAACAGCGCTTGATTTTTGGTTCACAAATGTACTTCAGTGACTGGTACAGGGCGCTCTGTAAATATTCACTGGATGAATGAGTAAATGCTTGCAGTTATATTTCTAATAATAACATTATTAATAGTAAAAATGGCTACATTATGAAGCTCTATGCTACACATGACTCGGTACTAAATGTTCCTTCTGTGTTATCTTATTTCCTCATAACCCCATGTGGTAGGTACTGTTGTCCTATTTTACAGATGAGGCTGGAGGTTGGACAGCCAAGTGACTATTTGGTCCAAATCCTGTGGGTGCTCCCAGCACCAGCACATGCTGCTCCCATCAGAGTTGCCCAAGGGGCTCTGAGTTCTGATGAATTTGGATCATGATGGTCAGGCCCTTTGAGCACCAGCTCTGACTTTATTGACAAACCAAGTCTCTAGCCTGCAAAGCTCATAGCATAGTGTGGAGTTTACAGACTCTGGCTTTGGTCTGAGACAGGCCTGAATCCAAATCTTCCTCTGCCGCTACTGACCATGTCACTCGAAGCAAGCCACCTAATTTCTCTGGGTCCCAATTTCTTCATCTACAAACAGAATATCACAGAAGACAACACATGAAAAGCACTTTGTACGATGTACTTAGACCTAGCTAGCATTCAATACAAGGTGTTTATTGTTATGGAGTGGAAGCAGAGCGGACCTGGACTGGGAAAGAGAGGTCATTTTAAGAAGAAAACAAAAATGGAAGCAATGTTCTTTCTGTTTCTTCGTAACTTTGGTGAATGTGTCAGACGAGGCCGCCAAGTGCCAATTTCCTCCCTTCTCAGAAACACCCCCGTGAGAAAACTCTCCCACCCCAAGTGCCCCCAGAATTCAGCACCCCTGGTTGTTTGATTCACATCCTGCTGAGCCATGTGGCCCACCCTGCTGCCCATTCCCGAAACGGCCTGCTGAAGCTGTGGCGTTTTAGGCCTTTCATTTCCTCACATGGGGGGGCAGCCAGAGCCCGTGGGACACCCGAGAAGCACAGGCAGCAGCAGTGATGGAGCAGCGAGTGCAAACTGGGGAGCACAGGGGCAGTGGGAGGCGGGAGGGCAGCCTGGAGGCTGCAGGGAGGAAGGAGCAGTGACACCTCGAGTTAGCCCTGAGGCTCAGCCCTTCCAACCTGGATTCTGGAAGGGCATAGTCCTCGCCATGGTAGCGTCAGCTCCTCGTTCCTGGCGTTCAGAGATCACTCCCACCGTGGACTGTGAGGTCCGAACTTGAGGAAAACTGTTAATGAAAGGTGGCCTCTCTTCCCTGTCTGTCCTCACCCACATCTCCCCCTTCCTTCCAATGACTGCATCAACCCTCACTTGCCTGTTTACTTGGTTTTGTGGTTTTTAACTTAGATGTGGTTAGAGAGAGGTGGGGTCAGAGGACAAGCTCTCCACCCCACTCCTCCACACCTGCCCCCACCCCACCCCCCAAGTGTCCTACTTGGTCGCAGAGATTAGAACACGATACTCTTGGCATAACACATGGGGAAATTGTGATGCAGTTTCTCTGGGGTGAGGTCTAGGTATTGGTATTTGTTAAAAGCTCCCAGGTGATTGAGAAGCGCTGGTCTAGTTCTTGAAAGAACAGGATGACTCACTGTACTTAGAAGGCAATCAGTGGGGAGAAGTTGGGCCCAGCCATAGTAAGAGTTAGCATTTCTTATTCCTGCAGAAACATTAGCTAAGGATGATTTGACTATCTAGAGTCTTTTGACAAGTCTCTCAAAAGGTTATTCCCAACACTTCATGGATGTGAACAAGGGGTGTTTTACACCTGCCAAAATGACATGCTTAGCAAACCTCTAGGAGAACTAGAAAGTTATGACACCAATGACATGACTTAGCCCAGGTGGTGGTGGTGGTGGTGGTAAGAGGAACCAGCCAAGACCTGAAATCTCTGATGATCAGGTCATTCCAGAATTCTCCAGATGTTATTGAACCAGTAGGTATGCCTTAAAATAATGAACTCCACCCAAGTCCATCTGCCAGACCCTGGAGGCCATCTTAAACCTACCAGGAGAGCTTGGAGGATACAAATGCCACTTAAAGAGAGGACAGAGCCAGTGCTGCTTCTTGCCAACATATTTATAGATGATATTATGGGCTTAGAGCCTCAGAGAGACTCTGCAGGAAGAAATGAGGAAGTTTAGAGATTTTAAAGAAAAGGATGGATTACTTGGTGGGCAGTGCTTGTGTGGTGAGGTTGAATAGCCAGTTTGGCAGTGGTATGGTGCCAGGACATGCCAGGTGCACACGTAGCAGGCCTGCAGGGGTCTCAGTTATGAAGCACATGGAACACCTGATCAGTGACAGAGATGTCTACCTTGTCCTCACCCTGCCCCACCCCACCCCAGTGTCTTGGCCTCAGGTGCAGACTCAAACTCCATAGTTTGCAGCACAGTGGTCAGTAAGGGGCTCATCTGTTGTGTTATTTATATTTTCCCTTCCCTAGCAAAATTGCCATGTCCAAGATTCATTATCCACCAGCAATTACCAACTAGAAGAGATAATACAACAGGAAATGCCATTTATAATAGCAGCTAAACCCACAGCATACCTGGGAATTAACCTAATAGAAGATTGCCCAAAATGTTTTTGGTAAATTTAAAAAACTCTTTTAAAGAATGTAAAAGTAAAAGAATGATATTATAGCATAATATCTTTAATGTAAATTAAAACACATATCCTCAGCAAATAGTAGTTGCTCTCTTGAATACTCAACCAAAATAGATCTGCATATCCTCCATGGTGCTTAGTTCAGTTCCTTGCATGTAGAAGGTGCTCAATATATATATTTTTAATTTTTAAATTTTTTGTTTTTTCAATACATGTTTTTGTAAACATACCATTAAAAATAACACTTATATGTTATAGAAAATTAAGAACATGTATGTTATAGAGATAATCCAGAAAATATATATTATGAAAATTTATAAAATGCAGATAGTCAAAAGCATCTTAAATTCACCCATAATACTACAACTTAGGGATAACCAATACGAACATTTTGGGTATATTATTTCAGGTTTCAATTAGGGTTTTTTTTTAAATGATTGATTGATGACTTTTCAAATATTTTCATCTAATAGTTTTGCTATTTTGTAGTTTGAATAAAAAACATTTTAAAATGAATTCAACATGCAAAATATTCACTATGCGAGAAGTGCAGTGTGTACAAGGCAGGACCAGCTAGCCTGGGGAAAAGTCTGAAGGGAGATTCAAGGAAGAAGAGGGGTGGGTCAGGCTCAGCGTGGGTGCATGTGGTTGATCTGGGAGATAGAGCAGAGGTTGACAAACTTTCTGTAAAGAGCCAGATAGTCAGTATTGCAGGTTATATGAGAGCTGTTACAATAACAATACCGTGAAAACAACCATAGATAATGTGTAAACAAATGAATGTGGCCATGTTCCAATAGAACTTATTTATAGGCATTGAGATTTGAGTTCCATATAGTTTTCAAGTCACAAAATATTAATCCTTTTGATTTTTAAAAAACATTTACAAGCGTGGAAACGATTCTTAGCTCGTGGACCATACACAAACAGGTGGCAGGCTACATTCGGCCATGGACCATAGTTTGCAGATACTTGGGCTAATGTTTCAGACCGAGGGAAAAGACTAGAGGCAGAAGAAGCCTCAGCAAGTTCAAAGAACTAGCAGAAGGGTGTGATAGATCACTGAGTGGCAGGTAGGAGGTGAGGGACGCGGCTGCAGAGGCTTTAGACACAGACAGCTCAGCTCCACGTGCCACGGAGGGTTTGAAGCAGTGGAGGGAAATCAGCTGGAATGAGCTTCAGAAACTGATCCATTCTGGGATTGCACGGAGATTCAAACCATTGCTCAAACTACATTAGGCCGGAAAGTCTGGTTTCAGGTCCTTCTGAACGCCCTCAAGAAGAAAAAGCAACAACCAGGAAAACAACACCTCACCTTGAGAACACCCAGGATTTAACACAACTAACCCACCTGAGGTTGGAGTGGGAGAGCTGTACACCAGTAACTTCACCAATAGGGTGGATGGTCTGTAGGGTCCCTACAAAGTCAGCTCGGGATATGCATCCCCATCCTGCTTATAATGATGCTCCTTTGAGTTTGCTTTCCATCCCCATGCCCAGGTTCCACTGGTGGTGTGTTCCCATCGGTCCCACCCCCCATCCCGAGCTCTCCTGACTGTAAAATCAGATCACCTTGTCTAAATGGCCTTGTTACTGTCCTTGATCAGTCTCATCCTGATTTAAATCCTACTTTGAAACCTTCATAAATAGAGGTTCTGTATTCCCTTAGTTATTTCTTCCCGACCCCAGGCTGCAAATGTTTGCAATGACCTGGACTAGGCAGAGGAAAGATCATGTTTACTCTCATTTAATTACATTTTACTGAAATTAGATGTGTACCTCAATGAAACATGACACATCACAAAATTTAAGCAGACTGTTTTTCTACACCTAGTACCTGATCTTAGCCTGGTTTCTTGCACCTTTTTCTAGATTTCCTGGACATGGTGTTTTGGTGCAATACCCGCCTATTTTAACTCCATCACTTCTCCAACTGCAAGAAGACTTTCAGCATTTGGAGTTTCAGATTTGATTACTCAACCAGGGGAAACATTAAGAAGTGATCTCATAGGCATGATTTGCACCTTGCAAACTTGCTTAGAATTTTAAGCAGGGGGTTTTCCAAGTGGACTTGCCTCATTGTCCTGGTTTGCAGGCCTAAATTATGAAGCAATTAATATACAGCACATAAAACTGTCCAGTCTGTTTGTTCCTGCTGTCATATCATCAGTAGCGATGGCAGGAACTGACTAATGAACTGGCCCGAGTATCTGTGTACAATGAGAAAGAGAGAGAAAGACAGGGGGTGAGCGGGACAGAGCACGCATAGCAAGTATAACTCATATTTCTCAGAGAGCACCACTCTCCCATTTCCTAATGCTCTTCTCGTGAATAGTTTAGGTCTTTCTTTCCTTTTTTTTTTTTTTAAAAAGGCTTTATGAAATTTAAGCCCTGTTTCTCATTTCATTGAAAAACCTTTAAGAAAAGACATTTTTCATACTTAAGACTTTTTCAAATCTCTCTAACCAGTTACACTCTGTATTGTATCTTTTGTAGCTGGCGGCCATCCAGCGACAATCCTTAAAAATCCCTTTACAGTTTTAAAGGAAAATACAAGCTCTCATTTACCACTGGATCGAGTCAGAAAATAAAAGCTTAATGCCTTGACAGGCCTGGATATTTTTTTGAGACCTAAGTCTGATTTATGGCAGTAGCCGGCAAACCAGGCTGGTGAAATATTTGCTGCTGCTCCCAGGGATATGGAAAAATGAAGTGTGAAGTTCTGGGGAGAGCAGGCCACAGCCTTCCAGTCACTAAACACTCCCACCAAGTTGGCAGGGGAACAGAGCCCTGGGCTGCCAGATGAACCTCAAAGGAATAGGGGAGGAGAAAAGGACTGTGCACCGTGTCAAAATACTGCCAAGGCTTAACGCTCGCCATACATTTTGTGACCTGGGGTGGGATGTTTATGAGGGGGGTTTAGGGAGGAAAGAGAAGAGAAACATTTTCTTCCTTCTTTATTTATTCTATTTTCTTTACAGCTTCCCTGTAGGGGTTTCACTCCAAGTAGAAGAAATTAAGAGCAACAACAGGAATGTAGGAAGTCGCTTAAGCCCCCACCATAAAATAGCTCAGATCGAAAAATATGATCTGGTTAGAGAGAAAGCACTGGCTTGACTTAGGGCCTGTAGCTTCAAGGTGGGGAGACAGATCCACTTCTTCAGGCCACAGGTCGCCAGATTGAGAGCACGGGAGCCAGGATTTTCATTCCCATGAAAAGGGAATTTCCTAGAAGAAGAAGTAAGGTGGGTTTTCCCCCCTAGGATTTTCTTGAAGTGAGTCATCACAAACACACAAGCCAGGTAAAACACTTGGTGGTTTCTTTTCCTTTCCTTTATTTAAAAAGAAAAATAAAATAAATTAGTATCCACTGTTTAGATTTGTTTTTAATTTTATGTTTCTGAAGCAGAGTATTGCATACTTAGGTGTGTCTCAAAGGCTTCATCTGTACTTGGTATTGTTCACAGAGGGGATGAGTGAAGCCCCCCTGGAGAAGCAGGGGTTGGTTTTAGTTGTTTTCTGAAGTGAAAGAATAAAAGCCCTTTTCTAGGTGATATTTTCGATAAACAAAGGCAGGAAAGGGCAAAGATCAAAAACATACAACTCATTTTCTCCCCAGGCAAACTTATCTTTGGAAGATCAATTTCAAAATCTGATTCATTTGAGGGTTAAAATGACCTTTTTTTTTTTTTAAATAAAATAACAGGATCTGTCCGTCAGATGGAGATCTATGTGACTGTGAAGTAACAGTCACAGTTGGGTCAGTTAAAGCAGTCTCAGTAATTACAGAAAGGTTTACACGCATATGCCGTCATCCCCCTACCCCTCACTAAATCACTAATAAACACACTTCCTCTCCCTCACTCAGACTCTGCCAGACCCACTTTAACACCACCACAAAACCCGCCTCACTCATTTACTCCCTTATCGCAAAGTTAAACTTAGCAATGATATAAGTCCATAAACAGTTATTGATGCCACCATGTATAAGGTACTCCTAGACAATGGCGGGGTCGGGATGGGGGCCTGTGGGGAAATACAAAAACTCAGTTCTGGTCCAAGGACACAAGGCATCTGCAATTTAATGGAGGCAGAAACTAGACTTTGATCCATTTGCCTTTTAGTAAAACTGACATTTTAAAAACAATAAAATGTGCTTTTTGTTTTCATCCACATGGACAGAAAAGAGGAGAAAATAGGGGTCTGGAGAAACTAAGTGACTTACTCGCTCCGTGCCACACATGGTAACAGCAAATATGACTGAGCTCGAGGTCTGTGCTGGGCACCAAGCTAAGCACGCCCTCTGCCTGATCTCACTGAGTTCTTCACAGCCCACTGGGAGGCAGCCTCCTCATTCCACAGATGAGGAAACCGAGGGAAAGTGCGGTTGAGTAACTTGCCTAAGGTCACACAGCAAGGAGATGTGGAGCTGAGACCCATTTCAGAGCTCCCTAGTCCCTTCATGGAGCTGAGACAACAACTTTGGTCTCCTGCCTCCTGATGCAGTGATTTTGCCACTTGTCTTTGGTCCCCAAACAAGTGATGATGAGGTGGAATTTAAAAGAAAAAAACGACAACATTTTACCTGTTGAAGGGGCTTGGAGTGCAGAAGCTATGGGGGCTTTGCAAACTATTTTTATTCATTTGGAGGCACCCGGATTTCAGCCTTAAGGAGGTTTGTAAATACTTGAACAAAATTTGAATATGGTCATTTCTAAGCCGTCCTTCTTGGAAAAAACTCTGTTTTAGGACACTGAGAAATCCAGGGCATGGACAAGGTGCCTGGACCTCCAGTGTGGCTGCCCTGGTTTTTGGTAAGCGATGTGCTGAAAGAGATCATCAAATCCTGAATTTCCTCAGTGGTGACTACCACACACATACAAGCCTCAAAACACACACGCACAGTTCAAATATTTCAGCAAATGTCCTGGCTTTCCTCCACCACTAAAATGAAAGTGAAGGTGAAATCATTTGGGGGCCACTAGAGTAGAATTCTCACCCTTGATAGCTGCCCATAGATTTAAATGTCTCACAGGAGACCCAATTAAACATTAGCGAGACCCCAATTCACCAAAGGATCATATTTTCTGGCCATTTTCATCACTCACACTTCCCAGCAATTTAACGATGAGTTTAGGATATGACCTCTTCCCTTGGGCACCCCTCCCACCTCTTTTATTTTATTTTATTTGGGATCTGGAATCTAGATGGCTCAAGCATCTGGAAATACCCTAGGCAGATTTTTCTAACCAAATAACCAGTGGCTCTCTATATACACCCTGGTTTTGTTATTATACTAAGTTATCACAAATGAGGGCTCATAGGAATCTCCATATGTTGATGGCAGTGATCATTCAAGATGACTCCTGGGACACAGTGCCAAGGGAGCATACAATGCACTGAGCCCCACACAAAGAAGATGTTTGTCGAATGAATAAATGAATGATGAGCCCTTTGTGCCGCTTCTTGCTTGTGACAGCTGGAGTAGAAGAGGCAGATGCTGGTGTGGCAGGTGTTTCTCGCTGCTTGCCCCAGAATGATCCCCATCTTGTGGGTTTGATCAAGAACAGCCATTGTCATGCTGTGGTGTGCATCCTTCTGGGGGCACCTGAAGATTTGCCAGGGGTTATACAGATGCAGATGCAGATGGCTTTAATGACATTGGTTTTCAGATGCTTGACTTCCATGGGCACCCTTTTCTAAAGCTCCCCAGCCTGAGAACACACCTCTGGCCTTCCTTTCCCACCTTCTCAGCACAATTGTCCTTCTCACATTTTTAAATAAAGGGCATCCGCTCACCCGTCCCTTCTCACTATCCAGAGTTGCCTCAGGGTCTAAATATCCTCTGGGTCTGTAAACAACAGGACAATTTGAGAGGGGTTCCTTTCAAGGGAGAGTCGCAGGAGAACAAAACAAAGAGCTCTGGGGGGAAATAATGAAAGGTGCAAGAGCAGGGTTCTGTCCCGTGTTGTCATGCTAAGCCTCCGCGTATGCGTGTGTGCGTCACAGCCAGCCACCTCCCCATTCCCCCACCTGACAGCAGAATGACAACTTGAGAAATGAATTAGTTGCCTTGGGGAGACATATTAACGCACTTATTTAAATTGAAAAATAAACTTAGAATTTCTCTGTGAGAAAGGAGGTCTGATTTGGCCAATTGGATTGACAGTGAGAACTGCTGTGCCATGTAAGTCATAGGGCAGACGTTTCCCATAAACAGAAAAACCTAAATCTGTTGTAAGAAAGTTTTGATGAAACTATAGCTAAAGCACAAGTTGAGTGCACAAATTGCCAGATGTTCATCCTTTATAACTATCTAAAGGTATGATGATGAAATTTAGATGTCATCTTAAAAAGGTAGTTTTAAAAAAATCATTCTAAGACCCCTGGTTTAGAAAGGTTAGAGATACAGGCAAGGAGGAAACTCATGGATAGGCAGAAAGGAGCCTTGGGATTAGAAAAATGCTCTCAAAATTGTAGCACTATGAAAAGAAGTGGACAAAATGTGAAAAAAATTAGGAAGGCCTGAGAGAGAAGATACTGCTGCCCGCACCCTGGGCGTGAATTTGTCTGACATTGCGTGATCTTGGGGAGCTGTCCTATCTCAAATGAGACATCCTAACCACTCAGGTTTATTTGTTTTATCCACCTGAACACTATGGAATTTAACTTCCTTCTTACCAAGTTTTACTTTAAAGAATCGGGTAACAAGAACATATGTACGAAAATCATGAGCTTGTTAGTTTTTTTAAAGCCGGTTAGAAAGAGTATTTCTAAGTGTTACTAAGAAGTCATTGTTACATTTAAGCTATTCATCCAATAATAGGCCATGACAATATATTGTATACATATTAAGTAGGTGATTCTGAAGTAGTTGGGACAATGAAGTGCCAAATACCAGTAAGCCAAGCTCTCCACAAAAGTATGTATGCTGAGGTTCCTTGAAAAGAAAACACCTCATAAAACAGATACACTTTTAAGAATCTGTGAGAAGTGGCCAACACACTGCAGAAGATGTGCAATTTAGTGCTGATGTTATGCCAGAGATTGCTGTATTTAGCTGCCTAATTTACTGCTATCTGGCCTTTGCTACACCCCCATTAATCTGTCAGCCGAATGAGCTCTAATTGTACGTCTTGTAACCTGGTGTGCTGTAGCACACTGCATTTGAGGGGGGATAGATCTTTAAGATTTACTGCACAATTGCCGATAATCTCACTGGGTCTCCAAATATGGGAGCGGGGGAATAATCCGCCTCCTCCCAATTACTTAGAACACCAGGAGAGGCAAAGAGGAGCATATAGGCATGTGGAAGAAGCTGAAGTCTGAGCCAGTGATGCAGTGCGTTCTTAGCCTGACAGAATGCAGAATACATTTTAGCATTTGCTTTAATATAGACGATGTAGAGTCTTATACAGTATAATCAGTTTGTTTGAGGGCTTGTTAGAAGCTTCACTCCTTCCACTGCCAAACTGGCTGCGTCATATGTTCTTCCTCCTCCTGTGGCTGGCCCGTGTCCTGGATGGATATGGCAGTGAGGAGGAGAAAGGGAAGGGATTAGGAGGGAATTGCCTTTTATTATGGATCAGTTTTTTTACTTACATCATCTTCCTGAATCCTCATCAAAATCCTGAGAGATATACACTGTAATCCTTATTTTAGAAATGAATAAAACTGAGTCATAGGGAGGTTCAGAGAGACTGTGTGTGTATGTGCACGTGCACGTGTGTGTGTGTCTTGGAGGGAGGCATGCAAACCTTGCAGCCCCCAACTTCTTGGAAAAGCTGAATGCCTCTAATTCTTTCCCACCAGCTTGCTTTCTCTTAGGCAAGTCATTGATACTTCCTAACATAGGCTTTATGGATTTCTGATTGGTTTTCCCATCTGTACTGCTGGGGATAAGTTAGTGCCCATAAAAGGCTTTTCACCCCTTAGGAGAAAGTTGTTCACATATAAACATATAAACACTGTGTCCTGTAAAATTTCCACATGGGTTCATAGCCCCATCAATCCTCAAGGAAGCTGAGACAGTCCCAGATGGAGTGTCATCATCTTCAGCTCCTGCGGCGTCCATTCCTTCTGGGGCTATTGTTCTGGATCAACACCACCCAAAAATATCTTTGCAGGGAGCAAGAAAAAAAATCTCTGTTTCACAAATACTTCTACTGGCTTTTCATTTTTTTCTTGCCACTTATCCCAGGTTAACCACTGTCACAGCAGTGACTTCAGATGGTGTGAATTTGACCTTCAGGAAAGGCTATGATATAGGCTTATTTCCAATTTTAGTATTAAATTTCATTTGCTTTCAGTCTAATTTCTTTTAGGCTCATTTTGGCTTTGCTGGCATAGAAAGCACAAGATTTCACTTCATTGCAATTCCATGGACTAATAAAAAATTTTAAGGCTCTGGTGTTTGGTTGAGACTCAGGACAGGCCCCCAGCCGCTGGTGGAAAGGATCATGGAATCTTCAAATGACCCCAAACATATAGGACCTTGGTTTTCATGGGCTACCCTTAAATTCTCTGCCAGCCACCCCTCAGCTCCCTTTGACCACATCGGAAACTGAGTTTTGTAAATAGAAACTGTAACCATGATAAGTTGTGTCACTTTGGTGATATATCTCTCAGAATATTATAAAGTGGGTAGCTGAATTTTTCATTGCCTTACAGACGTCCACAGCTGGAGATCTAAGGATAGAAAGTTCATGTCTCTCTCCATTAAGAAATTTAATTCACATTTTATTTGGTCTCAGCCTTTGATTAATACTCTGGATACATTATGCAGCAGTCCCTAGGATTATGAAAAGTGATTTGTCTAATCTGCATGTCAGTCTCCTTTGGGGTCTACATAGGGGGAAAAAACCCCAAACCAACACTCTATAGCTATTGATTTCATAGCATTTGCTTAGCATTTGCCTTTACATTCCAACCAAGTCAAGTGGGTAAAGAGCAATTTGATCCATGGAGTGTGGCGAGAGTGTTGTCACCATCTACAGAACTTATTCATCTGGAGGATTTCACGTTGCACATATCAGCACTGGAAGTGGGTTTTAATGAAATCTCTAGCAAAATGAAGTTAATATAAAAGTGAATGTAAAAAACATGCTTATGGTTCCAGCTGGCTGGCTGAGGTGCAGTCAAGGTTGCATAGGATTTAGGTCCCCATTTCAAACTCTTGACCTCAAGGAATAAATTTTGGATGATCTAAGTCAAGACTGGACTGAAGGACAATTGTGAAGGACAAATGTTTCATGCTATGGGCCTGCTCTTCTCTGAATGTGAGCTAGCCCTCCTGTCATTGGCTTTTCCTTTCCCGCTAACCATTGACTCGTTTCTCTACCAAGGCAAAATCTCAACCTCTCTACCTTTATTGTCCACAAATAAAACTTCCTCTGTTCTAGGTTGGAGCCACTCCTTCTTTCTTGCAAAGGAATGGCTAGCCAACTTGATGTGCACATCTACTTAAGTAGATGTGGCCAAGGTGATGCATGTGTTTTACCAGTCACATTATGGAGACCATGCCTTACCTCAAATTATTTAATCAAGTGGGAGATTTTCATGGTAGTTAATCAGGGAAAAATACTGGAGCTTTTACATACCTCTGTATTAGAACTCACATAGTAGTTGCTTATTTCTTCTAAATATGGATTTGGCCCTACCTGAAGGGGGTGTATCTTGCGAGAGTCTTGTTTTAATTGGTTACACGAAGCAGAGAGAGGTGTGGAAGCTTCAGAGATGAGTGGAATATGGAACTCAGGCACTGCTGGGGTTGGATGGGGAGTCTGCTATTCTAATTTGGAAAGTGCAGGTGGGGTTGAAAGAATCTTGGGAAGTCATCCCCTGCCTTCACGTAAGCCATACTATAAGGAAACTTGGAAAACAATTAGTTACTGAAGAAAGAGATTATATAACCTTTTGGGTGACAAACTGTAACATATCATGAGTCCTTAAAGAGGTGAGATTTTCCTGATAAAATAGAAATACACTTCCTGTTGTTCTGTTTTACTTTTTTCTTTCAGTGAAATAAAAATCTAGTACTTATCAGCAAATGGTATCACTTCATATAAAGATTATTATTGTAGCTCCTTTCTAGAACAAATCATCCTCAATCTTGGTTTTCTCTCTTGATTTGTATTTCTAAATCTTTCATTATTTTTATCAATTTTCTCAGGGCTCTTTCCATGTTTCCAACTTTATTTTAGCTGGATGGCATGCCAAGCGAAGGAGAGCATTGAACTACGTCCAACACTAGGCCTTAGAGTCTGAAGTCTGTGTTTGAATCCTCCCTCTACTACTTAAAAACAGATGTTTCTGTGCCTGAGCTTTCACATTTTGGAATGGGCATGACCTCTCTCCGTGCCAGCATTGCTATAAGGATTAAATTTGAAATACAGTAGCACATTGTTTGGCACCTGGAACATGGGTTGTACATAATAAAAACCATTTTTATCTGCATTATGCACGATCAAGACCAAAATAGAGTTAGTATTAAGACAATAGTGTTGATTTCTAACCTCATTTGTCAATACGTGCAAGATTCTTCAAGATGGCATCTTGGGAAAGGGTGTCTTCAAAGAATCAGGAAAGATTCAGATCCAGGTTTGGAGCCCTCCAAGCACTATACTACCTTTGAGAAATATGAGTCATGACTTTCAGAAAATTACTTAGCCACTCTGAATCCCAGTTTCCTCATCAATAAACTGGTAATAATAAATGTTACCTCATAGTATTATGAAGATTAAATGAGATACAGTATGGAGACTAATGGAACTTCTGGAATGGTAGAATGACAAGCTTGTTCAATACTCCCCACAGACAATGATAAAACTGGACAAAATTGTCAAAACCAACCATTTCAGGACTCTGAAAAATCAACTAAAGACATACAACAAATTGAGAAGAATTTATTTACTACAAACTGCTAAACCTTGGTTAAGAACAAAGGGAATTTGTGCCACTGTAGACTGGGACTGCTCCCACCTCCCCACCCCACCCTCAGCTGTTGGCACAGTAGTTCTAGCAGGGCAGGGTAAGCCACCAAAACCAGCAGGTCTGTTGCTGGAGGGGCCTGACTTGTTTTGGAGTGAAGTGCAGAAAAACCCGATGGTAACAGTACCCATCTTAGTGGCAAATGAATAGAAAAGGCCAAATTTGTAGCCATCCTCAGGTTGCAATCCAGTTTGGGCAAGCAACAGAAAGGCAACTTGCCAAAAAAGAACAGGGAGATCCAAGGAGTGAGGCAGCTATAGTGGACATTGATAACATCCTTGGAGTTCTGGAAGGCTGCACACAGATGCAAGGCTATGCACACATTCAGGAGTGATCAGAGAGGTCCCTAATTATCCATACATCTTTGGCTGAACATGAGGTATAGTAAGCCAGGCTTAAAAAAAAAAAGAAAAAAGAAAAACTCCTGATCAGATACGTAAGTGGCTACACACTGCAGGAAGACAGAGTCTATAGAATTAGTCCAAGGAAGTCACTAACTAACCAACCAACCAACCAAAGCAGCAAAAACAACGCTTGGGGAGGGGCAGTCAGAATCCAGAGTGGCTATAATATATCAACTGAAATGTTCAATTTTCAACAAAAGAATTACAAGACATGCAAAGAAATAGAAAAATATGATCCATACACAGAAAAAAAAGTAAAAGCAGCCAAAATAAGCTGTCTTTGAGGAAACCCAGAGTTTGGACTTAGCAGACAAAGACTTCAAAGCAGATGTAACAAACATGTGCAAAGAACTAAAAGAAACCATGTTTAAAGAATTAAAGGAAAGTATGGTGATGACACATCAAATAGAAAATATCAATAAGGAGATAAATTATATAAAAAATCAAATTGAAATTATAGAGTTGAAAAGTACAATAAGTAAAATGGAAAATTCATGAGAATTCCTCAACAGCAGATTTGAAATAGTAGAAAGAATCAGCAAACATGAAGATGGATCAATAGGAATAATCTAAACTGAAGAACAGAAAGAAAACGGTGTGACAAAACATAAATAGAGCCTCAGAGATCTGTGGGACATTATCAAGCATCCCAACATATGTGCAACATGAGTCCCAGAAGGAGAAGCAAGAGAAGAGGCAGAAAAAACATTTAAAGAAATAATGATTGTAAAGTCCCAAAATTTGATTAAAAAGATTAATTTAAACATCCAGTAAGCTCAACAAACAAGTAATATAGAAAAGAGATCTACTCCTAGACACATCATAGTCAAACTGTTAAAAGACAAAGAGGAAAACTTGAAAGCAGCAAGAGAAAAACAATACATCACATATACAAGAACAACAATGTGATTAAAGTTGAATTTCTATCACAAACATTGGAAGTAAGAAGGCAATGGATGATATATTCAAAGTACTGAAAGAAAAAAAGTCAACCAAGGATATCATATATTCAATAAAATTGTCCTTCAAAAATAAAGGTGAATTAAACACTTTCCCAGATAAATAAATGCTGAAAGAGTTCATTGCTAGCAGACCTGCCTTAAGAGAAATATTAAAGGAAGTCCTTTGGGCTCAAAGGAAATGACAACAGAGAATAACTTGAATCCACATGAAGAAATAAAGGACACTGGAAAAGGTAACTACATAGGTAAATATAAAGACTGTACTATATGTTTTTCTCTTGTCATCTCATATAAGATTTAAAAGATAATTGCATAAAACTGTATTTTTGGCTTATAACATATAAAGATATAATATATATAGTGATAGCACAAGGAGAGGGGATAAAATGGAGCTAGAATTATTAACTAGACAGAAAATCAGAAATGATATAAGAAGACTTGAACAACACTATCAACCAGCTTGACCTAACTGACATCTATAGAAAATTCCACCCAACAAGACCAAAATACACATTCTTTTCAAACATATATGGAATATTCTCCAAAAGAGACTATATGCTAGGCCATAAAGCAAAATGTCAATAAATTTAAAAGCATTTAATTAATACAAAGTATTTCTCTGAACACAATGGAGTTACATTGAAATTAATAAGAGAAGTAAGTATGGGAGATCTTAAAATATTTGGAAATTGAACAGCACATGTCTAAGTACCCCATGAATCAAACAAGAAATCACAAAGGAAATTAGAAAATATTTTTAACTGAATGAAAACAAAAACATCATCAAAATTTATACGATGCAGCTAACGTGCTTAGAAGGAAAATTTTTTAAATAACAGCTTTATAGAAATATATTTCGCCTACCATATAATTCGACTTTTTAAAGTGTACAATTTAGTGGCTTTTAGTATATTCACCAAGTTTTGCAAACATCACCAGTCATTTCAGAACATTTTCATCATTACAAAAAGAAGCCCTATGGCCATTACCAGTCACTGCCTATTGTCTTCCTCTCCTATTCCCTTGCAAACACTGATCTAATTTCTATCTATATGGATTACCTATTTTGGATATTTCATACTAATTGAATTATACAATATATGGCCTTTTGTGTCTGTGTCCTTTCACTCAGCATAACGTTTTCAAGGTTCATCCATATCGTAACATGTATCAGTATTTCCTCCCTTTTTATGGCTGAATAATGCATTGTATGGATATACCACATTTTGTTTATCCACTTGTCAGTTGATTGACACTTGAGATGTTTCCACTTTTTGGCTATTATAAATAATGCTGCTATGAATATTCATGTACACGTTTTTATGTGGACACATGTTTTAAATTATTTTGGGTATAAACGTAGGAGTGGAATTGCTAGGTCACATGGGACCTCTATATTTAACTTTTTGAGGAACTGTCAAACAGTTTTCCAAAGTGGCTGTACCATTTTACATACCTACCAGCAATAAAGGACATCTGTGAAAAACCCAGAGCTAAAATCAGACTTAATGGTGAAAAACTTAAAGCTTTCCCCCTAAAGTAAGGAACAAGAGAAGGATGTGTGCTCCCATCACTTCTATTCCACATTGTACTGGAAGTTATAGCCAGGGAAATTCAGCAAGAAAAAGAAATAAAAGGCAAACAGATTGAAAAGGAAGAAATAAAACCATCTCTATTCTCGAGTAATGTGATCTTGTATGTAGAAAATCCTAGTGAATCCACAGGAAATCTTTTAGAGTTAATACACTAGTCCATTAAGGTTGCAGGATACAATGTCAATCTACAAAAATTAATTGCATTTCTGCACACTAGCCATGAAGAATCCAAAATGAAATTAAGAAAACAATTTCATTTATAATAGAATCAAAAAGAAGAAAGTACTTAGGAATAAATTTAACCAAGGGAGTATAAGACTTATATACTGAAAACTACAAAACATTGTTGAAGGAAAGTAAAAAAAGACCCATAAAAATGGAAAGGCATTTCACATTCATGCATCAGAATACTTAATATTGTTAAGATGGTAATACTCTCCAAACTGATCTATAGATTCAATGCAATCCCTATCATTTTTCATTTCTTGCAGAAATGAAAAAGCTGATCCTAAAATTCATAAATGATCCTTGGATCTTTGCAAGCCTTTAGTTAATTTACATAATTCTGAAAAAAATTGATTTGACATTTTCGCCAGTGTTCTTGCCTTTATGGAGGAGTTGACTTTCAGAGGTCCTTACTCTACCACTCCGTAAGTGCGTCTATAGAGGGAAATTTATAACTTTAAGCATCTATATTTGAAAAGAAGAAAGATTTTAAATTAATAACCTTAGTTCATATCTTAAGAAACTAGAAAAAGGAAGAGTAAACTGAGCCCAAAACAAGTAGAGGGATGTAAATAATAAAGATTAGAGTGGAAATGAATGAAATATAAAACAGAAAAACAATAGAGAAATTTAATGAAACCAAAAGTTGGTTCTTTGAAAAGATCAACAAAATTGACAAAACTGTAGCTAGACTGGCTAAGGATTGAAGAAAGATAAGATACAAATTATCAAAATTAGTAATGACTCTGCAGAAAGTAAAAGGATTAAGGGGATACTATGAACAACTTTATGCCAACAAATTAGATAATTTAGATAAAGTGGATAAAATCTTAGAAAGAAACAATACCTAAACCAACTGAAAAAGAAATAGGAAATTAGAACAGATCTATAACAAGTAAAGAAATTAAATTGATAATTAAAAAATCTTCCCAAAAAAGAGATAAGGTATGGAAAATGCCTGTGAAAGCATTTGACACAGAGTTGGGCCCCGATAAATGAAAGTCCATTCCCTCTGGCCCTTCCAGACAGTAAGGCATTGAAGCCTGAGCAAGTCTTCTCTCCTCCATTGAATTCTATGGAGCCCTGCTGTAAACACAGATGTGCTGGAGAACTAAAAGTTACTTGTCAGTGGGAAACTCACCTTTGGGCTCATTTTGGGTGATAAATACTGAGATCATGGATCATGCAAACCAAGACATCTTGACCTCAAGCAGACTCCATCATGAGCAAGGCCAGTCTTTAACGATGATCACCAACAATAACACACACACATGCGTGCATGCACACACACACACACACACCACAACCAACCAACCAACCAAACAAAACCCTTAAATATGGGCAACTCTTTTCTTCCAAAGATTGTGATCTGGGATGGTCAAAAGAAGGGTCTTATTTCTAGTTGATAGATGAAGAAACCAAAGTAGAGAGTCAAAGATATTATGCTACTGTGGAGGTAGAGTTAATATTAAACACTTGCCACTTGGTTTTCCAATTAAGACAACATGGAAAAGAGACAGAGGATTTAGGGTCTAGGCCCAACTCTGCCGCTAACTTGCTGTTGATTTTAATCAAACTGTTTCTCTCTCTGGGTCTCACTGTCCTGGTTTTAAAAACAAAAGACTAGCCTTTGAATCACCATGAGGGCTCCCATGGAGGAGCCATGTCTGATCCCGGCTTGCTGGCATGCTGTGTTTCTTGTCCCATGTTCTTCTGAGTGAAGTTGATCCACGGGAGGTTTACTGTGGTCATGTAATTGTGTGGTGAGAGTGGGCATTATAATTAGAAAAGAGAAGAAATATTTACATTAATGAGCTAAGTCTCCAACTTAGGAAGTTAAGAGAAATGTAAGAGTAAAGGTAAAGAAAGTAGAAGGAAGGGAAAAGTAATAGTACGAGCAGAGACTAATGAAACAGAAACAAAGATTCAACAGAGGATTGTCAAAGTCAAAAGTTTCTTTGAGAAGACTGCTAGACAAATATGTGGCAAAATTAAGCATGAAAAAACCGTGAAAAAAGGGACATAACTAGAAACATAGGAGTTTAAAAATGTAGAAATACCATCAATAACATTAAGCCATAAAGTTGAAAATTTAAGTGGGCAATTTCCTGTATATTACCAGAATAGACTCAGAATAAATACAAAACCCAAATAGAATTACAACCATTGAAAAAATTACAAAGAGATCTTCTGGCCCTGGTGGTCTATGAAAATCTCCCTTTCTCTGTCCCTCTCTTCCTGTCCCCTCTCTGTCTCTCTCTTTCTCTCTCCCCCCACCCCCGCTTGCATGAGTGCTTTGAACATACAGAATCAATGCTAGAATACTTTCCACTTGGGATGACAACTTGTGGGTGGGCAAATTAGATGTGTGTCCAATGGGAAGTTGTATATCTAATGTTCACCAAAGGGCACACATGAGGGGCATAATTTCTCTTGGTAGACTGGTGCTGTTGTGGGGTGTGGGTGTAGGAGGCATGGCCCTGTTGAGATTTTCATATGAGGAGGGCAGGGCTCCTGTGAGTTAGTTCCTAACTCCTGGAATACAGTGAAGACAGGAGCAGTGGGGAGGGGCCGTGGGGACAGAGTTCACTGTGTATCTCTATGGCATGCACAGGAAGGCTCCTGAGCCCAAACAAGGGCACCAGCAAGCTGGGGACAGAGTCTGAAACCCTTTGACCTCTACCCCGCTGCTGCAGGCTCAGCAAGGATGAACATATTCTGCACCCAGCCTTACAGCGTGTGGCTGACCAACTCTTCCCAGGTCATTTCTGTAGAAAGGCATTCTTAGAGGAGTTTTGTTTTGGGTAAGATGCCACAGCGGGACCAAGTGGGCGCACATAAGGCTCGTTGTCCTTTAGAGACTTTCTGCTCTGTGCAGGAAAGACGGGGGAGGTGGGAGGACATCCCTTGAGGCACTGACTCCAGAGGCTCCCTTGTGGAGTTGGGAAGCAGATTACACATACCCCCTTTGCCTCACATCACCTCCCCTTGGGGAGCTTGCAGGTGTCTGAAATGCTGGAATTAGCATTTATTTCTAAAGTTTTATTCCCTAGTAGAAAAAAGAGAATTGTTTTGGAGAACATATTTTTATAGGAAAGAAGAAAGGTTAATTAACCAGGTGCTGTGCCCCTTGGGTGAGGATGGGACTGATTGGGAGGGCAGCTACAAAGGGGATATAAGTACAGGTGACAAGGGACACTTAGTCACGTGGGAGTGCTGGCCCAAAACAGCTTCCTGCTCACTGAAATGCTCTCAGGAAGGTGGCTTGCTGCAAAGGGATCATGTACATGTTCTAATCCAACTGTCGTTTTTCAGGTTAAGCAAGATAGATTTCATTTGATTGCTTTTTGCATTTTCTTTTTATCTTAGATAAAGGGTGTGCCTGGTTTTTCTGCTGTGAACAATGGCCCGATTGTTAGAAGTCTTGCTTACATGTATATATATGTGTGTGTGTTTTGCCATGACTCCTGTGTTTTGGAAGTCTTTGGGGACAGATGATATTTATGAACGATGTCCCAAGGGTATAATCAGTATGACTCATTGTTGGAACCAGTTTTATCTGTTCAGGGGTGCCAGCTGCACCCAGTTCACAACTGAACATACTTGAAACATCTTCCCGCACTAACCTGCTCCTGGTTTGGGGTCAGAAGGGCATGTTTTAGAGGCCTTTCTACTTTTCCAGTGGTTCAATTTCCCATGATGGAGACCTGGGGACTTTCTGTTAAGTGTTTTGACAAGGTAAAAACTGTTACATAGTCGAGAAAGAAATTGTGTTTCAGGATTTCAGAAAACATACCCCCATAGGCAATTTTATGAATTTCACCATAATAGCAGTCATAAAAAATCCTATTTATTCTCTGTCATTCTTTAAGTAATTCAGAAGAGTTTCCTGATGTTATCATTTCTGTGTTCATAGGCCATCAGTTAGGCTGGCAGGGTAGAGATTACTAATCATCTCTTTTATTCTGCCCCTTACCCTCCCAGCACTCACCCCACCAATGTGGATACTGAGGCACACATTGGTTATGTAGTGTTCACAAACCCCTCCGGTAAGGCAGGGTCAGAATTGGAGACCACATTTGGTATCTGGTTAGACAGCTTTCATTATAAATTCCACCTGCATCCAGTCAAGCCAAAGTTCCTGATGGCATCTAAGACTTAACGTTAGATATTGAGGCGTGTCCCGCCATGACCTCTACAGAGGGCCACACTTCGACAAGTCTGATTGGCTCACTTCCCCGCAACCCAGTGTCACCTCATCCCAAAACCATTTTCAGTTCTTGAGGAGTCACTCGTTGCTACTTGTGCTCTCCTGACTTTTCCCGTGGATGGCAGTCCTGGAGCACTTGGATCAGCCCAGCTGTGGTTCTTTGTCTCCCCTGCCGTGTCTTCTGGTGTCTTCATGACCACAGATTAATTTAGCCTGGGGAATTGTCCTGTTTTCACTTTGTCCTCTCATTTTTCCAAATTAGACATGTTACCAGCATAAGGATTAGGTAGGCAACCCTCCACCTCTTTTTTAAAAACTCTTCTTTGAAATAGCTGCCTGATCTCGTCTCTTGGAGAGAGGACATGTGGAGCATGGAGACACACTTCAACCTGCACATCTGGTAGGCGGATGAGAGTGGAATTCCTGGATCGGTTCCTTGGTTTGTGGTCTCTGGGGATTGCTTGTGGAGTAACTCCACATCACATCACTTCACAGATAAGGAAGATGTCATCTCCACGGCATCTCTGATTTCAGCACAAGCTTCAGAAAACCCCAAGCAGCTAATCTAGAACATGATGTTTTAAGCTGCTATAATCACCAGCCAACTTTGAACATGTGCCATGCACATGATGGGCTTCCCTCTCATCTGCGACACTTGGTCATGGGACTGCTTTAGTGCACTCTCTCTCCAGTTCCTATGAAAGGTGCCAGTTCTGGGCCCTGGGGAGGCAGCCCCAAGCCTGGGGCCTCCAAAGTGCCTGCAGGATGGAGTTTTTCCAGCAGACACTGGGTGGTGGGACTAGCATGACACCAGAGCTTCCTGGAATGGGCACCGACAGAGTGGAGGTTGAGAGCCCTTAGTTCGTTCTTCCCCTGGCACCAACAATTCGTGAGATGACAGGCAAGTCCCCTCTCTGGGACTAAGTATCCTTATCAGCCAAACAAGAAAAAGTATACTTGTTTTACATGAGGCTGGGAGGAATCTTGATTCTTTTGGGAAACTGAGCCAGGACCCAACTGAGCTAGGCTGGAACAATGGGTCAAACAGACTAACAAGATAAAGTTTAATGCTGAGAGATTTAACGTCTCAGACATGGGCTCAGAAAACAACTCTACCAATCAGGGATGGGGAAGAGCTAAATAAGTAGGAGCACACAGAAATAAGTGTTGGACATTGTAGTTAATTGCAACACAGAAATGAGGGTTCCAGAAAAGCAAGTGCAAAAATTGGCTGCATTAGTAGAAATATAGTCCTCAAAACAAGGAGGTAATAGTTGTATTGGCCAGACAAGTGCTGAAGAACTGGGTTCTGTTTTGGGCTGCACCCTTAAGAGGGCAGTGATACCCTGGGATGTATTTGGGGAAGACTAACCAGCATGGTGAAGGGTATGGAAGCCAGGGGCATCTAGGGATCAGCACAAAGAATTGAAAATGTCCTTTTCCATTCCTGGGAAAGGGTCCATTTACCAGGACCTGGTAGCTGCCCAGAGAACCAACCTAGGATGAAACAGCAAAAAGCTTTAGGAAAACAAGTTTTTGTTCAGCTTAAGGAAGAACCTTCATTTGCTTATTGTCTTTCTTTCTTTTTTGTTCGAACTGGTCCCCCAGCTTTTAACATTGTCTCCTCACAGCAACCAGAGAAATTCTTATTAAAGACATAATACATTCATACATGTGGCTCAAAAACCAACCAAATAAATTAAAGAAACTAAATAAATAAATAACCAACCAACCAAACAAACTAACAAAAAGCATAAAAAAAAAAAAAGTACAGGGAAAAGCCTCCCCCAGTCTTTGTATTTGGGTTGGGACAGTTTGGCATGGTCCTTAAGAATGCGGTCTCTGAAGGCCAGGCTGCCCCGGTTTGTCATGGCCCTGTTACTTCCTAGCTGTGTGACCTTTGACAAGTTACTTAACCTCTCTGAACCTCAGCTTCCTCATCTGAAAAATGGAGCTAATAATGGTACTTATCTCATAAGGTTGTTGCAAGAATTAAATGAGTTCATCCATGTAAAGTACTTGGGAGAGTTTCTGGCACGCAGTAAATTTCACATGTGTTAGCTCTCATTACTTTCTGCTTAGTTCTTCCCTTTCCCAGTGAGCAACCACTATTTTTTAAAGTTTCTTGGGTATTCTTTCAGAGTTTTAAAATGCATATATAAGCAAATGTGAATATCGATTCTTATTTTTCTCATTTTTTAAGTCCCAAAGCTAGTATATTATATACATTGTTCAGCACCTGGCTTTTTTTTTTTCACTTGATTGTATATCTTGGAGATTCTTCCACATTAGTACAGAGAGAACTTCCTCATTCTTTTTCACAGCTGCACATACAAGGAAGAACTTTCTAACAATTAGAGCTTGTTTTAAAATAAAACTCTGTCAGTGGAGGCATTCAGGTGAGGACTAGACAGATACTTCTCAGGTAGGATGGAGCAGAGATTTATGTGTCAGCAAGGTAGTCGGACTAGAATACCTCCACTGCTCCTCCAACTGAGATTTTCTGATCCTATGTTAAGTTTCCCGAAGAATCAAAGAAAAATTACAACCTGTCTAGAAACAGTATTGTCTTGTTTATCTGACTGGCTTCTGACCTGGGGCTAGGCCAACACTGAGTGAGTGGGACTTCAGAGAGGCCCTCTTACAGGGTTGACCTGTGCCATCTTAGAAAGCAGGGGGCTCTGAGTCAAGGTCCCAGCTTGTCCTGTAGCCCTACCTAAAGCTAACCTGACCCAGGCATTCTTACCTGGAGGGAAGAAGAACTCTATTCCAGGGAGACTCCGAGCCATCCTTTGGCAGGCATAGTGTCATGGAACTCATCTTCATAGGACATTGAGTTTGTTCCCCATTTCTCATCCTGGAACTCACCATTGCCGGTGGAACTTTGGTGGCGGCCAAGGTGACTGGGCTTCCAACAGGCAGCAAAGGTTCCCAGGCTCTTCCACCACCTGCTCTTCCTTGCGCATTCAATTTCAAGGGAGGTGAGAGATGGGCTCAGCTTCTCTCTACCAACAGGCCAATTGCCAGAGGGTAAAGGTCTCCTGACTTGTAACTGGAGAAGGTGGGTGATTGTAGGAGACTGTTCCTGAGGTGGTAAGGTCCCCTTAGCCCCAACAGAGTCTGAAATGTCCCTTGTAGCCATGAACCCTTTTGAGTCTTTTTATTCTGCAGATCTATAATAATGCAAGTCCTGTTGAGAGAAATAGCACAAGCATTTTCCAGGCACTAATTCCTCAGTGAGAGCAGCTGAGACCAGAGGCCTCACCGGCACTCGGACAAGGTAGCAGGAGGAAATGCACATGGGAACACGGCGCAAGAAGGTGATAGAGGAAGGTGGAAAGGCTGCTGGGGGCCGGCCCTGGCTTGGACCACATGGGACCAGATTCTAAATGGAGTCAATCTTGTTTACTTGTTAGGATTCTTAGCAGAGCCTTAACTGCAGCAGTAGAGCCTAATGGAGAGGCAGAGGAGGGCATTAGCCTCCCCCCATAATCTCCATAAATATCTACAAACCACCCAAATAAACAATTTAAGAAGCCCAACAATTTGCTATGCAAACTTGGCTTCAAGATAAGTTGCCAGAAGTACCCTGGCCCCATTTTCACCCATTAATGTCATCCTTAAGCCCCTGTTCTATAGAAACTCTGGGGCTACCCTGAGTTAGTTTACAGGGAAAGCCATGGTGAACCTTGATTATGCACTGTCTATTGCAAGCCCTCCAAGGAGAGGAGCCATGCCTTATACTTTTTTTAAAGATGTAATTGACAATAAACTGCATGTTTTTAATGTGTACAATTTGATAAGTTTTGACATATGTATATGCCTGTGAAACCATCATAACAATCAAACTAATGAACATACCATCACCCCAAAAGGGTGCCTTGTGCCCCTTTATAATTCCTCCCTCCTGGACCTCCCCAAGCCCCTCCCATCCCCAAGCGACCACAGATATGCTTTTTGTCACTATAGATTAGTTTGCAGGGAACCACACAATATGTATTCCTTTGTATTGCTGAGTGGTATTCCACTGGATAGGTATTAGACATCTGTTTATTCATTTGCCCATTGACACACATTTAGGTCATTTTCAGTTTTTGGCTATTACAAATAAAGCTGCAATGAACATTCACATACAAGTCTTTGTATGGACATATACTTGCATTTTTCTTGGGTAAATAATACCTATAAGTGGAATGGCTGATATGGTAGCTGTATATTTAACTTTTCAAGAAAGTGCCAAATTACTTTCCAAAGTGGTTGTACCATTTTACCTTCCCACCCAGCATTGTATGAGAGTTCCAGTTGCTCCATATCCTTGCTTACACTTGCTTTGGTCAGTCTTTTTAATTTTAAACATTCTAAAAAGTATCTAGTGGTTAGTGTTATCTCACTGTGATTTTAATTTGCATTTTCCTGATAATATGAGCACCTTTTTGTCTGTATATGGTGAGGTGTCTGTTCAAATCATTTGTCCATTTTTATATTGGGTTGTTTGCTTTGTTACTATTGAGTTTTGAGGATTCTTTATACAAATTTTAAAATCAGATATTTGATTTACAGATATTTTCTTCCAGTCTGTGG
Source organism: Daubentonia madagascariensis (assembly GCA_023783475.1). Lineage (NCBI taxonomy): Eukaryota > Metazoa > Chordata > Mammalia > Primates > Daubentoniidae > Daubentonia > Daubentonia madagascariensis. The sequence goes on from JAKFHU010002080.1 coordinate 914,438, forward strand.
CTTATCTTTTCCATTTTCTTAATGGTATCTTTTGAAGAACAACAGTTTTTAACTTTGATGAAGTCCAGTTTATTTTTTTTCTTGTATGGATATGCTTTTGGAATCATAACTAAGAAATCTTTGCCTAACCCAAGGTCACAAATATTTTCTCTCATGTTTCCTTCAAAAGCTTTACAGTTTTAGACTTTAGGTCTATGAGCGATTTTGAGTTAATTTTACTATATGTTTTGAAGTATGGATGGAAATTCATTTTTTGGGCATACAAATATATAATTGTTCCAGCAACATTTGTTGAAACGAATTTCTTTTCTCCCCTAAAATGCTTTTGCAACTATGTCAGAAATCAATTGGCCATATATCTGTGGGACTGTTTCTTTTGTAAGCCTGAGGCCCACTGTCACAGCCCCAGCTCAGGGCTAGCACATGGCGAATGTTTAACAACTGCTCAGGGATATAACTTGACCCCAGCTGTTTTCAGGGGTTCCTCATTAGATCCAGTTTAATGCTGCTGGTTGTGAGGACAGTATTGTGGTAAGGAAGTCAGATGGTGTGAAGGGGCAGCAGTGTTCTGTTGGTGCTGTGCTAGCACACGCTGTTTCTTGCTCACGCTGCAGCTAGTCGTCAGCACTAAATAAATTAGGGTCAGCCTGAGTTCCTGAAAGACTCTAAGGGAATCAACTTTCCTACCAAGCCAGCAAGTTTAAGAATCCATGCCTCTGGCTTGAGAAACCTGGGACTAAGTAATCCAAAATGCCATCTGTAGCAAAGGTTCCTTGATCCCTGGTAACTCTCTATAGCAGTGCTGTCCAGTAGAAAGCTAATGCAAGCCATTTGTGTAATTTAACATTTTTACTAGATGTATTTTAAAAAGTAAGAAGAAACAGGTGAAATTAATTTTATAATATATTTTTAAACTCAAAATATACAAAATATTATCCATTTTCAACATAGAATCAATATGAAATTATTCATGGGGTATTTTACATATTTTTGAACTAGGTCTTCAAAGATATGTTGTGTATTATACAGTTACAGCACATCTCAATTGAAATTACTTACATTTTAAGTGCTTAGTGGCCACATGTGGCTAGTGGCTAGTGGCAGCCATATTGGACAGCGCAGGCTTTGATCATGTGTCACATTTCTTGCTTTAATGCTCTCCCTTTCTTGAAATCTTTATCCAGCGGAAACACCCTTCCCTCTGGATACAGGCTTCCCTTTTCCACACCAACCTCTCCTACTATTGGAAGCCAAGATCAGAGGAGGGGGAGGAGAAGCAAAATGTCCTGAAGATGGAAGATATTAAAACAAAACCTAAATCTAGGTAAAATGAATGCTCACGGATCAGGTTGTATTTACACAGCAAAGTGAAGAAGAGTTGGTAAGGAAGACTCAGTGGTGTGCTGCAGCTGGCTTGTGCTGGCTCATAAGAGCTAGCACTTTTCAGGAATTTTGCAAGCCAGTTGTTAAACACAGCTGCTAATAAAAATTAAGTTATACCAACTTTCCATTGAATAAATTATGTTAAAAAATAGGTGATAAATATACAAAACTCACCACTTCCTAATTATGTTACCACATTTCACTATTATCCATGCTCTTGAGGTTATTTATAACTATCCCATCTGAGTGGTGGAAATACCATATGATGTCATACTCCTCCCAACCCAAGAGAGTTGAGCATCTCTTCCCAACTCCATGTTGTAGCTTGAAATTGGTAGGAGTATTTATACCGCAGAAAGTGGCAAATGCTACAAGTTAGAGCTTTACTCTAAGATTTGCTAGTTGTTAAACCTTTACCAGCACACCTTTGGCAAACTCAATGAGATGAAGGATGCCTGGCATATTGCAAATGTTGAATAAATAGTAGCTATGGTTATGATGATTGCAAGTCTGAATAATTTAGGTCAAAAGGCTATCCCTGTCCCTTTCCTTCTAAGAGGGGTAGGATGTTTTTGTTTGAAACAGCCTGCATCACTTCTGTAAGTTTTTTCCATTTACCTCTACTCTTGGCTTTTCCACATTCAGAGTCAAGAGTGAAGACCTGGAAGTTATGGCTGACTCTCAGTGTAGCCTAGGTTATAAAGTTATTCTCTGACTCCCCTTTTCCCATTACTCTAGAGCAGCGGTCCCCAACCTTTTTGGCACCAGGGACTGGTTTCATGGAAGCAAGGGGTGGGTGGGGGGGATGGAGGTGGTGCTCAGGTGGTGATGCGCCACCCTGGTTCCTAACAGGCCACGGCCACAGACCGGTACTGGGCCAAGGCTGGGGGGTTGGGGACCGCAGTTATACAGGACAGAGGGGGTGGGGGAGGAGGAAGAAGGCTTGAAAATTTACATATTAAATATTTGTAAAATTCTCTCCAGGAAGTGGGGTTTTTTGTCTTTTGTTTACCTGCATTTTCTAATTTTTCTACAATGACACTCCCAGTTTTAAATGAGTTAAATTTTGAAACAACACATAAGGATTTTCAAATGTCTTCAAAGGCCTGTTTGGATGTAACTAGCTAGTGCTAAGAGTGGGAAGAGAGGTATTAAGCATGAAAGGGTTTCAGCTGGAATGAATGAATCTCCCCAGCTGCCCAGCGTTTGGGGATGAATCAATTAAAAGGAGGTGAAACAGGAAGGCAGCAGACAGGTCTCTGTAAACCCTGGAGTTTTTCTGTTGAGTTACCCTTCCTCCCACACGAGAGCTCCCATCCATCCTTGTAGATGACATATGGGATGTCTATAATGAATATGGATTTGATGTGATTTCATCTCTCTGCCAAACTAACTCACAGAACTAATTCCACTTTAGACTATGTTAAATGAGGTTTAGAAAAGTGTATTAGGAGCATAACTTTTGAAGTCTGTAAGCTAGATCAAGAGGTGCATTTGGGAGAAAACTTTGGGGACCACTCTCCCCTTGCCCATGGCTGGAGCCATATTTTGATGTCTTTGATTTATAAGGGTGGGAGACTATGGGGATCTGTCTTGAGAGGGCTTTGACTTTTAAGGGATTCAACTAGTTGAAACCTTATGTACATGTGGAAATAAAGCTCTTTTATGGCATAGAGTCTAAAAGCTTGAAGGTGGAATTGGCTCTTAGAGGTCAATACTCTAAACCTAATTTGAGTGCTTGTGTTCCTCCTTTTTGTTTCTGCCCAGTGTCCAGCTCTGCCTGACACACCCCCTCAGGCAACCCAGCCCATTTCAAGTGTAGTCCCTAGAAAGTTCTGCATACATTGACCCTAAACCCCACTTCCTGGAATGTACACCCATTATTCCCAGGTCTGGAAGATGGGGGCAGGGACAAACATGGATATAAGATAGCAAGATCTGCATAAGGAAGAGAGACCATTTTCATAGTAAGGTAATTCAGTATGACAGCATTTACTGAGCCATCCTTTATATGCAAGGCCCTGATCTAAGCACTGTGGAGGATGTAAAAATAAATAAAATAGAGGCTCCGCCCTTAAGGAATTCACAAGCCACAATTTAATGTGTGTATACAACAAACTCTAATACAAGGCAGAAGTTGATCTGATGAAGGAAAGGGAACCAATGTTTGTCAAGTTCCTTTGATGTTTCAAGCCCTGCTTTCCTTGTCATGGGTCTCATGTAATCCTTGTGGGATTGTGCATTAAACTCCCTGAACCTCACTTTCCTTATTTGTGAAATTTGATGTTGGACTAGCTGCCCTCTGAAGTCCCTTCCAGCCCTCATATCCCATGATTCATCCCTCCTTTCCCAGCCAGTGGCCCCAGGCTTCCCTGTCCAGGCTTGGGCTGGCTAGGGAAATGGATGGGCAAAAGACTTTTTTGTTGTGTTCTTTTTTCCCCTCCCTCTGGGATGTATTGTTGACTTAAAACCAGTTTGAACGAAGCACTCAGGGATAAACCACAGCGAACCATCTAGAATTGGCAGAGGATAACCCCATGACCCTAGAAGCCTTTCCCAGCTCTAATTTTTATGATTAGCTAATTTGCCGCACCACATTCAACTCTGTCCGGGAATTCAGAGTTCAAAAAAGACGCAATGTAAATTGCTGGAGGTAATGAGAAGGCTGCAGGCATGGTAGGGCCAGAAGCGTGGTTTTCAGTGAAATTAAATACAGGAAGATATTTAAAGAAGCCAGAAATCTCCCACTACCGCACCCCCCACCCCCTTTTTTTCTTTTCCCTGAGATACTCCCATTTTAAGGCGGGTAGGGTAAATTTCAGGTTTTCTCTTCTCAGTGGTATGACTAGGTTTTTGCTATATGACTCTAAAAGACCTGTCTCTCTGTTTTATAACCTCCCTAAAAGCTACTGGATACGGATGTGGCTGTTTAGCAATAAGTTTTGCCACGATTTTAAAAATTACTTTTGAAACAGTGGGAGATGCTGTAGGAAGACCAGTGTTCTCTAAATATGTATGTCTTTTTTTTTTTTTTTTTTTTTAGGAAATTGCTGAGGGCAAGGAACAGATAACTTGGTATTTGATAGATGAATTTCTAGTGCTTTCTGCATTTCCCCAACTTTTGGGAGTCATTATGCTCCTTGGTGGCAGCTTTGTAACTTGTGTTAAATTTATGTAATGAAGATAAGATACAAGCAGGAAAATTGTACCTGAATTCCAGTATTCCTAAAAGACCAGTAGGCCAGTAGCCTTTGGTGCCTATAGGAGCCTAGTGAGAGTTAGTTCAGTGGGGGACTAAAAGGAAAGGTCTGGGCAAGCCCAGAGCATACCTATGCAGGAGGACAATGACTAGGTGCTACAGTCGAGTCACATCTTACCTGAGTCTATGTTCTGAAGTCAGCTATACAATGTACACCATGCATGCTTAAAGTATTGGTGAAAGTACTGTAAAAGGTACCATGTTGGTAATTTTTCCTCAGTGTTTCTGTTTCTTGGCTAAGATCAGATTTGTTTCTTTGGTCAGGCACCAGATGAAAAATTGTCTTGTGTTTAAAAACCATGCTCTACATAAAAAATATGTCTTTAAATGTTGGACTTGCACTCAGCAGAAGCACCTGAGGCCTGAGGCCACAGAAGGAACAGTAGATTTATATCCTTCATCTCATATGTTCTCTGGGGCAAGTGCCTATAGAGAAAAAAATCAGGTTTAATTACCAGCACTGTTTAATTTAATTTTTGGTTTTTTTTGCTATTTTTATTTTTTTTCATTTTCTTTTTCCCCCAAAATATGGAAAGTTGAATTTGCAAGGTAAATGAGTACGTGACATAAACGTGTTTTATCTCCTTTGCTTTTCACGAGAACCCTATGAAATAGGTGGCGTTATCCCCATTTTGCAGATGGGAGAGCTCAGAGAGGTTAGGTGACTAGCGCAAGTTTTCTCAGCTAATGGGGAGCGGTAGAACTTGAGTGGAGGCTCTAAAGCTCATGCTGCCTTTTTCTATGCCTTTCAGACTGGATATTTTTAAAAAGGGGATGAGAAAATAGAGGGCACCTGAAGGAAGAAAGAGATAGAGAAAGGCATGCAGGGAAGAAGCAAACATTTATTGTCTACTATGTACTATTTATGTGCTAGGCATTTTTACATCTCTTTGTGTTCCAGACTGCGTTAGGTTCCTATGGCTGCTGTAAGAAATTACCACAAACAGTGGCTTAAACAATAGCAATTCATTCCTTATAGTTCTGGATGCCAGAAGTCTGGAATCAGTATGACTATGCTAAAATCAAGGTGTCAGCAGACCCGCGCTGTCTCTGGAGGCTGTAGGGCAGAATCTGTTCCTTGCCTCTTCCAGCTCCTGGTAGCTGCCAGCATTCCCTGGCTTTGACCATGTCACGCCAATCTCTGCCTCTGTGGTCACACTGCCTTCTTCTCTTCTGTGTGTGTCAAATCTCCCTCTGCTTCTCTCTCGTGAGGATGTTTGTGATTATATTTAGGGCCCACCCAGATAACTCAGGATAATCTCCCCATCTCAAGAATCTTTAACATTTGCAAAGTTATTTTTTTGCCATACAGGGTGACATTTACAGGTTCTGAGAACTAGGGCATGGATATCTTTTGGCAGATTGTTATTCAACATACCACACAGACTAACCGTAAATGAAAATGTTATGGAATGGCCTAGGTTAACAGCTCAGCCATTTATTTATTTTGTTGTTTATTTTTCTGACTCCAGATCCCATAACCTTAATCACTGGTTACATGCCTCCCCTCTAAGGGTTTTCTGGACTGAGGTGAGAAAGGCATTATTTAATAGCTTAAGTCACTTCACACCAGTATTGGTGCAATAATTTTTTATGTATTTGTGCCACATTGTTAACTCCTTGATGTATGAGCCTTAATGTTCATTTTTATCATGAGATTGACTTTCAGTTTAGATGCATAGCGTGTGGTTGCCCTCGGTCATTGTTTGTTCAGCCCTAGTGCCCGGGACTCACATTGTAGCAAGAGAAATTGGGGTGAGAGATGTAGAAGAACTGATCATAAAGGCATGTGATGGGTTCAATAGATTTTTTTCAAAATGGCGAGGGACAGGGTTAGAGGAGATTTGAGAGGCCCTCAGAGACTGCAGCTACAGAACAGGAAATGACTTTTTACCATGATTTTTGCTCTTTGAGTGGAGGACTATAATTTGGAGGGGATGAGGAAGTGTGCCAACAGGGAAGGGCTAATGGCCCCTCAATCCAAATGTATCAATAGGATGTTGGCACCATGGTGAGGCAAGCATGCACCTGCAGCCCTTCTGGGGTATGGGAAGTGCTCCTTTACCAGGAAGGGGGCAGGTGCTGCCTCCAACTCCAAGATGTATGAACCCAGAGGGGTTTTATGTCTTGTGAAATTCCAGTGATCTCTACCAAGAGCTCCAAGTTCTCTTTTGACTTGAAAATTAGACACTACCTAACATTTTTTTAATTATTATTGTTATTTATTTATTTATTTATTTATTAAAAGCCCACAGCACCCAGTATGCCCAGTCAGTCTCCCATCCAAGTACTAACCAGGCTCGACCAAGATCAGGCACATTCAGGGTGCTATGGCCATAGACCCTCTCCAACATTTTAAATTTAGATTTTTCCCATTCTCCTCCCAAACCAACTTACTCTGCTGATGTGCCATTTTGGACATTTGTGCAAGAATTCTTTCAACCACTCAGCACTGAAGGCTTGATGTCAATATTGATTCCTCCTTTCCTTAGCTTCTCACCTCCTTCAGTCCCCTTAAAGTTGAGTCAGATAGCCTAGTGATAAGTCTGTAGGATCTGAAGTAGACAGAGAAACCAAAATTTAAAACTGGATTGGAACCAGGTTCTATCACTTATTTGCTGTGTGACCTCAGAACTGTTATTCAATCTCTTAAAAATTGAGGTGAGAGAGGTATCCCATCAAGTTATTGAGACAATTACATGAGATAATGATAGTAGTTATTATTGCTCTTTCTCTCATTGTAGTGTTGTGAAATATATATTTGCTCTTCTACTCTGTTTCCTGGCATACAACTCCTAAAATCCTTGGAATCTACAAAGTGGTATCTTTTTGTACGTTAATGATTGACCGATGGCTGGCAGCCCCTAGGTAGCTTCAGGATGGGGGCTGGTCACAAGGTGTGATTAAAAGGTTGGGACTTTCTGTACCCTCCCCCCTCCCCCAACCTCCAGGGAGGGGAGAGAGGCTGAAGGTGAAGTTGATCACCAATGGCCAATGATTTAATCAATCATGCCTATGTAATGAAGCTTCCATAAAAACACAAAAGGACAGGGTTTAGGAAGCTTCCAGCATAGCTGAACACGTGGAGTTTCCTGGAAGGTGGTGAGCCCAGGGAGGGCATGGAAGATCCATGACCTTTCTCCCATACATTGCCCTATGCACCTTTTCATCTGTATTCTTTTTAATATCCTTTATAATAAAACAGTAAACATAAGTCTTTCACTGAGTTCTGTAAGCTGCTGTAGCAAATTTATCAAACCTAAGGAGGAGGTCATAGAAACCCCAACTTACAGCTAATTAGACAGAAGTATAGGGGACAACCTATTACTTGAGATTGGTGTCTGAAGTGGGGGACAGTCTTGTGGGGCTGAGTCCTCAACCTGTGGGATCTGACTATCTCCAGGTAGATAGTGTTGGAATTGAACTAAATTAGAGGACACCCAGCTAATAACTGCTGCAGAATTGATTGCTTGCTTGGTATGTGGGGACCCCCCCCACGTTTGGTTACAGAAGTCTTCTATGTTGATTGTTGTGGTGTAAGAGCAGAGTAAAAACGGCTTGAGTTTTTTCCACTCGCTCATACTTCCAATCCAGTTCAGATCATGATCACCCAAATCAGGACTATAATAATAGATTATTTTAAATCAGTAATTTTCAAACCTTTTAAAGTGACCCACAGTAACAAATTTATTTTATATTATGACATTACAAACACATCCACAAAATTAAAATAAAGGCTTTATAAAATAGCTTGATATTATATTTCTATTCTTTTCTCATTTATTGCAAAATAAATTGGTTTTAAGCTAGCAAATTGATTTCATGCCCACTAATAGGTGAAGTCCCACTGTTTCAAAAAACATTGCTCTAGACATAGTCCTGACTGCAGTCTCTACTTCCAGTTCATCAGATATCAAATTTTCAAAGAACACCTTCTGTGTTTTATAATATTAGCACTCACCACCCCCATTCACATCACATTTTACAATTGCAAGTGATTTTGCTTATAGCATCTCATTTAATTCTCACCACCGTCTGAAGAAGATGTTATCTTTGGTTTCATTTTACCAATGAGGAAATTCAGATTCAGGCCAGTCATGTGTCTTTTCCAAGATCATGTGCTTGGAAGTGACTGAATCAGGACTGGATCCAACTCTCCTCATCCTAATCTGGGACTCCTCTACATACAACAATGAGTTGAAAGAGGAATTCACATTTTTAGGACCGAATAAGAATACAAACTGGGTTAAAGTCATGGCCAAATCTTCTATTTTATGCTCTCTTTCATAAAAAAAAATATGTAGGATCACTACCATCCAGCTAAGAGTCGCCTCCTGGAACCAAGACTGGCTTAGTGGTTCTGCCACCTAACTGCATTTTCACTCACTCATTCATTCATTCATCCACTTAACAAATTGATTCATTCATTCATTCAAGAAATTGTTATTGGGTGCCTACCACGTGCCAGGCACTGTATGTGGATACTATCATGAGCATAAGAAAATAAAAAAAGTCCCCACTCTCGTGTCAGTATGGAGGGTGGTACTAAGTGCTATGAAGAACAACAGAGCAGGATAAGGGGAAAAGATTGTTGGGGTGCTCTTGTAAATAGCATGGTTAGGGAGGGTGCTCAAGTGAGGTGACATTTAGGCAGAGACCTAAATGAAGTGAAAGAGCAAGCCATGTTGTTATCTGGGAGAATTTTCTGGAAATAGGGTAAAGCAAGTGAAAGAGAGAGTGAGCTTGGTGGTGACTGAGGATAAGCACGGGAAGAGTGGTAGAAGGTGAGGTCACAGAAGGGGCTAGATCACAGAGAACACTGAAGCCATTGTAAGGACCTGGGGTTTTGTTTAATTAGTTCTTCAGAAAAGAACTCTAAGGAATAACTCAAAAAACATGTTTTGTTAGGTCATTTTTCTTTCATACAAACTTCTCTATGCCCTAGTAGCTCACTAAATTGCTCTAACTGAGAGCCCACATCATTATCATTGTGATAAGAATCTCAAGTTGTGGCTTGAGAAGAAAACACACCCACCCAACCCATCCTCATTCCCTCTCAGCAGGCTGCATCCCCAGGCTTCAGCTGACCTTCCTCTAGGTGATAATTTACCTTTTAAAGAGTTTTGGTCTATGTGTTCATTTTTAGCTAAAAATAACTCATTGGTCAAGAACCATCAACTTTCAGAATGCCTCACTGGGAACATATCACACATGTGAAGTCAAGTCCCACGCTGTGATATGCCTGACCTGACACTTAGCAAGGGATGCACTCTGAGCATTAGGAACTTGGCATCTATGGATTACTTGGGGTTTATAAGTGGGTCTCTGGCTTTCCTATAATGTATAGCTCCTCCAGTGGAGCTAATTTCCCATTTTACGTGGTGTAACTTAAGGAGCCTTGCAACCCATATCACCCTTGTCTTTCTGTTTAAAGAATACTTCCTCCTGTAGACACCTTCTGGAATTCAGGTTATCCATGTTCCTCCCTGATAATAAAAAGAGCCTATATATAGTGAGTCTTCAGCGGGGAAGGTTTTACATCATTAGGGCAGAACTTAACAAGCTTTATTGCTTTTAGTCCTTGAAATGACCCATTGAGGAGGGTACTAATATGAACCTCCTTTTATAGAATAGGAAATCAAGGCATCCAAAGGCTGAATAACTTTTCTAAAATGAGAGATAGACTCTGGATTTAAATTCAGAACATTCTCTATTAGCTTGAATGACTACAGGGCCCCAAGCCCTGGGGCATATTTTAACTGGGTTACGAGGAAGGGAAGCAGGGGTGAGCAGAATTGTGAAGGAGGTTCATTTTCTCCTGAACGCTACTACCTCTGCCTTCCCTTTCTACTTCCTTTCCCTTTTCTTGATGGCATATTTTATGTTCTGGCTCATTTTCTCTGTGTCCCTCCCTACCTTTCTTTCTCTTTTTTCTTTCTGTTCTTCTGCCAGTGAAATGAAATCCAATATCGGCGAAGAATCTGATGAACACGCAAATATGAGTGATCGTAAGGTGGTAACTCGCGTGTGGGCTGGCATACGGCAAGAGCACATCTGTCCGGCAAATATTTAGGCAGTGCCCACTATAGGCAGGCCTCAGGGCTGTGTAACTTAATTGAGTCAGGAAATTGCCATTTTTCCTGGGGACCTTCACCAACTCCTGGCACATTAGGGACCAGAGAGGTGGAATGATTGCCTGACACCACACATCTGGCTAATGGAGAGCCAGGAGGAGGATTGAGGCCTCAGATTCTCAGTCTCCTGTTCTGTCTTCTCTGTTATACTGCTTCTTCCATTTGCTTTTTAGTGTATAATAAAAAACTTAAAGCCAAATGAATCACTCTTGATGATGAACCTCTAAGTGGCCTTGAGTGAGAGGTGGAGAGTTTGGGAGATGTGGGAGGCGAGCAACTAGCTCTTTAAAATTCCCATCATATGGAAAGTGGCCTACTCCAGGTACTTTTTGCTCTGGAAAACACATTAACAGGGATTAATTATCATCTCCTATTATCAGTGTAGAGACACAGGACAGGCAAGGTTTGGTGAGTCAGGAAAATAAGAGGTAAAAGTTTATTTCCTTATCAGCAAAGGTACTGTGCTGAGAAGGCTTGGGTCTCTCAGACAAAGACAAGGCCCCAGAGAACCTACTGGAAAAGGAAAGTCCTAAAACAAGATGTGGAGTGACCAGGACAATCCCACTTCACAGTAGTCCTCATCACATCAGTATAAACTGATCCTTCATTAATCAGGGCATGCAGAGCATCTTCCAGTAGCTAGATCATCTCCAAGATCATAGGTCAGAATGCCGTAGGGCTGGGCTGGCTGACCCCTTGGAGCTGCATGCTCTTCCTCCAGGCTCACAGGCTCACGGCTCATCTCTGTCCCCCACCCCCCCATCTACCCAAGTGCTTTTAACTCTCCAGGCTAAACCCACTTTGCTCCTGGGCTGAAGCACACTGGGCACATTCTTGAACAGAGTTCAAACTAACAGGATTTCCCTAAAACAAGCAACTCCCTGGATGCCCTGAGAAGCACTATGACTACTTGGGGGGATTAACATAGCCAGAGCAATGTGGCTCTGGTCCAGAAAGAAAATGTATGTGCTTACAAAAAAAAAAAAAGCTGGCTCAGAGTCTTGGGAACCCCATAATCAGAAGCATACTCATTCTGACAGTTTCAAAAGACCCAACACCCACCTCAGTGCGACCTGGCGAGGGTTCAGAGAAATCCACCCCCTCTTTTGTCTTTTGGATGGAATGCAAGAGCCATATCAGACTTCCTGCCCAGAAGGCAGAGAGAGGGCAGGCCTTTGCCACCCAGCCTCAGCAAGGTGGGGAGATGTGGAAGCCATCCTTCTGTTCATCTTTGGGTGCTGTGATTTCATCTTATGGCATGAGGCATTCTGTGTTAATTCTACAGGGCGCCCGAGTCACTGTAAATCTGCTATCTAATCTTCAGCCAGAGTTTTTATTGGTTTATGTTTTATTTTGTTTTCTCCTGGGGGAGAGCTACTTGCAGGTTGGAGTGTGGGTGGCTTTTGTCAGGACTGGACACACAGAGCTGTGGCAGGAATTGAGACTAGGGGTCTGCAGGCCATGAGTGATGAACCCATCTTCTCCAAGGCCAAAGGCAAACCAGCAGCCCAGACAGTGGATTAGTAAGGGCCGACAGGGCAATATGTCTTGGGGGTTAAAGCAGGCAGGGTCAGAAATCCAGAGGGTTGGGTACCTCAAAATAGCAGCACTGGCTGGTAGAAAAGTCAGCCTGGGTCTGAGTAAGAGCTGAATCACCTCTGGCTTCTTGATTATTTCTAGGAGGCTGGGCCCAGGTCTGGCCCTCAGGGGAGCCTACCTTTTATCTTTAATGAGCCAGAGACCAAGGTTTGAGGTCTGGGAAGAGGGAGAGTCTTATAGCTACTAACAGACACTCTCCTGTGGTCTCTAATTTACACTGCAGAGGGCTTTGTCTGTGGGTATTGGGTTTGCAGGCCAGGCTGGCAAAGGAAAATGAAGAAGCTGTCTGCCCATAGTCTGTCATGATCCACATTTTCTGCGACTGGAAATGCCAGTGGAAGATTTTTAAATGTTGGATCCACACTAAACCAACTTCATTGGGGGACTCTGGGAAATGGATGCTTCAAATATTTCCTTAGAATTCTTGATTTTCTAAAACTGGCCGAATCTTGGGACAAAACTAGTTTTGCAGGCCTGGGAACAGCAGCCAGCCTGCCTTTTCATGCACTGGTCCTGGTCTATGCCTGGGGATGGGGCTTCAGCATTATTCCCGTAAATTTTATTTTTGGCATACAACTCCAATGTTGATCAAGGATGAGCATGTTCCTGCACTTATAGCAAGATTTCTAAACCAGTGCTTTGTAGAAAACCCTAAAGGTAACACATCAGTGGTTACTTCCCACTCCAAATGAATCATCCATGCATCCATGAAGTCATTCATTCCACGAACACTTATTGAATGCCTTTTATTTGTTAGAACTATCAGGTATTGGGGAACGATACAAAGCTGACTAAGAAGGAAGAGGTAGAAGCATGATCTGAAGGGACCTTGAAGACTAGCAGAGTCTGTTTCACTTGGAGAAGGAGGAAGAGGGAAGACAAAGAGATCTTTTGAACATGTAGGACAAGGTAACCCTTGACTATTTAGTAGATTGGACTAATATGTGGTCAGAACACACATGGCAGTGATATGAATGATCAGAATGTCCAACACTGGAAGAGACTGCGATCTGAACTTTGAGGGGAGTATTTGGTCTCCTTCCTGGGAGTGCATGTTGCTGCCCTCCTATATCAATGACCCTCGCTATGTGGATTGCTGTGAGGATGCACTTGAAGTGTCCTGTCTTACGTTTATGAACACCTCTACCCAAGTTACTAGAAAGATTCTGGTCTATGATGAATTTATCTGGCTGTTTTGATTGGAGTAAGTATTTCTAAGCCAGTACCACAGGTTCAGTCCAGTGAGGCCAGGTAGTTTCTCTTTGTCCTAATGGCAAGGGCAGATCCTAGAATGGGCGTACCCATGATCACACTTGACTACCAGACTGGAAGTTTCTTGAGGTCAGTAGCAATTTTGTCCATCTTATATCCTCAGGGCATAGCAGATGCTCAATATATGCTGGTGAATATGTGAAAGATGTGAAGTTTGGGAAAGACAGTGTGGGAGGGGTGAGTAGAAACCCATCACTATGACTTGAGAAACTCCTCTAGTTCATCTGTGCTCTTACTGAGTTAGGGAAAAGCTTGAATCAATCTTCCCTCTCCTCTACCACCACCCCCGCACAACGGCTGGCTGCAGAGCTACCATTCAATTTTCTTCATCTGCAACACTTTGTGTATTATTGTCTACAAGCAACAATACTAGCTTAAGGAGCTTAAAAGTCTTGGAAGGAAGTCAGTTTGGGCAAATTCTAACCCCTAGGGTTGAAAGCATCTGTATCAGCCAGTGTCTCTCCAGAAAAAACGAAACCCATGCAGAATAACTGAATAGAGGAAATTTAATATGGGAAATTAGTTACAAATGTTTTTATAAAAGTTGAAACAGCAACCAGGGAAGGCAAGGCAGTCCCAAGAGCAATTACTGAAAGACCCCTCCTTCCCTGAGAGTTGTAGAAACAAAGGTATTACCTGAACCCTAGAGCCTGGATTACCTGTTGGATGCTGGTTTCTAGGGGGAGTCCAACTGGTGGAGTCCTGGATGGGGGAAGACTCAGCCCCTAGTAGGGGTGTGTGTGAAAACCTGGCTTCTCTTTTCTGCCTATTTTCCAACCTCCTGCTTGTGTTTCTAATTGGCCAAACCAAGCAGGAAGCAGTGGGAGACCTTGGTAGTTTGCAGGGGTCATCCCCCTTTGAATACATAGAAGAGCAGGGTAATGGTGGAGTCTGGATCTGACAGCAAACAGGCAAATGACCAGTACAGTATCTATCTATCCATTGCCTTCCCCAGCACTCCTACTGAATGACTCTCCTTTATGGTGTGGATTTGAGGGAATATGGGTACACTCCCCTTGGATAAATGGTGGCCCCTTGGGGTTGTACTGAACCATTTGTCTCCTTCTTTCATATTTGGCCTTTCTTAGAAAATATTTAGACTGCTTACTGAAGCCACTAAGCCCCCAAACTAGCCTCACACTTGAGACCAAAATTTACATGGGTGGAACACCTTTTTGGCAGCTCCTCATTATGTGAATACTTGACCGGTAAGGGCACAGGCTGGGTGCACTGTGTTGCCCAGTCTTTGCCTCTTCATTTGCCCCCTAGAGGGATAGGGGTGAGCAGGAGGGAGAAGAGAGGCCTGGGCATGCGCTCTGGGTTGGAGTTCAGACTCACAGGTCTTCTGAGCCCTAGTTCATAGGGAATGAGGCCAAGCAGATCTACAGGAGAGGAAGGGGGGAACTGAGAGGCTTGCCTAAACGCTGCACGCTGTTTTACGTGGCTTGCAGGCTTCCAGGGCCTATTCTCCCGGTTGGGGCCCTGTTTTGTTCGGAGGTTCTGTGACCACATAAGTGATCAAAAACTCTGTGTCAGTTAGGGTTTGATCAAGGAAGCCAAACCACTATGAGTGATGTGGTAGATAAAGGATTTTCTGTAGGGATTATATTTTACACATTTGTGGAGGCTGGTGAAGAAGTCTGTGGAAGGCTGTTGCCTTGTCTGGTGGTGGGCCTGAAGTCACTGCAGGTCAATAGGGTCAGCAATTAGAAGGGAAAGGCTGGGTGTGAAGTGGGGGAGAGCCAAGGATGAGTTGGGATACACCTGCATGAAGCCTGTGAAGACGAACTGGAAGCCAGGTGTGTCACTCATGACCTTAGTCCACTCGGGCTTCTGTAACAAAACACCTTGGACTGGGTAATTTATAAACAACAGAAATTTATTTCTTGCAGTTCTGGATGCTGGGAAGCTCAAGATCAAGGCGCCAGAAGATTTGGTGTCTGGTGAGGGCTTGTTTTCTGCTTTGTGGATGGTGCCTTCTAGCTGTGTCCTCACATGGCAGAAGGGGCAAACATGCTCCCTTCAGTCTCTTCTATAAGGGCACTTATCCTGTTCATGAGGACTTAATCACTTCCCAAAGGCCCCTCCTCTTAATACTAACACATTGGGGATTAAGTTTCAACATATGAATTTGGGGGATACCAACATGCAGACCATAGCACTCACCACCTTGACAGTGCAGGATGAGTTGCAGAAGAAGGTACCCTGCTCCATGGAGCTGAACATTATGCCTGGCTCAGGACGCAGAGAATTGGAAGGAGGAGATCCTGCAGGATCTGCAAGAGCTGCAGACTAGCTCTGCTCTCCTCCAGCAAGGTGGGTCGTGGACCAGCAGTAGCAAGAACAAGCTGAAGAGGTGCTTGGAGGCCTCTACCTCCTTCCCAGCATAATGGAGGCTGCTTCGCTTTCACTTCCCAGGTCCCACTCCAAAGTGTCTTGTGGCCAACCCTAACCTGGAACTATATAGGAAAGGGAATCCTGAGAATCCCAGTTATAGCTTAGCTAAGTCGACATAGGACAAAGTGAGCACATGTTGCAAGAGGACTCTGAAAACAAATGGTTGGAGGAGAGATGCATGTTTGGATGCAGAAACAAGTTTCCATCACCCTGAAAGAAGGAGCTGTGTCTTTCACTTCTTGGGGAGGGGCAGCAATGAAGCTGGTGGTCTCCTCTCTGGATGGCTCCTGCACCCAGGGGAAGCCAGGAAATCTGAAGTTCTTGGAGACCTGGAAATATCCAAGCTGACTGGATTCTGCTAAGGATTTGCATCTCCAAGAGGTTTTTCTCTCAGGCTTAGGGAAGGTGGACCCTCTTTGGGCCACACCATTCCTTCCCTCCCAGACAGATATAATCACACCTCCCTGACAAGGGTGTTACTGCTGGGGAAAGGGCTTTGAAGGGGAAGAGTGCATCGTAAATGCTGTCATAATTGCACACAGATGCCTGAATCCAGACCGGCAGGCACTTTGCTGACGAATAGTAGAATTTGTTGGAATTGGTGGTGACCTTTTCTCCCCATTACGTTTCTAAATATTTGGGTTGTCAACTGTAAACAAGCCCATTCCAAAACAAAACTCAGACTTTCAATTGGTGCTTGTAAAATTGTCCCTGTTCCATGGAACACTTCCAGTTTCCTTCTTTCTCCTTTCTCTCCTGTAAGGGATGGCAAAACGAGGTTTACTTAGCTGTCTGCTTTCCCCTAGAGGAGCCTGGTGAGAACTGAACACACCATTTCAACCTGTTTACCTTCACACTCATTTCTGACCAGGTGGACAGGATGTCAAAACTTTTGGTCTATTTTGTCATGTGGCAAATATATTACAGACATGTGGTGTTACAAATTACTGTCAAAGGTGGACCATATATGCAACCACCATATGGTGGTTCCATAAATTATAATGGAACTGCTCTATAGAATGGTACCATTTTTTATCTTTTATACTGTATTTTTACTGTACCTTTTCTATGTTTAGATATGTTTAGGTACACAAATACTTACCATTGTGTTACAATTGCCTACAGTACTCAGTGCAGTACCATGCTGTACAGGTTTGTAGTCTAGGAGCAATAGGCTATGCCATACAGCCTAGGTGTGCAGTAGGCTGTACCATCTAGGTTTGTGCAAATATGCTCTATGATGTTTGCACAGTGACAAAATCACTTAACGATGCATTTCTCAGAATATTTCTCTGTCTTTAAGCAATGCATAGATGTAGTCAACCATTTGGATTCTATTTGTATTTTTAATAATGAGAGAATCAGTCCCTTCTACTATACTTCTGTCATCATGTAGGCAGTGCTGCTGTTTGCATCGCTGTCTTTCTGAACCTTCATCCTTTTCTTTCTTGTCCCGGTTGCTTCTCTACTATAATTTTGAAGTTTGTAACAAGGACAACAGGTTGTAACACATACTCATAGCCTCTCTCCCCACCTCCCCCTTGGAGGAAGGCTTTTAATTTTCTGGAATCTCCTATATTTGTTAGGATAAGATGAAAATAAGAAAAGAGGAAGACAAATATCTTAAGTAGCTAGAGATGCCCAGTTGATATGTATAATAAAATGCTGAGCCAAAGAGGGAGCAGGAAGAAAGAGCTAAAAGCAGTCATGGAAGGGGCATTTGGGAGAGTGTGAAGGCCATAGAGAGAGGAGTAAATAGATTTTGGGGGGAGCCCCTGCTAGTTATAAGAGGGTGAGTGTGAGGGTTATGTTAGTCTGCTAGGGCTATCATAACACAATGCCACAGGTTTGATGGCTTAAACAACAGAAATTTATTTTCTCACACTTCTGGAGGCTGGAAGTCCAAGATCAAGGTGTTGGCAGGTTTGGTTTCTCCTGAGGCCTCTCCCCTTGGCTTTCAGATGGCCGTCTCCTCATGTGGCCTTTTCCCTGTGCAAGTGCATCCCTGATGTCACTTCTTATAAGGATACCAGTCATATTGGATTAGGACCCCACCTTAGTAACCCTTATGACTTCATTTGACCTTAATCACCTCTTTAAAGGCCCCATCTCCACATACAGTCACATTGGAGGTTAGGGCTTCAACAACATTGGGGGAACACAATTCAGTCCATGACAAGAATTTTAAAGCTGTTTTATAGTATGAAACATGTATCCCTCTACCCAAACTTGGTGTCTTCTAAAAAGAACAAGAAAAGATTTAAATTCCTTTCAATTACATTTATATTTTCTGTTGAATTGCTTTAACATAGTACTTCACTAAGCCTGGGTCACAGGGGCCCTGGATTTGTACGTGTGACATATAATTTAGGCAACTCTCTGTTACCCAATTTCAAAGAATCAGAATGTACTAAAATGAGCTTGATATGAAAATCAGAAGGAACATAATTTAATCTCTCAATTGTAATTTGAAAGGCTTCTTAGGAGTTTATTTACTCCCAAATGTGAAAATTACATCTATGAAAAATCTAGATATGGTTTTGTTTTTGAAAAAACTAATGCCACAGAACACTTTTTTTTATAGGTATAAATAAGTATTGATAACCACATGTAGCTCTACATAGTTATAACGAAGATTTTCTTTTGCAATTAAGAAAAAGAATTATAGCCTCAACTCTGCTAGTTGCATTTTTGATGATCATCTAAATGAAACCTGTCATTTAGTGACTGCCATTTGGAAGTATCAATAACTGTTTGAAAATAAGAAAACCACAATCTGGATGGAAAAAAATCCTGTCCTCCAGTACCGTGGTCTGCTTCTCTGATTACTGCTGGGAGCTGCTGCAGATTCACATAATGGCCCCTTATCCAGTGCTTGGTGCAGTGGCTGTGAAATCTGGAGCACATTTTGCCGAGGCTGCAGACACATGTTGTATGTCAAACACACGGTACTTGTCAAGATGAAGTTCTAAAGTATTGGTGGGCTCACATCCTCAACAAGATGTTTTGAGAGCGTAGAAAAGTGCATGAGTCACTTTCTGTGCAAAGGAGGGTGAAAGCAGATCTGTGGCCATTGGACACATCTGAGCTACTGCATCACCTTGAGGTGGTTATTTGCAGGTTCTAACCTCTGATCATCTCTCGGAGGAATGGCACAGAGCAAATATGTTAGAGTGGCAGAGAGAAAGAGAGAGCGCGAAAGTTCTGTGCTGGGCATAAATGGAAGAAGATATGAATCTCTTACTTATCCAGGGACAATTTCTAGGCTACTCAAATCAATGCTGTAATAAGGCTAATCTGGTGCCTACTCATGCAGTAAGACAGTAGTGAGATATGGGTCCAATTATACAAATACCATAGAAGTCTGTCTACATTTCTCTGGTATAGGCCTTTTTAAAAATCATTATTACTTATAATCCATTTATATATCGAAGGTGACGGTTCTTTATGGTTTGAATGATTTAAATCTGGGCCTTTAAAACCATGCATGATTTATTTGCACAAGGAAATCATGTTTTCTTTGGAGCTTTTCAATGGAGGCATAATTACAGTGTTGCAAATACAGTGCTCTATTTAAGGGTCTGTCAGCATTTCCATAATAAACCTCTATTTTCAGGAGTCCAGAACATTTCCAGAGAGAGACACACAGAGGGACAGAGAGAAAAAGAAATCTGTCTAAAATATAAGCTTGATGGGTCCATCTGGGGACTTTACTTTTAATCCAAATCTGTAGCTGTATTTGCAACCACACATTCTTTTTAATTTGTGTGGTGGTGCCAGTCATGTGCCAGGCATCTCTGGACCCCACCCAGTGGGGCTTCAGTTTTAAAGCAGGATCTTCCTGAGAAGCAGGCAGCGCGCACTGGGTGGTTGGCCGGCTCCCCTTCCAGACCTTAGCCGATTGCCAAGTTGCATCTCATCTCAGCTTTAAGAAAAGAAAAAAGAAATTTTTGCCCTTGTTGCTTCTGCTTCTTTTCCTCCTCCTCCTCCTCCTGTCTCTCTTTTTCTCTCTCTTTTTCTGGTTAATTTAGGCATATGCTAACTTGGATCTTTAATATTAATAGCAACATTAAGCATGATTTGAATGTCCTGTATGTGCCCGGCACTGCACAAATATTTAATTTTTAAACCTTGTAACAATCCTGCAAAGTAGAAATTGTCATCCTTGATTTTTCAGATGATGAAAACAGACTGAGGAATGGGAGAGCAAGGGTCAGGGTGACTAAGGCAGCGACCGAGACAGCCCGTGCTGGGCTCTACGATCTCCTGGGCAGCGTTTCTCACACTGGAGTAGTTCGTGTAGAGGGAGTGAGGCTCGGAAAGGCGAGTGGGCTCAGAGGAGACACAGGCAGGACTAGGTACGGGTAATGGGAACAGGCCAATCAGGAGAAAAAGCCTCGAAGGACATTTACCGACTCCCAGGGTGTGGTTTCGTAGGTAAGTGCGACTCTAGTTTAGCCTGGGTAAAAATATCTGAAGTTTTTGGAGGCTTGCTATGTGGCAAGCTACACTCTACATGGATTAGCTCATTCATTTCCCAGCTTTACCAAAGCAGAGAGTGAGCTTTTATAGAGATTGGATAAAGTGCCCAGGATTATATAACCAGGAAGTGGCAGCGCTCCCAGGTCTGGACTCCTGGTTCTTGACCATCATGCTTTATGGCCTCGAGGGAGCCAGGCTCCCTCCTTTTGAGAGGTACAGTGTGAATGAGACAGGAAGTTGAAACTCAGGTTCCTTCTGCCTTACGTGGGAGATCCTGTCTTGGAATTGCTGATGGGCCCTTTCCAAGAGTTTGTGTGCTGGCATTCAACAGAAGGGAAAAGGTAATATACACCCCTCTGGCACAGGGAGGACGAGGGACAAGCCATGGAGGGGAAGAGACCACCCTCCACACTGTGTTCTCAGCCAACCATGGGGAGACTGTTTTGTAAACTCCTGATCCCTTGTGGGTGGTGAGATTTAATTCTTTTTCCTTTTCTTTTCTGGGACTGCTTTTGGGTTGCTAGTTCCAGCTGAGACTAGAAGTGGTAACACACAGCCCAGGGAGAGGCAAGAAAGGAGAGAAGGATTTTTCACTAAGAAAATTTTCTTCCTTCTTCCTGAAGCAAAATCAGGTAACTCTATGGGGGATGTTGCTTACAGAAGTATCCTCCTGCTCTCAGCGCTGGGCTTGAGGCTTAAAGTTTTTGAGGGAGGGATTCAAATTGCTTTTAGAAAGTGGAATGCATTTATCTTATGGGAAACGACTCTTGGAGTCGTTCAACAAATTTTGCTCAACAAGCATATTGAGGTTCCTCTAAGGGGTCTGTGTTGGGTGTTATTCTCCATAAGGGAGGGTGGCTTGAGTGGCATGGCAAATCTGACTCAAGTTAGTGTTGGAGGGAAAATGGTGTCGAGGCTGATGTGTGTTGCCAGAACTTAAACACTAATTTGAGAGACCACCACACTAATCCTACTGGGAATAGGAAGCGAAGTGACCAGTGTCTATCCAGAACAAGTGCTATTCATTCATTCATTCATTCAGCCAATATTTACTGAGCATCTACTATATGTTGGGCATGGAGCTAAGAGCTGGGGATTCAATGGTGAGCCAGACAGATGTGGTTCCTGTCCTCATAGAATGTAAACTCTAATTGGGGATAGAGACATTAAACATAAGCACACTAGTAATTAAATAATTATTAAATAGTTATACTGTGGTAAGTTCTTTAGAGGAAAATATGAGGTCTTATGAGAACAGAAAACAGAAGGACTAAACCACTACAGTGTATTCAGCTGCAAGCAACAGAAAACCCAATCTACAGTGGCTTACATAAATAGGGTTTTTTTTCTTTTTAAACATAACGAGAAGCCCAAAGCAGGCATTTGCTGGCATTGATTCATCATCATGGCATATATCATCGAGTATCCAGGCTCTTTCTGGGCCTCTCCCTGTCATCTTCCACATACTGACTTCTCATCCTCAGGCTTGTAGCCTCATGATTACAGAAGAGCTGCCGCAGCTCCACTTTTAAAGACAGGAAGCACAGGGAAGGGGCTATGCCAGAGAACTCTTTGCTCTAACATAATTGTATTGCATCAGTAGCAACATTTCTTTCCCAGAAACCATTCAGCAGACTTCCTGTTACGCTTCATTAGCCAGAACTGGGATTTTTAAAATGAAGACTACAGAAAAGACACACTAGTCAGCAATGATGTATGTATAATGATAAGTAACATTTGCAGAATGCCTTATCAACCACATTCATGTGTATTAAGTCTTTTGATTCTTGCATCAATCCTGTGAGGAAGACACAGCAATTTCCCAGATGAAGACATTGAGGACTTGCCCAAGAACACACAGTCAGTCCTCCTTTGGCCAGAGGTCTTCAGCTCGTTCCTGGGTGCTTGCACTGCCAGGTGTGTCTGCTGGGTTTGGGAGAGTGGGACAACCCCAAGTCCTAAATGCAGGACATCAGGGACATGCAGGCATGTGAAGGTTTGCAAAAGGGAGAAGTTTGCCTTCTGAGGTATTTGCTTGGAGACCCAAAATTTAGATAGTGTCTCTCTGATGTTTTCCTGAGGCTATCCCTGGGGTTCAAAGCCACATGGTGGGCAGGCAGGCCAGCCTGGAAGAAAGAAGCCTTCTTCTTATAGTCAAGTAATAATCTCACAGCAAAGCCTTTGGGGTCCTTACTTGCCAGGATATGAAAACAGGTATAGAAAATAGCGTCTGCTGATGGAACTATGACCTCATTTCCAGAGGACTTTGGAAATGTTGATTTTAAATGTTTTTGAGTAACCCTCCCCCTCCCCTGGCACTCACCCAGGCAAAAGGCAGTGTGTTTAACATCTAGGATAAATGAATGAATATTAAAGCCACAGTTTCTCATGATATTTTAAAGGCAGCCTTCCAATTACGTGTGACACCCTAGTCGGCCCCCCAGCTCCCAGCGTGCCTGTGTGCCTGTCGCAACAGGGGTGATATCCTCAGGTTATTCCACTCTCCCCACCTCCTCCCCTGACTCTTGGATCTGGGCTCTGAGGTTGCCTGTTGCCTGTTGCTGGGCTGGTTGAAGGTAGAGACAGACCTGCTGGCTTGGGCCCATCCCATGAAAATCAGGACGGGCAGAGAGCCTGGAGACGCAGCAGCGCGAGGCCCTGCATCCTTGTGTTACGCCAGTGGAAACAAGAGTCATGTACCCTGTGCTGGAGAACGTGTAAAGTTGACACCGTTTACCAGATGTTCCAGTGTTTTATGAGCTTTACGAGGCCTTCTGTTAAGTAACACTTACTTTAAAAAAGTAAAGCTTGCCTGCTCTGAGTGGAAAGTTTTTGTCTTTTGTTTTTTTTAAAAAATCTTTTGGGTGAACTCTGCAGCACCTGTTTGCATAGCAGAGCTCTGGCCTGAGAGGGGCTGCTTTGGTGAGTGACGGGCAGGGGAGAGCTATGTGGCAGGCCACCTGGTACAGATTTTAAAAGGCCAGAGACCAGAGGCCCAGGCTCATGGATGCAGAAACACACACATAAACAGGGACCCAGATGTGCTCCTCTCTCTTTAATGCAACAAATGTGCTCCTGAAATGCTGGGTACAAATTACATATTATTTGTAACCCCCAAATAGGATATTCCTTCCTTATGCAAAGAATTGTTTTAGAAACAAAAAATTACCATGTAATTCATCTTTAGTGTACATCTGAATTTTCAAAAGATAGATTTGATTAAAATGACATTCATTTTTATCAAATGCTGTAAGGTATAGCACATTATGAAGTTTGCATGTATCATATCTGTTGTCTTGAAGATGTCATTCAAGACAAGTAGCATGAAAAGTTCAGTACAGAGCATGGCAAACCCATGCAGGTGAAGGGCAGGAAAACCAAGATCTTAAGGAATTTGATGAGAGAAAGAGAGGAAGGAAGCAGCTGCTCTGCAGGAGCAGAGGGGAGTTATGTTCAGTGGGGTTAAGGAGAGGTTTGTGTGGTGGGCAGTGGAGCCATTAAGAAGGCTTGGAAACAACCTGGTTTGGTATCATCTGGCCCAAATCACTTCTGCACACAGGGAATCAACTGGAAGTGATCCCTAAAGGGGCAATAGGGAGTGTCAAAATCCACACAGAACCTCCTTCACCTTGTCCCATTTAGTTTGGGGAGGAGGAGGAGGAGGACACTCTGAGGTGGCTCTGTTTGTTCCACAAGTATATTTTGAGCAAAACTCAATAATGGCCCAGCAATCGACCAACAATCTTTAAAATTATAGCAGCACATCAGCATCTTTGGGTGAGAGGTCTTCTGACACTTTAATTGCATATGTCGATCTCCATCCTAGTCTCTACCAGGGTCCGTTGTCAAAATCTATGCGTTCGATAGGAGCAGGGATTTTATCATGCTCCACCATGTGTGGAGAAAGCAGACAGGAGCTAAGTGTGGAAGGAGGCACAGAAAGTAACCATGGTTACCTGGTGTGGGTGTGCTGAAGAGGGGAAGGTGGGACACAAGGAAAAAAGATCATAAAGGAGAAAAAGGTGTGCACTATACTAAAAAAAGACAATATACATTATATCCCATTTATGCAGAAAGTGTATATATGTTCATATATATAAAGAGATGGATAAAAGAATGGTCACTAAAATGTCAATGGTGATTAACAAGTTAGTGGGTTTCAGGTTAGTTTTTATGTCTTGTATTTTCTACAGTTTGAATTTTTTCAGTGTTTGTTATTTTAAAAGCATAAAACAATAAAGCTGCTTTTCATGCAAAAATAAAAATAGCAGCAATTATACGCAGACAACTCCTGCATTTCAGAGCTCAGGGTGTCTGTCTCCTTTCCTCTCCCCATGGAGCTCTGGATGCCTACTGGAAATGTGGTCTCCAGGAGGAATGGAAGAGGATAAGGGACATGAACCATTGACCCCTGGTTGGGGCTGTGACCTCTCTCTGGAAGGCCAGGTGCTGGTTACCAGGTGGACGTCTCAGCAGAGCACCAGTATCACCCGTGTGGAAGCTGAGTTTGCGGAGGCCGCCGTGGGCAGAAGGAAGGCTCAGCTGCCCCTCCTTCACCTCAGCATTTCACTTTCCAGTAGGTGACCACCAAGAACACACTTACTGTCAAATAATGTCAGGTTTATTAACTTGCTGCAGCAGGGGAGACCATACCCCAAGGAACACTCTCAGAAGGACGGGAGGGTGAGGGGCTCTTTATAAGGTTTGGACTCATGCTGGATGATCGTAAGGAGGGACTGCGGGAAACGTGGACCCACTCTGGATTGATGCCATGTGACAGTGACGTGGGGGCAGTTTAGTAATTCGGTTTCTCAGCAACCTCTGAGGCAAGAAAGAGGCAAAGCTGGGGAAGTCATTGGCAAGGCAACCGCTAAAAAGAAGGGGGTGGGTAGTCACTTTGCAGCATAGTGTGGCTTTGGGAGAAACATTGATTTTTGCTGGCCTTGCTTTGGGCCTTGTCGAGTCTTTTAGGGATGTCTCGGTCTGATGATCAGCAGGGCTGATTTCCACGTGTTCACTCCATGGGGCCCAGGGCTGGCTGTCATTTCTGGAGAGGGTACTTGGTAGTGGGGGCTGATGGAGCCTGCTGTGTCCACAGGCCCAGCTTGGGAGGGGCAGGGTGGAGCGCATGGTGCTTTAGTTGCTGTCCAGGATTCCGTCCTTCGTGGTTTTGTCCAGGCATTGGGAACTTGTGGGCTTGTGGGGAAAACTGCTTGTCAGGTTTCATGGGGCACCCCTACCCACTGACACAGAGGCTTTTGAAAAAAAGATAGATGCTTATCAAGCCAATGAAAGATTCCTACAGGCCCCCTGAAAGGCCTTCAAGGACCCTCCTTGTAGACACTGGGCAAGTTTGGATTGTAGAGCCTTAAGGTCTGGCCTCGGGAATCCTGCCTGACTTTCTCTCCTTCACTTCCTTCTCCCCACACCTCTGTTTTCTCTTCTGTGAAGGGGGGAAAATTATACCAACTTCTCTAAGTAAGGCCAGGATGGCTTCGGGGTGAATCCAGATTGTACTCTCCAAGAACATCTAACTTCAAGGAGAAAGATGATACAGAAGTGTGTGAAAGTCTTAAGGAGGGGTGAGCTCCTACTCCGTGGCCAGAAACAAACAGTGGCCTCCCTGATGAAGGTGCCTGCCTGCCTCATGTCCTTGAGGAGTCATGACTGTGGCTGCCTTCTCCTTTTCTCGCCTTTCCTTGCGTACTGCGAATGGCAGCTCTTCAGGCAGACACCTCTGAACCCAGTTTCCTCTCCGCCTCAGACACCCCTCTTTTCCCCCCCGTTCCTGTGGCACCCACCTCAATCTGCCTGGCCTCATCCTCCAGGCAGGGAGGCAGAGGGCAAGAGTCGGAGGGCTCAGAATGGAAGATCTCTGAGTCTTGGTCTTCTGACTCAGGCCATGAGGCCACCTCCGTGGCTGCCAAAGTGTCAGGCGTGGCCTCTGCCTCAGTGGCTGGCCTGGACTCACTTGGTCTGTGGAGGGTCAGGACTGGCCCTGTAGTCTGCTCATGGGACCTGGCTGTCACCCATGAGCAGTTCATCCTGACCGCGTCTGCGTCTGTGTGCACGGAAAACAGCAGCACCCCCTTCAACGGCAAAAGCAGCAGCCACACAAGCCAACTCCCTTCCTTTCACTCACAGGCTGCGGCAGGCAGTTATAGGAAGGATATATTTTCATTTTCCTATGATGTTAGAATAAGATGAGCAGTGGTTATTTTGGGCCAGTCCCCAGCGAACGCTTGGAGAGTGCCTCAGAACTGCAGGTGAAGCCCAGGTTGATTTTATTGGGTGATTTCAGCACTGCCAAATATTTGTAGTGTAAAGAAATCATAAAATGTGCTGGTGGTCTGGTAGCTGGACGGGGTACAGTCTGCATATATTTGAGATAACTTTGTGATTTGGTGACAGTCTTGTTTGATCCCCTCACCTAGAAGTAAGTTAGGATCTGCCAAAGAAATAAATTAAATGTAGATGGCCCTGAATCCATTTCCCCTGTTGGTCCCTTCCCCCCTTATCTGGAGAGACCAGGAAATTTTTTTGCCTCCAGGTGCAATTTGTATTTAATTATCACAGTTCAGATTTCTCTCCTGCACTGGAAGCCTGAACCAGCTTCTCTCCCCACCCTGCTCTTGAGTAACATGGCTCTCGCTCAATGGTTATCTCCGCCATTTGTGTCGTCTGTGGCATGTGCGGTGGAAGGCTGATCAGTTTGCTTTAATTAAGCTTCAGAAGAGAGCCCCAGCCTCCATCTTATCTCCGGTTTGCTCCTTAATTCCTTTCCCGCGGTTGGCCCCTGCTGTGGGTGGGAAATGCAGCCTGTGGTCTCAGACGGAGGGTGGGACCCTCATGGTCTGGGCGAGCCCTGCCTTATGAATGAGTTTCTCTAAACTTCCTCCAAGGGGACTCCTTTCCACTGTTCTCCAATTTCCACAGGGAGCTAATTGCCAATGACCGTTTAAAAAGACCCCCTTGGGTGTTTCTCACTGCAGGAAGAAGGGGTGGTGGGGAGGGCAGTGGTGACCCCACCGTCTGAGAGCTCCTAGCAGGAAGCCTGTTTCAGCAGGCCCTGTGGAAAGCCACGTTGCCCTAAATTAGGCCTGTTCAAAATAGGCCCCCCACACTTTTGTAGAATTTTCCTTCTAAAACTAACATGGGGGCCGCAGCAGCAGCTTTTTGTCCCAAGTAATCACCGGATGGAATTTTTTTTTTTTTTAACATCCAACCACCAGCTTCTGTTCAGCCTCAGAAGGAACATTTGTAACCATGCATTCTTTATGTGGTCTTCGATTAATAAACAGGAACCCACCTTTCTAGACCGATGGGGAAACAATTTTTTTTCTGTTTGCTGCTCCTGTGTGTAGGGTCCATGAATGGGGGCTTTGAGAACTTGCCTTTTCGTGGCCAGATATCAAAGTGCTGCTCACACATACAGATCGCCCGCCTCAAGGTGCGGCCCTGAGCCACCGCCCGCGTGGCCGCCCACTGCGCTTCCACGCTGGCCGCCTCATCGGGCCACAGGGCCAGGCTTGGGATGACCCAGTTTTCTTCCCTGGGATGAACGCCGACCCACCAGGAAGAAGGGGGAGACCACCAGCAACCATTCTCCACCGAGTCCTAAAATAGCTATATTTATATTTACTTGTATGTGCTCCTTTTTGTGGCATTCCTTTCCCATTCATATCCCTCTGTTTGGGGAGGGAAAGTTCATTTTTAAAGGTTTTCTGGCTTCATGTTCTTCCCTTTCTCTGTTCTTTTCTGTCTGCCCTCCCCTCCCTTCTGCCCTCCCCTGTTCCCTTCCCTTGTTTTCCTTTCCCTCCCCTTCCCTGTATCCCTTCCCCTCCCCGTTGTCCTTGGATGCTGTGTCCTAACTCTCCCACATCACAGGTGGGGTCTCCTGGAGTCTTCTTCCTTGCGCTGCCTCAAGCACTGAGCTGTGATAGTTTCGCTAGGCCTTCGGGGAAGGGGAGCAGGCAGTATCAGGCTGGGGAATAAAGATCACAGTTGGGTCCCTCCAGAGAGGGTGTGAAGGACTGGGCCTTGTTTAGGATCCCTAAAGTTCCAGGCAGGAGGACAAAGGGGCAGCAGCACACTAAGCGTGTGTCTTGAGCATTTTCCAGCACTTGGTGCCCTGGAGGGCTCTTCTGTCTGGGAAAGGCATCTCCTAATCTTCAGCCTCCATCTGAATGATGCTGGGAACCAGTTTCAGAGTGTCTGCAAATGGAAGTGCTGGCCACACCACGGCAGCTGGCTTGGGAGAGGGGTAAAGAGACAGGAGTGGACCCATCCTCTTCTCTCCTCCCCGTCTCCCCCCACCCTGGCCCTGCCCTGTCACTCTATAGGGACCTGTAAGGAACATGGAGGAATGGTCACCTGGGCTACAATCTTGACGGTTCAAAGTAACACTGCTCTGCCACAGTCTTTGAGACCTTCTCAGGAAAGGGCTTTGCAGAGGTAAGAGGTGAGAGGTGACGAGAATCTCGGGATGGGGGGCCATCTTTGCTATGATACACACTGTTTGTCCCAGGCGATGCAGCTCTGGGGACTCTCACCATGATATTCTGTGACTGGGGTCTAATGAGGTTGGCCCTTTGGGTCTCCTGTCCACTCATGTGCTGGCAGAGCGGGAGCGTGAATTTGATCTTCATGGGGAAGAGCTGCTTTGGGAAGATGGGAAAAGGACTGGTACTTAACTCTCACTCACTCCCACCCCCAACATGAAGCTCAGATGCCCACAAAACACACCGGGAGGGCACCCTCGTGCCCACATTGCTGAGGAACACATTGAGGGGTTCCAGGTTGCAGAGTGATTTACACATTCACAGAGTACTGGGGGCTCCTAGGCTGTGCTTTCCCGGCCACCCCATGCAGTCCTTACGCCTCTGGAGAGGAAAAGGGAGAAACGCACTGGGCTGCAGTGGTGGTTGTCATTCTTAGGAGTCTTGGTGGCTGTCCATGGGATGTCACCTGCCTGATTCTTACATAATTCCCACCCCTCTTCATAAGGACAATGTCAGTGGGCAATGAGGAAGAAATAACAGGAGTGGATGCTCTGGCAACGGCAATGCTGCTGTGAACAGCAGTAGGCATGATGATGTTCTGCAAAGACACTCTGCATTTCAAGCTTCCATGCTGTCGGTGCCCTGTGGGGACAGCCCAGCCCTGTCCTTGGCTTGGCCCCAAGGGTGCCTCTTAAACCGCCCCTCTCATGCTCTTGGGCATTGCCAATATTCCCAGGAAGCTAGAAGACCCCCTTTCTTTCCCCTGATTTGAAGGAAACAAAACTGACCCATGGACATGTGTCTAGGCCATAGGACAGTTTGGAGGCTTCCCGACAAGGGACCTGTCATATAGACCACAAAACTGAGCCCCCCGGGGAGCTAGGAAGAGAGAGTCAATTAATGAGAGACTTGAAAGAAGTTAGACCAGGTCCAAGAAAGCAGGCGGCAGGAGGGTGAGGGCTGTAACTACCAGTCACAGCCCATGGTGCTGGTCTGTACCTTCTCGGCTTTGCAATACTTCTGTTGTGCTGATGCAGGTGCTGTGGGTGGGGAACAACTGAGGGCTGTGGCTTTTTATGAGAGGTCTTATCATAAGAAGAGTAGCTTTGGATATCTCTTTATTACCTCCATGGCTGAAACACACCCCAGAGTAAAGACTTGAGCAAGTCCCTCTTGCCAAAGGAACAAGGGTTCTGGAAGAC
The DNA here is from genome assembly GCA_023783475.1 of Daubentonia madagascariensis. NCBI lineage: Eukaryota > Metazoa > Chordata > Mammalia > Primates > Daubentoniidae > Daubentonia > Daubentonia madagascariensis. The sequence goes on from JAKFHU010002080.1 coordinate 944,667, forward strand.
AAGGCCAATTCTGCTTTTCCAGCTTGAAGGAGGGCAGAGGTGTTGGTCTTTATGAAGTGTTGGCCTGTCCAGCATCCTGTGCTGGGCTCGGTACATAATTCAAGAGAGAAGCCAGCCTCCACGGAGCCGACATCTACTGCAGCCTTGGCCAAGGGGATATTTGTCTCTCAAAATATTCCTCTCAAAGAGGAGTCTCAAGTAAATCTAGAAAACCCTGAATTCTACATCCCTCTCTTGGGTGTTTACCAGCCCTTTATCATGTTAAGGTCCTGAGACTTCCTATGGTAAGGAAGCCATTTAACTTTGTTCAGCTCAGAATGTTCCAGCATTAGTTGATCATGGTACTGAATTTTCATGGACTTCTGTTTAACGGTCCCTGGGAAACTCCCTTTTAAAAGTGAAATACAGATAAGAAAGGCATGAGTAAACAAGTTTCTTCCCAAAGTGCAAGGGATTGGAATAGGAGATTTTGTATTAATACATGGGACATGCAGGATTCCACATTTGCTGTTTTTCTGGTTTGGTTTTCATTTCTGCAGGAGTGAGTGAAACACAGTTGTTGGGGGGGTGTATAACTGTATGAGACACATTCCCTACTCTTTGCCTGTTGGGGAGGCCACAGATGTGTACGCAGGTGCACACACACACACATTCTAAGATAACCAGCCTTGAGAGAGAAGGATAGGGAGGGATTTGTTAGAGGATACAAAATTATAGCTAGATGGGGAATAAGTTCTAATGTTCTGTAGCACTGTAGAATGACTGTAGTTAACAGTAATATATATTCTCAAATAGCTAGAAGGAGATATTGAATGTTCCCAACACAAAGAAATGATAAATGTTTGAGATGATAGATAGGCTTATTATCCCGATCTGATCACCATACATTATACGTATCAAAACATCACTATGTACCCCATGAATATGACGATTATTATGGGTCAATTAAAAAATTAAATAAACAATATTTTAAAAAAGAGGAGTGTGGGCTGCTGGGAGGTAAAGAGTTGGGGTGGGCTGAGGGCGGGAGCGGAGACAGCGGGGGGAGAGAGTGCGAGCTGGTGGGGCTGGGAAGAGCTGGGGGGGGTGCAGAAGGCGTGAGAGGCAATGACGGCCCGGGAGCAGGAGGGAGGCTGCCTGGCTCCGTCCTGTCCCCAGGCTCAGGCCCACTTTAGCCCTCCCTCATTTGGTTCTGCCAGTCTGGGGGAGCAGAGGAGTCGGGCCCTCACTGAGAATTCCTGGTGAGGATGGCGTGGGGGTAGCAGTAGCATCTGGTCCCCGTGTGGAGCCAGATAGGGAAAGGTCAGGTGCCCCCTCTTCTGGGGACACTTCCTCCCTGCAGTGAGGCTAGGGAGCTACAGGGTCAGTGGAGGGGTCACCCTAATCCATCCAGGGTCCAGTTAGTCACGTGCCAATGGCGGAGGGCTGAGGGACCGTAGCTCTGGGTGCCGTTTGTCACTAGTGGCCTGTCTTATGCTCACAATCTCCCATCTCTGTGACCTCCGGATGGGCAGGGGGAGTAGGAGAGAGCCCGAGAGTGCCACACGTGAGGGCCACTGTGTGTCCCTGATCTGGGATGTGTTTCTGTGTGCCCGGGGAGGATGTGACACATGCAGGCATGCCCAGCCTCCAGGCAGCACCTGTTTAGGGACACAGCTGCAGCCAGGACCAGGGGCATTCTTGGCCGCAGCCTCATGCCGCCCACAGCAGCTGCCTGGGTGTTTTCCCACGTTCTGAGTGTGACGCTGATGCTGGGAAGTCCTGGGGGGAGAGGGAAGAGCCACCTAGGGCCTCCCGGGCTCCTCGGTCAGCCAGGGCTTGCTCCATCACCTTCTCCGTTCTGTGGCCCGCATCAGCTCGGCTTCAGGGAGCCGATTCAGCACTCGGTTTTGGTGGTCAGTCCAAGAGGCAGAAGCAAATTTCACAGCCAAGGGCTCAAAGTCAGATTTGTTTTAATTTATGAAAACGTATGCCAAGTTAAAAAGAGGAGGCGCGGGTGGGGAGCAGAGGAAGGGCCGGGAGACAGAGGAAGCACCGAGGTGGGAGAGGCCACCTTCACCCAGCCAGCTTCCATCTGGTGACACATATCAGGAGGGGAAAAGTTGTGATTTCATTAGGAAGAAAAAAAAGGAGAAGTAGAAGGAGAATTTTTCAAAAAGGTAAAGAAAGGCAGCCAAAAAGTTACTTAAAGGCTTTCTGAAGGCCTCATCGCTCACGGTTCCTGTTCCAAGTAATATAAGACACAGGGGAAGAGTTACAGGAAACAGGACAACTAAGCAGAATTCCACTTTACAGTAATATTTTTTCCTCATATAACTTCTTTAATCCAAAGACCTTAAAACACTTTACAAATTTGCAATAATTAAGCCTCATTGCATACCTGTGGGAAGGAGTGTCGTTCTGCTCATTTTATATATAAGTGAACTACAGCGCAGAGAGTTTGGAAGCAAATGTTTCCAGAGGCTGCCAACCAAAGTGGCCCGTGTGGTCTCAGAGAAAACCCGGCCCGGGCAGCGGGCATGCCCTGGGGGCCGCCCGCACCTCGACGGGTGGAGAGCAGAAGGTGAGAAACGGTCGGCTGGGAGACGGAAAGGGGAAGAAAGGATTATTCATTAATAAATAATAAAAAATACAAATTTTAACATAAAAAATATAAAAATTAGAGTTCACAACAACTTGATTCCTTTTTACCTCATTTTATTCTCTGTTTTTGCCTTTATACGTAAGTGAAAAAGCAGCAATTCAAAATGGTTTTTTTCCAGAATGAGAAAAGCCTGAAAAGTGTCCTTTTCAGGGGTGTTGAGACCGCCTGGGTGCAGAGGACAGGAGGGGTGCGGCGGGGGAAGGCTGGCGGAGACGAGGACAATTACCTTCTTCATCTTGGTCTAGAGAGCTCTGGAAAATATTGATCTTACTTTTACCTCAGAACAGCAGAAAGTGTGGGAGCTCCATAGTGGTGGCCTTGGGACCAGGTCTGGGGGGTGGTGCAGAGAGCCAGGCTGGAGTCCACAGTGGGGAGAGCAGACAGCCTGATCCCCCACCAGCCCGCGGCCCAGAGCTGTCGCTGGCCCCACTGCCTCCAGTTGTTACTGTTCAGAGTTGACATCAGCACGCAGGAAAGGCTGAGAGGAGACACGGGGTGACTCCCTTCAGCAAGCTTTTGCTTCAAATTGAGATTTTCCTTCCCAAGTTATGCTTTCCACAACTGACGGCTCTTGGCCTTTCCTTAGGGTCTTGGGCTAGAAGGGGCTAAGTGGTCGGAGGGGTTGTGGCTTTACTGCAGAGATGTCCTATTGTCATCAATGCCTGCAACTCACTTGGTGTCTTTGCCCTTCAGTTTCTGCATTTGAAAGAGAGGAATAAAGATACCCACTCCTAACCACTCAAGGACGTTAGAAATTCTATGCTATATTTATAAAGGGCTTTCATCTTCTTTGGTCTCAAAGTGCTGAAGCTAGCGCACCCCAACGACAGTCATACCAATAATTCCTCTCTGTTTGGGTAGTGTCTGATGGTTTGCAAGTGCTTCCCATCTGCTTCCACCAGCCCCGGGTGAGGCCAGGCTTCACAGACATTTAACTGTCTCATTTTAGCACCCATTCGTTTTAATTTTAGGACCTTTTGAAGGATGTCATTGAGCCAAGAGGTTCTCCCCCAAATTCTTGGGGTAATTATAAACTTTCACTAGCAGAGACTGGTCATAGCTGGTCTCCACCGGCTAGTGATAGCTGGTCCTGGTAGTCAGACAACTCACACGTGAAATTGTAATTAATCTACTTTGAGTATTTCAGATTGGTTGTCAACATAAATAAAATTGAACTGATAATTCTACCTACCTACCAGCCAAGTTCACCTGGACCTTTGCGGGATGTTTTAGGTTCTCAGACCTTGTCAGACGTGGTAATCTGAGTGATGCTCGTCCTTCCTTCCTATTCCCCTTCTCATCAGCCCCCTCCTCCCATTTTCTAAATGCTCAAAATGCAAAGATCTACAAAATAATACAAGGGAGCTTAACTTTGAAAGGAGGTGAGCTGCATAAACAGAGATCTTTGTGTAATCCTGGAGAACATAATATCCTGGTCAAGTTTGATATAAACATAGTTCCCTGATCTCCTCTAATTTGGGGACAGTGTGGAGGAAGAGTTGGGGTGAGGGAGGGGGCCTTCCGGAGTTTCGCCCTCAGTTACTCAGCAGGGAGATGCTTCTCCCGATGTTCCAGAAGGGAGGGGAGCTCAGTGCAGTTCTGCGATGTGTCACAGTGCATCACGTTGACTCATGGCCAGATCTTGAGAAAAATTCACAGAAGTCAGGAAATTCCCGGCAAATGCTCTCATTTCACTCCCTGCTGACCCTGCAATGAGAGCATAGGTAGGGGTCAGACTGGAGGACGTTTTAAAGAGGAAAATATCAAAGCATGTCTGTTGTTCCCGCATGCCTGTGGCAGGGCACAGGGTGCTAATGGGCCTGGCTGAAGATGTGGAATCGACCTTGAGCCCCAGTGACCCAGAGCAGCTGCTGCTGGTCTGTTCAGTTTTTATTTTTGCAAAGGCTCTCCCACCGCCCCTTGGCTTTGTTTCTCTGTGGGGAGCAGCATCTTTCCTTCTGGGCAAAGCAAGATGCCCAAGGCCCCCCTCTTCCAATGGACAGGGCCAAATTTAGAGTTGGGGTTGCTCATTTGAGCTTTGTATGTAATTGAGCCTGGCGTGAAGGGTTATCATTAGGAGGGATGGCATGAAATGAAGGAAAGGGAAAGCTCAGACCCAAATTAGAAAAGATTTCCTGAGGGAGAGACACAGTGGCAAGGCCGGGAGGTTTAGTCTCTGAGGAGTTCTTAGGAGAAAGGACTGGGTATTAAAAGTGCCTGGATGGGGCAATGGACTATTTGCGTCTAAGTGCTAGGGGGGTTGTGGTGATAGGTGGCAACAGACACCAGAGACATCAGTTGTTAAGAGCCAGGGTCTCCTCCCGGGGCTGCGTGGAATGCCCAGAGAAACAGGATTATCTGATTACCAGATGTTTACCGAGTGCGTTCAGGGCCGGGCATGGTCACTTTCTTCCCCAAGACAGTGGGGGGTCCTGGAGGAGCTTGAGGGGTTTCCTCTGCTCTGCCACTGTCTTACTGAACATCTTTGTCTAAGACCTTGCTGCTTATTGCCTTGGAAAATGGGGCCACCCCTCCCTCCTCTCCAGATGGGGTGTCCCACTGTTTCCTTACTCAGTGTGGGTCAAGGGCTTGGCAAGGGTGCACCGTGGAATAAACCAAGGTGGCTTCTTCTCTGAGGTGCTGAGCTGGTGAGTGGACGTGTGCCTGCACATCTGCCACACCTGGCTCGACCCCCAGAGGTCCTGGAGCCTTGTGTGTGAAGAGGGCCCAAGCGAGCCCCATGTGGCTGGGCATAGAGCTGCCCGCTCGCCCCGCAGGGCTGCTCCTCCCTCCCGCCTGTCCTGGCCGCCTCCCTCTCCTCCTGTTGACTCACATTTGAGTTGGCAGCGTGGGGCTCCAATTGTTCCCCCAGCCCCCCGCCAGACTGTCTCTGCTCCCCGCATTCCTGGTGGCGTCCGGCTCCATGTGACCCCAGGGTTCTAATATTCTTGGGTTCGTTCAGACTACCCAGCTGGCCCTACTCCGGGCTTCCTGGCCTCGTTAAAGCCAACATGCCGTCTTTTACAACCCGGCTCTTTCCATCACGTTCTTCAAGCAGCCTGCATTTTACAAGCAAGACCGCCCCTTTGGTGAGCTCTTCCTCTGGGGGCAGGGAACCTGGGCTTCAGCAGGGTCCGGACCATGTCATATCATTGTTATATTTTAAGAGTAGTCTTGGAAAATGAAGTTCAAGGGTGAGTGAACCTCCAGGAGGAAGAATTAAATGGGTTGACTTGGGAACTGTTCAACTCTGGAGGCATTGGTAAGGAACATCATCTATTTTGAATTTTGCTTCATGAGCCAAAGTCAGTTATGGTGTAGGAATAGTGTTCTCATTCTGTCTCTCCCTTTCTCCATACTACAAAAATATTCATGCCAAAGAATATGCAGGTTGTATAAACATCTTTTCAAAACTCACATAAAGATATTATATATAGTCACATATGTTTCCTTCCAAATGGGTGTGTTCCTGGAGATGCATAGAGATATCTTTCACACCCTATATGTAAAAACAGCTAATTTAGGAACTGGCAGTGCGGCCCTGCCTAAGTGAGTAGAAAAGCTTGGCTCGGGGCTTTACAAACAATCCCATAAAACCCACGCTTACTTTTATTGAATGGTGATGCATGAAAGACCAACGGTGGCCAACTTGAATGAGGGCAGGAGCCAACATTCACAGTATTGTCATAAAGGGTGGCAGGAAAGTTTCTTTTTGCTGAAATTCAATCTATTCCTAGAAAAAAAATTTGCTTCTAATACTGGTTGGCTAGACTTCACTCCTATGCTCCCTTTTGCTGTAACATCATTTGAGCTCATCCAGTGTTCGAGCTGTTACTTTTACATTTGGTCTTCTTGCCTCCAGCCTCACCCCCTCCAGTTCAGCCTCCACTCTGCTGGCTGCCAGAATAATCTTTTAAAAAGGCAAATCAAATCTATTACTTTCCTACTTAAAACCCTTTGGTGGCTCCCCATTGACTGCTAAAATTCAAATTCCTTAGCTTAGTAGACAAGCTCCCTCAACCTTCTGTCCCTGCTACCTTTTAAGCCATTCCATGAAGTCCCCCAGCCCCATGCACCCTACCTTCCAGCCATTGCAAACACTCTTTGAGGCCACAATCTTCTAAGCCTCATGCATTTGCACGTACAATTCCCACCACCTGCGATGCCCCGGGGATATGAGTGGGACAATGGCAGCATCTACTGCACAGGGCAAGGGAGACATAAAGCTGATGTGGTAGGGTGGGGGTGGCTAGAAAAGAACACCTGAGAAGGTGACTTTGAGCAAAGGCTGAAGGAGATGAGGGAGTGAGCCATGCAGATAGCCAAGGGAGGAGCGTTCTAGGCAGAGCAATCAGCAAGTGCAAAGGCCCTGAGGTGAGAATGTGCCTGGTACCTTCAAGGAACAGTTGGTGCAGGGTGAACAATAAAGGAGGAGGGGCGGTGGCTAGAAATCTGGCTGAGGAACATGGGACCTTTTAACTGAAACAATTCCCACCTTATATCTGTGGTCAGTGGTGCCAGTGGGAATACGTGGCCCCAAGGAGCCAGCAGCATGGCTGTGAAAGGCTTGGAAGGTTGTAATCACTTTCATTGTGAATTCAGGATGGGTCTAAAAGTGGTTCCAAAAGTCTCAGTCTCTAGATTTTACCTTCTTCCAAACTGCATCCACACAGTTTCAACGAAGCTATTTTAGTAGAATTTTTCACCTTGATGACTGAGAGACATCTCTGAGGGTACATTAATGTTTAGGGTCCAGGACTGGGTAAGTAATGCCCATCCTCAGGGGCCTCCTGGTGTGTTTAACCCACACCTGACCTATAATGTCCTCGACAGTGATTTATTTGGTTAGCTCATCCCATTCTCATTTTATGGACATTTATGGAAATTCCATATGTAGATCTTCTTTCAAGAGCTTGGACAAAATCGTGAATCAAGCTGTCGAACTCCCCCCTCCCCTTTTTATTCTGGTAAAGTATATATAACATTTTACCATTTTGCCAAAATTTATCATTTTAGCCATTTTTAAGTATACAGTTCTATGGCATTAAGTACATTCACATTGTGTGCAACCATCACCACCATCCATCTCCAGAACTTCCTTATCCTGCCCCACTAAAACTCTGTCCTTTAAGCACTAACTCCCCATTCCCTCCTCCCCCAGCCCCCGGCACCATCGTTTTACCTCTCTGCCTCCACGAATCTGACTATTCCAGCAACTTCACACAAGAAGAATCATACAATGTTTTATGTATTGGTTTTTGTGACTGGTTTACTTCGCTTAGCATAATGTCTTCAAGGTTTATCCATGTTGTAGCAGGTATCAAAATTTCCATCCTTTTTAAAACTGAATAATATCCCATGGTATGGATGTGCCACCTTTTGTTCATCTTTTTGTTCATCGATGGACACTTGGGTTACTTCCACCTTTTGGCTATTGTGAATAACGCTACTGTGACCATAGCTTTACAGGCATCTGCTTTCACCTTGTCTTCCCTTCTTTGAGCAGGAGTGCCCTTTGGCTGCTTGAATCAGTCTGTCTGGTCCTTCTCCCCTCCCAGTGACTCTGGTCGACTGATGACGAAGGATTCTTCTCATTAGCTCAACCCTCAGCAACCAGGAAGTTAGAGGCAGGATGATTTATGCAGAAGTAAACAGGTGATGACTTTTCCAATGTCACTGCTTGGGAAGTTGCTAACACCACTGGAAATCGAGACCAGGGATTTCCCCAGGGCTGGGCCTTCTAACCCTCAGATGGTGGCCCCTCGGGGGCTGAGGCTGCAGAAGATGGGCAGTATTCTGTCTGGGAGGGTCAGTGGGCACATCCTGGCCAGGCCTCCTGGGCATCTCTTCAGAGGTCCTGGCCCGTTGGCTATAGCAGAGCCTGGGTGAAGCCAAGGCCATGGTTTCAGCAGCCCCTGGGCCAGCCCACCCCACTCAGTAGGGTGCACTGCTACTGTCAGGCAGCTGGCCTACACAGCACTTGAACTTGAACAAAATAAAATTGCAAAAGAAATTTATTTTAAAAAATTCACATGCTTTCAAAATAGAAGAGGCCCAGATAAGAGAGAGAATGGAATCAACATGAATGAGCATCAGTGCTGGAATCATCCAGATGTAGATCACGATGTGGGTCTTGTTGGCCATCCAAATTCTGTGAGCCTCAGTTTCTCCATTTGCCAATGAATATAGGGTCATTATATGAGAAAACATGGAAATTGCTTCTGTTGAGCAACCCTAGCTGCATATTAGAATCACCTGGGGAGCTTTTAAAAGCTAGGCTGCCTGGGCACCACCCCTCCCATCCTGATTTAATTGGTTAGGGGCACTAATAGTGTTCAGAAAGCTCCCCAGGTGATTTTAATGTGCAGTCAAGGTGGAAAATAACTGGCCTAGGGTGTAGCAGACCCTCCACAGATGCTTGCCCTCCTTCTCAGCCCTCCTCCTATGCCTGCAAAAACTCTGTAAAGCACATGACTCCCTTCACATGGAATAGCCTTTGGCTTCAGCTGCCTTGGTTCATATCCCAGCTTTGTGCCAGTGACCAGGCACCTAACATAGCTGAGCCTCAGTTTCCTCAATGGTAAGATGGGATTAGTAACAGAGTCCACTCAGTTTTCCGTGAAAAGATAACGCATGGCTTGGAGTTAGCAGATACTCAATAAATGTCTGCTGTTATTGTGAGCACGGTCATTGTCAAGTCAGGAGTCCTGTCGTCTCCACTGCAGCCAGCCCTTCTCACCTCCTCTTTCTCCAAACCCCAAACCAGAGAAACCAACCCTCCTTTCCCCTGCAGAGGGTGGCCAGTTCCAGCTCTCCTGCAGAGCCACGTTCCTAGGAGATGCCTGGTGAGAACTTGGGATCAGATTGAGTCAGAGGTATTTGTAGACTTGACTCACCAGGTCTTAAAACCAAAAGATTGCCCTGTGGGTCTCATGACGTTCCTGGAAAATAAAAGAAGTGCATATTATTGGGCTGAGTTCATCAGACACTCGGCCCTCCCTTTTGTATGCCGGTGGTGCTGAAGGGAGCAGGCAGCAACCCAGCCAAGTCTGGGCCATCAAAGACAAGGGCCTGGCTGCAGTGCTGAGAGATGTTGCTTCTGTAGACAAGTCTTGTCCTCTTTCCACAGACCTCTTCTCCTGCAGTCCCCCAGGGCTACAGAGTTTCTTCTCCACCCTCCAGGTTCCTGGGAAAATGTTTCCAAGGGCTGCCTCTGGTGAGGTGTGTCAGAGCTGAGCTATGCTGGAGGGCTGGGTGTGGGCTGGGAAGGGGCCACCTAGACTCCAGAGAACAAGAAAGGGAAAGTTCCCCTTCTGGAGCCAGGATTTCTGGAAACTTGCACTGAAGCAGCAAATCAGGTAGGGCACCCATTTCTCTGATGACTTTTCCCCACCCCCACATCCCTGCCAATGTCATTTCCACATCCCAGCTGTCTCTAGAATCTGTGTACTTCTCTGCATCTCCAGAGCCACCACCAGCAAGAGCCACGGCCATTTTGTAATTTCTTACCTGCAGCCTCAACCTCCTAACTGCTCCTACTCTGTCTACCCCTGTCTTCCCCACTCACTCCTCCATCCTGCCACCAGCAGACAGGGGAACTTTTCAAAACACAAAACAGATCATGACACACACACACACACACACACATTCTCTCTCTCTCAAGCTTAAAACTTTTTCAAAGCTTTTTATTGCTCTTAGGATAAAGGCAAAACCCCTTAACAAGTCCAACAAGGCCAGGCATATCAGAATTGGGTTTGGCTATGAGTGACAGAAAACCCAAGTTAGCAGGGGTTTGGATAGAAACGATTTTATTTTCTCATATGAAGAGTCTGCAGTTGAACCAGCCAGAATTAGCACAGCAACTCCTCAAAGTCGTGGAGGACTCAGGCTACTTGAATTTTCTGCTCTGTCATCTTCAGTCTGTGGTTTTCCTCACAGTCCAAGAAGGCTACTTGAGCTCTGGCCATTGCAAGCAAATCCCAGTCCATAGGAACTTGCACACAGCACTTCGACTTGCATCCTTCTGTGCAAAATGTAGTCACATGGCTACAGCTAGCTGAAAGAGAGGCTAGAACATGTAATCTTCATTCTTTGTGGTCATGGCCCAGGTAAAAAGAAGGAAGAGGGAAGAATGGATATTGGGTGACAACAGGCAGTGTACATCATATGCTACTCTTCTCTTGAGCCTCACTGCACTTCAGGCTTCCTTCCCCTGGCTTTCTCCACTCCTGTCACACTGGCTTCCTCCAGGAGTCCCACACATTTGCAGCACTCCCTCCTGCCACAGGCCCTCGCTTCATCAATGTTCTCTCCTCCCTTCCTACTTAACTACAAACCCTTCAGAACTCTGCTCATGTAGAATTCCCTCAGGGAACCTTCCTAGATTAGGTCAAACTCTCTTATTCAGGGTTTTTACCCCAGTCTTGTGTGTTTAGTTTGTAACACGTAGATTGTGTTACTGTTGCAATTTGTCTTGCGCAATTATTTTTTGCCCCCATGATGAGGGCAGGGTTTAGGTCTGGTTTTGTACACTAGGAAGTATCCTGCCTGGCATATTATAAGTGCTCAATGAATATTTGTTGAATCAATCAATGAACAAATTTAGCTATTACCTAAAATGCATTAAAAAAGGCTTAGACAAAGGATTTTCTTGGGGCAAGTGGTAGGGAGTGGCTGAGAGCGCTTGGGAGATGCAGTAGAGCAAAGGGACAATTCTAAATAACACACTCAAATCTAGCAGGCTTTAGATGCAGTGGAGAAAACGCTGACCTGGAGCTCAGGTGATCCAGTAGCTGGGCCACTGCCTGGAGACAGAAGTGGTTAGATGCTGGGTATATTTTGAAGGTAGAGCTGACAACAGTTGCTGGCAGGTAGGATGTGGGGGTTAGGGAAAGAGAGGGGTCAAGGTCAGTCCTGGGTGTTTGGCTGGACAAATGGAAGGCCATTTACTGAGAAGAGGAAGATGGTGAAAGGAGCAGGATTTAGGAAGATGATCTGAAGGGTTTATTTGCACATGAGTCACAGGTTCTCATAGCCAGCTGCACACTCCTCCACAGGCATCTCCCAGAGGAAGCCTGAGCCCCAGGCTGGTGGTGTCAGTGGTGGTGACAGTGAATGCCAAATGGGTATAAAAAAGGTAAAAAATAGTTTGGCCTTTCAAGGTGCATAGTTGCCAGCCAAGAAATGATTCAGCTTGACTCAGCGATAAGATTGAAGAGAAAGTGGTCAGAAGACCTTGACCCCAGGCTTGGTAGGAAGCAGTCACTTTCTGCTAAAGGTCAGTGATGAAGGAAGACATATCCATGCATGGTCACTGTGAAAATTCAGAGACGTATAATTAATTCCATCACATGCCTAACATCTTCATGTATTTTCTCCCAAGCTTTGTTATACTCAGTTTTCTATAAGCAGTTGAGCTCATCTGCATAATATGATTTGGTAATTTCCTTTTCTTACTAAATAGTAGGGCACATGTTTTTAAGTTGCTTTCCCGGAGAGGCTGTATTGATCTACTTGACCACAAACAGTGTATTAGAATGCTTCCTGGCAATCTTGTCCACAATGAGTGTTAGCATGAGAATACTTTGAAAATTTTATGAGTGAAAAATAGCGATTCATGATTATCTGAATTTGCAGTTCTTTTATTTCTAGAGAGACTGAGCACTTCTCAAATGCTTGTTATCTACATTTTTTTTCCCCAAAAGTGTCTTTTGCAAAGATATTTCTAGGCTTAGAATAGGAACCAGAATCACTGAAATTTACTTAAAGCTCACTTCAAAAGGAGCATTTCCCCAAAAAATGATTGTGTGTGTGAGGGAGAGGGGGTGGGAGGAATGGGGAGAGGAAGGTGTGCTCTGGCAGAAGTTTGGACTTAATTATTGGGTGACAATGGTTCACACCCCAGCCTCTAGTGCGCCTTCCTGAGAGTGCAGCTCAAAGCTTTATGAGCAAATCAGTGCTAACTAAATAGCTGGTGGGCGTCTGCTGTGTAGTTCTTCTGGATTTCTGCCTCAATCTGACCTGCCAGCCTGGCTTTGGTATGCACCAGGAGGCAACCTAACATGGTGAGGACTGCACCCTGGTGTGCTCTCCCACTGACTCTGGGAGAACAGAGAGCCCATGGCCCTATATGTTCCTTCACTTAGAGACTCTGTCTGGTTTGGCTGTGTCTGAGAGCTTAGTTCAGTATCTGGTGGCACATAGTAGGCCCTTAGTACATATTTGTTCTGTGACTAAATCACTGGGAGCCTGAAGGGATAACTAGGAGAAAGGGGGCTCTGTTCACTCTGGTCTCAGTTCTTTCTCAGCTGTGTCACTAAATGGCAAGTCCCTTTCTCTCACTGGACTCTATTTCCACATTTTAAGTAGTTAATCCAAACAGCAAAGATTCCTTTTAACTCTGAAATTCTCTGAAAACACTTAACTCATCTTTGCTTTAGTTTCCTCATCTATGAAACAAGCAAGATGAAATATTGACCTCTTATAAGACTGTCAAATAAAATACAGGGTGCACAGTAAAATTTGAATATCAGAAAAATAAGGAATTTTTTTAAACATAAGTATGTCCCAAATATTGCATGGGATCCATATACAATTAGAGCACTGAATGAGCAAACAACATGCAGCTGGATCAGTTTATTGCATTTGGAGGTGTGTTTCTGGACCCATAATGATTACATGGCATTCAGTCAGCAAGTATTTATTGAGCATCTACTATATGCCAGGCACTGTTTAGGTCCTGGTGGTACAGTACAGAATGGAATAAGCAATGTCCTTGTTATCATTGGGCTTACATTCTAGCTAACAAAAAATGTACATAAACTATCAGGTGGTCATAATGCTGAGAAGACTAGCAAAGCAGGCTAAGGGTCAGAGACCATGTGAGGGGATGAGGGAGGTAATTAGGGAATCTAATTAACTCAACCCTGTGTATATGAGAGCCCCCAACCTCCACAAAGAGCAGTGTTTGTACAGCAAGACCCTGATACTATTTTGTAGAAATCCCTAAAGATGCATAAAAATGATGTCATTGATTCAAAAAACTCATGTACCAAATCTTGGATAAAATGAGCAATTGCTTGGATGGAAGAGACCTATAAATCATTTAGCCCAGATTTTAGCTGAGCTAGGGCTGCAACCAAGTTTCCTGACAGTCAGGAGAAAGTTCTAGGAGGTGATGTACTTGTTAAAAAGGTGCTCTGTTTTTCAGTTCTGCTTGCCAGTCTGGTTGGGTTGAATCCTGACAACATTTCCAAGCGTTTTGAAGTTTTAGCTGGGACAGTGAAGGGGTTTCCTCTGTAAGACATCTTCATTCCCGCTCAGCCAGTGCTCTTTTGTTCAAGGTTTTGCTGGGGCCTATTAAGTTAATGTCAGTAAGGTTACCTCTCTATACCCTTGGCAGCCCAGAGAAGTCATCAGAATCATTGCTATTACCATCTTCTTGATTATATTACGCTTCCAGGTTGCTTCTGCCCTTGAACATTCTGTGCGCTTGCCTTGATTTCATTTTACACACTAGACTTCTATTTGATTTAATATAGAGGTCTCATGTCTGCTACAAGAGTTGGATGTGGGAAGCTCATTACCATCTTTCTTAAGGAAAATCAGAGCAGTTTGTGGAATCTCTCTTTTATCATTTTCAACTCCCAGTAGTTATGTTCTTAGAAGTGTCCATGATTCTTGGTTTATAAAAGAAGATAATCACAGAAACCTGGGGAAATTTAGTTTTGGTGGAGGGGAGGCAGTTCTGTGAAAGTAAACAGCAGAAAGTACCCATGAAATTTCTATCAGAGAAGTTCCCAGGCACATTGGTGGCTTCTCCTCAAATGTTGTCACCTGAGGAATAATTGCCTGTCTGGTCCCTTCAGACATAATTCCCACACAAACTGGACATCCAAACATCTGGGGCCTGTGAGCTCTGTGAGAACACTGTTGGGTGCTGAAGTCAGGATGGATGAAGAACCAGACTTTCACCAGATGACTAGGGCTTCTCTGAGTCTCGGCCAAACTCCAGATGAAGGAACAGCTCCCCCGTGATGAGGCTGAGACACACATGTCCACATGTGGAGGGGCATGTGTTTACTCACTGGCTGTTGCATAATGTCACCCTCCCCAAGATAATGAGCTGAGGTACTTGAGCAAGTTCTGCCTTTGAAAAACTTGGAATCCCAAGGGCAGGGCATCAGGGTGGGCATCCAGACAGACAATGCAGACAGCTGTGCAGACACTCTAGCTGGAACTGGGAGAGAAGTCTCAGAGACTTGGCTCCAGTAAGACTCAGAACTGCTTCTGAGCAGGGTGAGCATGGACCATCTGCCCAAAGCCGTAGAACAGGGTGGCTGGGGTAGCTGGGTTAAGGTGGTTTGCATTAATGTGGAGCCTTTGATCTGAGGTTGGTAAACCTTGTTACCATACCTGGAAACAAAGAGCCACCACCCACTTTCTATCTGGAGGCTCAAGGGATTAGGGGAGAACTAAGGAAAGTAGACTTATAAAGTGCTTCCAGGTCTAGTGCGGCCCACTGTGAACTTAGATCAATGCTTCAGGCTGGAGACTTTTGAAGGCAGATTGATCAGTACTGAAAGGTCCCGGAGGTCACTGGGCCTAACCTTCTTGTATGGATGCAGAGATGAAACCAAATCCCCCAGGAGAGACAGGGCTTGCCCAAGGTCCCATGGCATTTTCTGGCACAGCAAGAATCAGCACTAAGGTATTCTGGCTCCCGGCCCTGAACTCCTTCTCTTTCACCCTGAGCCTGGCTCTGCTCCCGCAGGGGAGGGTCCTCTGTTTAACACAGTTCTGCTTCTGAGAATCTTGGGGAAGGGCCCTTAGTCACGGTCTTCACCTACGGCCCCTGTCCAGATTGCCTCCAACTAAGCTGCACTTCATCCCCTGCCTTGAACTCCCTCTCTGTCTTCATGCCTGTGCCTCCTTTCTAGACCCAGTAGAGATCCTGCCCCCGGGGATGCCTTCTTGGACTTCATGATCTTCTCTTCCCCCGAGTTCCTGTGCTCGGTACCAACCTCCCCACTCTGTTCTTGAGACATTAACTGCTTATATAACCCACTCTTCCTTACTAGATCGCAGGCTCCGAGGGGTAGGAAATAAGTCCGACCCTCTTACTCATTTCCTTAAGTACCCAGCATGCGACTGGGCATACGGTTGGCACTCCAAAAATGCTGACGGGCATGAGTGCCTGAGTGACCCTTTCTCATTTCTTCCTTCACAGATTCAGAGCCCAGTACCTTGGACTCCCAGTCTTCGACCACCTTGTTCCTCTCCTCGGAGGAGCCGGGCCCCTCCACCGCCGCCCTGCCGTCTCCCTCCTCCTCCTGCGAGCCGCAGGCCTTCTCCCCCGGCCCGGCGGTGCTGCCCCCGCTGCTGCCGCCGCCGCTCCCCGCAGCCGCGCCCCCCGCCCCCGGCGCCCCGCGGCGCGCGGGCCTCTACTCGGTCGTCGCCTCCTCGCCAGAGGCCGCCCCGCGCCTAGTCGACTGGCTGCCCGGCTGCCCCTCGGCCTCCTCTCCCGGCGCGCGGGGGGATGAGCGGGAGCGGCCGCCTGTCCTGGCGCCCGCCCAGGGCCCGGAAAGGGGCCGCACCCCGCGCCCGGGCGCAGCGGGCAGGGAGGAGGGCGCCGAGGATCCGGGCGCCTCCCCGCCGCCCTGCGTCCGGCCCGCCGCCGCCGCGAGCCTGGAGGCCAACGTCGGGGACATCCTGGTGGAGCTGCGGACAATGAACGGCCACCTGGACGTCATAGCCAGGGCCCTCACCAAACTGGCCTCGTCCCTGGGGCCCCAGCCCCAGCCCCAGCCCCTGCCGGACGCCCCGGATGCCAACTAATGGAGCTTGGCGAGGCCGGGCCGCCCCGGGACAAGGGGACCAAGGGGATCCCCGCGTGCACCAGGCATCCCCGCCTGTCCTTCCCCAAAGGGCCAAAGCGCTCTGCTCAGCCTACTTAGCGGCCCCGGCGCCCCCGCCTTTCAGTCCGAAACAAACCACGGTGCTGGCGCACTCTTCCCCAGCGCTCTCACGGCTGCCCCCTCTCCCCGGCCCTCCTGGCCCCTGGAGAGGTGGCGGGACCCTGGGAGAGACGCTTTGAGAACCGTCCTCTCACGTCCCACTCCTGTGATCTCTCTGAGTGAGGCGGAGGCAGGGCGAGTGCAAAGCTACCAAAGCAGTAGCTCAAGGGCAGCTCCAGCTTTCCTCGCTTGAGGTGTTCATGGTGTATCGATCTCTGGTGATTTTCGCGTTTCTTTTTAAAAATCTTTTTGGAAAAATAAATTTATTTTTTTCTCATTATAACCACATTTCAAGAAATTTGGAAAATAGAGAAGTGAAAAATTTGATGTATTTGGGAAAAGGGGGGTATTTAAGTCTTTATTATGAATGAGAAAGTATTTTGTGTAATAAATAAAATTTTTATATCCACTTTCTAGGCGTTGGGCTCTCTCTGCCACATTTCATCCTTTGCACGGGCCCCTTTCTTTCTTCTCATAGTTGCTTGTCCCAGCCCTCCTTTACTCTTTGAGTCTTATTTCAAGTTGTCTCATACTAGTGAAGAACAAGCTTCTAATGGTTTTCTCAATTCTTTTCTAAAACTCCCGGGATCTCCCTAAATTTGGTAAATCCACCCCTTTCCTCTGGACCCTAGTGGAAGCCCAGTTACAGAGTGACTCAGCAACATGGAGGAAGCCAGCATCCCTGGCCTCCATGCACTGCCAGTGTCACCACCCTCCCCAACTGTGACAACCAAAAATGTTTCCAGACTTTGCTAATGTTCCCTGGTTGAGATCCACTGACCTATGCAGAATCTCAAAGATTTGGGATAACCCACGCTGTCCAGGGTCTGGCTTCCTGTAATGGCGCAGGGCTCTTTTCACCTTCTTATTTGAATTAGAATTTTAATAAAGTGTGTTCATTTGTCAGAAGCAAACATGCTGCTCTTTTTCCAGAAACAAACCAAGGGTCAGAAGCCACATTGCAGAGTAAAATCCCATTCGGGAGCATTTGCAGGGCTCACGGCTGGTGTGCTGGGGCTGCTGACAGCCTGGTCTCTGCAGTTGCGTGCACCACCAGTGCCTCTCCAGGTGCCTCTCAGACTTCAAGGTGCAGGAATTGCCTGGAGAACTAGTGAAAATGCAGATTCTGATTCAGTAGCTCTGGGGTGGGGCCTGAGGCTCAGTATTTCTAATCACCTCCAGGGAGATGCTGATTCTACTGGTCCAAGACACACTTTGAGTAGCAAGTGAACAATGAGGGGTTGTCTGCTCTGGGATTCGGGTTGCCACTGTTCCCTAGGAACTTCTGCTTGTCTTTGTTGCCCGCAGCTGCCTAGATTCCTGAACCTCTAACCAAAACTTTCAGTACATCTCTTTGGGGCATTTTTTTTTTTTTATGGCAGTGTGTTAGCTCTAGCCACCCACTGACTTCTAAAGAAGTTTTAGTTCAATCCAATTCAACAAATATTTATTGAATGTTACAATGCTGGTGCCTCAGGGGACACAAAGATAAATAGAATAAGGTCCTGCCCTCCAGGGGCTCCTAGCCTAGAGTCCCACACAGAGAGGGATTATCAACCCTTCCAGTGTGTAAGCAATTTGAAGGGGGTGGAGGGAAGCAGCAGGGTGTGATGAAGAGCTTCTTGTGGTTTGACTTTGGTAGTATTATTCAACCCCTCTGGTCCTCAGTCTCCCAGTCTGAATGCAACGGAGATGACACTGCTCTACTTCAGCTGACCAACATCAGACATGAATGTGATGGGGCTTGGCGCTCCAGAAAGTGCTGCCCCAAGGCCCTTTTGCAGTTATTGGGTTATCGTTACTTCCTCTGTTCTGAATCCTGTAACATTAGGAAGCAGCCTGGTGGAGTGAGGGTTATATACTCAGGTCTAAACTGCCCTTCCTTCTCTGAGGGACTAAGCCTCCCCCTTCTTTTCCTCAGGAAGAGAATCCGTAGTCCAAAGTGTCTGCTCTTTGGTCTGTCCTTTGGCTGAAGGAACAGCTAGACTGGTGTTCAGCTGCAGCAACTGGAAGCACCGGGGTTTTTACTCATTTGTTCATTTGAGTAGCTTTTTATTCTGGTTTTAACAGACTTCTTCTGCATTAGATTAAAAACAACAAAAAACTAAATCTTTCGAGAACAAAGAGGGGCTGGCATATAAATGGTAAACACAGAAGCGGTGATTGAACCCTTTGGCCAAAGCCCATCTAGATAGTTTGTGAATATAAAACCCACTCCAAAGTTTCACCCCCAAGGATAACCATTGTCAGTATTTTGGCAACTACTCTTCGACACAAATACCTATGTGTGTGCAATTTTACTTAACTCTGATCACGGTGTGCCTGCTGCTCTGTAACCTGTTTTTAAAAAAAATCTTGATAATAAACGATGAAATCTTTCCATTAAAAAAAAAAGTTATACTAAGACATGAAACCATAAGAATTCTTGAAGAAAACGTTGGAAAAACTCTTATGGACATTGGCCTAGGCAAAGAATTTATGAAGAAGACCCCCAGAGCAATCACAGCAGCAACAAAAATAAATACATGGGACCTGATCAAATTGAAAAGCTTCTGCACAGCCAAGGAAACTATCACTAGAGTGAACAGACAACCTACAGAATGGGAGAAAATATTTGCATGCTACACCTCTGATAAAGGGCTGATAACCAGAATCTATACAGAACTTAGGAAAATCAACAAGAAAAAATCAAACAACCCTATTAAAAAATGGGCAAAGGACATGAACAAAAATTTTTCCAAAGAAGACAGAATGATGGTCAGCAAACATATAAAAAAGTGCTCAACTTCTCTAATCATCAGGGAAATGCAAATCAAAACCACCAATGAGATATCACTTAACTCCAGTGAGATTGGCTCATATCAAAAAATCCCCAAATAACAAATGTTGGCGGGGATGTGGACAGATAGGAACACTTATACACTGCTGGTGGGACTGCAAATTAGTACAACCTCTATGGAAAAGAATATGGAGATACCTCAAAGAATTAAAAGTAGAATTACCATTTGACCCAGCAATCCCACTACTGGGTATTTATCCAAAAGAAAAAAAGACATTTTATAATAAAGACATCTGCTCTCGAATGTTCATAGCAGCACAATTCACAATTGCAAAGTTGTGGAAACAACCCAGGTGCCCATCAATACACGAGTGGATCAATAAAATGTGGTATATGTATACCATGGAGTATTACTCAGCAATAAGGAACAACAGTGAATTAACACATCTGGTATTATCCTGGTTGGAGCTAGAACCCATTCTTCGAAGCGAAGTGTCACAGGATTGGAAAAACAAGCACCACTGGTACTCACCATCAAACTGGTACTAACTGATGAACACTTACATCACACAGGGCAATAATATTGATCAGGGGGTGGGCAGGCGGGAGGGGGGTGGAAGGGATGGGAAAAACTCTCACTGAATGGATGTGGGGAGCACAGTTTGGGAGACGACCACGATTGTGGCTCTGACACGGGCAGAACAGGGGCAATGTGTATGGCCAAAGTGTTGTACCCCCATGATATTCTGAAATTAAAAAAATAAATTTAAAAAAAATGTTATATATAAAGCAAATTTTACTTAACATAAATTTGTCTATTTATGCCTCCAACTTTTTACTATCATAAACAATGTTGCAATGAATATATTTGAGCATACACGTGTTTGCTCTTCTGTAATTATGTTGTTAGAGTAAATTCTTAGAGGTGTGATTGCTGGGTGCAAGGGCATACACTCCTAAATTCTTTCTTCAGTGCTGCTGTGGCTTCATCAAGGTTCAAAAAGGAGACGCGAATGAATGGTAGGAGGAACATTGGGGTCTTGGGTAGCTCCATTCAAGAACTTGGGAAAAAAGGGAAATAAAAACAAGGCTATCTTCTGCAGGTTAAACTTTAAAATCAGCACACAACAGACCAGAACAGAGATGTGCAAAACCGCCCTGAAGAGATGTATTGTGGGTGGTCACTTAAATGGTGTATTAGTCATGGTCTGGTAGGGAAACAGAAGCCATCTAGGTTTTTCACACCAAGGGGATCTAATTCAGGAACCAGACATGAGGGTGCTGGAAGGGCTGGAGGAGCAGTGGAGGTAAGGTAAGTTCCCAAAGACTGGCAGCTGCAGAGAGCACTGCAGGCCCGGGCTAGAGGAGTTGGGGGAAAGTTTCCCCAGGACCCAGGATCAGTGTGATTCCAAGACAGGGCTGCAGAACTGAGCTGCTTCAGCAGGAACCCAGGAGTGGCACTGCTAGGCCACAGCCCCTGATACTGCAGCCACTGACACTGACACCCTTGGATGCCACTAGGGCTGTCACGACTGCCTGAGACCACCAGAGACCAGAAAAGAGGAACTATCCAGTCTCCTGCCAGTGCCTCCTTTTCACAGAGCCTAACTGGAAGCCCGTTGGAGGGAGTCTGGGAAATGCAGTTGGTGGAGGCCTGCCACGCTACAGCAGGGCAAAGAAGGTTGGGGATGCAGCTGACAGCAAATAGGCAAATGATCAACGCAAGTAGTACCGGCAGTCAAAGCAGTGGTATGTCTAAAGAAAGCAGCTTTTAGAGAAGGGGCTTCAGCAGCCATGGAAGCACAAAGAAAGGGCACCATAGAGAGCAACATGGGTGGTGCTCATGTCAGCAGAGGAGGGCTTGACCCTCTGGACCCAGCCACAGGTACAGCCCCATGGTGGACACAGCCCCCTGACTGTCTCTGTCTATGCCACTCAGCAGCTGAGAGTGTGCTATGGGAGACAGGCCTAGAGAGATGGCTCTGCTGCAGAATGTAAGAGTGTAGACAGGTTGAGTCTCTTTCTCTCTCTTTTTTTTTTTTTTGAGACAGGGTCTTGCTCTCTGGGAGTAATGGGTCTCTGAAAAATGAGAAAATGCCAGGAAACTGGAAAACAAGGAAATTCACCACTATCCCCACCCCCCACCCCCACTGGTCACAGCATCAATGGTGTGCACATAGTTGGCGTGGGAGAGAGAGAAGGGGGTGCTAGGAGGTGCTGGAGGACTGGGCGAGGTGCAGGAAACACAGGAGAGAAGCCAGGAGGGTTGTGCCTACTTGATGGCACTGACGCACCCATAGCTCTCCAGGCCCTGTAAGGTCAATGTTATTAACCACATTATATGTACAAGGTGCCTTGGCTGTTGTTGTATTTTATTTCCCTCCTCTGTCAACCCCTCAGGCCACCTGACTTAAACAACCAACTCTGCCTAGAGAACCAGAAAGTGCAAGGATTTCTGCAGGTCTCTGTGGTGACTGCTTGAGAATCTCGAGGCCCAGGGCATTTGCCACCAAATTATTACTAAGCCTCCAATAAAGCAAGGTCCCCACTACTCTTGTGCTCAAGCAGGCTGAAGAAGTAACAATAACCCAATAACTGCAAAAGGGCCTTGGGGCAGCAAACCTTTGTTGTCATACATGTGGCTGGCTGGGTATCCAGGGCCTTAAACCATTTCCATAAAGTAAATGTGCTAAGCCCCTGCTGTGAGGCCACCGGCATCCTCCTCCAAGGCTCTGGCTCCAGCTTCTTCCTCCAAAATGCACAAGGTGCTGTTTCTGCCACCCATGTGCTCTCTGGAGGGTGCTAACTCTCTGGCTCAGCCATGCCTTCCAGAGCAGGCACTTTATCCTGTCCACCCTGTCCCCACAGTGCCCAACACCATCCAAGGCACATAGCTGGTACCCAATAAATGTTGATGGACGGCGCAGTCCTGGGGCCCAGTCTGGCAGTGTGGGAGCCCACCTCTTGCTTCCTGAGGGACGCCTGGGCTGCCTGGATAGAGATGAAGACCTGTCCGCCGGCCAGTATGGTGCTGGCCCAGGAGGGAAGGTCATGACGACCTGTCTCTGCTGCAGCTTCCAGGCCTCGCCTTTGCTTGTTTTCTGGGAGCCTCAGTGTCTGCCCACAATGGCATGGCTCCTTCAGCTGCCCAGATTCTTGGCGCGGCGTGTGGGCCGCACGGCTTGTTTCCGTGGTGAGCATGGCAGGGGTGGCCGGCTGCCCCCAGGCCGAAGAGCATTCCTCCCAGGTCTCCCTGAGCAGGGCTTTTGCCAGCCACTCTGCTCCCAAAGTGGGGTTCCTGATGGGGGTGTTCCTCAAACTTGGCTGTGCTTTGACTAGAGTGAACAAATATAACAGATTTTTATCCATTCCTTTCTCTTACATCCCATTTTGTTCCCAAAAGAGTTTGAGATCTCTGCACGAAATATCACGCAGGAGGGAGCTTAGACGTCACCTGGCCTAACCTCCTTCACCGGGCAGATGGAGATCGGAAGGGTTACAAAGGTCAAGTAACTTGCTCAGGGGCCCCGAGCAAATGCAAAGCTGACCTGGGAGGAAACCTCATGTCTCCTGAGGCCTGTGTTCTTTCTACTGTAGCACTTCCTGGCTCCCCTTGAGTGAATTTTTCCAGGGTTATGTCCGCCCCAGGAAGGTGAGGTGTGGAGGGTTGGGACTGCCTGGAGCTGTCAGGCTGCCTCCTCTACCACAGCCTGCTCCCTTTAGAGTGGACACACACACACATGCACACACACATAGACTCATGCACACGCATGTACACACACATGGGGAGTGGATCAAAATTTTTAAACGAAAACAAATTTGGTATGTCTAAACCAGGGCTCAGCAAACTATGGCCAGTGACCTGTTCTTGTACAGCTTGCAAACTAAGAATGACTTTTACATTTTTAAGTCATTATAAAAAAAGAAGAATATGTGACAGAGACCTTCTGTGACCCTCAAAGCTGAAAATATTTACTATCTGACCTTTCACAGAAAAAGTTTACCAATCAAAGATCCATCTGATTGTTTACCCTGCAGTGGTTAAGTCTTCCTAGGATACTGAAGACTCTCTTTTTAAAGGCAGATCTGGTCACCTTCATAGGGCTCAGACTCTGACATTTAGAATCTAGGGCTTTCTTCCTTCATCCATCAGGCACCTACGGCTTTTCTGAGAAGTTTCTTGCTGTTGTTAAATTTTTCTATCCTCAGGATAAATCACGTGGGGGAACCCTTTGTCAGGAGATTTCCAGAGGTGAATTAGGCGGTCAGGACTGGTGATGGGCATTTCCCGCTGGTGCCCACCGTGGGGAGGGGGAGGCAGGGCTCTGCTGCCAGAGGCGTCCTGCAAATGACTGGGCCGGGGCTGACCAGAGGTGGAGGCTGAGCACAGACAGCTGCCAAGACAGTAACAAGGAAAATGTTTTTCCCGTCAAAGAAAAACATACAGACGCTTGTGATCTGAGTGCCTCCATTTCCTCCCCACCATGGCAGGCTTCTCGGCTAGTTCCTGTCTAGCCAGGCCGATCATTTCTTTATAGTCACTGAACCAGAATAACCACAAATCAAGCCGGAAGCACATGATAACCCGCTGAACTCTGCATGGCCGCGGCTGGGTGTCTCTGAGCGAACAAATGAAAAAACGCTGCCCTGGTCTCTGCAGCTGTGCAATACCCAGCGAGCTGCCGCAGCTGCTGCAGCTCTGGCCTCAGGCTAGTCACTTCTACCGCCAGAGATGGAAAGAGGGAAAAAAGAGCAACAGACACGCAGAACTGGGGACATTGAAGACTATCGTAGCTGTTCAGTTGTAAACATTTACAGGCAAGATGTTTGGAGTTTAAATGCGAGATGACACGAGGAGCCTCTAATGTACAGTGGAACTTTAAGCGTGATATGGGGGCAGAAAATGGTCTGTGAACTCCCCTCTTCGAGATCTTAGACGTTCTGTTCTATTGACTCCAGGCAGGGCCCTAGCCACAGTGCACTTCATAGGCTCATAAATATAACATTATTGGACAAAAAAGCCCAATCCTTCTCCGACTGATTAGGCCCAGATTGGTCAGCCCATAAATCAATGTGGACTAGGAACTATAAAGTTGTGAATCAATGTGTCCCAGATCTCCAAATGAAAAAGCAAAGAGTCAAATAGCTGGAGCTCTTCCAAGATCCTTCTTTTCATCCCTTTCCTCCTACCAGCTCCATACCCTAGTATGCTAATTTTAAAAGGCCTCTCTTTTTTACTCCTTGGCCTGGCCGTGGACAGCTTTTTGGGGTAGGAAATTTGGTCTAGAAGTGAAGCTGAGGGAACAAGAGGCTGTCCTGTTGTGTTTCTGTTTGAGACTGATCTGCTGCTCTGTTGTGTCTCCCTGGCCAGGATCTCTACCTGTAGCCACGGGGTAGTGGCATTTGTTATTTGTGTCATGAAGACAGGAAGGGAACATGGTGGCAGGCACACAGTGGGTGGTCAGCTCATGGTTAGGATGATCTTTGGATGTATTGTCTAATTAATTTAAGGGATCTGATTCCCTGCATTGGAATATTAAATATAATAATTGATTCTCCCCTTAGAACTGCGGGTCAGGTTCCAAACTGCCATCTAGTCATCCCTGTTGGATATGGTTACCCTCCTTGGATCTGGGAGCTGAGGTGGTCTGCTGTGAATGCTGCCCACGTATACTCGGAGGGCATTCCCTGTCCCAGGTCCTCTGGAGTTCCAAAGCAAAGTTTGTTTTCTGAATCCCTCTTCTCCACTCCCTTCCATGTATCTCTCAGGGAGCCCTTTCCCTTCTCTTAGACAGCCCCATTTCAGGGACACCCCATGCGTACCCACCTGCCCCTCATAAGGGCTCCTTCTTAGGGGCCTGCTCTCCTGGGCTGGGAGCTCTCACTTTTCCCTGGTCACCCTGCAGCTGAGCTTGCCTGCTGTCTTCTCCCCATTGAGGAGGGCACACCCAAGACTCCACACAAATACCCTGTGCTGGGGGCCTCCCGGTTTCCCCCCAGACTACAAGGGCTAGAAGGAATCTCAGTCCCAATTCTGCCTGCTCCTTTGGGGAAACTGAGACCCAAAGAGAGGCATCAACTTGCCTAAAGTAGGACTCAGGCTTCTTGAAACCCATTTCACTTTACCCTAGTGCAAGCCTTAGCTGACTGCATTCTTGTTCTTTTCCCATAGAGAAATAAGTTTCCTTTTAGATTCTCCCAAAGCTGGTCTTAAAGCGTGGTTCCCGTACAGTTGTCTGTTTCCTGTGGATACTTTCATTTTCTCCTGTGTTTTTCTCTCTCCTTGCTATGACTTACAAGACCATGAACACACAAGCCCAAGACCCCAGAGGAAAAATTCTTCCAGTAAATGCCTCCAGGAGGAATGGGGCCATTGACAGCGATATTTGACTAATAAGCTCCATTTTGGTGTTTTACCACTAGTGGTCATAGAAACCTCGCAGGATGTGTCTAGGGAAATGGATTTTGTAGGGTTAGCTCAATTTGTACCACCCACTGCACAATAGCAGCACTGTGCAGAAAAGGCAGTTTTGAAACAGGTTCAGTTGTACGTTACTGTGAGGTACCAAGTCAGGTGAAGGGCTATTTCTGCAACTGAAGGATTTGCATTCTTCTTCCTAGACCTGCAGTCTTAGTCATCCTGGATCTTCCACCTTTTAAAAATTCTGACATTATCTCTCCTCTCTCCACTTTCTGGGAAGACGTCCCACCTCTAAAATTAGCTGTAAGAAATAATGTGATCATCAACAGAGTAAAAAGGCAACCTTCAGAATGAAAGAAGATATTTACTAACCATATATCTGGCAAGGGATAAATATTCAGAATATATAGAGAACTCCCAGAACTCAAATACAAAAAACAAACAACCCAATTAAAAAATGGGCAAAGGACTTGAATAGGCATTTCTCCAAAGAAAATATACAAATGTCCAATAAACACATGGAAAGATGCTCAATATCACTAACCATTAGGGAAATGCAAAGCAAAACCACAAGGAGATACCCTGTCATACCCATTAGGATGGCTTGTATCAAAAAACTCCAGAAAATAACAAGTGTTGACAAGGATGTAGAGGTATTGGAACCTGTGTGCACTGTTGGTAGGAATGTAAAGTACAGCCACTGCAGAAAGCAGTGTGATGCTTCCTTAAAAAATTAAAAATAGAATTACTATAGGATCCAGAAATTTCACTTCTGAGTCTATACCCAGAAGAACTGAAAGTAGGATTTCAAAGAGATATTTGTACACCTATGTTCACAGCAGCATTATTCACAATAGCTAAAATGTGAAAGGAACTCAAGAGTCCATTGACAGATAAAAGGATAAGCAAAAGGTAGTGTGTACATGCAATGGAATATTATTCAGCCTTAAAAAGGGAGGAAATTCTGACATGCTACAATATGAATGAACCTTGAGGACATTATGCTAAGTGAAACAAGCCAGTCACAAAAAGACAAATACTACATGATTCCACTTATACGAGATAGTTAGAAATTCACAATCATAGAGGTGAAAAGTAGAATAATGGTTGCCAGGGGCTAGGGGCACCTGACAGTTAGTGTTTAATGGGAAAAGAGTTCCAGTTTTACAAGATGAAAAAAGTTCTGAAAATAGATGGTGGTGATGTTTGTACATTATAAATGTATTTAATACCACAGAAACTATACACTTAAAATTGTTAAGATGGTAAATTTTAGGTTATATGGATTTTAACACAATGATAATGCTATAAACTTTTAATAATCTAAAGAAAATGCTTCCTTTAGGGTGCTGTTTCCAAAAAATGCAGTGTCAGTGTTCTTAATATAAAACAGTTACACTGTTTTATAATTTAAAAAAATGTAATCACGCTGCTTGGACGTAACTCTTACACCAGCAGACCTTTGAGTGAGTGTGAATGTGATCTACTCTACTTTCTAGAGAACCTTTTTTAGCTACTTAATGCCTCTTTTGGCCCCTGGGTCTGAGGGCATGTGGAAGAGTATAGAAATGACCCTAATTCTTCACCCTTCCTATATCCATGCCCTTCACCATGTAAATTAGTATTGCTCCCCAAGGCTGTCTCTGAGCTTAGTCATGGACATGTTTTGGCCAACAAGATAAAGTGGAAGTGATCTGTATTGGTTCCAAACCTAGACCTCAAGAGTCTGTGTGTGTTTCCTCTTGCTGTCCTGTGCATCTATCATCGCAAGCATTGAGCATTGACAGGATGCTCAAGCTAGCCTGTTGGAAGACGAGACACTGAGGATTGCTGAGCCATCCCTGTTGCCCCAGCCAAGGCCAGTCTAGATCAGCCAATCCCCACACATGCGAGTAAGCCCAGCCAAAATTAGTACAGCCACTAAGCTGACTCCCAGCTAATCTTAGATGTTTACTGTTGCATGTCCCTGTGAGTTGTGATTGTAAGGCAGCATTAATGTGGAAGTAATATAGGACATGGCCCCATATACTTTTTTATCACTCCTTTTTTCCTAGTTCCAATAAATTGGTCACTGACATCATCTGCACACTGTTAGGTGTCTACCCAATATCCCTTCTTCCCTTTTCCCTTACCAATAGAACCATGTGCCCAGCTAAAAACCTATACTCCCCAGTTTCCCTTGCAGAAAGGGGTTGTCGTGTGACATTCCTTTGGCCAATGAGAAGCAAGAGAAGTATTGATTGGAGCTCCTTGAAGAAGGGTGGGGACTGCCTTTGCCCTTCTTCTCCTTGCCTGGAATGAGAATCCCTTGCTCGAAGACAGTATGACTCTGAGGTGGCAGCACAAGCTGAGAACATGGAGAGGAAAGACAGAAAGAGCTTGGGTCTCTGATGGTACAGCCATAGCACCAGCCCTGGGCTGCCTTCTTTATGCACTTATAGTTATGTGAGAAAAAATAAGACTTCACAACTAATTATGCTACTGTCTCTCAGTCTTCTCTTACTTGTAGCTTATTGTAGTTCTTAATGCCACACTCTAGCACCTACTTCATCCTCATTTGAAGAAAGTACTTAAAATAATTAAATAAAGTTGTGTTCTAAGGATACTTCACAGAAAATACGACTGCTAATTGCTGTATAGGTTCATCATTATATAAATAAAATGACAATAAACTCCATGCATTTATACTTATTTATAGTTTCCAAAGTTTATATTACTAGATTCCCGTCCATACACATGTGATTAGTACCCCATGTCCATTCTATACTAGGGGAAACTGAGGCAAGGGGAAGTTAAGTGAGTTGTCCAAAGTAAAACAACCTGTTTGTAAAAGAGCTTGGGAGGGGCTTGAAAACAGGTTCTTCAGGCTTCCTGAGGAAGGATCTGATGTGTGTCTCAATGAGACCAAACTACAGTGATTGAAATTCTGTACCTTGGGCAGTCACTGGCCTCCACTCAGGGAGAACAAAGACACTGAATCCTTTTACTTCTGCATAGACCAGCCAAGACTGAAAGTCACCACAGTCCAGGATAGGTTTGTTTATGAGAAGGGAGAAAAGGAATAAAGGGCAATTTGTTGTCTTTTCTGTCCACAAAATTATTTGCTCCCTCCTTTCTGCTTCATAGTGGAGTGGAGTCAATTGGTTATAAGTCTGTTTTTCCAGAACTTCTTAGTGACCTCCTCAAGAGTATGATTAGGTGGTTTTTTATTTCTGTATACCTGACAGGACTGCTGAATACAGTTGTGCTCGTTGGTCACTGCCCAAGGGTGCCTGGCAGAGGAGTGAGTGAAATACACACTCACCAAGAAGTAGGCCCCATAGGATTAGGAAACATCAAGAGGAAGTGCTTTTTTTCTAATTTACACACTGGTACTCTATGGAATGGTGGGGACCCTGGTCCCTGACACCTAGAGCACAGTGCAAGCTGAGTTTTTTTTTTTTTGACAAATAAATAGCCTCTCAGATTACTGCTTCTTTTTGAAGTTCATTTGGATCAGGTTTTACTAGCAATAAAGTGTTTCGGGGGATGGGTATTTGGTGGTTGTGACAGACACTTAAGATATTTCTTCTCAAGTTGCCACAGAATACTCACAAAAGTGGAGCAGCAGTTTCAAAGCTCAGAGAAAAGAAAAAAAAGTAAATAGCTATGGTTTATTAAGCATTTCTTATGTATCAGATAAAAAGCACTCTGCATTCATTACCTCATATCATCCTTACAGCAAAACTGCAAGGTAGGTTCTATTAACACCCCCATTTGAAAGATGAGGAAACTAGGATTTCAAAAAATTAAGCAAACTGTCCGAAGTCATATAGCTAGCTAGTAAGCAACAAAGCTTGGATTTGAACCCAGGCTTGTCTGATTCTAAGGTCTTTATTATGCATTTTCATAAGCATGTAAATTCTTTGCCATTAATGCAGGTGTAGCAAAGACAGTGGTATTCACCAATTATTCCATGGACTTACCTAAATTTTCCACCCTTCCTTGCAATGAGGTTGGGGCTATATAATTGGGTGCTTCCAATGGAATGTAGGTGGAAGAGATGTACAACCACTCTCAGGCATGACATTTAATAACATTCTGGGCAAACCACCATCCCTCTCTTCCTCTGTTACAGTGACCAGATATTAAGATGGTGGCATCTCAAGATGGAGAGAGTCTGGATCCCTAAATCACCGCATGGAGGAGAATTGCCCTGAAGAGCCACCCAATCCACACCCAACTTTACATGAACAAGAAATGACTCTTGTGTTTATTGGAACATAGTGTAGCCTAACCTAACTCATAAAGCAGAAATGATAAGAATAATTATACATATTTATTTTATATAATTGCTTATACTGCACAAAATGTTTCCTTGATCCTCATAACAACTCTGAGAGATAAGCAGGGATTATGAGCCCCATTTTATAGGAGAGGAAATCAATGCTTAGAGAAGTGAAATGATTTGCTTAAGACCACACAGTTGGTAGGTGGTCAAACCAAGGTTAGGATCTTGGTATTTTTCCCACACTCTGCAATTTTATAATTTCCTAGCTTGATGTTATAAAAGGAAGCAATAACCTCAGAAGGCATGAGGGTCCCACTGTATAGAGTTCTGCAGATTAAATTAAACACCTTGAAGGACTAAAAGGCTAGGTAGCCAGTACAGACAGGTGTAATACATTCCAACGGTTCATATTCTTAAGTCAACAAGATGCTGGCGTCCTGTGGCTGCTCAGACTCCTGGGTGGTCCTATAGGGGAGTCGGTCCTAAGCCTAGCTCTCCAGCAGCCCCGTGTGCAGATCTCCAACCTGAATTACAGGCTTTGAATGAAAGACAAAAATGCAC
The DNA here is from genome assembly GCA_023783475.1 of Daubentonia madagascariensis. Lineage (NCBI taxonomy): Eukaryota > Metazoa > Chordata > Mammalia > Primates > Daubentoniidae > Daubentonia > Daubentonia madagascariensis. Next base: position 975,357 of record JAKFHU010002080.1, read on the forward strand.
ATGGTCTGGGTGAAAATCCTCGGTCTCCCCAGGAGAATCAGGGGCCTGATTTTCCTTCCTTATTCCCACACAACAATAATCATTTTCTTTTTTAGAGAATTCTTTTACAGTGTACAAAATGTATTACTCCACATTATCTCATTTAATTCTCATGAAACTTGGTCATGTGTTTTTTGGTGGTGATGCTCAGAAAGGTTGACTTGTAAGATAATAACAGGATTCTTTCTCTGATAATATTATCAAATCTGCCATCTATTGTGCATATCCTGTGTATATTATTTCATTCAATCCTACGACAGTCCTGCAAGGTTGATATTACCGTACCCACTCTACAGCAAGGAATCTGAGGAATGAGAAGTGTAAAAACATGTTCAAGGACACTCAGCTAGGAAGGCTCCCAGTGGGGACTCAGAAGGCCCCTGGAGGAGTACTCAACAAAGACAGAAAAGGGACAGGATGGAGGATAGATGCACTGTTATCCCATCCCATACCGGGCATGTACTACAAATATCCAAGGGTCCCCTTCGTCTTCTGGAAATTAGCCATAATCAATTTAAAACTTCTTTAAATCTATTATGGATTTTGATCTTACCTCCTCTCAGGGAAGGGATCCACAATTCTACAACATCCTTTTTGCAGGAAGTAGTTTCCATTTAGTCGACCTTCAATAATTTCCTTCTACTAGGAAGAGGGCTGAATTTCCTTGTTTAGGGGTCTTCTCCATAATTTTGTAAACATTGATCTTCTCCACGTTCAGTCTCTGTTGCTGACTAAAGTCTCTAAATCTTTTCTCTCTCTCTAGGTCAGGCTCCTGGGTTTCTTCTCCCATAGACTTGATAAGCTGTCAATAGTCTGAATGTGACAGGGATTCAAGTCATGTCTGCTTGTGGGTAATTGGCATCCTCCATTCCTTGGTATGGTTCAGCCCTCTACTAGCTCTCTCTCCTGTAAAACTGAGATTATTGGGACAGGGGACCATCCGTAAACTGTGGGTTTCCCTGCAGGGCCTTCAGCTACCCAACTCCAGGGCACCTTTCACTCTGTGCTCCCTATAGGTGGCCCCTGGGAGTAGGGCAGTGAGGCAGGACTGTGGCCCTGTTCTTAGACTGATTACTTCATTCTTTCAGAAACATCTATTAAGCACTGAGTATATCTTAGAAACTATGCTTGTCTCTGGGGATGGAGAGGGGAATAAACCATGTCTGTCTGGGTTGATGGGGGCATACCATCCGTGAGTGTGCCACTTTGGACACCCAAGAGTCACTGTTGACTTATTCCTTGCCCACAGCCTTCATTTTGCAACCAAACACCAAGTGTTACCAATTTTACCTTCTAAATATTCATCATACTCATCTCTTCTTCTGCATCCCTAGCCTACCCTCCCCCCATTTAGTCCTTTAATACCTCTTTGATTATCGCAATTCCCCCATAACTGGTCTGTCTGATCTGGTCCCATCCTCTGTAATCATTCCCCTGTACTGCAGTATGAGTGATCTACCCAAAATACACGATTAACTAAGTTGCTCACTCAGACTTTCAAGTGGCTGTCTTTTGCCCACTTAACATGGAGGGCAAAGTCCCTGGTGCCCTGGCTTCTACCTGCCTCTCTGGCTTTGCCCCTTAGTGGATGCTCCTGGACCACTAGGCACATCCCTCAGCCCTCTTGGACTGGCTGCCCCAGTCCTCCTGGTGGGCCAGAGTTCTGGCTCCCCCTTCTGCACCTCTCTGCCCCACCATTCCGCCTCCCTACCTTTGCTCCCGAGTCCCTGCCGTCTAGACCCTGCCTCTTTCCACCCCCTGCATCTAGATAACTCCTTTTCGTTCTTCAAGGCTTATTTTAGGGCCCAACACCTCTGGAAAGCTTTTTTGACCTCCTTGTCCACTCCATGCGAGGAACCATGTCCAAGCAGACATGACTTGGATCCCTGTCGCATTCAGGGCATCCTTTGCATCTCCTTACCATTGCCCTCAAGTCCTGGGGTGGGAGTTGTCCTCAGTGAGTCTTTGTGCTTCACTGGACTCTGGACTCCATGAGGCACACAGTAGGCCTCCAATAAACTTGTTGAATGGATAAACAAATAATTTCAGTGCAGTGGAAAACAAGAGGTTCTCGAGGGAGTGACTGGCCCCAGCTGGGGAGTTCAGAAGTGGTTGTGAAGAGGAGACACAGGGCTGCAGGTCCAAGGAAGTGGAGGAGCTTGTGGGAGGGGCATGGGGAGAGGGCTGCTCTCCCGTCCTCTTCCTCAGCGGGATGTGTCCTTCCCAGAGTGTGGCAGCCCCCACACCCCCAACCCCTCCTCCCCACCCCTGGCCCCCACCATCTTCCCTGCGGTCACCTGATTTCTGTCTCGGTGGTGCTGGGCAGGAGCTGAGCTATTTCAAAGAAAATGTAGGCAACAGCCTTCGAGAAAAGCGTGTTGAGAATTCACCAGAGCAAGAAGCCGTGTGGCAAGATGAGTCAGCCACAGATTCAACCCTCAAGTGGTTTCACAGTCTAGCAGGGAAGCAAATGCAGTTTGGCTTTTTTTGCTTCTTAGTTATATTTGTCTGTGTGCATACAACACTCATGCGGGGTTACAGGTTACAGGAGAGCAGACGGACCTCACACACACATATTTGTGTGGTCTGAGAACCTGTCTTGTCCCTGTGCCTTGCTTATCATACCTGCTTATCACTGGGAGCAAAAGCCAGTTCTGGGCTGGCTCCTTTGCCAGCAGTGCAGCCTCCAGGAAGCAGGTCCCTTCTGGGCTTGGAGAGTGGAGGCACGAGCCACCAGGGCTCCAATGAGACCACTGCCACCCTCACTGGCCCCTGTTCTCCTGACTTTCTTCTTGGTCCCTGGAGAGGGTCTTCCTTTTTCCAGGTAACTGATGTTGGAACTAGGAAGGGTCGGAAGCTAAGCAATTCAGAGGGCAGAATGGTATACTTGGAACAGGTAGAATTTCAATCCTAGATTTGGGGGTTAACTTCAAGTGACCTTGCTTTTGTGATAAAGAGCATCAAGAAGGTCCCACAGTCCATTTGGTATTTTTCCACCAAGAGTGTTAAAAGTGGGTGCATATTCCTGTCCCTACTGTGGAATACGAGTTAGCAATAAATAGGAATGAGCTATTGCTACAGCAGTATGAATGAATCCAAAAATAGTTATGCTGAGGAAAAGAAGCTAGAGGAGAAAGAGTACATTCTGTATGACTCCATTTATATAAAACCCTGGAAAATGCTAACTAATCTATAGTGATGGAAAGCAGAGCCATGGTTGCCTGGGGAGGGGCAGGGCAGGGGAAGAGAGGGAGGGATTAGAAATGGCCATGAAGAAACTTATTGGGGGTGATGGGCATGTTCATTATCTTGATTGTGGCAATGGTTTCATGGGTATATACATATGTCAAAAATTATGAAATTGTTCACTTTTAATAAATGCAATTTATTGTATGTCAATTATACCTTAATAAGACTGTTTAAAAATTTTTAACATGTATGTGCATTTTGACCCAATAATTCAATTTCTAGTAACCCTCCTAAGGAAATAATTGAAGAAGGGCACAATTTATGTTCCAGATCATCAGCACGTTGCTGAGAATGGTAAAAAATAAGAAAAAAAAATTAAAAAAAGGAAAACCAACCTAGACGTCCAATAAGAGGGGATAGTTTAAAAAATTAATGCTTAAATAAATTCCAGATGATGGTGGAATACTCTATATGCTTTAAAAATAACAAAATATTATTTACTATGGTGGAGAAAATGTTTATCATGTAGTGTTTGGTGGAAAGCTTATTTACAAAACAGTATGAACATTATGATATGTTATAAAATAAAGGTATGTGTAGAAGAAACACTGGAGGATTTTTACAAAATATCCACAATAGTCATTTCTAGATAATGGATGGGGTCACAGGTAGTTTAAATTTTCTTCTTAGTGCTTTTATGCATTATTTGAATTTTCTACTTTTGAAATGTATCATTTTTTAAAGTAGAATATTCTTTTTTCTCTTTTTTTCTTCTTCTTCTTTTTCTTTTTTCTTTTTTTTGGTGAGGGCCCCGCAGCCTCTGTGTTCTGTGCAGAGGCTTCAGGGGACGGGACTGTCCCTTTACTGTCTCCACTCCCATTGCCAAGCAGGTGCTGTCCCTCGACCAGGCAAGAGCCCCACAAGCTTGAGCATGCCCCAGCTCGGCCTTCAGATCCCACTGGTGCTCCTTCTCCGCTGCTGCACTGTTAGCTTGCACAAGGGGCTGCTTGCTCCCTGTGCTGTCAGTGGCAATAACTGGGCAAAGGATGCTTGTGGCCAGGCCACGAGGGGCTGGGGCATTGGGGAAGGAGATGAACCTTGGCCTTCTTCACTCCTTCTCAGCTCGGTTTCCCCTGGCTGACTGCAGCTCTTGGGAGCACTCAGGAAGCGAAGCATTAGCCAGTGTAGCCTGGCCCAAGCCACATGTCTATCACCTTCCAGCAAGGAGATATCACCTTCTGTAGCCACGGGGTGGGGAGGCTGGATATAATTTGAGGTGTAGGTTGGCCTGACTTTCCTCAACCTCCTTCTTTATCTTTCTTCCCCCAGTAGCAGAAACTGAGGAAGACCAAAAGAGGTGCTCTTAGCTGCGTGCTATTTGAAAGCAGGATGGCTTCCTTTAGCTTGGGTGTGCTGCTCGCTGGGTTGCTAATCTGAACCAACCAGCTGAAATCAAGAGGTTTAACTGAAACTTTGAAAACATGCCTGCTTGGTCTGCTGAGGATGACAGGGTTTGGAAGGGCTGAGGTGCCTTGTCTCGGGTGGCTGAAACTGGGAGATTATTGCTGAACGAACAGTGGGATCAACCAAGACCTGGAAGGTTTGTGACCTGAAAACTAGTTTGTCCAAGTGGATGGAGGGAGGCTTGTGGGGGCAAACCCAAACATAGACTATTGGTGGCCCTGAATATATGGAGGGGATGGTAACATGATGGATGGGCTGCATAACCTCTATGAGGCTCAGTTTGCTCATCTGTAAATGGGATATGAACACCAATCTTGTAGGATTCATTCATTCATCCATTTATTCACAAATTGTTGATTGAATACACACTATGTTCCAAGCTCTGTGCTGGGGCCTGGAGACACAACAAATTATTAATAATTACACTTGGTCCTTATCTCAAGTTCCTTATGGTCCTTCCCTTCTAGGTTGCTGAGAGGTCTGAGAATTATATGTATCTATGACCATGCTCATGACATATAGTAGATGCTCAAGAAATGCTACTGTAGTCACTGAGGGAAGAACTTCTGCAAGGGAACAAAGCCTGGACCTGTGGCTGCAAGGCAGAAGCCTGGATACTAGATCTAGGGCACTGGCCAGTGACGATTCCCTACAAAGAGTCACCAATGGCCAGTCACCCGCACTGTTGCACTAGTGTACGTGAGGGCAGGGCCGGCTAGGGAACCTTCAGGAGCCTGGGAAGGGTTTAGTAATAGGGAAAGAAATGTATGGGATCCACACTGTCCCTGGAGAAAGGTTTTAATTGGCTGTTAGAAACAAACAATTATTCTGAGTGTGTGTATATATATGTGTATTCATGTAAAAGAATGTTCATTTTCTATATCATTCACTTACATAAAAAACATTTATTAAATACCTGTTCACTGCTAGGCACTGTGCTTAGAGGTGAGAAGAGACTTACTATAGTTTGCATTCTAAAGGAGAAAGATGAAAAATAGCTATAGCAATAAGTAAGTTATATGTAGTAGCAGTTCTTAAACTGTTTGGTCTCAGAAACTCTTTATATTCTTAGAAATTATAGAGGACCTCAAAGAGCTTTTGTATATGTTTAAGTTATAGCCATGGATATTTACAAACTAGAAATTAGAACTGAGAAATTAAAAATACTTACATGTGAATGTTTAAGAATAACAACACACCCATTACATTTTAGTATAAATAACATATATTTAGTGAAAAATTACTATTTTTTCCCAAAACAAACAAAAATTTAGAGAAGAGTGGCATTTTTTACCTTTTTGCAGATCTCTTTAGTTTATAAGTAGAAGACAGCTGGATTCTCATATCTGCTTCTGCATTCAATCTGTGCTGATAAGTCATTTGGACTGAAGTGTATGAAGAAAATCCGTTCTCATATGGACATGTTGTTCCAATAGGGAGGAGTATTTTAATAGCCTTTTTACTTAATTGTGTATTCTTTTTTGATACCATACCAGAACTTAAAGGTCAGTTGCAATGTCACATCTGAAACTATAAAAACATTCTATTTTATTAAAATCCATTGGTATATCTTGCACTTTGAATGTGTCTTTTACCCATGCATAATGAATGGATTATTTGGAAAGTATAGGTTCACCAAGTTATGCAGATCTTTCCAATGTTAATACGTTTTATTATCTAATACCAAAAATCCCATTTATTAGTATCATCACCAATCTCATCAGAAAAGCTTTTAAGTATATGGACATGGCAGATACAAGTTTTCAAAAATTTTAATTTTTGCTTGAAAACCTGTATTTTATCTTTGGCACTAAATACCATCAGTTATTTTCCAGAAAATGCCTGTCAAACACCCAAGTCTGAATAACCATACCTTGTCTGTCAGTAGTCATTCTTGCAAGTAAAAACGTGTTCCGTGAAAAAAACACCTAGTTCAGCCTGCAACTGAAACAATCACAGAAGCACTTTTCCTTGAGAAAACTATTGTACTTTGGTAGGTGGCAAAAGGGCTTTATGCATATTTCTCAGAGTATTAAAAAGACATGTACTCAAGGGTCAAGATTTAATAAAGCTAATAATTTGTACAGTTTCCTCAGGGCCTTCTTAAGTGAAACCAGCATGTTTTTAAACTTGTAAGTGTGTGCCAGTGGGGAATACGATGACCGCTGGTACAGTTTGGTGCCACTGACTTGATTCATGAGAAGACGCCAGCACTTTTACTCATCATTGCTTTTGTACCATCAGTGCAAATGTCAACACAGAGAAAAAGGGCATATAACATCTTAGTGTTATTATGAAAATATTTTTTGAAGTGTCTCAGAGGCCTTCAGGGGTTGCATAGCACACTCTGAGAACTGCTGATATAGGCCATGTAGGTGGTGACAAGTGCAGTGGAGGGATGTGGCAGGGAGAGGCACAGGGAGGGCAGGGGGGTAATTACAGTTCAAATTGGCTGGTCAAGGAAGGCTTCAATGAGAAGGTAACATCGGACAGGTGACATTAAAATAAGTGAGGGAACAAGCCCTGAGGTATCTTGAGGAGCAGCAGTCAAAGAAGAAAGAACAGCAAGGGCAAAGGCCCTACGGCAGGAACATTCTTGTATATTCAAGGAACAGCAGTGAAACCAGGGTGGCTGGTAAAGGACAAAGGGAGCAGTAGAAAATGAGGCCTCAGAGGTGACAAGAGCCAGGATGCATGTAGGCCCTATAGCACATTATGAAGACTTGGGCTTTAATTTTGAGTTAGCTGGAGAAACCCCGAAAGCTTCTGAGAAAAATGATCTGTTTCCATCGCAGAAGGGGATGAAGCGGAGTGATAAGGTGTGGTCAGAGTCTGTGTTTGTAAGATTTGGACATTTATCCTTGAATAATCCCTGGCACATAGCTGGGGTGTAAAAGAAGTATGTTGGATGAAAGAATGTCCTATATTCCTGTGCCTGTCAAGGAACAGGGTTGTGTCAGCCAGCTTTGGCTATAGGAACAAAAATGCTCCAATAACTCAATGGTTTAAAAGAATAAATATTTATTTCTTGCTTATATTACCTGAGGGCTGTGTCTGTTGCAGCTCCGGTAGAGTAGGGAGGGGAGAATTAATATTTGGGAACAATAATACAACCTAAAAGGGCCACTCTGAGGGTGAGGTGTGGCCATAGTCAGCTAATTACAGCCCTACCTGAATTAGCTCATTTGACTAAATCTTTTGCTTATGGGGCCCAGCAAGGGCCATCTTACAAGAAGCCTGCTGCCAGAATTGAGTCATTGGCATGTGTGTACAAAGAACAAATGCACAGTCCTCCTTCTGCAATTCATTCCAAAAGAAGGGCCAAGAAACCTTGCCCAAGCTGTACTTGGTGAAAACCCAGGAGCTCAGAGCTTATCTCAGGGTTGCTAAACCCTGACTAAAAGTGTTAGGTGTGGGGCCCATGAATGGAGCCAGGCATGAGGCCCTGGGAGAAGGCCTTCATTGCAATAGGTCCTTCAGCCATCAATATTAGAACCTCTTGGTGGGGAAGGGAGCTTGTTAACCCATCCTATACATCTCGTCCTAGGAGTCTTTGGAGTTTGGGCATGGGACTTCTCCAGGCCTTACATACTCTAAAGAGAAGGGGCCTCTTCATAATGTCAAGTTGGAAAATGAGCTACAGCACAGTAGCCTGCTCCTGGCTTCTCTGCCCTTGCCTTTGTTTTCTCCTTCTGAGCGGACTTGTAGGTTGAACCCTGGGGCATTGTACCAGGCCATGTGCTGGCCTGAGGATGGATGGAGATATGGGTAAGTCAACTTTAAGGTCTGGGGGACTTTCTTATTTTGAAGTTACATCCAGTAGCCTTGTCCATCCTCTCAATTTTATACCTGACTCATCTGGATTGGGCTGAGTGCTTGGCTAATAGCAAAAGGAAGCCTCTCGCAGGCAACTGAATATCACCCTTCCTTGACTTGGACCCTTTAACCTTGAACCTCAGCTTCTGAATCTCAACATGTCCTGCTTTTGAAAATTGCTTCCTTAAAAATCTTTCAACTACCGGGACACCACATGAGCCAGGTTCATCTTCATTGGTGATTTTGTGGTACCAGAACCATTGCTTCTTAGCCGTGTCAGGTGATTAAAAATGGATCATGGTCCCCCCTGCCTCCATCCACCATCAGTGGAAGTTTCTTCTTAAAAGGCTTCATCAAGTTCAAGCAGCTTAGGGACACCTCCACTGAGGTGTTTGCGACCTACAGTGATTTATAGCAGCACTAGAACGTCTCACAAAAGAGGAATTAATACTCAGGCCCCTTTTCAGCACCTTTTAGGGCTTCCTTTGAGAAAGAGACTTTGGCCCGGGGCCAAGATGTGGGAGGCAAGTTGTTCTCCTCAAACTCCATGGGGTGTCAGCCTTTGGGATCACATCCGGCTTGGCCTGCAGTCCTACATGTTTCAAAATTGGTCTGTGCTGTTGACTCGGTTTCTTTCTCTTTGTTTCTCAGATTTGGTTTGTGTGAATTTATTGTTCCCTGATCAGAGGAACACCCCAGAGCACACTTGGTTTCAGGGAGAGGGTGAGAATTTTGAGTGTTTTTGCTCATCCTGGGTTTGAGTCAGGTTTGCTTTTCCTCCTTGGGGGATCTCATCAGTGCTCCCAGATGCTTTCCCTTTGGCGGCATTCTTGTATTACTAAAGCTCCAGTGAAGTCCTTGAGGTTTACAATTAAAACCGGTGAGACCCTCTCTCTATCCTGCAGTAGAGAGAAAGTGAGATCCCAGAGCTTATTCATTCAGAACAGGGCAGAAGTTAACCAAAAAAAAAAAAAAAAAAAAATCTGATAAGTTTTCAAAATATCTGTCCCTTGGCCTTCAGACAAGTCCTTGCTGACTTTTATTTAGCACCTAGTTCAAAACCTGTGCTGTCTGGTGCAGTAGCCACTGGCCACACATGGCTGTTTAAATTTAATTTAAATTAATTAAAATTAGATAAGATTTTTAACTCAGTTTCTTAGCTAAACTAGCCATACTTCAGGTGCTCAATAGTGGTGAGCAGACAGGGTACATAGAACACTTCCATCATTGCAGAAAGTTCTAAAAGTTCTATGGAGTTGTATTAGCATTTCTTTTCTCTATATAATGTCTTTTTTCTTTTTTAGTTTCTCAGCCCATAACAGATTAGAAATAGCAAATGAAGGACACAGGGAATGATGATAACAAAGGACCTGCTATAAAAGGGGAGATGGAATGATGTAAAAGCAAAACACTCATCTATTTATTCAATCATTAAACAAATGCTTATCACACAACTGCTACTACCAGGAACTAGTCCAGGTACTTACGCGAAAGACAAAATCCCTGCTGCCATGGAGTGTGGTGACCCAGTAATACACAGCACTTTGAGGATGTTTAGTATAAGGACCAATAGCCTTGTTTTCTTCAATATCTTCTGAAGGCATCATCTGTTAACAATCCAGTTCAATAATCGACATTTATCTTGAGACATCAAGAACAGCTAATATACTTTAAGAAGGCAACAAGTATATACATTTTAGAAAGGTTACGCTTCTAGTAGCTAAAGGAGCTGGTTTTAATTACTCAAAAATCTAGTTTACTGACTGTTTTCTCTTTCTAAGTTAGATAACTGTCATTTCATATGTAAAGAGTCAAAAAAAAGTACCCTGTGTTTATAAGCTCCTTTTTGCCGATGAATTTATACTGACCTTTCTCTATTTTCTTTTCATGCCAATATAATTTGCTTTCCAGTTCTGTCCCTTGATAATGTATGACTCTGGATAAGTCATTTGGACTTTTCTATGCCTCAGTCAGAAGGTGAAAAAGAAACAGAACTAACACAGACATAACCATGGGTGGCATAAATGTTATCAACCAAATGCCTGAGAGGGCTTTCTGAAGCAAGCAAGGACCAGGTGGGATTTGATGAATCTATACAATTTCTCTTTTTTCTCCCACTTTCTTGCCTGTCCCCCACCCCAAACCCATAATGAATTCTCTTCTTACCCTTCATAACTGGTAAAAAACAAAACAAAAAAACCCACAGGAGCCAAGCAATATTAAGCTTAAATATTTGCTTAGAGAAAGAATCATATTCTTATAGTAAAAGAATTGTGTCAAAACAGGTGAGGAAGAAATTAAAGTCTTTGCAGAACACTCTGGGGCCTGGGATACATAATTCTTCCAGGTGATGGTAGGAGTTCGGAGAATGAAAGGGGAGACATATATCTAAGCTGCTTCTAAAAATGTATAGGTCAGAATCAGGGCAGAAACCCTAATTTAAAAATGATGTCAAAGATAGAGTCCCAGATCACTGGTGGATGAGAGGCAATATGAACTAGTGGGCCAGACACAGCATTTGGGACCAGACGAATCTCAGTTGAATTCCAGCTCCAAAACTCACTAGCTGTGACAAACTGTTCAAGTAACTTTGCACCCTGTGTCTTAGCTTATTTATTTGCAAAATGAAAAGAAGGGTAGTGATAGTACCTACCATACAAGGCTGTTGCATGTGTTCAATGAAATAATTTGTGTGCAGCACTTGGCATACAGTAGGTACTTGTATTAGTTAAGGCAACACTAGCTGTTGTGACAGTTAAATGCCAAATTCCAGTGGTTTAATGCAATTAAAGTTTATTTCTTGCCCATGTAATAGACTAAATGGGTAAAGCAAGAGGCTTTCCTTCATGTGGTGTTTCAGGGATGTAGGCTTCCGTCTTGTGACTCCCCCCATCCCTCTAAATGGGGAAAGCAGGAAGCTTTTCTCCCTGTGGTCGTTCAGGGATTCAGGCTTTCACCTTGTGACTTCCCCACCCCTTGGAACTTCAAAGTTCTGGGATTCCAGATGCCAAAGGGGAAGGAGAGAGGGAAGAAGCCTTATCTGTTTCTTAAAAGCCCTGGCCTTACAGATGAGACTCATCCAATTTCTTCACATTCCATCGATGATGCGAACTGGTTATGTGGCCTCCCCCAAGTGCATGGAGAGCTGGGAAATACAGTCCCAGCTTAGCAGCCTCCTTGTAACAATAACTCTACACCCTGAAGGGGTGCCAAATGCTTCTGACTAACAGCTAACCACTTTGCCATAATGTTTGATAAATGGTGGCCATTCTTACATCATTTGGTATGAAACACATAGTCAAGTGAGCAGTGATTTTGTTGGATAACAAAACTAAGTATGCTGTAAAATGCTGCCAGATAAGGGAAAAAATTAAAAACCCAGAGGATAAAGCTAGATGAGTAAACTAGCCTATGAGTTTTAGTAGTACTTTCAATCATGGGGTTTTTTTTTGTTCGTATTTGAAACCAAAGAATGTAATGTTTTTATTACTCCATCAAACAAATATTTATTATACTGACATATGTAAGACACTGGGCTAGGCATTGGGTGTGGGCTGAGAAGGGGGTACAAACATGAGTAAGACATGGATCTTGCCTTCAAAGTGTTTATATTCTGGTAGGGGAGGGGAGATGTGCACATCCTCCAAGGACCACAGAGACAGGCAGTTTGGGCAGTGCCTGAGAAGTACAAAGAGCTATGGGATTTGAGAAAGGGTGGGATGGTTTCTGTCCAGCATGACTCAGCTGCAGGAGAACATTCCAAATGCTCAGGGTATGAGGCTGTCCTTGTCTATATGCCCCTTGATACCATTCTACTTGCTCCATGACAATTCTTGACTTTGTTTCTCAGATCTTCTATCTGCTCCATCTGTGCTCTCCATAGCTCAGAGACCTCCTTTATTTACTCTGGGCCCTTGGTTTGTCCCTCTTCCCTGGCAGAGACTGGGTTTCCTGCATGGGGTGTCTTCTCTTGGTGGCTCTCAAGAGCTCTGCCTCAGTGGGCTGTACTTCCTAGGTATGGCCTGGTGTCCCAATGTCACCCAATCTCCTAGGCTCTTATTTATCTTGGGGTTGGGAGAATGGATCACTTTGTGGATAAAATTTCATTTGACTTAGGTCTTGAAGGATGCGCAGAATTTTGTTAGGTAGAGACGAGGCTTTCATCTGTGTAATGCTTGAATCGACACAAAAGTCCTTTGTCACTACTGACTCAGTTTAATTGTAGTCTTCTCAGTTCCATCTATGTTTTTGGAAAGGCATCTTGTTTATTGCTAAGGACACTGAGATCAATAAGATACAGCAGTTCCTATGATATAAGTAGGGCAGCTGGTATCACACCCATTTAACAGATGAGGGAGATTGAGGCTTAGAGAGATCAGGTGACTTTCCTAGGGTTAATCAGCCAGTGAGCAGAATGGACAGGATGTTTCTCTAGTTCTCTTTAGCCCTAGTCCAGTGCTCTTTTCCCATGTCACAAAGTGCCATGGGGGTTCAAATGAAGGACTGAATTTTATCAAATTCAATTCAATTCAATTCAATAAGATGAAATACCTTGCAAGAATATTTGCAATGTAATAGGACTTTATTGCAGACTGTAAAACTTCCAATAGTCAGAGAAATAAGCCCTGCAATCACTATTTGCTGCCTCTGTGAAGGACTGCATTAATGAATTAATGGATGCACAGTGCCTCGATAGTTCCTCTAATCAGAGCATGTAGGCAATTCCATACCCTGTCTATTTGGAAGCAGGTGCTGACTCTGACAAAAGGTACTTACCCTTTGCTTTTGTGATTCTCATCTGGTGAAAGTGTGCCTTGCTCAGGTTAGCTGAAACTGACATTTAATTTCAGTTCTACTATTACTCCTTCTCCTTGAGATTCTCAGGGTGGGGTGGTGAGAGGGTGGGGGCCTCCTTAGGAGGCAGCAGCAGCAGCTTTTGCTGGTGAGTGAGGTGGGATTTAGAGAGAGGGAGGAATTTGAGAGCAGAGTGGTTTGATGGAGCAGAAGAAATTGGCTGCCCCGGGTACAAGGGGCATCCTTGAAAACCACAGAGCTGTGAAGCTAGCAGAGGGCATGGAGAAGTAGACGCAGGCCAGAAAGTAAGGAGCAAGCGTAGAAAGTATGTTTGGGTGTTTAGTGAGACAAGGCCAAGGCCTTAAATACAAGCAAAATGTTTGGAGGAACTGATAGCAACACTGGTCGGTCATGGGTGGGGAAAAGATTCAGAGAAATGGCGTGACAAATGAAAAATGACCGTGTGTGTTGCTATCCCGGGGCCCGGAACCTGTCCTGTGTGCTGAAACTAACTTCTGCCTGTTTTGAAATGATGCTGAATTTTCCTATTTGGGACCACACTGCACTGATTTCACCCCTTGAGATCCGGACCAGGAGGTGTGAAAGAATCTCTCTCAGTTCTAGCCATAAGCACTATTTTAAAATGCTGCTTTTCTTAAATACCTCATATTTCGAAAGGTAACAAAATCCGTATTTGAAATTAGAAAAATAAATGAGCAGGAAAACGGTTCAGCAGGAAGAATCTGACGTGGCTGTCTTGAGCAGAGGCAGCTTTTTAAGTCTGAGCTCCCCCAGGGCGGGGCGTACCCTGCTCACCTGGGCCTCCGTCTCCAGCAAATGTTGGTTAAAAAACTAGCAAAGGAATGACTGATACATCAGGAAACTCACTTTTGGCTAGACTAAAGAAGTGGGAAATTAAAATAGGGCTCCTGTTTCAGAGCAGGCCTTGGGGGCGTAGTGTGAACCCGGAATGTCTGGAGGCCCAAGTTTCCTGGTTCTCTTCTCTCCCATTTGACCAGAGGGGCACAGAGTCACTAGCAGCCTCGGCAGAGAAGGTGGCAAGGAAGGTGTTTGGTAGGGTGTGCATCCTTCAGGATTAACATAAGGATGAAATGAGAACATCCATTCACGGAGCATCTATGTGTTGATTTCTTCATATGTGCCAGGCAGCAGGGACACAGCAGTGAACAAAAGAGGCAAAAATTCCCACCCTTGAGGTGCTGACACTGTAATAGGGGGAGGCAGACAAGGAATGGATAGACAAGTAGTAGCGTTAGTATATTAGATGGTGGTATGTGATGGACAAAAATATAGCCACAAGGGGCTTAGAGAGTGCAGGACAGGGGCCAGGGCAGGCCCTCGGAGAAGATGACATTTAAAGCAGATGATAGAGCTAGAGCTGGGGGAAGAGTGTCCCATGCCCAGGGGACAGCAAGCACACAGGCCCTGGGAGGGACTCGCCAGGTATGTTCCAGGAGCTGCAAGGAGGCCAGCGTGGCTGGAGCCGAGGGAGAGCAGTGGAGAGTGGTAGGGAATGAGGTCAGAGAAGAGAAAATCCTCTGGGTCTTACAGGCCATGCCTAAAACTATAACTGACATGGAGCCTCTGAAGGTGAACAGAGCAGGGACAGGATCTTGTTAAGTTAAATGGGTTCACGCTGTGTGGACTTAACGTATGAAAATCTCTTAACAGACCGATGAGAACATAGCACTTAATAAATGTTGGCTGTTGCTATTATTAAGCTTATTAAAACATGGTGGGGAGAAGGGATCCCAGAATGGCAAATGGCTTCCTGTAATGTGTGTGTTACACTCTTGCTCTGACAGCCTCTCACGCATTGGTTCTGATAAAACTTGGGGATATCAGATAGTAAACACGCTCGGGGATTACCAGGCCTTGGGCCTGAAACTAGATTAGCAAGTGTCCTGATTTTGTGATTAATTGCCTCATGGGTGGAATAAACACTTATTGAGCATCTTCTACACGTCAGGTGCTGAAGCAGACACTGGTAACAAAGACGGAAATGAACTAGACTGAGGGGGTTCCTGCCCTCACAAGTATCATTTAATTCAAATCTCCTCCTCTGGGTAGTGCATGAGACTGACATGAAACAAACAGTTATGCAGATGGTTATGTCAATCTAACAGTGATAAACGAAATGCAAGACGGGTGCCAGGTGCTCTGGAATGCACTGCAGAGGGCCTTGCCTGGTCATTGTGAGGGGCCTCTCTGAGGAAGGGACACTTAAAGTAAGAACAAGAGAAAAGGGGAAGGTGTTCTGGTGGGATAGGGCCCTTGGGGAGAGAAGACAACACATGCAGAGGCCCTGTGGCGGGGAGGAGGAAGTGAATGCCCATGCCTGGAGAGCAGAGAGCTAGGGCAAAGGGGTGGGATGTGCCTGAAGAGGTAGACAGGGCTGGTCAGGTGGGACCTTTTGGCATGTGGGGATTTGGGTCTTTATTCTGAGTGCAATGACCAGTATTAAAGGGTTTCCGCCAAGGGGTGACTGGATCAGACTTGCATTCAGTCACTCTGGCTGAATGTGGAGGTGGCTAGATGGGGATGAGAGTGGGCTTGGGACCTGTTGGGAGGCCCCTGCAGCACTGGAGTGGTCAAATTTCTACACAGTGAGAACTGAGGTACAATAGGAGGGTCCCCTCAAATATCACCCCCATTCATGGGCCTTTTAAAAGGCCCTCCTGGTTAGCATCCTTCATTCAGTTTTAGCCTAGTAGGGTGTCCATTTCTGCACTAAGGCTGTTAGCCCTCGATACCACAGGCACTGGGCTCAATCTGGCCTGGGATCCCAATTCTGCCCCTTCCTGTCTTTGTGGTGTGGACAAGTCTCTCAATTCCTCATCTTCTAAAATGGGCAAAATTACACTGGCCAAACTGGGTGGTTTGGGAGGATTAAATCAAGTTATGATGATATAAAGGTCTGTCCTGCTGCAACTCAACAAATGCTAGTTTCAGACTATGCTTCAAATGAATTGTTCTCTGATGAGGACTAGTCTCTGGAAGTCAGGTTTCTATCACAGGAACACTGGAGGGAGAGTGTAGAAGGTGATGGTGTGAGATACAGGAAACCACGACATTTACCTTTGGGCTTGACAGCCCACTGGTGCTCTGAGAATGAAAAATAGGACCCTTTCGAGGGATCTGAATAAAAGGTGCCGAACAAATGTGAGAGACAACTATTGGAAGATTAGGGTAGTTTGCGTTCCTGTATAAACTCATTTCCCAGATTCATGAACATGTATTTAAAAAGCAAGAAATATCATCAAAATCTTGAATAGGGAAATGGTCCCTAAGTGTGGTAAGATTGGGTCCTGTATTTCGACTTGTATGGAATGTATGTTTGACTGTTTGCATACGTGTACATATCATCCATTCCACAAATAATAATTGATTATCTCTTATGCTGCTGATCCAATACTAGGTGTTATCTGTTGGGACACAGACTTGAACCCCGTGTCTATTTCTTCCACAGGAGACTGTAGACTTTCTGGTTCAATCCCTTAGTTAGAAACCAAAGGGCAAAACTCTGGTTTTTCAGTTTTCAGTTCTTTTAAAGTGTCAAGATTTCATCATGTGTATTATCAGCTCTTAAATTACATTATCTTGGAAGTTTCTACTCAAACTCCTACTACTCAAATTTCAAAATCTTTTTTTAAAAAACATGATGAACCTCAAGTAATTCATCTCATGAAGTTGCAGAGGATGAAAATGTGGCTCAGAGATGATTAAAAAATAGACAGTAAAATACACACATGGATACGTCAAAGCCTGTACTGTACTCCCACGTACACTGAGGCCTGCACGCCACATGGGTGGATCATTGGCCTCTAGTATTGAACATGAGACTAAGGTGGGGGCCATGCATGCCCCACTATCCTCCATTACAACATGCTCCTTGGGCCAAATATTCTATCCTGATGTCCTTTCACCCCTGGAAAACATGCAGTTGTCAGAAACATGATCACACTGTAAATTTGCCAGGCAGATTGTGAAATATGAGTCATGGTTCTATTTGTCCAGCAGTTGTGAAAATTGCAAAATTTTTATCAAGATAGAAACTGAAACTCTGAGTGTCACCTCATGGGGAGCCCCGACAGTCTCGTCAGTCAGACTGCTCTCTTCACCCACCCCCCATTGCCTCTGCCAAGGAGTTACGGCAGTTTAGCACTGATTGCCCAGAAAATTCCCTGCCCAGAGACCTTTTCAAGCACCTGTCGTTAGCCTGACCTCCAGCTCGCCTGCCAAATAGGAGGCGCACTTGTCCTGGAGGCGCCATTTCTCTCAGCCCCTCCCTTCCTACCGCTGAGACTCTGGAGTCCAGCACCCTCCCCCGTCTGCCCAGGTCTGCCCTTGGCATCCCTGCCCTGCACCCAAGATCTCCCAGTCACCACTTACGTGTACTAAGTCCCATTCTCTTAAGAACCCGGTTTTTAAAAGTGGATTTCTACTAATGCACTAATCTGTTACTCCTTCCGAGAAGGAAGTACTATCTTAAAGTGATCTTAGGCGGGTAATGTCTCAATCCAGTGCTTCAGAACTGTGTTCCATGAAGTCCCAAGCTTCCTTGGATGTGCCTGAGGGTCACTATACGGAGTTTGGAAACCCCTGCCCTCTACCCAGGCTTCAGCCAGGGCCATTCTGCTTTTATATGCCTCCTACACTGGGGCCACATAGTGGGGTCAGTGAGACCCCCACTGGCTCTGGAGCCAGACCACACAAGTTGGAACCCCAGCTCTACCACCTTTCCAGCTGTGTGATGTTGGGCAGATCATTTAACTTCTCTATGCCTTAGTTTTGTCCTCTGTAAAATATGAACCAATAACATTACACAGTGTCTACCTTGTAGGGTTGTTGTTGAACTAGATGAGTTAAAATATCTGCCACATAGTAAACATTACTTAAGAATTTGCTGTTATGGTCTATATGGGGGTACTCTGTAAGATTTCATTTGAAAGAGGGTTTCCACTGCTTTACAAAAAGGTAAAACAAATAAACAAAACCCCAAACTCCTACTACCTTTACTCAAAATATGAATAACTTATTGGGATGCTGCCACCGAAGGCAGGTTTCTTGGGGCCTCTCAAATCCTGCCTAAGTGTGGAGCTGAGTTGGTTTTAGGTATGCCCTTGGACTAGGTGAACCATCTCACAATCAGCATTGACATTCGTAGTTGCTGACTTAGGGAACAGAGTTAAGTGCAATGTCTGAAGCATGTTGTTCATTCTGTTACTCTATAGGTTTTTTTTAATGTTATTAATAAGCAAATAATATTAGGCTTTATACATCATGAGCACCCAGCAAGAAGCCATTGATTCACAGTGTGACAGTGGCCATTTGAAGAAATGTTTCTCGATTTTCAAAAAGTCGGATATCAGTGTCAGAGAATGCTGTAGCATCTGCTTGGTCAGAAACGAATGAATAAACCAGCCCATGTTTTAGTTATCGGTGACAACATATATTGGGCAACACTTGACCTCTTGGGGTATGTGTCACAGTTAATTTCTAACCAATCTTAAGGTCCTCAAATATGGAAATGATGCTCTTTCTTCCTTTCTTTTTAAGAATTTCTAGTTTTTTTATTTGCATGGACTCAAGGTGCTTATTGCATGGCAGTGTAACTCTTGCCAGCAGAAGCACAGGCTGCCACTGAGTTGCACAGTGAACAGCAACTTGAGTATGATTGCGGGATGAGAACTGAAGCACATGCCATTCAACACCCCCAGGGTGTGCCCCCCACACCCCAAGGTCCACTGCGATGCTCTAAGTGGGGTCCAAAATATTCCATTGCATAAAATATAGGATCGTCACGGGGAGGGCCAGAGTAAGCACAGATGCAATCTCTTTGTGTTTGAATTCAAGTTATGGGGTAGGGGGTGGGATGTTTCCACAGGATTTTATTGCCCTTGGATTTGAGAAATATTTGGTTTTTTTGGTGATTAATACTCTGCCATTTATACTGACCATGTGGCTTCATTTTTAGAACTCCAAACACACAAGGGCTGTTGAGTAGAAATTGAAGTAAATTTTAGGGAGTATGCATCACAACCCCCCATGATTTTCTTTGTGGATCTGTGTTAAGTCACACAGGTATCAGAATTTTAATCTGGAAGAAATTTCTGGTGGAAAGAAAGGATTTTCTTACACATCTGTATCTCTAAACTCAGAAGAACATTGTGATAATATTTTATGAGCAAAGTATCATGATAGCAGGTAACATCTGGGGAGTGCTTACTATATGCCCAGCATGGTGCTGAGTGTTTATACACAGATTATTTCATTTATTCCTTGCAAAAAGCCTATAAAAGTAGGCACATTATATTTTAGAGATGAGAAGATGGAAGTGTGGTGAGTCTAAGTGACTTGTCTGAGGTTATCCAAGCAGAAGGTGATGGGGCTGGGATTTGAACCAATGTCTGGCCCCAAAGCCTGGATGTTTCCCCTTGTACACACAGGCTTTCCTAATGAACATGGGGTATTTATTTCTGTATATACTGTGGCTGCATTCTCCAAATAGCTCAGAGCTTTATAAAATATTTTGAGAATTCTCACTCAGATCGACTTTCCGGCAAATACACCTTATTTTGCTTGAGAATTTCCCTGTTTCTTGCACCTTTGTCCATTCAGCTTGGGAAACCAACCTCAGGGAACAAAATCGTCCTCCACCTACCTACCACACACATTTTCTTTGATTGCTTTGAGACAGCAGCTGAGCTGCCATACACAGTTTCACTTACCAAGACAGGTGCCCCTGGTTTCCACGGAAGGTGTGACTGTCAGAGGTCTCCGTCTTCACCCTCCCCTCCCAGCTGTGGAGAGAGAAAGTCTGGTGCACGGTGCTGCCGGTGAGGCTGGATCCAATGGGATATTCACGAGAGAAAGAGCCCTTCTGTGGAATCTCACTGTGAAGTTACAAGGGACGCTTACCCTGCCCACCCCCCACCCCCACTGGGGGCCTTCTCGATGTCTCTCACTCTCATCTCTGTACCTTCTGCTCTCATCCTTAGCTCTGAAGAACTGAAGGGAGAAATCACAGGACATGGAAATTCCGTTGAACCTTTTGCTATCAGTTGTTGTGCGGAGCCGGGTGAGCTTGGTTCTTAGAAGAAGATGGTGAGAGATTGTGGATCAACCTTCATCTGGGGAGGAGGATGTAAGAGTCCCACGGTCAAAGTGAGAAGGAAAACGAGGCAATTAGGCATGTGAACGGGAAACACATTTTTATTTCCTTAAAAACAGTCTTTATGCAGAGAGACACACTGCTAGGGTCTCGGGCAACTGAGGAAGACTATGAAAGCTTGTTCTGAGAAAGGAGCAGGAGGGCGGAGAAGGGGAAAACCCACCTGGGACATGAGTGAATTTTGAGCTGTTCAAATAATGTTGATCTTGCCAGATTCCAACTTTTGACAGCTGTGCTAAATACGGCACCCGAGAAAATAGCTTCAATTTTGTAATTTGGAAAGGGGAAGGGAAAATTCATTAGGGTTAAATGCACAGAAGGAGCACAAGGGTCTTTCCTGTACCCGTCCAGAGGCTTTTAGCTGTGACTCATTAAGTCCTGGTACATGGAGAGTAGATCTGGGGTCCTGCAAGGACGAAAAAGACACGTTTCCTCCCCTCTGAGCTTGGGCACTAACAATGACAAGCTTATGGCAAGGCCTGTTAGGAAGTCGCCTCTGTGCAATATCCCCCTCTACTGGATTCCTGCATGGAAAACAGTACCCCAATAGCTTCTGCTGCCTGAGAATCTTTTCAGAGCCTTTTCTCTACAATAAAACACATTTTGGAGTTGGCCAAGGTGATTTCCCCTACCCTTTCCACAGCTCCCGTGATTCAGATGAAAAATTCTCTAAATGCACACACATCCAAGAAAGATAAGACACATATCCAAGTAAGATGAGTGAAAGGATGGGGCAGCATGGAATTTTAGGACTTCAGAAGGCTGTGTTGTTTCCCTAGTGGGGGACTGAGCGCCAGAAGTGGGGAGCCTTGCTGAAGGCACACAGCTGGTAGGGGGTGACACTGGCTCTGGAACCCCCTTCCCCTGACTCCCCCTGTAGTGCTCTTTTTCCTGTGACAGAGTGACATAGATATGCAGAATCATTGAAACCTGACAGTGGCTTCTGGTCGTGGAAATCACAGGGCCTGTCTAGGGAGGAGGCGATCCTTTAGACTGTTTCTCTAGCAGGGTCTCCATCCCTGGACAGGGTTGAGTTATCTGTGGTGCCAACTAACCCCAGAGAATGGAGCCAGAAATGGTCTGGCCTGAGGTCCTTGGTGACCCATAGACCGTAAGTCCAGGCAGAGCCTGGGTGTTGTGAGAAGCGCCTCCATGTCCTGCCTAATCACAGGGCTGACACCCTTTCCTGTTAGAGTCTGCCCAGTAGAACTTTCTGCAGTGATAGACATGATCCATATCTGCACTGTACAATAAGGTAGCCATTAGCCACATGTGACTACTAACCACTTAAAATGTGGCTAGTGTGACTGAGGAACTGAATTTTAAATTTTATTTAATTGTAATTAGTTTAAATTTAAATAGTTACATATATCTATTGGCTACCTGTTGGACAGCACAATTCTAGAAGGGCCTGTTGACACATGAACATCACCTGGCCGATGAGACAGTAGGTTCCTTATTAGGTGCCAGTGGGTAATTGGCAGGGCTGTGTGGAGGGCACAGCACCCAGGATGGGGCAGAGCTGCTTGTGCAAGCAGCGCTGGAGCAGGAGGTGAAAACTCCGGGGTTGGAATCTTGCTTCTGCCCCAGGGTAGCCACATAGGCTTGGGAAAGACCGAACTCCTGGGACTCTGTGTCCTCACCTGTGAAATGGGGAGGTTGGTTGGTCCCTACTTTTTTGCCATGAAGGAGCCCTTTCATTATTTTTTCCCCATGGACTCCTTGTTTAAACAAACAAACAAACAAAAAAGTATGCCTATGCCACAAGCAGCATTTATTAACAAAATAATTACTGACATTTAAAATTACAAACTGCTAATCAGAACTTTAATCAACATCAGCTGAACAGAGTGATCACATTCAGTTGATATAATTCCATGAAAAGCAAAGACACCAGAGGCATAATTAATTAGCCAGCCCAGTCTCACCTGAGGCACATTCATATGCATTATGAATGGCTTTAAAAAAATATTGATAATACCTCTAGGACCCGGATTATTCCCTGCTAGGACATTTAGGGGGCTTAGGGACCCAGGTTAGAATCCGGATGAGGTGATCTCTAAGTCACATGTGGGTCTTCCAGTTCCGAGTGAGAGGAGGTTTTGATGGGAGGATCTGTTCAGGGGTGGGCAAGCTGGTGCAGCACTTTTTGGGGGATCTGGGCCTTGTTGGGGAGAGGGTGCTGAAATGCAGATGGGAACACCATGCAGGAGGATTTCCCTTGATTTATTGTTTTTTGCTTAGGGCACTGCTTGGGGGCTGTTGGGAGATGTTAGAGCCTGTCCAGGCCATAGCTGGGGTCCAGACCAGGCAGCCATCAGCTGCCAGCCACCAGGCCCCAGCCACCAGGACAGGCTGCCCTCCCTTCCCCCAGGCACTGCCTCCACCAGCAGGGGACAGAGCATGAGGCAAAGGACCATTTGCTTCCCAGCATGTGACCGTCCAAGGCTCGTGGAGGTTCCACAAAGAGGGTGGTGGGCGGAAACCCAGAGCAATGAGGCAGAACCTGAGAAAAATTTGCACAGGAGGCAGTAAGGAAGTTCCTTCTCCTCTCTGAGGGTCTTTGAGAGTGGACCAGTCTCTTTGAAGGATGAATTTCCAGGTTGAGCTAACATCTGTGCAGTACCTCTGTGTGCCCTGGCCTCACTTACCTCATGGGATTCACATAGCAGTTCTACAGGAGAGAGGAGACATTAGTCCGTCCTATAGGCAAGAAAGCAAAGGACCTGGGAGGCCAAGGGGCCAGCTTGAGGTTATTTAGTTTGCAGATGGCAGCTCTGGGATTCACACCAAGGACGGCCACGGATCTGAAACTAGGAATATGCCCTGACCCTGTGATGTGCTACCTCTGATGAGAGAACATGACCTGTGATGACCTGATTGCTCTTACTCCTATTAGCTTGTATCATTTTGGCAAGGGACACCCCCCTTTAGCTCAACACCAAGAACCATCTCTCCTTGGTTCTCACACCATCTGTCCTGCACCTACTGCCGCTGCTTTATGGGTATAAGTTTTGATTCTTCAAAGATCTTCCTCACACTATTGAATTTTATTCTACCAAGAATCCTGGTAGGTAGGTGGAGACAACTTTCTTGTTCCCACTTTACAAAAGCATAAACTGAGGCCCAGGGAGTTACATGACTGTGTCATTGACTTCAGGGTTGGATTGGCTAAAGAAAAGAGAACTTTTCTGGTACATTTGCCCTTTTGACCTCTAGGACCAAAGTAGCCATCCTACAATGTCAGTACCTTCTGACACTTTTTGTTGGTGATGGTGGTAAAGAAGAGGTTTTTATTCACTCTGGTTCTGATAAGGAATCAGCACTTCCAATCTCAGCAATTTTTGTCCTACTGAGAGAGGTTTCAATATTTTTAGATGGTTCAAAAATCTTGTGAGAACAGGATTTTCTCAGTGTTTGTGTGTGTCTGTGTGGGGTGTTTGAGCTGTTTCATTCTTTGAGGGACCTCAAAGAGGTATTCTCAGGTGCAAGCTTTGATATGCTGCATTAGTGAAACCAGCTAATAATCATGAAGGTATTTTTGAAAGCAGAGCACCTGGGTCAGCAGGAGGACTTTAGTGACAATTACCTATCTTGTCTGATCAGGCTGGGGCCTGGCCGAGCCTGGCCCACAGGGCTGCTTTTTCTGTATGTACTTATTCATTTTTAAATAAACATTAACTGAGCATCTACTATTTGTCAAACATTATCTTATGCACTTGCACTGTCATTATCCCTTTGAATAAGGCTCGTGTTTAATTTGGGTTTTGTTTGGGGAGAGTACCTGAGCATCTGGAATAGGATTAAAATAATCATAGCTCTCTCTCCTTTCCCTTCTTAACTCTTCAGAATTTATTTCCCAGGAGATGGTGTTCAGTTGTTTGGTTTTATGATTTATGATGATGGAGGATTTTTTTTTCTTACATTAGTGCTTGCCAAGGAGGTGTGTTCTGTGGAGGGTATACATCAGGCTGGAATGAGTCTGCGGTGAGGGCCGCTTAACCAGGGGGAGGGGCCTGCAACATTAATAAACTGAGATCATAGAGGAACAGGGGGCGGGGAGCCCAGGGCTTTTGTTGGAAAGATATTAATAGGATAATGCTTACATTCTTAGCCGAAGAAACTATTTGATCTCCTGAGCATAGCTCTGATGTCTCTTATGATATGTATTAGATGTAAAACCCCCCTTCACTCAGAAAGTCATTTGTCAAATCAAGTGGTTGGAAGTTTCTCCAAAGTCCGGAGCCTCAGAAAGAAAGACAAGCATGGCTGGTCCATCAGCAGCTGTGCTGAGATGGACTAAATGGATGGGGAGAGGCCCCGTGGGATGGGAACTTTCTGCGCCAGTCCGAGTGTCGGCATGTGGTCTGCCGGGGTCTGAACTTCATGGTTTTGGTGGGCAAACATGGGGGATGGGAAAAACAATTACCCTGACATTAATAAAGTGCTTATTATGTGCCAGGCACAGAGTGAGGCACTTTTAAACCTACTTTCTTATCTAATTCGGGCAATGATTGGAATGCATAACTCCTCTTTAAGGGTGGAGTGGAGTTGGCGGCAGGGGGAGAAAGGGAAGGAAGGGGTGGAGAAGCCTCAAGCTGCCCCAAGGCCCACTCTAACCTGTGTTCAAACAGAAAAAACGAATGATTGTTTGCTGTAATGCGGGGAGGGCAGTGCTCCTAAAAGGCATTCTGGTCAAAACTATCTTCCCCGTTGCACTAAAATTCCAAACAACCGAGCCACTAGTGAATCAGATTTTCAGCATGAGCCATGGACTCCAGGAGCCCCCTGTTAAAATGTCTCTAAAATTCCCTGTGACGGAAGAAAGTTCCCCCTGGTATCAGCATGTGTTCATTTTGGTGGTTAATGGAAAACTTGGGGGTTGGTTTAATGCAAAGGGATGGGCATCCAAGGTTTTGCATACATAGATCTCGCCTCTCCTCCTTAGCAGCCAGGTAGAGGCAAAGACAAAGTGTCCCACCTCGAGCCTGTAAAATCTCTGTGCTGTTCTCGTGTCAGCCCTGAAGGAAGCAGAGGGGGCTGATAATTGCCAGGAGGCTGGTTTGGCCGGGACCCTCGCCTGCTTCCAGGATGGCCCTGGTGGTCAGAGAAGAGAGAGGAGGGGAAGGAGGGGAAGAAGACCTTGCTCACCCACCCTATCCCCACAACCAACTGGGCAGCCAAGTGACTCAAAGGGAATTTTAGGAAAACCAGGCATGAATTAGGAGAAAATAAGAAAATCATTTGGAGTAAAGTCAGTTCTTCTAGGGAAAAACAAAGGGTGAGCAGTGGACATAGTAACTGTGATCACACACAAGGTTGGAGGATAACAATTACAGCCAGGATATCTCAAGAGTCTCTTGGGCGTTATGTGAAGTGCTTTGTATGAAATATCTGGTTTCCTCTTCAAAACTACCTTATGAAGGAGATACAATTGTTACCACATTTTACAGTTGCGCAAACTGGGTCCAGAGGATTTTCTAGCCCCTAGAATGAAGCAAGGAATATGATCGGTTACATGTTCACTGGGACTGTAACATCTGAACAAACCAGTAGCTTAAGAAACCATAAATATGCCTGGTATTGAGACCAGAGAAAGATGTCTTTTGTGAGATATATGGATGATCCACCATCACCAAGTAGCACAATTTTAAAAGCATATCATACCAAAGTCTATACATCCAAACGAGTGCTGGGCTATTAAGAAGACCCCCCTCCTCCACCCCCCACCCACTGTTAACAAGGTGATAACTGGAACTCCAGGAGGGAAGTGGTTCTCACTTCCAGTGAAGGGGGTACTGGTGTGTAGAAGGAAATTTGTCCTCCCTGGAAATCTTTTCCAATGACACAACCACAGCTGGAGATTTGAATATCCTCAGTGGTGGCAGATGGCCATCCTGAGGAAAATGGTTTCAATTTTTGGAGGTTGATTTAGGTCCAATGAATAGTGCAAACGTTTAAACTGACCTTCTGAAGGAGAAATGACAAGGCTGATTTTCTTGTATGGTCCATAAATCAATCCAATTCCTAGAAAGGGATTCCAAAAATATTTTGGCAGCAGCCTGGGAATAAATATATATGGTTTCTGAGATGAGAGCTTTGGGGATAGTGTTCATTGGTAGGAATAAGTTCTGATGTTTCAGTAAGTAATAAATTGTGTTATCTTGTGTGTCTTGTTTCTCCGATTAAAATATAAGATCCTGAAGGCTGGGAGGCCAGAGTGGATGCATTGCCTTTTGTTCGTGGAAGTATTATTTGATGTCGTTCCTCCCATCTCTTGCGGGGAGTCTTCTCCAGCAGCAACTCCGTTCTCCCATGCTCTGAACAAAATCCTTGGGATTGCCCCGGCTCTTCTCCTCCTGGCACCCTCCATATCCAATCTCTCAGGAATCCCTATGAGCTCTACCTTTAAAACATATCCAC
The DNA here is from genome assembly GCA_023783475.1 of Daubentonia madagascariensis. Lineage (NCBI taxonomy): Eukaryota > Metazoa > Chordata > Mammalia > Primates > Daubentoniidae > Daubentonia > Daubentonia madagascariensis. The sequence goes on from JAKFHU010002080.1 coordinate 1,002,277, forward strand.
AGTAAGAGTGCTTCTCACAATCCCCTGCCCCTGTCCCTGCCACCTTCCCCTCTCGTCTGGGTCCCTCAGTAGCCTCCTCACTCTTCTCCCTGCCACCACCTCTGTCTTCCCCGTGGTCCACTCTCCTCCCTGCAGCCATTTAGAAAGTAGGTCCTATCACATCACTCTTCTGCTCAGAACCTTCCAGTGGTTTTGGTGGCCTGCAGACTAACGGCCCCCAAAGATGCCCCTGGCCTAGCGCCTGGAGCCTGTGAATGTACTATCTCACGTGGCAAAAGGGACTTTGCAGATGTGATGAAGGGTACGGATCTCGAGGTGGGGAAAGTATGCTGGACTATCTGGGTGGGCCCAACCTAGGGTGACACGTCTTAGGGACATGCGTCCTTAGGGAGCAGAGACCCTTTCTGGGCTGAGGTCAGAGGGGTCGAGCTGTGGGGATGGAGGAAAGGCTAACGAGATGTGAGGTGAGGCGGACTTGACCCCTTGTTGCTGGCCTTGAAATGGAAAAGGGAGCCAAGACCCAGAGAACGTGGTCACCCTCGATGCGCTAGAACAGGCGAGGCCGGGCATTCTCCCCTAGAGGCTCAGAAGGGAACACAGCCCTGCTAACACTTGGATTTTAGCCCCGTTAGACCCATGTCAGACTTCTGACCTCCAGAACTGTGCAATACTAAACGTGTGCTGTTTTAAGCCACTAAGTTTGTGTGTTCGCAGCAATCTGTTACGGCAGCAATAGGAAACTGACAGAGTTTCTCATCCCACTGAAGTTAGATGCAAAGGTTTGATCCCAGCCCGCAAGGCCCTGAGGGATCCGGCCCCACTGTCTCTCTGCCTTCATCTCCTTCCACTCCCGCTCGGGTCACCCGGCTCCGCGCACTCGGGCCTCCTTGCTCTTTCTCTGAACATACCGACAGGGCTCTTGCCTCCGCCTCTGTGCTTGCTGTTTCTCCAGCCTGCAGTCCCTTCCCACATGGCATGCTCCCTCCCCACTCGCCGGCCTTTCCTGAGTGGAGCGCCGCGGGTGCAAACGGCGCCCCCTGCTGGCCGGGGCTTTCCACACTCGCGCCCGGCTTGCTCTCAGAGAGCTTACTGCCGCCTGACACGCACAGACACGTTCACACAAATACTCTCATGTTTGCTGGCTTTTTTGTTTTTGTTTGTTTATTGTCTGTCGTCACCCATTAGAAAGTAAACTCTGGGAAGGCAGGGATTTTCACCTGATTTTTTCTGTCTGGTATACCAACAGTGTCTAGATGGCACGTAGCAGCTCTCAATAAATACTTATCTAATCAATGAAGGAAAGGTGGGCAACAAGGCATTAATTGTCATTTACTATATAAATACCTTGCCATACTGATCATTGCTAGCTTTGGCCAGACATAAAATTAGCCCTCAACAATAAATTCCCCAAACAGGTGAATTTTTGAATAAGTTTTATTCTTTTCTTTAGATTATGATGTGCACTAGCTGTTTTCATCCAAAGCCCAGAGATAGCATAGTATTATTACCCCTATTCCTGCAGGCTGCCTGGAGGGTAACTTCTGCTTAGCGACCCAGGGCTAAGGTTCCAGCACAGCTGTCCCTCACTGGCCTGGTGATGTTAGGCAAAGCACCTTTCCCTGCACCTTCATTGTCTCCTGGGATGAGGGCTGGACTAGGTGATGATTCCTGGGCCTCTTCCACCTCTAGGATCCTCAGTGCCAAACTGATTGCATAACTACTTGGCTCATTCATGGTGGTTAACCGTAAGGAGGTTCGGGCACCATTTCTCTGGGTGCCTTTGAGAGACAGATGCTCCTTTGTGCTCTGCCCTGGAAGCACTCCAGATTCCTGGGGGTGTGGCTTCTCTTGGCATGAGAGGACACAGGTGGAGTGTGGGTGTGTGGCAGCTGGTGTCCTCGCTGGGAAGAGGAGGAGAAGGAGAGCTTCTAGGTGGGGGGCAGACAGACAAGTCAGGAAGTCTGCGGGAGGGGACAGGGAGGAGAAACAGGTTATGACACATCAAAGTTTCTTAAACTCTTGGAGAGAAAACGTTTAAAATCTGACTGAAGGATGTTCATGGCAGGCATATTGAAGGAGGCAAGGGGCGGAGTTAGGAAGCAGGACTGGAGCATGGATTTTGAATTGACTTCTTTAGACAACAGTTTGGCCATATCCAGTAAAGTTGAAGATATGTTTACACTCTGACCCAGCAGTTCCACTCTGCTATGGACTGAACTGTGTCCCCTACACCCCCCAAATTCATATGGTGAAGACCTACCCACTCCCCATGTGATGGTATTTGGAGATGGAGGCCTTAGTGAGACAATAAGGTTTAGGTTAGGTCATGTGGGTGAGATTATCACCTTTATAAGACGAGACACCAGAGAGCTTGCTGTTTCTCCCCACCAGGTGAGGATACAGAGAGAAGGAGCTTTCTGCAAGCCAGGAAGAGGGCCCTCACTAGGAACCAACCGTGCTGACACCTTGATTTTGGACTTCTAGCCTCCAGAACTGTGAGAAAATAAATATATTTTGTTTAAGCCACCCAGTCTATAGTATTTTGTTGTGGCAGCCCAAGTTGACTAAGACATACTCCCAGTATTTACACCCTTGAGAAACTCTCTCATGTGTGCACCACACATGATAAGAATATTTTACAGCACCACTGTTATGGCAAAAAGCAGGAACAAAGTAAATGTCCATCAGTTGTAGAAGAAATAAATAAATAGTGGCATATTCATACAGTGGAATACTATACAGCAGTAAAAATGGATGTATTTCTTCTAGCCTCTCAACACACACAAATCTCCCAAGTAGCAGAGGAGTATGCATAGTATGAACGCATTTTTATAAAATTCAGAACCATATAATACTTAATAATATATCATTACACTTATCTATGTATATGCATAGATAGTGAAATTATTGAGAAAAAAGCAAGGTGAAAGAAACCCTGTAAAATTCAGGAAGGTGGTTGCCCTGGAGAAGAGGTGGAGGGAAGGGGAGCCCAGAGGGCGCACAGATTTTTAAAAGCATTCGCAATGGCTGTGTGTTAGGCTGTGTGCTGGGGACATGGGTTTTGTTTTGTTATGCTTTATACCTTCCGTATACTGTTGTGTGTGTTATTATGCATGTATATGAAATATTTCATCATTAGAAAAACAATTTAAGCAATGAAACAACACATAATAAAAGCACAGGTTTTGGAGGCAGGCCAACCTGGGCTCTGCTCCAGGCTTCGCAGCTTTATTAACTAGGGATCCGAGCAAGGCTCTTCCCTCTGTGAGTAATGGCACCTTCAACTGGGGATCTGAAGAGAAAACCGGGCATCTAGTGAGCAGAGCCCACATACAGTACGTGTTCCACGATGCGAAGAGATGATGATGAAGGTGAGTGAGGAAGGCCTACAGAGCTATTAAAAATGCTTTTATTCTTCTCAAGATGATGGTAGGTGTCACAAAAAGTTTCAACAGTAATAATTAACCTGCACGTGAAGCTTTATAGCTTGCAAACCCTCTGTTCTTTGGGGCTGACAAGTCTTTAAGGCATGTCAGGGCAGGTAAGTTTGCAAAGGACAAATGGACTGCAATCCTACCATCACAGCAGGAGATGTTGAACACAATGTCTTTTGGATCCAGCAGACCACAGGTTAGTACAGCTATAGAGCATTTGAACAACTCAATGAACAAGATCTATTTAGTGAACATATGGAGAGCCCTGCACTCCATGCTTGGGACTTACATATTTTTTCCAGCACAAATGTTTATAAAAATTGGCCACACTTTAGGTAATAAAGAAATCAGGAACACATAGATGATGCTTTTTGACTACAATGCAATTAAATTAGAAACTAATAATAAAAAGATAACACACACATTTAGAACTTTAAACATCCTAAATAACATGGGAATCAAATAAAAACAATGTAAAATCTAGCAGAGAGGTTGAAAAACCTATAAGTAGCTAGCACTCTTTGCTAAGCGTTGGCTGGCCCTGGAAAACATGACTAGGTTGGTGATGTTTGTCTTGAGACCTTGCCTTTTAGGATTCATCTCCTTCATCCAGGCTTCAAGTGGCTGCCTGTTGTCTTTAGACCAATACACAATGTATTTATTGCTTTTGCCCTACTCCACACCCCATCCCTATCCCACATCACTCCCTTTTCCCATATGAAAATCTCCCGGCTGGCTGTCAGGAGTGGAAGAGAGCACATATTTGTGGAAAACTGGCTATGTACCAGGTGCTGGGATTTGGGTGTACAGATGAGTAAGACCTAGTTCTTGCTCATAAAGAGCTCCCAATTGAAAAGGGAGAGGACTATTATTATATCCATTTTGTATACAAACACATATAAGGGAATATAGTACCCATTATATTCACATAAATCATAGGTCCATGTGATGAATGTCTTTGTCAAGGTCTCCAGAAAGAGTCTTTGGGATGGAGAGAGGGCAGAACAGAGTGGGCATCCAGCCAGTGGCAGGGGGTGGGGATGTGAAAAGCCAGCACAATCAAGGCATCATTTCGGCGAGATCTCGAAGGGGGTGTGGAGTTCTTCAGGAGGACAGGTGGAGGAAGGCCAATGGACCGGCATCACATCCCAACCAAGAGCATGGGGAAAGACAGGTGTGAAAGAGCCCGGTTAGTTTGGGAGACACCGTGGAGCCTGGCATGCAGCATAAGGTGCCAGGGTGGGCTGCTATCTCCCTGCAGGGCCTAAACCAAGAGAGGCCTTGAAATCTAAGGAGTCCAAGGAATTGCAGTTGTATTCGTAGGAGAAGAGGAGTTAGCAAAGAGTTTTAGGCAGGGAAGCGACAGGGACTGAGTTGAGCTACTTTAAAAAGCAATCGCTGGCAGAAGAGGAGAAGATGAACGGGAGGGAGAGGGGAGAACAGCGCAGGGCAACCAGCAAAGAGGCAGCTGCGAGGGGGGGCGAGGCGATGAAAGCATGATAAATGAGTTCTCGGCTGCTGGAGACTGATACTCAATGTGTTATCCCTCCCAGGAATTTTACTGTTTTGACAGAGGACACTGTCTTAACCCAAAGGAATGAAACCCCAAAGATGGCAATTCCTGGGATTGTGACAAGCCTGAGGAGAGAGGTTTTTGGGTAAGGGGTCTAAGGGGGCCTTTAGGGGTCCTTTAAGAAGGTACCATGTAGGTGGGGTCACTACACTGCCTTCTATGCTGCTCTTGTTTGTGGTCCACGTGGATTTTAGTCCTGTTGCATTGTAAGTGTTAGGAAAAGAGTTGTGGCTAAAACTGTGTAGAAACATTATTCAACCAGATTGAAAAAGAGAGCTCTTTCTTCACCTAGACCATCCAAGACTCAGGCTAAACCCTAGCCAACCGACCTGAACAGCACTCACTTCCCCCCAGCTGGTCAGTGCAATGACGTGTTGGGTGAAAACCTGGGCGTGGGCCAGTCCCGAAGTGGGAGGCTGCTCTGCGGAATCAGTCTGGGCATAGACACTGCTGTGAGGCCGCCATCTACGGTGCCATGGGGCCAGATGGCAGAGGCTGGAGCAGGCGCTCTGGGAGGAGAGGCCCATACTCAGGGAAATCCCCATGTTGTCTTCAGGTCTGGGACCAGGGCTCCTGCTGAAACAGTTTCTCCAACCTCGAGCAATCAGTTCCCATCCTGGCTACTGCTTGAGTGGACAGAGAAAGCCTTTGGTAACCACTGATGATGAAGCTAATGAGAAGAGAGGTCTTTTCTGCATTTAAAGATGATGTTAGTCTATTTCCACCCCTCAGGGCTGAGTTGGGTTCATTCCATGGTATGGGGGACAAGTTTCCCTGAACCATCCACATTCTTGCTGGGCCTTCCTGTTATCTACATACCCGCATTATTGAGACAGCTGCTCACACTGGGGCTGGGAGGAGGGTGTGTCCATGGTTCAAGGCTGCGACCTACCTGGGGCCACCCAGGATTCCCACACTTGGCCTGTGAGCGTGGTGTCTTGTACATATCTGGTTCAGTTTTCCCAGGCACCTCCCCAACTGGCGGAGGGTGCTTCTTCCCCATTCCTACATGTTTCTCTGAAGGCACAGACATGAACAGGACAGATGCACCCAGAGTCAACATAGCCCACGAACAGGGAAGCTCAGATTTCCCTCGGGTCTGGTCCCTGCATCTCGGATGCCTGACCAGGGTCCAGGCATCGGCAGGACCAGAGTGCCCTGGCAGCCTGAGTGGCGATCCCCAAGAAGTACAGCTTCTTCCTGCAGCTGTCTTGGCTCTGGCTTTAGCCTCCCCTTGCAGAAATGGACCTGTGGTCAGATAGACAGATGTGGCAGGTGACAGGTGACAGATGCTCTGTGCAGGGCAAGGGAGGGCCAAGGACTGGCTGCTTTTCAATCTCATCAGTTTCCATCACATCCCACCAAGAGCAGGATGCCCCTGGGACGTCTGGCTAGTGGAAGCAGTGGTGGCAGGCACTTTGTTCTCCAGGAGGCTAGAACCTGGTGTGAGGGAAGCAGAAGCTGCCAGAATCCTGTGTGTGCTTGGCTCCCACAGGAGGGGAGAGAGAGGGTGGGTGGAAGATGGGTCCTGAGATTTGTGGCAGGTATTCTGGAAGCAAAAGATATCAACATTTTTTTCTCCCCAAATATTTGGGAGTGTGTTTCAGCTTGAGAGCTTCCATGAATATTCTGGAGTGTTCTGGAATACTAATGGTCATTAGAACTCCAGCATTTAGCCTTTTGTGAAGAGGCCGACAGAAAACATTGAGCCTCTAAAACCTGCTTAAATGCTTCGTCCTGTTTCAGTGTGGACTGGGGCCACAGCCAGGCTTAGGCAACGTGTTTGAGGAGGACAAACCCTTGTGGCGATACTCATTCCTTAATCCCATTCAGGCTCAGAGACATAGATTCTCTCTTCCTCAACTTCCCCCAGCGAGACTTGGAATCCTGTACCCAGAGGGACCCTGAGGAGACCCCTGAGTCCAGGGTTTTCCTTTCCCTATCCTTGTCCCCTACTGAGAAGCATGACAATTTTATGCTGACCAAATCCTGACCCCTGCTTTGGACAGGACTGGGCCTGTTTTTATTTACATTCCTACTGACCAAGATTTTATTGAGCTTTATATCTTGTGATTTGTATGATAAAGGTCATTTCAAAAAAAATCAATTTCTGAATATAAAATTAAATTGCAATAATGGATATGTTTGTATAAAAGTTTCCAGGCATGGAGTGAGGGGTTTGCTTCTGATCCCAAGGACAGTGGAGAATCATTTATGTGCTCAGAATATAGGCCAGACTCAGGACCTGGTGATCTATGCACATTTTGCCATTTACTCCTCTTATCCATCCTACAGTCCCATTTTACAGATGAGGAAACTGAGATTTTGGGGGTTAATTGTCTTGCTCTAGGTGCCATAGCTTGGAAGGACAGAGGCAGGATTAGAATCCATGCCTATTTGGCTTCAAAACCCATGTGTTTTCCAAGATTCCAGGTGGCCTAGGGAGCTGTCACCCCATCGTGGCACATCTGGGTCTCGCTATTGCCAGGCTAGTGGAAAGTCCCCCAGTCCGTTTTTAGATGGAACAGTTGGTTCAGATTTTCTCAGTAAGGCATCTCCTTCCATATGCAGTTGGGCCTGTCAAAATCCCACCGGTCTATCTGACTGAGCTCATGTGGCCCCTCTACCATGAAACCTTCTCTGGACCTCCTCTGTCCTTTCTGCAAATGCTGGCTCTGTCATGTGTGGGCCTCGAGCCCTCACTCCCTTCTATTTCTGTCCATTGTGGCTGTGCCTAAGGTCCCCTGTAACTGTGTGGCCTTGGCTTGGGCCACACAACTTCCACCATAGAGGTCCATCATCCAGGCCTCCCCCTCACCTCAGGAAGTGGTGGGGTGGGCCTTGAAGGATGAGGTGAGGAGAGGGCAGCCACGTGGGGAAGAAGAAAGCAGTGTCCCAGAGTGGAACAACAGTGGCCAAGAGGTAGTGTTGGCCAGAGGCCACCAGAATCTTAATCCTGAGACTTAAGGGAGAAGGAGGACATTCCAGGCTCAAGGAGGTGCCACAGTGGAAGGCTATTGGATGGGAGTCGATATGGCAGTGAAAGGAGAGACAGAGGTAGAAGCCTGGCAGTGCACATTAGGCATCATTCCCGCTGGTGGCCGTACGTGTGCGAGGAAAGCTTTTTGGACAATTGTATGGTGGTGAAACTTTCTTCCTGGTGCCGAGGCAGGTGGAACTAGAACTCAGAGCCCCACAGAAAAGCTGGCCTGTCCTTTTAAAAGCCTGAGGGATTTCATATCCTTGAGTAGGCCAGAGGGACACAGAAGTAGTCTGGTAAGTAGTGTTTTTAATAACTTCACTGTCCCTTGGTTGCCATGCCCACTTTCTGTGGCATCATATCACTTCCTACCCACCACTCATCTGGGAGAGACATGCCGCCCAGTGAGGCAGGTAGAGCAACAATGAACGTATCCAGCAACAACCATGTGCCAGGTGAGAAGGCTGGAGATGGTGGTGAATAAGACTGAAGTGGTTCCCTTCCTCAAGAAACACTAGCTACCTGTGTGATGTTAGTGTCTTAGCATTTCTGAGCCATAATTTATTTACCTATAAAATTAGGAAATTTTTATCCATCTCAAGACATCTGGAAGGTGTCCACCTCTTTGTGTGTACTTGAAATAAAGCTGGATTACCATGTCCTTTTCAAAGGGCCAATGCTCAAGGTATGTTGGACGCCTGGCTATTTCTCCTGAGGCCCCTCCCTTCTTCCTCCTGATTCTACCTGGTAAGAATTAGTTAATTTTTTAATATACCCATTTTTATGTGCTGCTATCCTAAATTCTTTACATATATTGTTTGATTGAATCATTAAAACAACACCAAAAATCATTACCCTCATTTTAGTGGTGAGGAAATCAAGGCACAGCCAAGTCAAGAAACTTTTCCAAGGCCACACAGTCAGTGAGTGAAGAGGTTGGACTTGAATTCAGGACTCTAAGGTGGTTTCGGGGTTCCTCTCTCAGAATTCTCTGCCCTAATATGCACAAGGGGTTGGGGTCACTCAATAGTGAGTGTGTGGGTTGTCGGCTGCTAGTTCCTTGCACTCCAGAGAGATCCACATGACCTGGGTGGCTGGGTGTGGCATGATTAAATGAGATACTAATGTGAAGCATATTTGCTGGCTAAAAGTGTTAGGCAAAAGCAAGGCAGTGTCAGGGAGGCATTAGGTATCATCTTTCTTAAAGAGGAATATCCTGAGGATCAGAGGGGCTAATCCTTGCTCAAGGTCAAAGTTGAGAAAAGAAGAACCAAGACTTGAACCTGGGTCTCCCCGACTCTTGTCTTCTCCAACTGGGCCTGATTCTGGGATTCTGAACTCCAGGCTGGGCCAAAAACATGAAGGCTTTTAAATGTATGGTTTCCCCACAACGAATGCAGCTTTAGTGAAATCGTGATGCTATAGCTATTTCTCTTTTGTGTATTGGGAGTTGTAAGTGTCATGCTCCAGAATGTAGATCTATGAGAATGGGAGCTTTGTCCCTGCATGTGGGGCTGTGCCTGGCACGTGCCAGTCGCTCTGTTCCTACGGGTCACTGAAACAGATCGTGTGCCATTGTTGTTTCCAGTCAATATGTTGTCCGGTTAACCCAGGATTTCCAAACTAGTTGAAATAGCCTGGAACCTCAGAAAACATTCTTCTAAATTTCACAAAACACTTTCCATATGAGGAAACTTGGGAACATAAATTGGTAGATTGGTATAAAAGTAAAGATACAAGTGAAACAAAATCTAGAGAGGAAGGAAAAATAGTCAAGAACCAAACTTTTATAAGCTCTGATTGTAGGTTCATTTATTTATATTGTACCCCACCTTTCCCAGGAAGTATTTAAGATGACTCCAAAGACCAGGAGATGAAGTGGAGACGTGCACAGTGTGCTGTGGATTGAAGATGGACGGATCCAAATCCTCTGCCTTTTACTAGTGCTGTGACCTCAGGCCAGTTATTTAATCTTCCTGAGCCCCAGTTTTGCCAACTATAAGATGGAGTTGTTGTGAAGATTAGACACAATGTATATAAAGTGCCCACCAGAGTGGCTGCCTGGCCTCAAGTGACTGGACTCTATTATTGCTGTTATTTTAATGAAAAGGAGGAGAGCAAAGCCTCCTTGACACCCTCATATCATCATTGCCACCATTGCTATTATCATCATCATCACCACCTTCATCACTGTTGTCGTTAATATTTATTGCATGCTCACCTGGGCCAGGTGACTATCATGGGCCAGGTGTTATTCTAAGTTCTTTCCATGTATTAATTCATTTAATCCTCACAAGTCCATAAGTAGAAAGACGAGGAAAGAGAAGCACAGAGAGGTTGAGCCACCTGTCCAAGATCACATGCCTGGGACGTGGCAGCAGTTCAGTAAGGGCGTGGCTCCTGCCATTGTCAGGCTGTGCACCCTACCTGAGCATACACACGTCCCAGGAAGTAACCAGATGAGACGACCAGCAAGCAGCCTTCTTGCTGCCTAGTGACTGGCAGAATGTGTGAAAGAATTCTTTCCTGCAAAGCAATATTCAAACAAGAAGCATTACAATGATGGCTTGGATAAAATATACCATCAGCAAGCACCCTGGACTTCAGAAGAAGTCCCAACATCCTCCCCACTGCTGAACAATGGGGAACAGAGGAACCCCTCAGACTTCCAGTTCATTCCTGTCTCCCATCTTTCAGTGTCCCCAGGTGGGCCCGTCATCTTGTCCCAACAACCACAGATGAGATACAGCAAACTTACCACCCTTTGGCACTGGTGCTATTGGAAATAAACACACAGAGGAAATTTCTGGTTAAAATGCATGCAATGTTTCTTAAAAATACACAAGCGCTTTCTAAGACAGCCATTTCATTTGGCAGTCCAGTGCTCAGGGCTCCAAATTAAACAAGAGTGTTAGTGAATTGAGCCAATTCATCTGCTTTGCCCCAATGTAAATGTATACACCAGTGTGGCCATGGGTGCCTGTGCAAAGCCAGGGAATGTTTACATGGCGAGAGTTGAGCCCGGACAGTCAGGAGTTGATCTTTCCTTCCCACTTTGCTTTGGGTGCTCAGCAGATTCTACCCTTTCTTTTTCAGAGGTGGAAATCTTGTTATAGGGTGACCTCACAACCAGGGGTTCTGGCTCCCCAGCTGAGGAAGCAACATGCTTGTTGTGATGTCCTTTTCTTTCCTGAGGTTTTGGACCATCGCTAAAGGTGTGGACACAAGACACCCATGAACTGAAGGAAGAACAGAGAAAAGGGGACAAATAGACTTCAGTGCTCTTTTGAACCAAGCACAGAACTGTCCTTTAGGAAAGATGCCATCTGTAATGGAGAGATTTGAAAATAATACTTCCAATACGTGAGCAAAATGTTGCAGAGACTCATTTAACCTTCATCACCCTCTGATCTTATCACATCCCCATTTTACAGATGAGGAAGCTGAGGCACAGAGAGGTTAAACCACTGTCCTAGACAGTTGCAGTGGCAGATCTGGGATTCACACTCAGGGAGTTGGGCTGTAGAGTACATGTTCTTAATTGCCAGGTTTCCTCTCTGTTGCTTCACTATCCGGAGACTACACATTCAGGATTTCAGCTTTGAGGTATCTGCTCTAAGAGCTGACTGTGCTGTGTAATAGATGTGAACTTGGCCAAGTTTCTTCATGCTTTCTGGTCTCAGTTTCCTCCTGAGGCAACTGTAAAATGGGGGTAATATTATCTGTGTTACAGATCCTGCATGACTGTAATGAGGAACAAATGATAGAGAAAATGCATGTGAAGGAGGTGCATAGATTAGGAAGAGCAGTTAAAATTATATGTTTTTAGTGCTTTTTGATTTAGAATGTGTTTTACTCATGCTTAATCTTCATGCCAACTTTTTGAGCCAGGTCTTATCAATCCCAACTCCAATATGAGGAAACTGATACTCAAAGAGAAAAAGTGACTTTCCTGAGGTCCAGGACTTCTGAGGCCCAGGGTCTTCTGAATTCAAGCCTAAGACACTTCTACAGGACTCTTTTATGTCAGGTGGCATGGACAATGTCATGCCATTTATTTTGATTGGTTTTATTTTATCTTTAAATCTCCCTGACCATGTAGCACAGTGACTTGAACATGGAAAGGATTTGGTTGTTCTTGACTCAGTGAATCCTGAGTGGTTGAAGAAGAGGCTTGATTAACCAGAAGCTTGGGGAAATGCAAGTTCTGAGTTTTCTGATGAATCTAGAATCATCCTGGAACAAAGGCATTGAAAATATACCTAAAACGTTACAGTTCACTACTTTTCCCTCAGGAAGAGAAGTGTAATGCATATAAATGAATCTTTATTGGTTATCTAAGGATCTTACAGTGTCTTCTATTCATGGAATTATGAAATTTTGGGACTAGAATGCATCTCAAACTCATCTGATCTACTTTTCTGCTCAGTGGATAGATTCCTTCATCACTGTGAATCTCAGTCTGTGGCTGAAAACCCAGGCCTACTCTCCCTGTCTGTTCCTTTTCACAGTTGAAATCAGATAAACTGGATTCTGATACCAAACCATTTACAAGAAATGTAACCTTGAGCAAGTTCTTCAAGCACTCTATTCCTCAGTACCTCAGTTTCCTGATTTATAAAATAACACTTTAATACCTTTTCTTTCCTTTACTTAACCACAGACCTGAGAGATTTTTCCATATCAATATACAGAGAGCTGCATAATTCTTTTAATGCACACACACACACACTTATTTACTCAGTTCCCTACCAATTTAGGTTGTTTCGTACATTTTGCTATTGCAAACATTCTTAAAATAAATATTGTTGAACAGAAAAAACTACCTACTTCATAGGTTGTTATGACAAATAAATTAATTCATATAAAGCACTTAGACCAGTGCCTGACACATAATAAGCACTCTATAAATGGTAGCTATTATTTTAATTTTTGTTAACTGAATAATTGGACTCAATCGCTGGAAGAGGAAATATTGGAATAACTGGAAAAGAAGATAAAGTGAGAAAACATGTAGCCTATGAAGGGAATGTTTCAGTTACAATTAGGATTAGCTATGAGCAACAACGGAAACAAGATAGAAGTTTATTTACACCTGTGTTCAAGAAGTTTGGAAGTGGTCAGTCCAGGGCTCCAATGGTACTCTATTGCATCAGAGATCCAGGTATCTTTAATCTTAATTCTCTATTATGTGTGGCTTCTCTAGGTTATCTCGTGGTCTTGGATGGCAGATGGAGTTTTAGCCATTATATCTATATTCCAGCCTGGGGACACAGGCAGGAAGAAAAGGCACAACCTTGCTTTTTAAACCACTTTCAGAAAGTTACACACACCACTCTAATCCCAATGGCAAGAATTGACTTACATGGTCACACTTAACTGCAAGGGAGGTTGGTAAATGTGGTCTTTCATCTGGCATCCAGGTGCCCTACAAAAAGTCAGTAATCACTGCTGCAGGGGATCTGTGGAATTTGGAGAAAGACAGATCTGCAACCTTTGCTTTGGTAACAGGGAGTCTTTTGGTCTAGGCTAAGAACTTTGGATTCTTGCCTTGGGGTTTTTCATTAGAACTACCTCCTTCTCCCCAGACCATTGTCTCCCCCAGCCATGAGGTAGCAGGCTTGCAGCAGGGTAAGTCTCCCCACCCTCCCAGCTGAGAGGTGTGCTTTGGTTGCTCAGCTGGTGGGCTGACTTGCAGCAAAGCAAGTGTAGTCTGAGATGTGCAGTAAATAGCTGCCTCTCATGTGTGGCTTGTGGCATCAGCTCAGGTGACATGTTGTTCCAAGATTGGCTTGATTTAATACTGAGTCCAGGTCAGACCTTGAAGGTTTTAGCTGCTTTTCTTCTAGAAAAAAAATAAAACAACCCAAAACCATCCCGCTAGGATTCACTAAGGCCCTTCTAACCATGTAATGTAGACATTCTGGTTACTCAAAATGTCTAATAAATCACATTCTCGTTGATGGGGGCCCATCTGTGTTTGTTAGAGGTCCTCTTCTTTTTCTGGATCCGATCTGATCTCCTTTTCTCCTTCCAATAAGCGATCACTCTCTAAAGTAGTTCTGCCTGCAGCAGGAATTTTGTCAGGATGCATGCTAATTAATTTTTGGAAATCAAAGTAACCTTGGAAGCAGTTATTCTCCCTACGTGGAGGGTCATCTCTATATCTTTCCCTCTCTATTTCTATTTGGAAATGCCATGTAACATGGAGTAGAGGTATTGGTCACCTGTGACTGAGTTCCTCAGGCCGAGACCTCAGAGGGGACAGGATGTGATTTGGACTGAAAGATGGCCTCGGTCAGTCAAGGGCAGGACTGAGGGGGATTGCTGCACTCACTGGGGCTGGCGAGGGGCCTTTTGTTTTTCACAGGCGCTCAGCACATTCGCAGGAGGGTGTCTCCTGTCTGTGGTCAAAGTGTGGAGTAGGTGAGGTTAATTTCAATACCCTCCAGCTCCAGTCCATAAGCCTCATCCTTCCTCCTGGGCCCCCCAACCCCAGGGAGCTGGCAACTTCATGCTCTGCCCATCCTCACCACCTCACGGGCCTCGCCGTCTCCCCTTCTCCTAAACATTTCTTAACTACCCCATTATCGACTCCTCCAAAACCCCTGTAGCACTTTAATGGGAACTGGGCCAATAACAGATGAATGAGTCTGTACTAAACATGTTGATTTAACCAAACTGGGAGAAAAAATGTGATTTGGGGTAGTAAGACAAATGTTAGGGCTTTAAAAAAAAAATCATTAAGGTTTGCTTTAAGAGTTTGGTGATTAACCCCAAGATCCCACAGATAGTAAGTTGTGGAAATGGAGTTCAACTCCAGATTCCCTGTTGATCCCTGACCCTGGCCCCAAGTGGGGTTTCAGAAAGGTCAACAGGGACGATGGGGGGTAGATGGGTCTTTCAGGGTAGGCCCTGCCCCTCCGTCCAGATGGGCTCTGCTCTTCCAGGGTGGGCCAGGGCTCAGGGAGTGGGCCTCCAGGAGAAGCCAAACGTATGGGGGTTGGGTTCACAGGTTCATAGTTCAACTTGAATGCAGCTGGGAGGAAAGTTGACCAGGAATCACAAAAGTCTGCAGGTGAACCAGGTGCAAGTTTTTGTGGGAGAAATTGGAATGAGTCTGGGGCAACCTTTCTACTTCTTTCTTCTTAACTCAACCTGAAAGTACGTCAAATAATGTGGTTTCAGCTCCGTTTAGCTTCTTTCAACCTGAAAGTCAAAGCTTCTCTCCAAAGGAGGGAAACCTGCATGAACTGAAACTGAAATAAGTTAACTCAAGCCCCTGTGAACTGAAACTGTCAAATTTCACACAGCTCCAGTTCATTTTTCTCTTCTCCCTTCCACCCCCACACCCCAAATCATATTCATTCAGGGAACAAGTCAAATTTAGATGTTTTTCCAATTGCCAGGTTCATAAAACTATCCAGACACCAAACTTATATTGTCTAGTTAGAAGTCAGCTAAAAGCGGCAAGGGATTGCGCTCGGCTTATCTGCCACTGGGTTTGACTTGGGTGATTCAAAAGGATTATTGCACTTGGGGTAGAAAGCCCTCCACACAGAGGGCTGGATGCATTCCCAGGACACCTGGGCTATTGGAAGGCCTTTCAGGGATGGTAAGAAAATGTTTACTTTCCCTCCCATGAAAAAACTGAAACAACAGATTTACCCAAAGATGGACACTCTGAGGGCCTGACCCTGATGTGATTCAAGGAAGTGGCTGAGACTAATAGGGTTCCACTGACACTGGAAAAACCAGTGGGTGCCTATGGAATGGGTTTGGAGGTTTCTTTGCAGTAGTTGCTTCCAAATTTCCCACCCATAGCCCCAAATGCCCACATGGGGGTCCCAAAGGGGGCCATCGACTCCAGGAATTAACTGAATGTAGAAGGCCTGTTGATGGCATGAGCAACTCTCTGTTCCCTTTGGGCCACATGGGTAGAGAAGAATAATTTTATAAGACAGAAAAGTCTTATAAAAGGTAGAAATTCCCTTTGTCATTTGAATGGGCCTCTTAACCAAAGGTTCATACCTTACTTGAATCCTCTGTCAACTCAGGGACCAAGAGAAGAGGCCTGAGGGTAGAAAGGGAACCAAGTGGAATGGAAAAGAATATTTAATTGTGTCTATTTTGCAAGGGTACTTCCACATGTGCCTTCTCAATTCATTTTCCCAATAAATGTTCCCCAATGGCTGTTCTGAAACTCAGAGACAAGCCCAAGTCCAGCCGTCTAGTAAGCGACTGAGTTGGAAATCACTCACATTTCTCTGACTCTAAAATCCACGTTCCTTCTATAACTTCAATGCTCTCTTTCTAAAGGAAGGAATTTTCACCTAGGACAACCTGCCCATTTTATGACAGGGTAAGCTGAGTTATAAACAACTCACCTAAAAGCATAAGCTGCTGGGGTCAGAGCAAGAGAAGAACGTGTTTCTTGACTCCTAGGCCGCGAGTCTTTCAACTATACCACATTCTTGCAACAAGGAGAATCAAAAGGCCCTTTGCAAAGGCCAATTAAAAATATCAGAGTATGAATATGGGGTAGAGAGTGATTTTATTTTAGGCATTGTCAGGGAGAAATTATGTATGAACCTTCTTGCTGCAAATTTTCATTATTATAAGCAAACTATTTCTTACTACTGCAAAAATCAACCTAGCATAGGGCATGCTGGAATACTTTGTGAATGAGACTTTCTGTAGGTGTGATTTAAAATACCATAGTCAAGTGATTCTAATGTGTAACCAGAGATAGGAACCAATGCTAAAACTCAGTGAGAATCTTTTAATAACATCTTTGCCTTTAAACTCACCTTAAACTAAATAAAAGTATTTTAAAATTAACTTAATTATCACAATTTAGGCTCTGAATTAAGATCCTGGCTTTGTCGTTTGCAGAATTTTAGTAGACTGGCTGGACTGCAGCTGGATAGATGTTTCTCCTTGGCTGTGACCCATGTTACACTTAATGCAGGCATAATTCACAGTGCATTATGGTGAGAGGAGAAATTCTACTATAAGTGCCCTTCTGACCCTGAGATTATATGATTTAACATGTGTATATGTGCATTATGTCACACACCCATGTGTATTTATCCATAATATATAGATACCTGCATACTACTTAACTGAAATGATCAGTTTTCAGCTTTTCTTTATTTCTTTTTCAGAGTCAATGATTTCCAAGAAATGTGACATTATTTCTGGGGGGAGATTTCTTGCTTCTTCCACAGCCCTGGTGAAGATCTCACCTGGAACAATACGTCTTCTGTGAAACGCTCTCCACAGAACGTTGTGGAAATAAATCTTTCCTCTCACCACTGCAGCTGAAGTCAAACCAAGCAGAGCGCAGAGGATTTGGAAGGATTGACACTCAAAGGGAGAAGGCAAAGTGTCCTGAAAGTGAAATAGGTCGGGGAAGGGCCCGGAATAAAATTCTCTTCTGGCGTCTGTTCTGTGGCACTGCAAGGGTGTGAGTTAAGGCAAAAAAGATATAAAGCCTCCTCTTAAATCTTCGGCTCTCTGCCTTTCATGCCTCTTTCGTGGAGAATCATAATAGCATGAAAAGGGACGTGGGGCTCTACTGGTCTTAACCTCTCTGCTTTACGAGTGAGCCAAGTGGAGCCAGCCACACCATGTGTGCTCAAGAGATGTGACTTGTTTTAACCCCATGATGAGTCAGAGGTGCCATTCCAGGCCTGGTGAGCCTCCAGGGTGGGCCTGGCAGACAGGGGAACAGGATCTTCAATGGGGGCTCTCTGAGACACCGCCACAGTACCTGGCTGCTCACATCCATTCTGACGAAGCCACTTGTTCTCGACGATTAGGGCTAGAAATAGGGTGGAAGAGCCAACTGGGGAGAAAGACGTCTTCTGTGAATTAAGACAAGGTTGTCAATAACACTTATTTTATTTCATGAATTTTAAAGTTGCCTTCACAACAGGGCCTGTCCTTATCACTCTATTAAATGCCGCCTGCTCCCGGAACGCCCCTGGTCCCCTGGCAGGCTTTCCTTTCCTCTTTTGCTGTAGCACATGTCCCCTTCATATATACTAATTCGTTTGCCTATTTACTACGTTATTTCCCCCGTCCTCGGGGTCGGGATCTTCTTCTGTTTTGTTCACAGAGGTAGCCTGGTCCCCTACAATAGATGGTGCATAGTAGGTGCTTGGTCAATATTTGTGGGTTCAGGAATGGATGAAAGCGCTCACCACGAGGCAGGCACTGTGCTAACAACTTTCATCTAATCCCGAACACATCCCCTCCAGGCAGGTTCTATTATTATCCCCACTTCATACTCGAAGAAACCAAGGCTTAACAAGTTTAACTGATTGCCAAAAGCTGTCTGAGCAGCTGCCGGGTTAGTCTCCCAAAGGTCACTGGCAAAGGCGCAAAGGTAGGGCAGGCGGTTGCCTTCTTGCTCCTGTTCCCGCCCCCTCTGTGGTGAAGGCCCAGGCTTCCAGAAATTTCTTTGGAGGGGAAGTTGTGCGCTCTGCACTCTGCAGTTCTTGAGGCACTTTCTGGCCTTGCTGTGGGTTCCTGCAACCTGACATTCCAAACAGAGGCATTTGCTAATTTCCTGAAGAAAGCTCCAGGAAGTCTTGTCCTCGGGTAAAAGCTGCTCACAGTAGGTGAGAAAAAGGGAAGTTTTCAGACCGCCACACACTTGGAGGTTTCATTTTCAGTGTTGTGTGGAGCTGACAAATAAACCTATCTGAGCTGGCTCTCCTTCCCTCTCTCCGCCCGCCCACCGCTGCCTCTCCTCCTTTCCAGATTCATGTGAATGTTTTGGTTAACTTTATCCCCTCCTGTGTTATTGTTGTTGTACCACATATTAATGTGGGGCTTCTGTAGCTGAGAGGAGTACGGTTGAGTTACAGTAACAAGCTACAAGCTGAAGGAAAGTGCTGTGGTTTTTGGCTGGTCCAGTCCCAGATATACAGCCTCACATCTGGACAAGAGATCATGTGACAGCTTGAAAAGCCAGAAACATATCCTGGATACCATAAAAAATGGGTTCTGTTAAATTAAAAAGGCTTTAAATACTGGCTCAGCTGGTTTGGGGTCTTTATTTCCCTCTCTCTCTCTCTCTCTATTTCTCGATTGTTCTGGAATGTGTTGCAAGATTTGTGATTGCTGAGTACCTAATTTAATATTGTGAACCCATCGTATGGTGAATTTGTTTGCATGCTTTTCTAAAGTCCAGCCAGCCATTCTCCATTTTCCTAACTTAAGGCACGGCTTGTCGATTTTGAGATCCAAACTTGGTGTCCTGGTAATAAACACTCTAGAATAAAAAGCAAATCTCCCCCTGTCCCCCTTCACCCACTTGTCAACTTCTCCCTCAGGTTCCCACAAAGAAAATCTTTAAAACCCCAGGCCAAAGCATGCCTCCATTTTATGATCTTAGAAAAGATTCTGTAGGGTAATAAGCCTTAAAATATTATTGGTGAAGAGGAATGTCATAGTTTTCTTTGGATAGAATCCAGACAGATTGGAAATAAAAAGTTTCTTGAGATGAACGGATGTTAAACACCAAAGTATGGTCAAGACTCTCTTCCTGCGACTCAGAAAAAAATATTTTCTTACGCAAATAAAACATTCTTGTGTTGCCCATTGGACAAATCTTTCTCCCTGATTTACCAAGATTGCAGAAACCAGGATTAAACAAGGCACCCATTCCAAAACCAAAACTCTTGTTTTCTCAAACTATCAAAGAGAGAATGACTGTAGAAGCAAGCATGTGATAAAAAGACAAGATAGGAACATAGTGCCTAGTTTCTTTTTTAAGAATAAACATTGTCAAGATTCCTATGGGGCTATAAAATTAAAAAAAAAAAAAAAGAATAAACAGCCAATTAGGCAGCGGGCTGTCTCCTGGCATTTCTATTTTCTGTTGGTGATGGTTCATTTTTTAATCTAGGAAAATGTAATAGGAACAATATTGGTAAAATACCACAAGATTTGGGTTTTCTAAAATATGCAAAATCATCTTATTCTAACACATTAATTAGTGCAGTGTTTCTCTTTCCCCTGTTATACTCTAAGCTTTCTATGAGCAAGGACCTTGTTTGCCTGGCTTACTTGTAGAGCCCTCAGTGTCGAGTGCAAGGTCTCACCCAACACTGCTGCCCAGCTTCACGTGGAGTACCATTGTTCGTCCCTCCAGGTCCACTCCCTACCCTTCCCCACCCTGCTCGGTGCCTATGAACTGTGTCAAGGGCTCCCTTGCCCTCTGGGTTCCCTTTCTGGTACAGCCAGTGGAGGTACCAGGAGTAAATCTGCACACAGGTTGGCTGATTCCTCTGCAGAAACTGCAACTCCCGTTAGGCTCAGGGATGGTGACAGCCCCCTTCCACCTCGCCTCCGTTTCTAGTCCCAGGGACTGCACTGACCTTTGTATTAGTCTCTTGATTAACCTCATAATATGACTCCATTTGAGGTCATCTATTTCCTCCATTATCTATATCTAGCTGAGATCCTGACTGATAAAAGATTTATCAAATAAACAAATGAATAAGGCTTCACTGTAGTAATCCATGCTTCTGGCTAATTGCAACAAGTGGTTTCCAGAGCCATTTTTTCCCATATTCGGTCTTTAGAGATGTAGTTGTCACCATTACCTCAAGGCTTCAAGCATGTGCTGGAGTTGTTTTTCTCCAGTGAAAACCCAAACCTGTTCCAACTCCATCCTCACTTGGTTTCTCTTTTGAACAATGGTATGAACAAACAAAAGCAGTTTGCTACATTTAGAAAGGTCTCCTGTTGAATCACCTACTTGCTCATCCATTCATTAATGGATATCATCATCCAACAAAAATTTAATAAGCACCTACCATGTGCCAGGGATCTTGGGATCTAGGGATGGGAATGTTATTTCTCCTTGAGTGCCAGCTAATAGATTCATAGAGCATGGCATTCCAGAGAATTCTGAAGCAGTCTGGGATTGGCGAAGATATGTGCCAAGATCAATTAGTAACGTCTGCTATGGGTAGAGGAGTGGAGGTGGATATGACCAGTATTTACATCACCAGTATTTTTCATTCCCATGTTAGATGCCACTGGGTGAGCAAAAACAAAACAAAACAAAAACAACTAGTAATAAGATTATTTTTGTCTCCAGTTTTGCTGCTTCATGTTAAAATTGCATGTTTGCTCAAGAACTTCTGGCATATGATAACCACCTCCCCCTCAGTCATACTCAAATGATTATTTGATTGTACAAAAGTATCATTGATCTGATCATGCCTATTTTCATTATTTACATTCTAGATTGTATTTTCTGGGTTACAAAACACAAATTAAATAGGAAATTTTAAATCTACTTTCCAGGTATGTAAAACTTAATTTAGATGAAGATTGGCTAGCTGGTTTTTTAAATCTTATTTTTGAAATTTTTTATTTATTTATTTGTTCATTTGTTTATTTTTTAGAGACAGGGTCTTGCTTTTTCACCCAGGCTGGAGCGCAGTGGTGCAGTCATAGCTCACTGTAACCTTGAACCTGGTCATAGTTCAAGGGATCCTCCTACCTTAGCCTCCTGAGTGGTGGTGTCTGTAGTCCTAGCCACCTGGTTTTTATCACTCTTGGGTAACTTGTCGCACTGTCAAGCAAGAGGTCGAAGGCATCCTTTCTGACAACTTTTCTCTCTAGGTCTCTCTTCCTGGATTTTCTTAATGAGGAAATACACATAGGAAAGTTACTGTCCATAGCCTTTCTATTCTTGATTAAAGTCAATTTTTATTCTATATAGCTCAACTTACAAGACACTGGATTTGACATGCAGATTTCCTTGAATTGAACTGCTTGTGTCCTGGGCACACACTCCTCCATGGTCAGGTTTCCTGACAGCCCTGGCTTGGCAACTAATCCTCTTTCTTGAACCCTGTTTCTTTCCTATTACCTAGCTCAGCAGCCCTGGGCAAATCACTTACCCTCCCTGGGCCTTCATCTGACATGAAGGAATTAGAAAATAAGAGCTAATATTTATTGAGCACTTACTTTGTGCCAGGCTATGTACTAAAAGTATTTTACTAAATGTGTACTAACTGCTTTATGTCAAGGGTCAGAAAACTTTTTCTGGAAAGAGCCAGACAGTAAATATTTTCAGCTTGGCATGTTGTAACCTCTCTGTTGCAGCTACTCAACTCTGCCATTGCAGTGCAAAACAGCCATAGATAATACATAAAGAAATGAGTGTGGCTCTGTTCCAATTAAACTTTATTTACAAAAACAGCAAATGGGCTCAATTTGACCCACAGGCTGTACTGATGAATCCTCAGCTCACAATGGTTTGACTTACGACTTTTCAACTTTACAATGGTGTGAAAGTGATACACATTTAGTAGAAACCATACTTCAATTTTTAAATTTTGATATTTTCCCAATCACAAGGGTAAACAACTTATACTGCTCAGTGTACAGTATTCAATAAATTACATGAGCTTTCAACACTTCATTATAAAATAGGCTTGTGTTAGATGATTTTGCCCAACTGTAGGCTAATGTAAGTGTTCGAGCACATTTAAAGTAGGCTAGGCTAAGCTATGACATTTCATAGGCTAGGCATATTAAGTGTGTTTTCGACTTATGATATTTGCAACTTATGATGGGTATATCAGGACATAACCCCATCGCTAGTCGAGAGGCATTTGTAGTTTTCTATCCCTGCTTTATTTGAATTACCCTTCTTTAAATTCTGTAACAATCCCATGAGGTAGGTACTAGTTAACTAGATTAAGTCACTTTTCTGAGGTCACCCAGATAAGAAGTACTACAGCCAGGATTCAAACCCAGTCTAGTGGCCCCATTTTTAAATCACTGTTCTGAGTTTCTAAAATCACCAAACATTGACCCACTTCTCCCTGCACAGGGACCTCCTGGGACTCCCAGCGTCTCAGCCTGAGTGAGTCCTACCAAGTCTTTCCTTTCCCCTTCTCCCTCTCTCAAAAAGGTTACCTTATTCAGGCATTCATTTCCTCTTAACTCACTGTCTGTCCTCAGTCCTGAGTTTGGCATCAACCCTAGCTAGTCCTAAATCCTCTTACATTCTAATTATTAAGTCCTCTGCCAGACTGGGGTTTCTCTCAGTCTACATACAATTGGAATGAAGTCACCAGATGTAACCCAAGAGCTCATATTCGAACAATGCCTGTCCAATAAATATGTTGACTATCCCGTGGTTTTGAGTCAGAACCTTAGTTCCACTCTTAATTTGCCATGTGACCCCAGGCAAATCAAAATCTCTTGGTTTCTTATCTATCAAGGGTGATTTAAGAAAACCAAACCCATAAGTTTGTTGTGAGGACTTGCCACTGAAAGCACTATGCAGCTATGGAGTGAGTGCAGAGATGCCATGCCAGACCTTATTCCTTTTTGACACTGTTTTTCTGAGAATATAAGAAATGGAATTGCTAGAAGTGGGTCTGATTTAGTTATTCTGTGATTTTTTTCACTTTGTTTTGAGGGATGGCTGTAAAGGTATTTTATGCACTGTCAGTTAGTGGTGTATCCTATGCCCGGTGGCCCCTTCATCCCAGGTGGGTAAGTAGAAAGCCACTGTGACATGGCTTCATCTCATGTTCTGGGTACAGAGCCCAGCACAGGATGAGTTGGAGAAGCACCAGTTTCAAGCTCCAATCCTTGTCACCTATGCTGGATTAAACTCCAGCAGAGAGTGGACCCACAGATCCACACACTCACTGGGCAGTATGTATTGAGTGCCAGCTCTGTGCCGGGGACTACGCTGGGCCCGGGGAATGTGGTGGTGATCAGCACAGACCAGGTCTCATATGTTCTAGTGAGACCCACACACACCTAGTAACTCATCGCCCAGGCTTGTAATCACAAGTGTGGTAAGTGCTGTGAAGCAGGCAGGTGCCGTGAGAGCATGGGACAAGGAAGGACCTCACATGGGGTGCAGAGAGTTCAGGGAAGTCCTGCCTAGAATGTGTCTTTACCCTCCTCCATCGACCAATCCTGGCTTGTATGAAGAAGCTGAGGACAGGAGAAGCTGGGTGTTTTGTGGCAATGAACCCAGAGTGCTAGGGGTTTTGAGACAGAGACTAGATCAGGTGGCACCTTGTAGGTGATGGGAAGGAGTATTGATGTAATACCAAAGATCATAGGAAGTTATTAAAAGTTGATAAATATGAAGTGACATGATCACGGATGGGCTAAGAAATATGGGCTCAAGAGGACATTGCTCTTAAGGCTTTTGAGGTAAAAAATTGGCCCCAACCAAATTTCCCATCCTTCTCCTCCCCTGTTTCTTTATATTCTCCAACCCCTCTCTCTAACAGGTGGGTCTTCTCTATGTCCCCTGAACTCCGAATCCACTGCTACACCTCTGACACACCCCTGCCGCCCACAGGAAAGTTCTCTGCTTTCCTTCAGAACCAGCTCACATCCCACCTCTTCCGTGAACCTTCTTGGTGGCCCTTCATCAAATTACAAAATGTGGCCAGCACTATAGGCAAACGATAAGGCGAAAGGTCAAAGTTCTCCCAATCTCACTGCAGTTGTTTCCCCTAGAGTTCTTCCCAAGCTTCCTAGCTACAAGCTTGCTCGCCAAACCAACCTGTATTGTCTGCAGGCCATTAAATCCTACCCTCACTCACCCAAACCTTACCCATTCTTCAAAAAGGACCTCAGAATCACTCCTCACAGGAACCCTCCTCGACCACCCCTGTGAGAAGAGATATTGATCCATCCCTCCTCTCAAGTATCATCTGTTTATAGATTACTATTAGTTAATAAGAGAAAATGAAACAAACCATCCAATCTTTGTCTGCCTACCCATCACGTTTCCTAACCTGACACAAAGTTTTTCAAGGGCAGGGACCACATTTTGTGACTCTTACCATCTTCTTTTTGACTGACCATGGCATCCCGTAAATGTTCAATAAATATATGTTTCTTAATTTTTCTTGGTCTGAGGTCACATGTTCATTTGTATTTCTTGCTTAGTGGAAGATGAGACACTTCAGCCTTGTCTTCTGAAGTCTTTCTCTCACGCTGTTGTAGAGTGATCATCCTAAAACTTGCCTCTGTGTCATTTCCCTGCTGAGAGCCATCCCCCGGCTCCACATTGACCACATAATAAAATATGAGCGCCTTAGCACAGCCCCTTCTCACGTCTCTAGCTGTCTTTTAGTTTTCTACTGCTGTGTAACAAGTTACCATAAACTCAGTGACTTGAAACAACTCACATTCATTATCCACAGTTTCTGTGGGTCAGGAGTCTAGGCACAAACTTAGCTTGGCTGTCAGCTTCGGGGTCTCCCCAAGGTGCAATCAAGCTATGAACCAGGGCTGTCCTCTCATCAGAGGTTCAACTGGGAAAGAATTTACCTCTAAGTTTGCTTCAATTGTTAGCAGAATTTATTTCCTTTTGTTGCAGGACTGAGGCCAACCTTGGCTACTAGAGGCCTCTTGCAGGTTCTTAACATGTGGACTTCCAGTTACTTCCTGGCAGCTTGCTTTCTCACAGACAGCAAGGGAAACACAGATTCCAGGGCATGTCTTCTCGGAGTCTTATGTAATGTAATAGAATTGTGGGACTGACATACCATCAATTTTACCACATTCTATTGGTTAAAAGTAAGTCATAGGTCCTGCCAACTCCCAAAGGGACATAAGCACTAGGAGGCAGGCATCTAGGGTCTGTCTGCCACAGGCTATATCTCCCTCCACTGCTTTTGAAAAGTAGACTCCAGCAATACCAGATTCTTCTAGTTCTATAAATACACCATGTCTTTTTACATCTCTAGGAATTTAAACATGTATTTGTTTGTGACTGAAATGTCCCCCCCTGCTTTTTGTCCTCCAGTAATTCTTCCCCAATATCTTGTACCTTACATCCCCTTCTCTGCAGTACCTCTGTTCTCTGCACCCCTATCTATGGTCATGCTCATTAGGCAGTGAGGCACATTAGTTGTATATCTCTGTCGTATTAGACTGTAATTTCCTTGAGATAGGGGAGTATCTGATCTTCTTCTGTATCTCCAGTGCTCATATCTCACATTTGATTAATAAACCTGCAGAATGGGTGAAAGGTGGCTTCTTTAATGGGAAATGCTCATTGATGTAAAATGGAGGTCTGTAACATTTTACCCTCATACTCTCTAAATAAATTGTGAAAATGTATCTACCCTTTCAGATATTTTTGAATTGATATTTGCATTAGTCAGTTTTAACTAGGTTACGCTGCTGTAACAAATATACCTCAAATATTAAACTTATAATGACAAAGTCTTATTTCTTGCTTACCTGATACTTTGGCTGCAGGTTGTCTGTGGCTCTGCTCCAACATGGATTCTTTTTTCCAGGATCCA
Organism: Daubentonia madagascariensis; assembly: GCA_023783475.1. NCBI lineage: Eukaryota > Metazoa > Chordata > Mammalia > Primates > Daubentoniidae > Daubentonia > Daubentonia madagascariensis. Next base: position 1,028,596 of record JAKFHU010002080.1, read on the forward strand.
GGCTGAAGGGGCACCTGCTATTTGGGACATACCATTCTTATGGCAGAAGGAAAAGAGAGCTCTGTTGACTCTTAAAGCTTCTGTGCCGCTATGGCTCACATTCCACAGGCCAAAGCAGGTCATATGACCGGCCTGACCTAAGTATAGTTTCCTTATAAGGAGGGCAACAAATAAGCAGAAAAAAATACAGTCTATGAAAACATCTAAAAAATTTTTATCATAAGTTTAATAGTTGCAAATGTTGTAATTTCTGGCATATGGTATATATAGTTTAAACATTTTCTGTCATAACCTTAGAACTCATTCAATTTGTGAAAATGTCCATTCATATAAAATCCCCTTGGCAAAGGCAGTTCACACAGTCAAACAAATCAGTGGGATAAGCCTTATTTTTTGTCAAAAAAAAATCTGATTTAAATTTTCAATTCAAATATACCTGATGCATCCCTATGGCAACTGTTCATTTCTAATTCATAGATAGATAGACACACAGTTAAAGACACACAGAGCTCTGCTATTAATTGGTTTTGGGGAAGAAATAAGGTTCTGTCCCTTCAATATTTCTTACTAAAGACTTCATTGCTTTGCTGTCAAGGGATTCCTTCCAGGAGCAATGCAATATTGAATTGTTCCCTTGTTTGGTATCCCAGAGATTTTTACTCACCAAGGTAGTGCCCCAAAAGAAGATCTGGGTGGGCAAGAAATATGCCCTATTTTGTCAAGCAGGAAAATGGTGACTGAGCAGGGAAGTGCGGGGGCAGAACGGCAGGCTGGAGGTGCCAAGTTCAAGAACGTTTATGAACACTGGAGATCTGGAAAATGATTCTGTTAGAGTAGTCACAGCTGTGTACTCCTCTGGAAAGCCTTGGGGTCCCCATAGGGGTATACGCACCCAGTTTGAAGATTATTTCTGTAATATTGGGATGCTCCAGGTGCAGGTGAAGGTGCACCTACAAAAATGAATGGAAGGAGCCCAGTGAAAAAAAGAACTCGAAAAAAGAAAGTAGAGTAATAAATGTGATACTGTGAAATGTGTACTTGTCTTCATCCTGTTTCCTGGCATGCAACTCCTAAAATCCTTGGACTCTCTGAAGTGTTCGGTGTCTTTTTGTCTGCTAATGAGTTGACTGGTGGCTGGGTGCCCCTACCTAACTTCAGGGCGGGTAGGGGCTGGTCACGGGAAAGACCAAGGCAAGATTAGAGGGTTGCGACTTTCAGAGCCACCCCAACCTCGGGGGAGCGGAGGGGGGATGAAGGTGAAGTTTATAACTAATGGCTAATGATGGAATCCATCATGTCTATGTATTGAAGCCTCCATAGAAACCCAAAGGACAAGGTTCTGAGAGCTTCGGGATGGCTGAACACATGGAGGTTCCTGGAGGGTGGTGTTTCCCAGGAGGGCAAGGAAGCTCCGCACCCCTTCCCCTATACCTTGCCCTATGCACCTCTTCATCCATATCCTTTATAATATCCTTTATAAAAAACCAGTAAACGTAAGTGTTTCCCTGAGTTCTGTGAGCTGCTCTAACAGATTAATCAAACCCAAAGAGGGGGTCATGGAAATCCCAATTTATAGCCAACTGGACAGAAGTATAGGAGACAACCTATTTACTTGAGATTGGTGTCTGAAGTGGGGCTTAGTCTTGTGGGGCTGAGCCCTCAACCTGTGGGATCTGATGCTATCTCCAGGTAGATAGTGTCGGAATTGAACTGAATGAGAGGACATCCGCCTCGTATCCACTGCAGAATTGACTGCTTGATGTGTGGGGAAAAACTCCCACACATTTTGTCACAGAATTCTTTGTGTGTTGATTATTGTGGTGTGACAGTAGAGCAAAAACAGTGTTTTCTTCCTCACAGACAAAGCTGATAGAAAGAGTGTGAAAGTTGAGAAGTAAAAGCTTTCCCTGGCTAAAGCTGGCTGGGGAGATGACTTGCTCCTCGAGGAGAAGAGAAATCAGTGATGGGAGTGGATAAGGAAAGAAAATTTGGGGGTGCCTCCCAGAGTGAGGGGTGAGCATAACAGGAAAGCGTCCTGGACACCAGCCCATGAAGGGTGACTACGTTGGTGCCAGTTTGAGGAAACATCACGTACATGGTCTCTCCAGTTGATCTCAGAGGAAGTTTGGGAGTCATTGATTTCATCTGCTTGTCACCAGTGTGATTAATCCGCACTTCAGGACACAAGCGCATGCGCGCACCCTTATTAACGAAGCCCGTATCGTATGCCTGATACGAGAACAGATCATAGAGCTCTGGAAACACTTTTCTGGGACATCTCCTGTTCCAGATCCTACCACCACCCCCGCCCCCCACTTCTATCACCCTTTCTTCACCTTCTCTTCCTTCGTCCTCTCTTTTTCTTGTTTTCTGCCCCTTTCCTGCTCCTCCTTTTTATTCCCATCGTCATGCCCAAAGACTTTACCCTGCCTCAGTTTTTCAGTCGACAATGGACACTGATTTAGAAGAAATGCACATACGCCATACCTTACCTCAGAAAAGCCCAGGAAGCGTTTTAGCTTGAGAGGAGCACGTTTGTTGGGAAAATGAATCGATCAGGTAATGTCCCTACTTAGGAAAATCTGTGCAGCCAGGGTCCACGTGGTACATCACCAAAGGGCTTGCTTAGGGTATTTAACCAATAGACAGGTTTGCATAGAATTGTAGGATGCCGGAAGGGGAAAGAAACTCAGAGACCATGTAATATAGAATACTCTTCTTACAAAAGAGGAAACTGAGGCCAGAGATGGAAAAAAATTTGTCCAAAGTCACATAGGACTGGAGATTTTTCACCTGATAGTCTATTACATATGGGAGAAGTTGGGATTCATGTGTCAATTGTCCAGAAGAAATCCATTTATTCACGAGCACAGGTGAGCAAATGCACATCTATCTGTATATAGTAGTTATAGTAAAATAGTAGATGTAGTGTGCACATGCTGTTCTTTACCTTCTTTTTGTTGGGTTTTTGACTGAATAGCTCCTATTTATCCAAGAGTGGGATATCTATGGTAATTCAGTGACTCATTTGCCATTCATAACCATGTGGCCGTGTTTTAGGTCAAGCTGGAAGGGAATGAGGGCTGCACACAGACAGTAATATATATCTCAGTGGCCTTTTGTCAGTTCTGAGGCACGTACCTCTGATGGAAGCCTTAAGCAAAACATGCCTGATATTAAAACTATCCAACGTGATCTATTCTCTTAGGAAGCACTTGGCCGGGAGTGAGAAGATTTGGGTTCTAATCCAGCCCTGCCACTGGCTTTTCTCTGGATGGCCTTGGGAAAGTCCCTTTCCCTCTCTAGCCCTCTGCTGCAGTATCCTTAAAATGTGGAAAATACCCCATAGAGTTGTCGTGAGAAGTGAACGAGATGGTGAGTTTAAAAGCACGAGGTAGAGGACTAAGTGCTGCAATGATATAAGGCATTTTAATTTTCATTCCCACCTTCCATTGCTGAGGAGAGTTGAGAGTTGTTTTTTTCTTGGTGAAAGACGTCCTCATGCCACGCTGTCCTGTTGCACTGCAACCCCTGCCTGTGTCTCTCTCTCAGAGAGCCTTCTCTGACCAGTCCCTCGCCATCTGAAGTGCCATCACCGGGTCCCTCACTATCCCCTTAGCCCGTTCTATTTTTATCTTTAGCATTTATCACCCCCTGACTATTATGAAGTGTTTATTTGTTTATTATCTTTCTCCCCCACCTGAATGTAAGATCCATGAAGGCCGGGACTCTGGCAGTTTTGCTTACTGGCCCGATTCCCAGGGCCTAGAATAAACAGGGCCTGGCACAGAGTGCCTGTACAGTAAACATTTGCTGATGAGTGAGTAAACAGGAGACCTCTTGAGGGAATTTGAGGCAGATGGATACACCATCAAGTCCACCAGGAGTTGTAGTAGCAATAGGATGGGATGGGGGTGCCCCGGGGGTGGTGGTGATGGCTTAGGTGATCCACAAATCCAGATTTTGTGGACTGAACGGATGGTTTGAATGTTCAGGGATATTCGAGCAGTTTTGGCAGAATTTTATCTCCAAATGTCCAGTGAAGTAAGGAGAGTTAGGAATCAAGAACTTACCTGGGTAAGGTGCAGCTGCTGGCCTCTGTTTAGGTGTAGAGGTGAGACTGGAGGGGGGGATAGCTCATTCTTAAAACATGAGCAGCTGGAGAAGATGAGGAGGAGAGCAGGGGTCAAGAAAGGGAGGCAGAAGGGCACTTAGAGGACACCTTCCATCATCCTTGAGTGGGATCCGGCCCTGCTGAACAGAAGTCATGATGTGGGACGAACTGTTTGCCCAACCTGGGGAGCCTGCCAACAATTGGCTGCACATGTGACCTGGAAGCTTCTGGCTTTGTGAACTGAGCAAAAAATCCATCTACAAAGAACACTTGGAACACCGATGGGACGTGCGCCTGGTGCCGCCTCAGAAAATGATGGGAGAGGCAGAGATCTCAGAGTGACCCTGCTCTGAAATGACCATCAGGGACTGTTAGTGTGCTGATGAAACTCACTGTTGTCAAAAGGTCAGTCTCTAGGGTCTTGACTTCTATGCTGGCACACAAGGATATTATACTGTGTTGTACACTATGTTATGCTGTGATGTGACATTTTATATATCATCTAATGTTATATATGTACAGATGTACACAAACACACACAAACACGCACACACCTGTGAGCGCAAGCAAGAGGCAAGGAAAGAGGCGGGGGATGTGTTGTGTGCCACGTGAGCAGCGCTGGCTGTCAGCCTCACGGTGTTGCTGTCAATGCTCTGATGTTATAGCACACGGAGCGCCTCTGCAGTGCCCTGCAAAACTTCAGGTGGCCCTGATTGAAACGATCCAGTCAGTACTTAACAGAAATGAAAGAACACAGTTAAATGCAGCTAATTCCTGCTGCTGTCCCGGTGGCCATGGGTGGGATGCCAGCCACCCAGAACCCCCTCTAGGTAGCTGACGTGGCTTCCCCTGAGTTTGCAGCCCACAGTGCCGGTGGTCTGCCTGTCAGCAAGCCCGAGTCCTTGTTCCTTGTTTCTTTTCCGAGGCACACCTTGTGGCTGGGCGGTTAGGGGTCTGCCTTGGGCAAGGGTGGCTCTGGGATGTGAAGCAGTGGGGTCAGATGGCCTTTGCCTGGGCCTGCCTGTCCTGAGGGAACAGATGACACTCCCCGAGTGTGTCTGAGTGTGACAGATGGGGTGCGGTGAGACAGGAACCTGGTCCTGTTGCTCTCTGGGGACCCTGGAGGACCCTGTGGAAGACATACTCCCTCCCTGCGCTCTCCCTCCCCTCCCTCCTCTCTCAGCAAGGGGGTCTGAAGATGCTTCCCTGGTATGGCGGTGGGTGGGATCCCTGACCTCTGCAGAGTCTTCTTGCCTTTGAGCGGTGAGGGCCACCTTGGGATCTTACAAGTGTTCTGTGAAGTCCTGGGCAAGCCGCTTTTCTCCTCAGGATGCTCTGTCCTGCCAGCCAAGTCATGTTCCGTTGAGGTCATGGGAGATGGATTATTTTACATAGGCATTTGAAAATGATGGCTTCAGCTTGAATCCACAAGTAGGTGTTGATGGCAGAAACTCAGAGGCATCTGCTCCCATCCCTGTGGTACACCTCCCCACCCCCAGCCTCCGCTCCCCACCTTTCCTGCTTGCAGAAACTCTTGGATCTCCTTGAGTTTCAGCTTTCCCCAGGGTTCAGTGGGCACCATGACATGTGGAACCCAAACTGGGGTGGCTGGGAACCTCAGGGTGCCATGGGGCTCTACCTGCCTGGGACTGCGGGGCAAAGGCTCAGGGCTGAATGGCATTCGCAGGAGCCTGTGATACCAGAAGTCACCCATCAATTGCCAACGTGTGTGAGTGGACCACACACCGCTGTTTTCCTTTGTAATACACTCCCTCCTTGGCCCTCCCCCTCCTCATGTTAGACTCAATGTTGTGCTACATCCAGGGGAGTTTTTCTTGGCACAATCATGAATTTGTCTCTGTTTCTGACGTCGGCCACAGAATAATTGTTCTCAAATACAGCAAAAGAGAGAATGGAGTAATTGTCACCAAATCCTCCTCTCTACCACCTGCTCCTTCATTTCCTGCCTTTCTGAAGAGTTTTAGACAATACCATGTGGCCCCTCTGCTCTCCCCTCAGCCCCACAGCCCTCCCCCTCTTCCCCTAAACTCCTTCAGAAATTGTGCTGTTAGATGGGGAGAATTTTAGAATAGCCCACAATAAAGGTTAGACAACTGTGATATGTTTTATCCTGAAGTTTTGTTGTTTAGTTTCGTTTTTTGCCTCCAGTCAGCTCAGAAAAACTGCTAATTTGGACCAGGATTCCTTAGACTCCAAAGGTACTCAGATTGTGAATGTCAAGAGCCAGGGCTTTAAAGCACCACAGCCTCTCTCCTTCTCTACCCCCAAATTGGTGGTCAATTATTTTGTTGACTTGCTGCGCATTTCCAAAACTCTTCAAAGTTGAGTGCCTTGTCCTTAACATCGTGTATAAAAATCAGATCCTATTATCTTACTCAAAAACTTTCAGTGCCTCATGGCTACCTTCACGATGAATTTCAAAGAGTTAGCCAAGTCTCTAAGTACAATTATTTAGGTTGTACACTGCACAACACTGAGGTGCACCATTCTCTGCACAACCATACTGAGGCCCTGTAACAAGCAAAGCATTCAAGGAGCTTCACAGTTTATCTCCAAGCAACTCTTCTACTCTTAGGTTCCCTAAGCCTATAGAAGCACTTTTATCCTGAGCTAGTCTGGTCTCACTGCCTTTAAACACACCTTGCAATTTCTACATCTGGGCCTTTTTGCACATACTTTTCCCTTAGCATGATGAACACTGCTTCCTCATCTCCACCCACTTGGGTCTTCCTAGTCCTTCAAAACCTACCTTAAAATTTTACCTTCCCTATGACATCTTCCCTGCCCATCCCACCTGGAAGCCATTGCTGTTTCTTCTGAACTTCTGTAGCACTTGTCGACAGAGAGACACAATACACACAGCTGGAATTTTAGTTTTCTTTCCATACACCCAATATCTCCAACTAAATTGTGCACATTTGAAGATAAAGCCTGTGTTTAATATTTCCTGAATTACTTACAGCACCTGACATAGTACCTGATACACAAAGTGTGCTCAGTAAATTGTTGATCTACTGGCTGGTTGGTTCAAGTTGATTTGTGAAGAACTCACTCACCCTCTCTCCTACCCCCTTGCTATTTTATTCCAGTTCCTGGAATTTCATAATAACAGAGATGGTTCCAGAAAGCTAACAAAGGCCATTTCCTCCAAACAAACCCATGATTTCACATGACTTGCTGTGGAGCTTTCCATAAAAGAAATCCTGTGCTTGGGTTCCATTCAATACATTCCAAATAATAATAATAATAACAAAAATAAAACAATAACCATTTATTTAGTGCTTGCTAACTGTACGCACATGGACTAAGTACTTTACATATGTTATCTTATATAATCCTCAGCAAACCAACAAGGTAGATATTTCCCAAGGTTTACAGATGGATAAATGAAGGCTCAAATAAGTAAAGCGATTTGTCTCAAGTCACAGAGCTAGTTAGTGGAGGCCCCAGGAGTTGAACCCAATCCTTCTGAATCCCCAGGGTTTTAACCACTGTGCTGATAAACAAGGTTTCCCATGTCTGGTCAACACCACATGTCAAGGACATCTTGGTGGTAGGGCATTCTTCAGGTTCAGGGCAGACCCTGATGTGGCTAGAGGCCTTGGTCCTCATAGCGTGTTTGCCAGAAACTAGTTAATAGGCCTTATCTTTAAAATTAAGTGATTGGATGAGGTCCCTTCCTATTCTAAGAATTTATGCAACTACAAAAAAGTAAAGACACGGCCCTTGCTTTCAGGAATTTACAATCTTGTCAGGAAGGGAAGATATAAACCTTAGTAGAGAAAGAGCTAGTTAAGGTGGCATATGTACCAGCAGAGGGGCTGGGAAGCTGGTGCTGTTGCTCTGCAAGCAGGGCGAGCTTGGACCTGCCGTCAGAAGGGTGCCTTTTCTTGAAGGACAATGAACTTGACCTTCACGACAGGGCCAGGGGAGGCCTGCCGGGGGAGGGTGCAAATAACAACCCCAGGATGTTTATCAGCCAGGCCATTTTGACCCTTCAACAAGATGTTTCTTGAGCAAATTTTTTGGAATTTTGGTGGGCTCTGACCTGCAGTTTTCACTTCCAAAATAACTTGACTTTTCTAAAGTGGTAATTTCATTTTCATGATAATACTAAACTGAAGCCACATGATCTCTAATTGGAAGCAGGTCTTGGGCTGCAGAGTTGCCAAGAAGCAGTAAGAAACATGCTTATTCTACTACTTTGCTTGAGGCACTCAGCATTTTTGAATGCTTGGGCAGAAATATAGTTTTTTAAATGAAGCCAATCCCTGAGAGAGGAGAGGGTCGGGGTAGGAGAAAGCAAGATGAGTAGCGGGTGGTGAGAATTGGGAGAAGGGATTTTTTTAATCCAAAGAGAGGAAAATAATACCCTTTATTTTCGTATTTAAGTTGTCCTGTTTGTCTCTGCCATCTTTCGGTATTAGTGAACTCGGGGTGTGGCCCATGTGTCTTGGGGTCGGGGTGGGAGAGCAGCTGATGTTCCTTCAACTTGCAGGTTGGTGTTCTGATGTCCTTCCTGCCAGCAAGGGCTAGGGCTGACTCCACGAGGGAAATGGGGAATTATTCCTTTTTCTATTTTCTTTCCCACATCACTTCACTTGTTCTATTAATTGTATCCTGATGAGAGATGAATTAAACCCTCCTCCAGTGGCAGTCAGAAGATTGTTTTAATAAATGTCTTTTGGAGGGAGGCAGGCAAGCAGTGTTGCCCTTTCTTTTCTTTCTTTTAAGAAAACGGCAGAAGTTGTCCCAGGGAAGGTCCCAGAAAATACTGACACAAAGGAAATCTTTTAATGACTTTTCAAAAAAGAAACAAAACAAATCCCTTTCTGAAAACAAAAATTATATAACAGATTAAATGCATATCAGAACTTTCTGACGGAAGCCAAAGCTTCTTTTAAATACAGTTGGGAGCTTAGTAATCACATGGTGTTTTTTGAGACTCTTTCCTTCCTGCTGCCCTCAGTTTCCTGCAAGGCACCATCTTAGACAAATTGGCTGGAGGAGACTCCAGGTTCTGTGGCTCTGTCCCGCCCTGTCAAGTAACATCCTCCTAAGTGCTGCTCTGAGCCTCTGTTGGCTGCCAGCCCCGCGGGTGTCCTTCGAGGGCGTCCCACAGCGTCTCTATACTCCTTCCTGCTGGGCCCTGCTATTTCCAGCATCAGGCCTTTTCTGCCAAGGCTGCCCATTGCTTGGGCTCTCCCAGAAGAATTCTTGGCATGATTTTTATTCTCCCTTTCCCACTTTGCACACAGTAGGAAAGGAAAGCCATAAAAGGAGGTATGAAGAAGGGAGCAACGAAAGGGCAAAGTATGGGGAAAGAGAAAGCTCTAGATCTCAGCTTTGATGGTTGCCTATAAAAAAAACCCCACAGCACCTTGGGTTGGAAAAGGGTAGCCCAGAACTTGGGTTGAAAGAGAAAGTCTTGAGGGGGAAAATATTTAAAAATGCAACCACAATGCCTCAAGATAGATGTGACTCAAGACATGGATTTCAGATAAATATCACATTATGTCTTTCTTGTACTCTTCACTTGATTTTTCCAAGGTGGTCGTTGATGTCTTTAATTTAAACCCTGCTGTGTTACGCACCCACTGTAATTTCCAGGGAAGGCATGCAGGTGGGGAAGGTCTGGTGGGGACGTTTGCTTTCTCCTGATGTCCTCAAGGACTGCTAGGTCTTGAAGCCTTAAAAAGCCAGAACATCTGGTCCATTTCAGCAGTTTATTCACAAGTTCAGCCAGTCATCTGGATGTTTTGTCTATGCAGTGCCAAACATCTGGGTTGACTTTTTTTTTAACCAGACTTACTAGATGTTTTGGCATTGTATAGACAGGAATTCAATTTTTTAATTGTTATTTCTCTACTCATCTGTGATTCTTAGTAACTGGCCCTGCAGTGCAATGGAGGCAAGAGATACAAAAGATTTTTTTGTGTGTGTGCTTATAGACTCTCTCAGTAAGTGTGTTTGTACAATCAGTGAAAAGTGGACAATTTTGCTGATTACTTTTTTGGGAGTATCTACACAACTTTATATAAAAAGTGGACAATTTTGCTGATTACTTTTTTGGGAGTATCTACACAACTTTATATAATCAGTTTGCTTTACCTTTTTGGAGGCATCCGCACAATTCTAAATCAGTGGTTTGACTACTTAGCTCTTTTTGCTGGTAGACAAAATTACCCAAATAATATGGTGTGTCGATCTTAGATGCTCCAAATTCCTTTTAAAAGAATTATAATTGTAATGCTTTTAACAAGAGTTTAAAAACATAGATAATTAAGTGATTCTTGAAAATAACTTATGAGGATTAGGTTATCTCTGATTTTTATACTTATTCTTTCAAGTAAGATTGTAAGATCCTGAAAAGCAGATATGATTTTTAAAAAGCTTTATTATTTAATTGGCCAGTGGTGGTGTTGAGAGTGGTGGTGGTGGCGATGGTGGTGGTAGGGCATAAAGAATGTGAGCTTACATTTTCCTTTCATTTACTTAGTGTTATTTTATGCTACTTATCTTTCTCTTATAGGTTCTAGACTGTAAGTATATATAAATGTAGTGAACACTACTGAACCAGAGAGACCTTTCCCTCTCCTCCAAATAGTAGGAAAAGTTGTTAACTTGTGGAATTTTTTTGTGCCAAGTTGCTTCAATCTTGGGGGAGGGAGGAACTTGGTATCTGGAGAAAGATTTTTCCCTGATTCTGAATGCAGTTTCACCATTGACTCTCTGTGTAAACCTTTAGCAAATCCCTTCTCAATGCATGAGCTCAGATGGAAGGAGGGGGTGGCAGAGAGTAGTCTTGGTCTGGCTGGGAGATCCAAGAGGCCAGAACCCTCTCTTCCCCTAAGTCAGACACAATAATCAAATAACCAAAAGCAGGTGTTCAGAGTTTGAGTACAGAGCCAGGGAGTGATCAAGAAGCAGCAACAGGTCAAAAGTGATCAAGCACTGGTCCTAGGCAAAGATATGGAATTGGAACAGTTCCAGGCTGGAATAGCTGTCCAATCTGGTTTTTATCTGTATGATATGTTGTCCTACTGGAGGCCAGGTATATTTAAAGGGCCAGAAATGGGACAGTGCTTCAGGCCTTGGGATTCTCCTTTACTAACTCAGAGGTGAGTCTCTTCTTACTCTGAGACTGTGTGATCCTATACAAGAAATGATGCTAACACATCTCATGATGATTTCCTATTGGTAAAAACATCAGATATCTAGTTGTTTCTGAATCTCATTTTGTCCTTGCCCTGGTGTCTGTGTGATTTTTCAGGAACCAAATTGTGCCTTTCTTGAAGTAGATAATAAATAATGCCAACCAACTGACCAACAGGATAAATAGAATTTACCTTTTAGGTAAATGAAATTGCACAGAGTGAAATTAAAGGTTTTAAGGTACAAGACCTAGTATTCTAGGCTACCTCTTTTTTGTCCCACTTTTGAAAATGATACCCCCTTTTTAGTTTCTCTCCATGGATATGTTTTAAGGCCAAGGAGTAGCTGGCAATGCCTATATTAACTCTGAGGATGTATGGAAGATCAATGCCTTGCTTGTCCCATTATGCATTCAGCTTCTCAGAAGGGCTAACCATTGGTAATAATATGAAGTGGGGGAAAGTTTGCGTTGAGGACTTTTTATGCCACTGTGGCCTTCTGGTTCCCACGAGATCCTAAATTCCTCTCTGAAGGAAGTGTGTTCCCTTGCTTCTCCTCCATGAACACCCTGTGGGACATTGGTAGGCATTCAGCAGATGTCTGATTGGTTGAATTTCTGCATTTTTCTGCTCAGATGTCCTACAGCTCCAAGATACTTCTTGGCTATCCCAGGCATCCCAGTGTGGTAAGCACATAGACTTATCTTTTGTGCCTTTTCTTTGGCCACTTTGTGTTCTCTTTTCTCTTCCTCTGAATTATTCCTGAACAGATGAGGTGGGATCAATCTAATCAATTAATCTTTGTTACTAAGCAGGGGTGATATTCAGAAGATTTAACAACTATTAATAGTATGGCATAGACATCAAGAAAAAGAAGATGCTGGTTATAGAACTGGGGCAGGTTTCTGGAGGACCCCTCTATCTACTGGGCTAGGTATTAACCCTTTAGTTGCTAGATGACTGGATGGTCCTGCAGAACCATGGGAATGGCTGGGATAGCCAGAGATGTCTTGGAACACTTGAGAAGCTTTAGGCAGTGACTATTTACCAATTTGCTTAGAAATATGTCAATATATTTTAACAACTTGTGTAGTTGTCCTAATGTATTATGGATTCGGTATCAGCCCTCACATAAGTAACTATTATTTTTGTTTTGCCTGCAATAGGGAAGGGAAACAGTCCTTAGACTCTTGGATTTCTCAGACTAGTAAAATTTAGCCCAAAATATGTAGGGTAGAAGGAGTGGGGAAGGACTTACATCAGGGTGTTAATTGCTTTCCTGAGCCCCAGATTTTTTATCTGTAAAATAACCCCACTAGTTTTCAAGGAACACAAATTGGAATAAAAATCATATATTTTTCACCTATTATACTGGAAAAAAATTGTATTGATTAAGTACTTTAGGGTAACCTTCCTGCATTGTTAATGAGATGGATAATAGTACCATATTTCATCAAATCTAAGTATACCAATTTAAAAATGTCCTTTTATTTATGCAAAAGAAAGGAAAAATAAATTATGACATGCCAGTAATTATAGGATGTGTCTTGATTTCAGAAAACTTAAAATGGAAAAGTTAGTTTCTTAGAATCAATAAAATATGGCATATTCTTTCTGAAGAGTTTTATGCAGCAGAAGCCTTGAAACAATGTAGTAGCCAAATTGTCCACTATACAATAAAATAATTGATAAATATGCAAAAATTTGGGAAAATGTGATCCACAACTAGAAGAAAAATAAGTCAATATAAATAAACACAGATGACAGAGATGTTGAAATTGGTAGGGAATGATTTATTAATAAAAAATCCTATTCTAAATATGGTTAAATATTTAAAGAAAAATATGAAAATAATGAGGAAACAGATGGGAAATCCCAATATAGAAATGAAAATTATATGTAAAAGAAGAACTAAATGAAAATTCTAGAGTTAACAAATACAATGTCACAAAAGAAAAATTCAGTAGACAGGCTTAACAACAGATTGGGCACTGCAGAATAAAAGATCAATAAACCTGACAGCAGGGAGACAAACTATCCAAAATGAAGCACACAGAAAGAAGAAAGAAAGAAAAAAGAACCAGAGCATCAGCAACCTGTGGGACAATATTAAGTTGTCTAACGTGTGTATAATTGGAGTCCTAGAAGGAAAAGATAAAAAGAATGGGACAGAAAAATATTTGAAGAAATAAAGATTGAGATTTTAAAAACTTTATAAAACATATAATTCTACAGATCCAAAAAGCTCAGTGAACCCTAAGCAGAAGAAACACAAACCTAGCCATTTCATAATCAAAATGAAAACCAAAAATAAAGAGAAAAATCAGAAAAAAGACTCCAAACAGGCAACAGTCATAAAATTGACTGCTGAGCTCTCATTAAAACAACACAACCTGGAAGAAAAAATAAAGCATCCTTAATGTGCTGAAAGAAAAAGAATTCAACTATGAATTCTGTATCTTACAAAAATGCAAAAATATCTTTAAAAGGTTAAGGTAAAAAAAAAAAAGACATTTTACATAAACAAAAGCTCAGAGAATTTGTTACCACCAAACCAACACTAGAAGAAAAGTTAACAACCTTCAGTCAGAAGGAAAATGATACCAGATAGAATCTCAGAACTACATGAAGGAATAAAGAAATCTGCAAATGCTAAATAAATAGTAAATGTAAAAGACTTTTTCTTCTTTTTTTCTAATTTCCTTAAGACTAGTAGACTACTTAAAGCAAAAATAGTAACAATGTGTTCTGGAGTTTATAACAAATGGAGAATTAAAAGGTATGTTAACAAAGTATTAGTGGTGGGTAAATGGAAGTGTAATTTTGTAAAGCTCCTACATTAGACATGAAATGATAAAATATTATTTTTTGGCAGACAGTGATAAGTTAAAGTTACATATTGTAAATGTTAACTAAACAAACAAAATAAAACGAACACAAAGTGGTATAGATAAAAAGCCAACTGATAAGGTAAAATGAACTCAACCCAAAGGAAGGCAGGAAAAGAGAATAGTAACAAAGAACAGATAGGACAAATAAGTGAGTAGAAAAGATGATAGACCTAAATCTAACCACACCAATAATTACACTAAATGTAAATGGACTTAGCACTTCATTTAAAAGGTAGAATTTGTAAGACTGAATTAAAAAGCAAGACCCAAATATATGCTGTCTATAAGAAATCCACTTTAAATATAAATACATATAGGTTAAAAGTAAAAGGATGTAAAAAAGATAAGCCATGCACATATTAATTATAAAAAAGTTGACTTTGCTCTATTAATATCAGATAAAGTAGACTTAAAAATAAGGAGTATTCCCAGAGAGAAACAGGGAAATTTCAAAATGATAACAGGGTCAATTCATAAAGAATACATATCATTTTTAAATGTATGTACACCTAATAACAAGACTTTAGAATACATAAAGCAAGAAACTTACAGAACTAAGTAAGTAAAAGTTCCACAATTAGAATTGGAGACTTTTGACATTCTCTTTCAGTAACTGATAGAACAAGTAGAAAATCAGTTAAGCCATAGGAGACTTTATTAACATTGTCAATTAAGTTGATCTAATTGACCTTTATAGATTGCCTCACCAAACAATTACAGAATACAAATTCTTTTCAAGTACTTGAAACTTCAATTAAGCTGGCTCCTATTCTGGGTCACCAAATAGGTTTTAATAAATATGAAAGGACTAAAATCATACAGAGTATGCATTCTGACCAGTGTGGAATTAAATTAGAAATAAATTATAAAAAGATGCCTAGACAATTCCAAAATATTTGGAAATTAATCAACACAAATAATCTAGGGATGAAAGAAGAAATTGCAGAGGAAATGAAAAGATATTTTGAATTGAATTATAATGAAAAACACAACATCAGAATTTGTGTGATGCAGCTAAAGTAATGCTTGGAGGTAATTTATAGCTTTATTTACTTACTTACTTATTTATTTTAGACACAGGGTTTCACTCTTTTACTCAGGCTGGAGTGCAGTGGCCTGATTATAGCTTACTGTAACCTCAAACTCCTAGACTCAAGTGATCCTCCCACCCCACCACACCCAGCTAATTTTTAAATTTTTTTGTAGAGATAGGGTTTCACTATGTTGCCTAGGCTAGACTCAAACTCGTGGCCCTAAGCAATCCTCCTGTCTTGGCCTCCCAAAGTGCTGGGATTACAGGCATTAGCCACCATGCCCAGCCTGAATTAATAGCTTTAAATGCTTTTGTAAGAAAAGAAAGGTATGTAATCAATGATCTAACCTTTCAATTTTAAGAAGTTAGGAAAGGAACAGATTTAATCCAAAATGAGTGAAATGAAAGAAATAATAAAATTAAGGGCAGAAATAAATTAGATAATGGACAACTAAATAGAATATCAACAAAGCTAAACACTAGTTGCTTAAAAAGGTCATCAAAGGTGTTAAACCCTTAGATTTAGACTGATCAAGATAAAAAGAGAAAAATCACAAATTACAGATATTCAGGAATGAAAGAGAATTTATCTGTACATATTGTTAGACATTAAAAAGATAATAAAGAAATATTATGAACTTTATAGCAACAAATTTGATATTAAGATTAAATGGACACATGCAAGATACAAATTACCCAAACAGATACAGGAAGAACTAGAAGATCTGAGTAGTTCCCTGTCTTTCATATTTACAAACTTCCCATAGGACTTCTGCTGCTGGCGGAGACTGAGTAAGCCTACTAGAGTATAACTCTCCCAGTGAAGAAAACTAAAAACTCTGGACAAAATACAAAAAGCTTCCTGATGACTCTGAAAAGAAAATAATAGCAAGCATATTGGATAAGGAAATAAAACTTGAGGAATGACCCCACCTACTCCTCCAATCTCATGGCCTTGATTTGAGGGTAAGGGTGACCTGAGTCATGGGAACTGTTCCATTGGCAAAAACAACAAAATCTCTGAGAC
Source organism: Daubentonia madagascariensis (assembly GCA_023783475.1). Taxonomy (NCBI): domain Eukaryota; kingdom Metazoa; phylum Chordata; class Mammalia; order Primates; family Daubentoniidae; genus Daubentonia; species Daubentonia madagascariensis. The sequence goes on from JAKFHU010002080.1 coordinate 1,044,836, forward strand.
CAACCCTTTTCTTCTGGCAAAAGGGAAAAGGGCCCTTGTGAACATGAGATTGTGGGGAAATACCATTTCTTTTTTCCTTTTATTATCTTTTTTCTCTCCTGTCCCTGCCCTGAGGTTGGCCCTTATTGTGGAGCTGCACCACCACCATGGTGATAGAAGGGGCATCTAAAACCCCAAGAGAAAATCCATCTCTGGTCAGAAGAAAAGAGAAAATGGTCTCCTGTGGTCTAAAATATGTGGAGGGAATATTTTTTTTTTCTTTTTTCTTTTGCTGCTTTTCTTTGAGGCAGCACCAGTCATGCAGAACTGCATGACAATATAGGAGGCTAAAACTCTGAGAGAAACACATATTTCTGGCCAGAAGAGCTGGGCAAAGGAGTCCCTGGGAGGTAGACGTTCTGGAGGAAATGTCTAAGAGGAGAATGTTGGAAGAGAAGGTTCCCAAATTTCATGAATGAACTAACAAAAGTCCCAGGCTCACCTGTAAGCTATGCATGTATGGGTAAGAGCCAAAGAAATGTGGTAAGGTCTTTGAGAACTGAACTAAGATATAAACTGCCCAAGTACCTACCAGACTAACTCTTGAGTGGTACAAACACAATCAGTAGAGCAAAAGCTATGAAAATTGAACTTCCATTGGAACCAATGCCCACAGAAAACAAGGCAAGACTGTGGACTAAACCTAAACTTATTGATTATAAAAACAAACAGAAAATGAAAAATTTTCAGTGAATTTTAACAGTACCCAGACTATCACAACATGATATTCAAATTTCCAAGATGTAATCCAAAATTACTTGACATACACAAAAACATAAAAACGGGATCAATGTCCAAAGGAAAAGACAATTCATACATGCCACACCCAAGGTGACCTAGATGTTGGAATTATCAGGCAAAGACTTTAAAGCAACTCTTAGAGTTATTCTCCTTGGGATAAAGGTAAACAATTTAGAAATGAATGGAAAGAGAGAAGTTCTCAACTGAAAAATACAACCTAAAAAAAATCAAATGGACATTTTAGAAGTACAGTGCACAATATCCGAAACAAAAATTTTATTAGATGGACTCAATAGCAAAATAAAGATGACACAGAAAAGAGTTCATGATCTTGAAGATAGATGAACAGAAATTATCCAATCCAGAGAACAGAGAAAAAAGATAGAAAAAAATGAAGAGTGTCAGGGACCACTGGGATAATATCAAAATGTAACATTTATGTCAGTGGAGTCTCAGAAGGATAGGATAAATAGATTGGTATGAAAAACTTGAAGAAATAATGTCTGAACACTTCCAAAATTTGGTAGAAATACAAATATACAGATTTAAGAATCTGAGTGAACCCCAACAATATAAATCCAAAGAAAACCAAGCCCAAATACATCATAATCACACTTCTGAAAACCAAAGATAAAGAAAAATACCTCCAAGACATCCAGAGAAAAACACCACATATTGGGAAACAAAAATTTGAATGAAAGTTAATTTATCATCAGAAACAAAGGAGACCAAAAGACAGTGGAGCAATATCTTCAAAGTGCTAAAAGAAAAGAATTGTCAAACTATATTTTTAAAAACCCCTCAAGAATAAAAATGAAATAAAGACATTCTTAGGTGTTGGAAAACTTGGAGAATTTTGCCAGCAGACCTGCTGTAAAAGATAAGCTAAAGTTCTTCAGGAAGAAAATATCAGAAGAAAACTTTATACTTTGGAAATGAACGAAGAACAACAGAAATAGTAAATATCTGGGTAAATACTGTAAGACTATTTTTCTCTTATGTTCCCTAAAATATGCATGGCTATTGAAAGCAAAAATTATAATGTTGATGGAAAATGTATGCGGACATAATACATATGTCAACTTTAATAAAAGGGGGGTGTGTTAAAGGACATATATAGTGGTAAGGCATCTACATTTTACCTGAAGTCTTCTACATCTAACTTGAAGTAAAATGTTAATTCTGTTTAGACTGTGAAAGGTTAGGTGTGTAATCCTTAGAATAGCCACTAAGAAAGTACAATGAGATACAGCCAAAAAGTGAGTAGATGAATATTTAAATAATCCCAAACAAAGCAGAAAAGTGAGGAGAAAAAAACAGAGGGACAAACAAATTAATAAAATGATAGCCCTAAATCCAACCATATTAATAATTACATTAAATATAAATGGCCTATACATTCCAATTAAAAGGCAGAGATGGTCAGAGTATATAAATGATATTTCAATGACAATCCACATTTAGTGACTGTTCAGGAGTTTTGGGGGTAATGGTTAATGGGAGTGTATGTTATAAATAGGGAAAAAGAGGGGTACAGATTTGTTTAGAAGCAGTGAGTTTAATTTTGCAATATAACCTACATTGCAGGGGCTTATTTTTCCTATGTTGAAAATTATGATTCATAGTCACAAAGCTTCAACCAAATTCAGTTATTTTGTCAAGTGACCACCTGTGACCACCATCTGGGTTGGATGGTTGCACTACCTTCTTCTCTCTTCCCTCAGGCAAAAATACCCTGAAACTCTCGAAGTTGCATCTTAGTGGCAGAAGGTAGCCCAGATCCTGAACTATGTAAGGCTATAAGTCATCCTGGCTTAGCTCAGGTTCCATTTCTCTGCCAAGGTAGAGAGCTTCTTTTTACAGTTACTTATGGTCTGCTGTTGGGCCTTTCATCTTTCCCTGCAGAAATCTTACTTTCACTTCTGGTGCCATTGCTATAGCCCATGCAACTACAATGAGAAGAGTAGAGTTTTGTCCAACATCATGATAGGATCTCAGTATCATAAGCCCACACTATCAGAGCAAAGCTAGTCCTCAAGCTTCCTGGAGAAATATATATCTTAATGGATAATGTGTCCTCAGATTTAATTTTATGCTCATGTTGAAGGTAGTTTTTGTGTTCTCTATGCAACTCAAGATATTGTATTTTGAGGTTTTACATACAGGGCTCTGTATAATATTCCAAGCATATTTTAGCTGTATTTCATTAGGAGACATCATGTTTTCCTTTTGGCCTAGGCTGCTAGGAATCTTCAAGTTAAACTTAAAAAGTTTTTACTCTTACAGCCTAGACATTTAACAAAACAATATCCCCTCTCATTAAATTTTTTAAAATCCCTCTTTTTCATTTTCTAGGAGTCTTTTTTTTGCATTACAATATTGCAAGCTCAGTGCTTCAAGTTCTAAAGTATGTAACACATAAGTAAAGGATATCTGTCATTAAGAAAAGAGTACTAGAAGCATAGAGGATATTATCCATATTGAAAATTTATTGAAATGTGTATAAATAATATAAACTAAATACTATATAATGAAACATTAAAAGAATCCTACTAGCTAAATAAAATATAGGTTATAAGATATTCATGGACAGCACTTCCCAGGTTAGATTTCCTTGTTTTTGTTTTTTGCTTTTTTCACAAAAATATCAATGGAAGCAATTAAGCTCCACATAGATTCTATATTCTTCACAAACTGGATTGTGGCAGGAAATTGTGGGAATCGATTTCTACCTGGGTGACAAAAAATCATTCTCTAGGGCTGCATGACAAATGGAGACTTAAGAAACAGAGCAGATTCTCCCAGGATGACATTCTTCCAAGTAGAGCTGCATGGACTGAGTGCCGATTCCATTGCTTTCCACATCTCCTCTCACAAGTTTAAAGACACAGTCAAAGCACCGGATTTGAGGTTTTGTTCCCCACCCCCACGTCCATTTATTACAATTCCTCAGGGAGTGTCCTCCAATAATTAAAGGCTGGGACCAGTCTTCACTATGGGACATCAGCTCTAAATTAGATCTCTCGCCTTCTTTCCCGAGTTCCTTTTCAATACTTTGTTATAAGTATGAAATCAGCATTGTTACACTGTAAGTGTAAAATTATGTTAAAATAAATCAAGAAATGAAAATAGCAAACTCAGCCCTATGTTGCCACATTGTGCCCCCTTCAATGTTGAGCCAGTTGGTCCTTGGAAACCCCAAGGTTCAGCAATAGCTGGGAAAGACAAAAATTGGTCTTTCTTATCCCCTAATTTTTGACTGAAGCAGTCATGTTCACATTCTATGGAAGGGAAACCTATTAGAGGACAAATCCCAGAGCCTAGGTCGTGGTAGATTAGTGGAATCTTCCCCAGGTATTGACTGAACCTTAGGGCCTGCTTGGACCAAATGGCTCAGCATTGAAGGGGGCACAATGTGCAAACATAGGGCTGGGTTTACAATTTTTCTTTCTTGATTTATTTTAGCATGATTTCATGCTTATCATATAACAATGCTGATTTCACACTTATAAAGACCTCAGTATTTCATATCTTTGAAGTTTCCTCTCCCCCAATTTTTATGATACAAGAGGTATGGCAGGACCTCCATCTTATTTTCCTGCATTAAAATTGATTTTTTGAAGATACAGTAACATTTTGAAAGATATGTAAGTTAATTCTCTGTAGCCTGACGTTCACGGCCTTGTCCAGTGTCCTGCAGGATCTTCAAACAGCTGAGCTTTTCCTTAGGCCATATGTACACTTCATCATGCCCAAGGCAACCAGAAATGAGAAGAGAGAAGAGAGAGATCTCTAACTCAGGCAAGGGAGATAAATTCAGCTAGTCATCTGAATGAAAAAAGACAGAAACTCATTCATTTCTGTTATCTCTCACAATATCTTCAGTCTACAGTGCCTTGGACAGGTGAATGTCAGTCAGTGTGTTGAATTAAACACTTGTTGTGCTGATTCACAGAGCCCCATGCTGAGAATGTTCTCTTTATGAGCTCCTAACCCCATGTATAAGTAGAATTAACTCCTTGCTGTATAGCAGTTCAAAAGAAGTCATGAGGGACAGCCTTTTTTCCTCTAAAAATGGTCCATCCAATAAAAATGAGAATTTCCAAATTAACTTAATAAGTGATTAATAAGTCTTTTAGCAAAGAGGTTTGGATTCTCCCACAAACAACTGGGTCACAAATGCCAGAATTTAGGGAGACACTAGACAACATCTGGCCCAATACTTTCAGTAGGCTCAGAGCAGTGCAGTGCTTTGTACTGACACCCCTAGAAGTCTCTTGGTTCATCATTCAGTCTTTCTTGTAGACCACAAGACGTCCTCTGTCATCTTCCTTCCTAAATTACTTAAACTCCTGGAAATTCAATTTATCTGGAATAATTAATGTGGTTAATTGGACACTCCAAGCTTTTAAAATCCATTACATCCAAACACCTAGTAATGACTGGGAAAATGTAAGCCGAGAGACATGGATGATCAAGTGGGAAGCACACTTACTTGATTCCAATAGCAGAGCTCAACAGTGCCAACTGTAAAAGAAAGTTAAAATAAAATTAATTTTAGGGAAAAAACATACTTTAGTAAGAAATTTATCAAACTTCTCATTTGAGAAAGTGGGATTGAATTATCCTCGTTAGGAATAACCAGTATCTAAGTTTAAGACCTGGCTTGTAAAAGCGTAGTCTTCTGCCAAAGGCAGCAGAATGGACATTCTGCATGTCCATTCCATTCTGACACTGGCCAGGACACTGGCTGCATGTTGTCAGCTCATGGTGACATCAGCTCTCTTTCATGCAGTTCTGAAGCCTGTTCCATGTTCAGATATGTTATAAAGCCCATGAACATATAAGATGCCCCAATACTATTTTGAATCATTTCATTCTGTGTTTTACCTTTTCAAAGTTTGAGTTTTTCCAAGAGAAAGCTTATAGGTTTTGTCTTCTAATAAAAAGCCAGTTTGATATCACATCGTAAACTGGAAATATATACAATTTTTATTTGCCAATTATACCTTAATAAAGCTGTGGGGGGGAGTCAGTTTGAGATTTCAATAAAAAATGAAAGGCAAAAAAAAACCAAACCACACAGTAGAGCAGCAAGAATAACGATGCCTTGAAACTTAGAAGTCAAATTATAGAAGACTGGTTAGAATTTATGTTTTAGCCACTCAATGGAATAGTATGTGGCCATTTAAAATTATTAAGACATATGTCTATTGATATGAAAAGATTTTCAGACTATGCAGCTAAGTGAAAAAAGTTTACAAAACAGAAAACTTGTTCTTTTTGGGTTGTTATGATTGATTATAAGGTGCAAATGCCCAAGGGAGCAGTTCTATTAAATAAGAGCATCATTTTAGTTCAATTAAATAAATTGATTATTTAGCTGAGGATAGGAACAGCAATACAGCAGGACATCATGGGAACAGGTGTGTAAAGCCATCAGGCCCTGGAGACACTCTCTTCCTGTATAGACATATATGTGTATGTATAGATGTATGTATATATGCCACATGAGAAATACAAAAATTATTTCATTCTAAGACTTTCATCTACTTAGTTTTTGTTTTGCAGAAAAACTTCTAGGTATAGGTTTAAATAAAAAGCCAGTTTAAAAAGTTTAATAAAGAATAGAAAACTAGAAGTGATCAGACATAGGCAGAGTTCACATTTTGAAGGTGCGTTGGACGGGGCGTGGTGGTGGAGGTGGGTGGGGTAAGAGGAAAAGGAGCAGGCTTACTTATGTCCTCCCACTTCCTAGCGCCTTTGCTTTTCATTCATTCACCCAACAAATATTTACTGAGCAGCTTCTATGAGCCAGCCTGCGAGCTATGCACTGAGATGAAATGGTGAGCAAACTCCAGACACAATCCTTGCCTTCATGGTGTGTAGAGGACAATGGGGAAGAGAGAAGTTAATCACATGAGGAACCATGTCTCCTGGAGTGAATGCTATAAAGGAGAGGTGCTACTAAGCCTGTAAGAGAGGCAAGGGTCTGGTTAGAGAGGTACAAGGAGGATTCTCTGAAGAAGTGACACTAGAGCTAAAGGGGGAGGAGAGTTGTCTGAGTAAGGAAGAGGGATCATCATTTTTTAGGCACAGGGAATAGTGTGTGAAAATTTCTGATGACAGGAGAAAGCAGGAGAGAATAAGGGACTAAATAAGTCCAGTGTGTGTGCATGAGGTGGAGGACCATGCAGGGCCTTACTACAAAATATGGGAGGGAGTTCTATCTTAACTTAAAAAACATAGGAAGTCATTTAAAGATTTTAGATGGTAACAGGATCTGATGTTTGTGTAGAAAATCGTTTGGGAAGAGGCCAGTGAGGATGCAGGTGGACCCCTGGGTTAGTAGCACACAACATAGTGTTGGACATCACTAGTTGTCAGGGAAGTGCACATGAAAATCACAGTGATATGCACTATCCACCTACTAGAATGGGTAAAAACAAAAATGCTGTCAACACCAAGTGTTGGTGGGGATGCGGAGCAACCAGAAGTTATACACATTGCTGTTGGGGCTGGGGCTGCTGTGACAAAATACCACAGACTGGGTGGCTTAAACAATAGAAACTTATTTTCTCACAATTCTGGAGGCTAGAAGTCCAAGATCACTGTGTCGGCAGGGTTGGTTTCTTCTGGGATCTCTCTCCTTAGCTTGTAGATGGCAGCTTTCTCCACCCTGTGTTTTCAAATGATCTTCCCTGGTTGTGTATCTGCATCCTAATCTCCTCTTTTCATAAGGACAACATTCATATTGGATTAGGACCCACTCTAATGCCGTCATTTTAACCTAATTATCTCTTTAAACCCTATCTTCAAATATAGTAACATCCTGAGGTTCCTGGGGTTAGGATTTCAACATATGAATTTGGAGGAACACAATTCAGCCATAACTTAGTACTTTGAAATATATAGGTTGAGTATCCCTTATGTGAAATGCTTAGGACCAGAAGTGTTCCAGATTTCAGATTTTTTTTCAAATTTGGAATATTTGCATATATATAATGAGACACCTTGGGGATGGGAGTTAAGTCTAAACATGAAATTTATTTATGTTTTCATATATACTTTATATGCATAGCCTAAAGGTAATTTTATACAATATATTTAATAATTTTGTGCATGAAACAATGTTTGTGTACATTGAACCATCAGAAAGCAAAGGTGTCACTATCTCAGGCACCCATGTGGACAATCTATGGTTGTTTGACATCATCATCATTCCTGACTCTGAATTTCTATGCTACCAATAAGCAATCATTTTCTTATACTTATTCACACATAGGTACTTAGTAAAAAATATGACATACCATTAATACAGTGAAAAAATAATATGCTCAGAGTAACTAAGCAGCATGGTAGGCATCACCAGGATACTTGTATCAACTGTTAAAAAACAGCAACAACAAACAATGGCATATGAAGTCAGGTGTGGAATTTTCCACTTGTGGCATCATGTCAGCACTTAAAAATTTCAAATTTCGGATTTTCAGATTAGGGATGCTCGACCTAGTTTTGCAGTTTCTAATAAAGTTAAGCATATCCATATCCTATGATTCAGTAATTTCATTAGTTAAAAGAAAAACTTTAGACAAATTAAATGTAACAGAGTTTGAGCAAAGAATGATTCTCAAATCCACCAGCTCCCCCACCAGAATAGGTTCAGAAAGACTTTGGCGTTGTCGCGTGGTTGAAGAGAATTTATGGACAGAAAAAGGAAAGTGACAAACAGAAAACGAAAAGTGAGGTACCGAAACAACTAGATTGGTTACAGCTCACGATTGCCTTCTTTGAACACTGTTGGAACAGTTGGCCACTTTTGATTGGCCGAAACTCGGTGATTGGTGAAAGACTACGTTACAGTCTGTTTACACATCCACTTAGGTTACAGTTTACTATCTATGGAGGAAGCCTTCAAGCTGAACTTATAAGGAGGCAGCTTTAGGCTAAACTTAACTGAACACACTTTTAAGTACCTAAATAAAATCACACATTTCCCCCAAAATGCCTTGTACAAGAATGTTCATAGTAGCTATGTTTATAATAGCCCCCAAATGAAAACAACCCAAATGTCCATTAGCAGGTGAATAGATCAATTACGGTATATTTATATGATGGAATACTAGTCAGCAGTAAAAAGGAATGATCTGCTGATACAAGCAACAACATGGACAATCTTATAAACATTATGTTAAGCAAAAGAATCAGATTGCTAAAGGGTAAATATGGTATGATTCCATTTATGTAAAGTTCTAGTATGAATCCGTTGCTAGTGCTAATCTAGTACTAAGCTAATCTATTGAGGAAAAAATCAGAACATTGGTTGCTTCTGGCGGTGGGGATGGGGAGGGGTATTGAATGGAGGGAACTTTCTGGAGCAGTGAAAGCATGCTGTATCTTCATAGGTGTGTGTGTTACATGGACGCATGTGTTTGTCAGAGTCAATCACCACTACATGTAAGATTCACAATATGTAGATTATATCCCTATAAAAAGCTTAAATACATACTAATCTAAATAGTAATGGAAATTACATAAGAAATGTCACAGAGTAGAACTTGTGTGATTGTTGTCATGCCAGCATTGTCCACAAAAGTGCGAGCAGGCGCGGCTGGTGCTCACTCACATTGTTGCTGATCTGCTGGCTCTGCTGTTAGCCTGGGCAGTCTCCGGGCAATCTCTGGGCCGTGTCCAGGCCTGGGGCAGCGCCAGCTCAGACAGATCTCCTTCTTCAGCTTCTCCAGTTCCTGGGCCGGGTGTGAGTGCAGCTCCGCCCACACGTCCCCACGCCATCAGGACTGGGGGTGGTGAGACGTGCACACTGTTCCTGTTTGTCTCTGGCCTTCCCCACCTCCCCTCCTCCCCCTCCTGACTGCCCACCCTGACAGTGGGCAAATGACTTACAGAGTCCGTGTAACCCACTTCCATGACTGTGGAAGGCCTAATCCCAAAACACATGCCGTCCTCTGTGTCTCTCTGAGAGGTTGGGCATCTCTGATCGAACCCTGACTGGTACAGGACCTGGTATGTTGCTCGGGTACTGTGCTGGGTGACGTGGACTACGAGGAGACTGACAGCGGAAACAGTTTCTAGGAAAAGAGTGCAATGTCGTGGGAACACCTGGGTTTGGTGACAGGTGAATAGTGTCTGTGTTCTGGCTCGCCCATTTCCTTGCTGTGTCACCTTGGCCACGTCACCTAATCCAGGTGAGCCTAGGTCCCGTGGCTTGTAAAGTGTGGGTCGTAACACCTCACTCTCTTGCTGAACCCCCAAAGGCTCTAGGAAATGTCAGTAGTGATTGTGATTGTTTCCTTCCCACCCTCGGGGCCAGGGAGTGGGTGCTTAAGGCCTTTCCTCAACTGTTTTTGGATCCTCTCAAGACCTTTAAGTAAGAGGGAAAGAAAAGTTAAATAGAGGCTAAATGGAAAAATGAAGATCTCAAGGAAACAGGAAACTTGATGTGCTGTGGGATTTCATTTCTCATGTGCAAACACATTTTCTTCAACCTATCATTTCTGAAATAAATGATCCACAATCATTTAATGTGAATGCATCCCAGACCTGGGTTGGGCCCATGTAATTTGGAATCACAAATGACTGACGGGTTGACAGAAAAGTTCTGCCAATAAATTACATACATCCTGTTAGTTCGGTTTCATACCTAAAAATATCTTCAGAGACTAAAGAGAACTGGCAATGGCTATAGATTGACTGAAAAAAAAAATCAACCATAAAAACTAAGCACAATTATATCCACACTCCCCAAACTGTAGTTAAAGTTAATTTGCTTTTAGACCGAAGTCAAATATGCCAGTGCAACATGTAGTTCATTGAACCCATTCAGTAAAATGTGAATTCAAACTAGATTTTTGCTGTGTAGACTAAGCCTCCAGATGGGATTTGTGTTTTCTTTTTAATAGAAGTGCAGGATATGACCCTCCTATAGAAGCATGTAACTCCATGAAGTGTTTCTGTTTCAGGAAGAAGAGCTGGGTGATTGCAGTAATGGTAACTAGTATCCAGATTTGCTTATTTGCTTCAGGTTTCCTGCCCAAAAAGCAAGACCTTTAATTCCTGTAATACAAGTTGCCTATTGCCTTGTAGCTAGAAGTCACTTCCACACAACCGGACAAGGTTCAATTTGCCCACAGGAAGCAATTTGAAGCTTTAGACCTTCCTCAGATAGCGCCTTGGAATTGTCTCCCACCTCCCGGGTGGAAGGTCAGAGCCTGGTTACGAAGGACCTGGAGTTGGGCATCATTAGGGCTGACGATGGGAAGGCCATTCCTCAGCTACCAGTCCCCGTAACTGTTGCCAGGTCAGGTCAGGAAAAGCTAAATAATTTGTTTAACCCGATCCCCTTTCCCTACCTTGAGGGAAAGCTCCTATAAGCTCACTGTAAACACAATTATGCCATGCAGGGCTTTCATTAATCTAGTACAAACCACAGCCTGACATACACTGGGCAGGATTTGCTTTATTTTTTTTCTGAGCTCATTTTCAGCACCAGCTTATCCGCACACTTCCTACCCAGAGGTGGTTATTTGTACAGTGTGAGTTTGGGGAAGAGGGAGGTCACCAGAGCCAGTCTTTGCTACTGCAAAAGTGTTTTTCAGGACCCAGAAATGGTCTTGGATTCTTGGGATGGGACTTAAAGTTCATCATGAAGTGCTGAAAACTCATTTTATAAATAGGGGACTGAGTCCCACAGGTCACCCAGACAGTAACTGGTGTTCATTCATTTAGGCTGGGGGAAAATTGTGTTTATCAAATTCTTTTGACTATGACCCACAATAACACAGACACTGACATTTCGTCTCAGTATGTGAAGAATATTTGTGTACATAGACATAGGAGTTATATATAATATATATATATATATATATATAAAATATATATAAAAATAAACAAAAGTATTACTGCATCTTAAAAAAATTCCAGACATCATATGTTTATTGAATATGATACAGTCTTGTATTTTCTATTTTGTTTTGTTAAAATGTTGACTATGACCCTCTGGTTTAGAAGGTGAAGGTTTGGTTTGTAGCAGAGCATTCCCAGAAGCTTAAGGGTGTGGTGACATTGGTGGAATTGTGATTTAATGAAGGTTTTCAAGGATTTGAAGGATTATGGCGTGGAGGATGAGGAACCAGCTGCTTTTGCTTGCTGGAGGCGCTGGGGACTGAGCTGGAGGAAGTGGGCTTAAATGGTAATGGCTGCGATTTAGAGCACTAGACAGAGAGGCTAGTGGCAAAGCCTGTCAGCGGACGTCAACAAAGCTCCTTCCTGGGAAAACACCATCTGTTGGAAATGGAAAGGGTGGGGGATGACAGGCCCCCACAGACCTATGAGAGATGGGGTGGGGAGTTTGGGGATTTGTGGGCAAAAGGGATCAGGCTCATTGGGAAGTGGCCATGTGGCCTTGGCTGCAAAGGGGTGGAGAACAGGCCCCTGAGAAGCATGGTACATATGCAAAAGTTCAGGGCCTCAAGGATCTAGTCTCTGGAGGGACGGCTCTCCTTCCAGATTCTATAATCCAACCCTTTATGCAACCCATCTCTCTCAGTGAATGAAAGGAGAGACAAGGGAATATAGCACTATCCACAACAGCAGGTTGCTTCCTTTGCTCTATGAAGGAACCGGAAATGTTTCTGGAGAGAAAAAGGCTGAAAAGACCCAATGAGTGTCTTCAAACATTCAAAAAGTGGTCACAAGGAAGAATGAGTAGATTTATTATATGTTTCTTTGGATGACAGAACTAGAACTCATGGGTGGTAGAAATAGGGGGATAGACTTTAGCTCAAAGTAAGAAAGAACTTTCCAAGGAGTAAATACTGCCCAAGCCTGCAAGTGAGATCCAAATTACCAGAATTGTTCAAGAAATGGTTGGACTCATTTGCTTATTCACCAACATTTATTGAGTCCTCCTATGAGCAGTGTGCTGTGCCAGCCTGAGGAATATACTGCTCTTGAGGGTCTTGTAGCAAAAAAAATCTACACTGACTGAGAAATAGGGCTTGGTAACTTCTTAGATTTCTTCCAATTCTAAGATCTTGTTCAAGGTTGCCAGGGTGCCCATGAATTAGGAAGAAGATCTGTTAAGACCACATGTAATGGGGGCACCCCTGAGTAATGTTTCCATGGCTACAGGAGCAAGGACCACCACTGACAGAAATGATCAACGTCTTAGACTCAGGGAATTTCAGGTGACTAAGCACTTATCTTACGTTGTTTATCTTTGAGGGCTCCCATTGTTCATGGGATAAAGTCCAAGCTGCTTAGCCTGGCCAGTTGGTTTACCCAGTCATTGCAACATCACACCTTACTGTTGCCAATGGTAATTGTCCACACTAGCCTGCCTCATTCTCCTCTGATGTTGGTGCCTATACTCATGCTTGTGACTTTCTGGAAGTCTCTCTTTTCCTTTCCACTGTGCCCTTCATGGCTACTATTCAAAGCTCTTCTCTGTAAAGCCCTCCTTGACCTGCCTAGTCCACACTCTGTCTTCTTGCCAATTGCACATCTGTCTGTATTAATCATTTGGGATTTTTTACATTGTCTGATGGCATCTCTTGGGTAGATGTTTAACTGTGGGCAGGTGTAATTTACATCACCAACTGGATTGCAACCTTCTTATGGGCAGAGGCCACACACGCTATTTTATTATGTCCTCTTTTGCCACAGGACAAAGCGTATCTTCAATTTGTAGGACATTGGCTGCAAGTGAACAAGAACTTTTCCCATCTGGTCTTGTTATACCATTATCATAGCTCAGGCATATTATTAATATGAATGGAGAAAACCTTGTAGATAACAATGCTGAAAATGTTTCAAGATATTTGTGGCAGGTTTATATTTCACATGGGTTTTGAAAAATAAGGGTTTTAATTTTTATTTTATTTACTTACAAACACTTATATAGCATTTACCATATGCCAAGCAAGTTCATTTGGGTCCCTGAGCCTTCTAAGAAGCATGCCTTTTCTTGTTCTCACTGTCTGTGTCATGGCCTGTTGGTACGTCACTGCATGGCAGGTCACACACTGATTTCAGTTTGGTGTGACTGGTCAGGATCTGGAATCCTGGAAGGACTGTAGGATCCTGTGGGGAAGGCTTCTGTTTTCTTGTGGGTTTGCAGCTGTCTAGAATGAGCCACAGCTCTCTGATTTCTCCAGGAAGAGTTCTAGTGTTTCTCTACAGCCCTCTTCCTTTGAAGTGCTCTTAGTGCCATTCTTTTCACATAGGACTCTGCTTTTATCCTTCTTGAACCATTTCGGGGCTGTGGCCTAGGGTCCCTATCCCCCAGGAGTTTTTCATCCAGTGGTAGAGTAGAAGGTGGGCTTTAAGATTCTCAGAAGGAATATTTCTTTTCAGAGGGCTGTCCCATTGATAAATATGAACATGGAAATGTGGTATGATGTGTAGTCACATCACAGAGAAAATCTGTTTTCTTTCAGAATCAGAGGAGTTTAAGGGGAGTTTATTATTAAACTCTTGCCTTATACAACCCTCCTCACCTCCGCCCCCTGAGGTCTTCTCTGAGCTTCCAAACATCTTATGGAGCTGTACATCAAGTTAGAGTAAGATAGAGAATCTACCTTCCGAAAAGTAGAAATTAAAACCTCATATGGAAAACAGTATTTTTCTTGATTTAAGGATAGAATTCTGGAATTTGGGCATTATGACCTTAGTCAGTAACCTCTGCGTTAAACAGATGAGGAAACTGAGGCCCCAAAAAGCTAAATCATTCACCTGAGGCCACACAGTTCATTCATGACAGAACAGGACTTAGACTTCCCATATCCTGTGTCTCACCTTGTTGCTTCTTAAAGGGAATGATGACAAATCCAGATAGCTCATGGATAACCCTTTTCATCCTCAGGCTCAGCACCAATGGTCATGCTCTGAAGAAAATTGTTGGTTGACTGGTGTTTTATTTGGATGCACTAACCCTGGGATTTGTTTTGAAATTGATTGGCCCTGATTGTTTCCTAGTATCACAAATAGGCAAAGGCTGAATTTATTCTGCTGTTATTCAAATTGCATGCTTTTCTAAAAGGCTTATTAGATGGAAAGCTTGGGAGACTAAATAGGTTGGATTTTTCAAAGAAGTTAAAAAAAAAAAGAAAGAACATTTTCCAGATGACAAGAAATGTAATGATTCTTAGGGGTTGATCCAAAGGGAACATTGAAAGCACCAAAAGAGGGCGTATAAAGAGACCATATTTACCAGCTCTCCCGATGAATCAATGCAATTAGATTTGTTTCAGCAAACATTACTGACTGCTGAATATATACAAGGCAGTGTGCTAGTGGTAGAACTGGATGGATATAAAGGAATGTAAGACTGGTCCTTGCCTCTGGGCATTAGTAGACTAATGGGGAAATGCAAAGACACTTGAGCAATGTTCCCCAGAAGCATGTTCCTGGTTGAAGAAGACAACTTTGCCCCCCTAAGAAACTGATGGTCCTTTGGACAAAGGTATATGAAGAGCTACATTCTCTTTAAATCAAGTTCTCAAGTTTATCTATAATTTTTTCCTAACCTTTCTTGAATGTATTTATTACATCTGTTGGATTGTTTTGACAGAATAACAAATTCCATGCATTTCCCATGATACCTGGGATATATCCTTTAAATACATGATGCTTTATCAAGTAAATAGAATTGCTTTTTGTTAGTCCCCAAGCTAGTTTCTCTAAACTCCTATGAGTGGGAGGAAGGAAAGGAGCCATCAGGGAAAACCCAGGGCCACCTTGTTGTCTCCTTTGTAATTTTGTGGATATTTTGTAAATATTGGTAACATCCCTTCTAAGTATTCCCAACCGAAGAATCTTCCATCATTTTAATTATTTCAGTCTCCCTCTTTAACATACTTCAGTCTGGCCTCCGTTTCTCCCTCCCTCACCCCCTTCTTCTTGTTTCTTTTGCTCTGTTTTCTCTCTTTGCTTTCTGGGTTGCCTTGCTCAGCTCATTATGTCTTTTGGGGGTGGGAGAATGAAAACAACACAAATTACCCCAGTTGGATTGCACCGTGCAATTCAAGAGTTGGATAAAGTGTCTATATTTTCAAAAAAGCAATCATGCTAATGATGTGCATATAATTTCATTGGTCTTTTTGGCCCTGGTTACACCTTGGGATGATGTCTTCAGGGAATAGCCTATAGAGTTCCCTGAATTCCTTTCTTGCAACTAGTTGCTTATGGGGATGCCAGGTGGTTATGAACCTGCTGGATGCCAAGTGTTTCCTTTTGTTGTTGTTGTTAGGCTTCCAGCATTCATGCAGAAATGCTTACGTATTTTGGCTTATTTTCCTTCCACTTCCTACACCTGTTGGTTGTCTGATTAGGTGTGCAAATAAATTGTCCAAATTTCTCCTTATGTGAATGGATTCTTTCCAAATCCCTCTAATAAGACTCCTAAATCCCAAGCTTACATTCTTGTTGGAATCCCAGTCTATTAGAGTGGAAGTCACCTCAGTATCTAGTTTAGTGGTATCAATTATTTTTCTGTATAGCTGGGGAAGTCTTTTTACAAACCAAATTTTAAACCTTAAAAGGAAGCTCATTGCAGTAGCATTAGTTTATGCATCTGAATGGATTTAACCATATGTATTTGCGCGCACGTGCGTGTGTGTGTGTGTGTGTGTGTGTGTATGAAAGAGAGAGAGGAAGAGAGAGAGAGAAACTCAGCCTCTCAGCCTTCCACTTGGCTCAATGTTGGCATACCCCAGAGTAAGTGTGAGATTGAAGAGGTGACTCTGCTTTTCCTCACTTGGTTTTTGTTCCTTTGTATTTTCCACAGTATACATTTGGGTGATTTAGGGGCTTTTAAGAGTAATTTTGACTCCAATTTTCCTTTATAAACCAATCCTAGGACCTTACAAGTACAGCTGCTTGGATTGAATTAGGGATGAGGACTCACATCCTATTCCTATTCCCTACCTCTTTCCTCTCCTCCCTTATACAGGCTCTAAGGAGCATAGTTTGTAAGTCAGTGAACTAGACTAATTCCATCCTATGTGCAAGGGAACCTAGACTTACAGATAGGTGGTGACTTGCTCGAGGTCACACAACTGGTTAGTAAGAGCTAGAAACTGAATTTCTGCTCCTCAAGACCAATAGGCCATTGATATGGAAGGAGCACATTGGCTTCCCCTTCCTTCTTTTGGTTTAAAATCTCCTCCAGCACCTTGTAAATATTTATTGTCCGTGTCTGGTGCCACTTTAGTTCAAGCTGAGAGCAGATTTCCTATGGATCTGTTGCCAAAGATCTCCTCTGAAGCTCTACCCACTTACTAGTGTCTGAAACAGCACTCCGCACCCCTACTTTTCCATCATTTTGCACACGGAAGCTTAGATTGTTCTTTGTCAACCACATACCCAGGCCCTGTTCACAATATGAGCAATGATTCTAGAGCCTTGAACACTGAAGCCTATCTAGTGTCCGGACATTCATTAGCTATCACTGACAACCACTAGATTTGGAGAGGTATTTACAATGGACCTGGCACTGTTTTAGGCACAATAAAAAAAATTATATCGGTTGACCCTTATGACAACTTCTGAGGTAGTTACTGTTTTCCATTTTCCGGATGAGGAAATGAGACTTGAGAGAGGCCGCACAGCAAGCAGCAGAGCTGGAATCTGAGCCCTGGTTTGTCTGACTCTGAAGCCTGTACTTTAGACACCCAGGCTCTCCTGAACTCTCAGGACTTCCTCACACCATCAGCGCCCACATTTATGGTATAAGTAACTATCATAATTAGGGGGAGGTGTGGGGTGGGCTGTTGCTTTATGAAGCAGCCTAAAATGATTTTAACCTCATTTCATAAAGCAAAGATTATGGATGAACTTGTTCATCTAATTCTGAAATTATTAGGGCAAGCAGGCAGTTTGGAAGCTTGAGGTAAGTTTAGGGAAAATAAGGAAATAATACTTCTCCTAGCACTTAATAAAGTTATGGAACTCATTACCCTGAGAGGCTGTACCGACAGGAAATGTAAATGGATTAAAAAAGAGTTTGGACAAATTTATGAATGACAGGGTCATAAAAGGCTTCTAACAGAAGCTGGAATATACAAGGTATGACTATAAAGCAATGAAAAAAATTTTTAAACAAACACCAGAACTTGTATATCCAAATAAATATATACTTTTCCTGCAAAGTAGTTGCCTTGGGAGAATGCTTGCTTATTTTAATATTGCTTGTTTGCTGAAAACATTTTTGGAACCCATAGAAATTTAGAGGTTTAAGTCTACCCCCTGCTTTTACGGATGAGGAAACTGAAACCTACAGTAATTAAATAACTTGCTCACAGTTCTGGGGTTAGAATCCTGGTTGCCTGACTCCTGGTTTATTGCTGTTTTTACTGCCACATGCTGTCTCCTGCTATGGATTTCTTCAGTGTCTGTGACTAATTCTTTAGGATACCCAAATTATGGTAAATCTTTATTTTTTATGAATGGGTTTCTGGAACAGCTAAAACTGATATAGATTTAAGGTTGATTATTAAGATGTGTGTTCAAGCTGTATATTAATACTATTTGTTCAAAGACTGAGAACCTTTTTTTGTTTAAGAAAGACATAGTAAAACCATGTTTCTTTTGCTACCTGTAAACTGGCTTTCTGCTGGCCACCTTTAGCTGGTCCTGAGGAATGTATCACATACCTTCACTTTTAGATCACTTTTCATAAGCCATATCTTTGAGCTGGGCTCCTGTGGCACCTTTTTTTCCACTATGAGTAATGAAAGATGGCCAAGGGAAATCACTCTCTTAAGGCCAAAAGGAAGTGAGGGGAGAAGCAGCCCCTTTGGGGCAGGAAGACATGGCTTTGGAGCTCTCAGAACTCCTGGAAGGAATGTTGCAGGTACCCTAGAGTCCTACTTCCAATAGATCAAAGATATTTTGAATAATGAAAAAGGAGAGAAGAAACTTGACAAAGCAGGGTTAAAACCTGGCCACAGACCACTAATGTCAAGGAAAAGTCAAAAAGAGAGTTGCAGCTCTCAGATGGAAAAATGGAAAGATGGCTGTGATCCTTCCAGGCGCAGCAAATATGGGTATCAGGGAGGGATCTTGTCAAGATACAACCAAAGACGGAGGTCACTGGAGCTCAATGTTTGTGTTCATTCATTCCTGCCAGTTGAATTCACTTCTATCACCAAATATCCTTTTCATTTGGATTTCTAAGAAAAATAAGGATGAAGGGGAGTGATGGAAGGAGGGGATGGGCATAAAGAAATCCCAAAGTCCATGAAGCATGTTAGATGACTTTTGCTTAGGCTTGGACACTGCTTCATCCAGTGGATTTACAGCCCTGAACCAAGGCTAACAAAGGTAAGACAAACATGTCACTGAAAGTAACTTGTTGACATGTGTTGATATCTCAGCCAAAATTTCTAACACAACATAGGAAAAACACTTGAGATGCACAGCCATGCATCCTGGTTGATGGCATGTTTCTGGGGAATTCTGATAGGAGAGATCCTAGAGAGATAAAGGCCAGTAAAGAAAGCTGGGAGCAGTGGCTCTTGGTCCTATGCCTGAGACTGTGAGCAAAAATTAATCTTTGTTTTGTGATGCTAGAGTCAGACATAACAGAAGACCTGGATTTGGTAGAAATGGAAAAGAATGGTTGTCAGATTAGATGAAGCCTTTGGAGGAGAATCAGTAGGAAGAGAAAGGATATATATCTATATATGTTTATGCACACACAAACACACATACTGAAAACGCTTATGTAGGCATCCACAATACACATTTTGAGGGGGCTTGGCCAACTCTGCAGTGCAGTGAAGCCTGTGCAGTCCTTGTGTATAGGTGTGTACATGCATACATGGCCCACTACACACATGTATGCACACACACAATTTACCTCACACAACAGAATTATATCCTTTTTGGCTAAGGAAAGGGGAAAGGGGAATTGAGTTTTCGCTGTGGGTGTGAAGTTGCTAATAGTAGGGAACTGCTTATTTTGAAAACGTCTACAATTCCACTTAATCCCACCTTGGCTCCAACCCAACCCCACAGAGCCCTGTAGATTTTGCAGAGATACAGAGGTTAAAAAGGGACCCCAGAATGCTATTTTGAAAAATGCCCTCATTTCTTGGGGCCCTGTTGGGTTCCTGGAATGAGGGGATGGCAGCCCCCTCAGCCTTGTGGAGGGGCTGCCGGGCAGGGTTGTGACCCAGAACAGCACCCTCCTTTTTGGGCACAATTTTTGAGAGGCTTGACTTATTCTGCAGTGTGGTAAAGGTGTAGATAGGGCTGTTGGATCCTCATTGTCTTTACTTAGGAATGGGGCAGCTTTCTGGCTTAAAAACAATTTTTTCTTGTTTTTTAAAAATTTTTGTCTATCTCTGTCTTGCTGGTCACCAGACTGGACAAGCACTTCTTATTTCTCCTTGTCTCTGGATTCATGGTGGCCAAGGCCCACAAGCATGTGTCACAGTTAGGACACAGTGGACCCAAAGATGCTCTGAGTCCATCCAGCCCATTTCTCCCACCTTCATCTAAACCTCTGGTTCTGGCTACTTGTTTTTTAACCTGGGATGCAATAAACCTCTTTGGAAGGTGGCAAATATTATTTCTTTTAAGAAAATTCATTCACTTTCAAATTAAGGTACATGTTTCAAAATGAAAAAAAAAATCTTAACATACACTAAGAAATGAGGGACAAAAATGCTTGTCAGACTTGAAGGGACAGAGAAAACACTAGAATCATTTGATCCATGAGTAACCATGGGGCTAGGACAAGGAGATACCTACTGGTTCTGTCCAGTCTCCTGTGTGTTCATCAGATGGCACAATGACTAACCATGGAACCTCGTCATCCCTTGACCAACTTAAACAAAATCCTTGCCACCCCCCAGTACCCACTATCATTTTTAAAAAGTTGGGCAGAAAGAGTCAATGCTGGCTCATTGCAGCTCTCTTCTTGAGTTCAGATGGAAGGAACTCTTGCTTTGTGTGTTCAGATTCCAAATGAAAACTTCATCAATAAAGAGCAACGAAAATAAAAATAAAATAAAGGACTTCAGCAGGACTCTGAGTTTGACAAGCCCCAGTGAAGAATTTGCAGCATGAGGATGGCCTCCAAGCCCAGTTCAGGCCCTACTCTGGGACTCTCCTCAGTGGGTCTCCTCACTGCCCCAATCTCAATAGGTTGTCCCACTGCCTGAACAACTGATTGTGTCCACATGATTTAAATAATTTAAAAGGAAGTGGAAAATAGGAACTGGTGCCATGGATCCATTTACCTGATCCTCATGTAATGCTAAAAAAGGCAACATCTGGCCTATTTCAAATCCATGTGGGTTTGAGAAAAATGGCACCTGTCAGAAAAGAAAGCTCTCTGTTTAAGCATCTGTTTTGACTTCATCTTTTTCTTTAACAAGAACCATTTTTTTCCCCAGCCATTCTTCAGACCAATCCCACACAGTAAACTATTGAGATATTAACAGGGAAATTAAGGCATGAGGTATTAAGGGACTTGTCCAGGCTGATTTATGATCCTGGACACTCAAAGAAGATCAAGTCCTGGCCTAGGAGGGGGTTACGAAGATGGGCAAGTGGATGGCCTCTGGGAGGTGCAGCTCGACCCCAAGTCCGGTATGAAATGTGAGGCAGTGCGGTGTGGTGTGAGACAGGCACTCGCACGAACGAGCAAGCGGGGCTCTGGAGCCCCAGCTCCACACTGTCTAGCTCTGTGCACATGGGCCAGGCATTTAATCTCTCTGGAGCTCAGTCCCTTCATCTGTAAAATGGGGAGAACAGTGGATAATGTGACAATTTGACTGGGTATTTTGGTAGAGATTTTTGGCATTCACACTAAATTTTATGATACTAAAAGAAAACCATCAGAATGTCAGCTTTAAATATACGTATGTATATGTGGGATGTCTGTGTATATTTGAATGAGCAGGGAGGAATAACCAGGCTGTTAACATTAATTATCATATGAAGTGGGGGGAATTATTGACTTTTTCTTCATTTATCATTATACTGTTTAATTTGTTACAAGAAGCATCTATTACTTTTGTTTTTAAAGAGACCTAATACATAAAAGTTAAAATCTATTTTAAAAACTGTCAGCTTAAAAAAATTACCAAATAACTTCTGAGGACGACATTTCTGCGTGTCCCTGGGCCTCCTCGGAGGGGTGAGAGAGGGCTTGGGCATGGGACAGGGGGATGGCTGGGGTCAGAGATGGGTTAAATTCAGGGACGGGCTGAGGGTTACAGATCAAAAAGAACATTTGATTATATGACTCCTCAGCTTTATTTATCCAGAGGGCTCTTTTTAAAATGCCATTTTGGGGGTGATAGATTCCGTAGGTTTCAGAGGCAGTTTGAATCAGATGATGTCTGTAAAGAGCACAGCACGAGGCAGGGATGGAGCCGGTACCCGCACTCCTCACCTGCCCCTCCTCCTCCACCCTGCCGTTCTCCCTCGCTCTCTCTGGCTAGTTTCAGAGCCCATACTCCTTTTTTTTAATGTTTTGTTTTGCTTTGTTTTGTTTTTTGAGACAGGGTCTCACTCTGTCACCCAGGCTAGAGTACAGTGGCGTCACCATAGCTCGCTGCAACCTTGAACTCCTGGGCTCAAGCGATCCTCCTGCCACAGCCTCCCGAGTAGCTGGGATTTCGGGTGTGAGTCACTGCACCGGGCCCAGAGCCCACACTCTTAACCCCAAGCCATACTGCCTCAGAAGCTTACCACCTCACAGACAGAGCCCTGTCATGACACAGAGGGGCTGGCATTAATTATCTTGGTGTGTGCAGGGCACACAGCCATAGTCCTCAGTCAATTAAAAGACTGTGTGTGTTGAGTCTCCCTCCATCACCTCAAGGACCCTGTTCTCAAAGATCTTTTGGGTCTATTGATTCTGCCCCATTCTGGGTCGTGGAGGTGAGCTGGGCTCATAAGGGCAAGTGGGCAAACAGTAAGAGCTTAAGGGCTGCATTGTATGGGAGGGGCCGGGACAACAGGGAGGAGGCCGAGCTGGCCGAGAAACCCAAGTAGGCCTTGCTTGTCTGAACTGCCCCTTGGGCTCAGAACTACACTGCTCCAGGCCAGACTGCAAACCTTGGAATAGGGTGTTGGGAGAAGTTCACATCCTGGGATTATTTTAATATTTGAATTGTTTAATTACCCAGAAATAGCAAGGATTTTCTTCCTCCCCACAGCCTACTTTCTTTTGAGCCCATATCCCTGTTGGGGAAGAGGTCTTTGAGAAAGACATATAAAACAGATTTTTTTTTTTAAGTGACAAAACTTCTCAAAGTTACACTGCATGAGGAGGTCAACATGGGGTGGTGGGGGTGCTTTGCTGGGTTTGGGGATGCCCCTTTCTGAACTATCCCAGGAACCTAAGGCCCCCTCAGTAATGAAGGCTCTTGGAGTACCCCCTGCAGATGGAGCTGTGGCCATGGGGCAGGCAGGGGGCAAGGAAGGTCCCAGAGATTAAATCCTAAATTGCAGAAGAGGGTGACATCCACCCTCTACTCTCCATGCTGACATAGACCATCATGTGACTTTTTTTCCTTATCAAGTAATTTCAATCACCTTCCTACACTAAAAAGTATACTTCTCCAGTATCATTCTTAATGCCTACCATGGATTCTGTAAGATGAAGGTGCCTTTTTACCACGTTTTTTAACTTCATAGCCTGTTTTCCTGGTTGCTTGTGATGGAGTCCTCCTCTATTTAGGGAGCTGGGGAAACGTCTCTGAGAAGAAAGCAGAGGCCACTTGGGCTAATGTGAGGTGCTGCTCCCAGAGGTCCATCTTGGCCTGAGCCCCCTCTCCTGGCAATGGGCCGGGTCCCAGGCCCCCGATGTTTGCAGCCACAGTACACATGTGACATTTCTGCCAACACACACAATTATGCTATCCCTTAATTAGAAACCCTCTCTTTATACCAGGGAAAGCCTCAGCTGCTTGTCAACAAAAACATATTTGTACCGTGGCCTTAAACACACACACACATAAATTGCCAATTATTCCGCATTCATAGACTCTGGCAAGACACTGGGAGAGCTGTTTGCTTTCCCTTAGGCCAAATTAAGACTTGCCTTTCATGGCAACTTATTTGCCGGAGTAATTTTCCACCTCATTTAATTAGGCTAATTGATTCAGCAGCCCTGTCAAGGGACAAGGCAGTGCTGGGTGCTTGGGGCAAATTACTCTCGACTTGCTTTGAGCAAAGGCCTGATTAGTTTTCCTGTTTTCAAACCCAGATTGGCCTTTTTTTACCTGGTGTGTCTGACTTTGCGGCACATGGGTAAGGACGTGTGGAGAACCACTAATTTATTAAATGCTTTGAAAAGAGCTGGGTGCTGAGTCCAGGCAGGGTGATTCCAACCAAGGTACAATTAGCCCACTGACGCCTGAGAGTGAATCGAAATAACTGGCTCTGGGGAGATAGTGAATTGAGCAGATTCCGGTGCAACTAAGTATTGTCACTCTCTTCAACTGTTAGTTGGGATTTTCCAGGAGGCATTCTGTAGGCCATATTCTAGTGCATCCAGTTCATGATTGTTATGAATGGGTTGTAAGAAAAATAAATAAGAGGTAGGTACTTAGATCTTGCTGAATTGCAAATGGGTTTCTACCTTCTTTTCTTACCCCTTTTCTGATACATGTATGTTTCATGGGATGTTGGGTGTACAGGAATGGCCACACAACAAAAAG
This sequence comes from Daubentonia madagascariensis, assembly GCA_023783475.1. Lineage (NCBI taxonomy): Eukaryota > Metazoa > Chordata > Mammalia > Primates > Daubentoniidae > Daubentonia > Daubentonia madagascariensis. The sequence goes on from JAKFHU010002080.1 coordinate 1,069,318, forward strand.
TAAACACTTAGGAGTCAGTGTTCACCGAGGCTGCACTGTGATGGGGCATTATCTTTGTTTCCCTGTATTAATGCATTTAATCCCTCATTACAACTGAATGTACTAGGTATGATTGCAATCACCATATACAGGTGAGAAAACTGAGGCATGAGAGGTTGAGGGACTGGCCCAAAGTCACACAGCTGAGGAGCATGGAGTCAGGACTCAAACTCTCTGTTCTTAACCACCACTCTAGGAAATGCTTCTGATGCAAAAAAACGATGTCATGTTTATAAGACATGAGAGAGGGAACATTTTGAGGGAGGGTCATGTGTTCTAATTCTGCATTGATGTATAAACTTCCTCCTGTTAAATTAGTGAGGAAAATGAGACTGTGTGTCAGTGTTGGTCTAAAACAGGGGTTGGCAAGCTTTTCTGTAAAAAGTCCACCAGTAAATATCTTAGGCTTTGTGGGCCACATATGGTCTCTGTTGCAATTATTCAACTCTGCTTTGTAGCACAAAAGCAGCTATAGACAGTATGTACACAAGTGGGCATGGCTGTGTTCCAATAAATCTTTATTTAGAAAATCAGGTGGCTGGCCAGATTTGGCTCACAGGCCAAAGTTTGCCAACCTGTGGTCTAAAAAATGTTTTTTGTATGCGCTTAAACCATCACAAAAACGTTCTGAAATCTTAAAAACAAAACCAAACCTGTAATCCATTTAGTTTCCTTATAATCTAAATGTATTCATGTTTTCATGTCCAGACTAATTGATTTCTCGAGGTTCATTCTTTCTGTCTGTTTTCTTACAGGTGACAATTTAGTGAGTTACATAAACCTGAATTTGCCATTTTCCCAACCTAAAAGCAAAGGGTGGCCAGGCCACCCAGGGCAATGGTGAATGGTGGGTGAAAGGCAGAGCCCCTCTCCAATAAACAACCTGGACTGTTTATTGGGTTTTTGAGGCAACTAGGCCTCAGGGAAATTCCAGGACCCTGAAGTTGGCACAGACACATAGTAGGGTGTACCCTGTTGTCACTGACCAATGGCAAATGTGCCCTTACTCTGTACGCCATCAAGAACACCTCTGTAATAATATTCCTGTCCTCATTAAGTTTGAGTTTGCAAGGAGACTCTTTAAAGCCAAGTTAAATACTCTGAGGCTTTATGTCTGAGATTCAGGAAGCTGCCACCCAGAGAGGGAAATGCCTGGCATTAGAGCTTCTCCCACAGAACAAGACTGGGAGAGATTACTTTCCAGAGAAATTGGCATAACCCAGCCAATATTGTAATTAAAATTATATAGTCTTATAAGGAAAAAAAGATAAAGCAACTTGAACATTCATAAGCACAAGACTCAACAACAAAACAATATATATGGCAATTTAAAGAAATAAAAAATGTAGTTTTAAAATGTGAAGAGAGGTGGGGAGAAGGTAACACTTTTTCTTTATATGTTTTTTCTATTTCTCTTGTTATACAAATCATATTTTTTTGTAGAAAATCATCGAATGTAAACTCCTTTAAAGCATAATAATAAACGATAAAACAATGGTCTCACCCTCTCCTATGACTCGAATGTGTCCCCCAAGGGTCATGTGTTAGAAAATCCCCAACGCAACAGTGTTGAGAGGTGGGACATTTAAGAGGCAAGTAGGTCATGAGGGCTCTGCCCTGGTGGGTGAATTAATGCCGCTATTATGGGAGTGGGTTCTGATGAAAAGGATGGGCTTGGACCCCTTCCTTCTCTCTCTGGTGTGCTCTTCTGCCCTTCTACCTTTCCGCCATGGGATGGTGCAACAAGAAGGCCCTGGCCAGAGGCGGCCCCTCGATCTTGAACTTCCAAGCCTCTAAAATTTGAGCCAAATAAATTTCTGTTCATTATAAATTACTCAGTCTCAGATATTTTGTTATAGCAGCACAAAACCAACTAAGGCACTCTCTAAAATAAAGAAGAAAAATCTCCTTTCACAAAGTTGCCAGTTAGTATTTTTATTATTATCTCCAGACTCAGAGATGCCTTTGAGAACAGAGCTATAGGCTGCACTGGCCTGACATGGCTATTTTGACATAGCCATGAGAAGAACGATGTAGGAAGGGGAAGCGTGGCCAGCCCAGCCTCACGGAGTGCCTTCACTGGTTCCACAGATGTTCTCAGAGACAGCTTCAGGCAGGCGTGTGGAAATGGCTAAGATGCCTGAGAAAAGCCAAGCTTAGGAGAGGATCTGGGGGTCCCTGAGGAGGAGGGCAGCTGGGGGTTGGTGGGCCTTCACAGGCACCCCAAGTTACCAGACACTTGAAGAGATGAAATTCAGAGGTTGTTCTTGGCTTTTTCCAGGCTGTAGACTTGCTCCTGCATTTAGGGGCCCTCTTGCTTTTCACTGTCTTATTTTCTCTCTTCTGTATCCCTTCTTCCCACCACCCCAACTGTATGTTATTTTCCTGCTCTGTTTTACCCTGCAGTCATGGGTGTTCAGCATGAGTGAAACCTAATGCAATTTCTGCTTAAGTTTCTGACAAAGACTTGCCAACATAACCCTGTGGACAGGGCTGAAGTTATGGGTACAAACTTGAGAATCACCAATGTTGCAGATGAAAGACTCTCATTAGAAATAAAAGATGTTGTTATTGATCAGCTTTGTTGCATAAGATTTTTAGGCTAAACTATAAGGCAAACACTATCCCAAGATTCAAAATTCTCAATGCATTATGTAGACAACTTGATCAATAAGGCTATTAAAGTGTCTCCGAGAGACAATGATTTAAACGTTTTCCTTTTATTAGGAAAATATCTTGTAAGTTCACATGTAAAATTAACTACATATTTTTCAATAAGATCTTGGAATTTGTTAAATTTTCACTCATTCAAATGAGGTATTTATTGAGTACTTCCTATCTGACATTGTGTCAGACTCCAAGATACAAAAGTGGACATGACACAGTTCCTGCCCCCAGGGAGCTTCTGGACCAATTTGTGTTTCACAGTAGTACACATGAACCTGGAGTACCCATTCTTCTTTTAAGTTCCTTTGGGTAGGGTGAACATGCATCCTGGTTTAGTCAGGAGAGTCCCAGTTTATGCCTGTTTTCCCTGGGGAAGAGTGTCCCGTTCACTTTCCAAAATGTCTCGGTTTGGTTGATATTGTGATACAGACACCCTAACCAGAGGCCCTGATGGATAAATAGGCATAGGAAGACACGTTTTTACTTGGTGAACTGCTTTTCTGTCCACATTAGGTGGAACCAGGAGTGAACCTCTGTCCAAAGCAGAGCCAATCAGATTCCTCCTCTTGAAAATTTGGACTGAGACCCAGAAGTTGAGCCAAGCAGATTTGAACTTTGGAGTTGAGGTGGTGGCCACATCAGTTGCTGTACTGTAACAACCTAAAGGCATATTTGCAAGCTGTCATTACAGGGGAAAAGAACCAAAGGCCTTGGAAAGAAGGCCGGGAGAAGGATTTTCTGTCTTCTTGTCAATAGTGGGTCAGACATCACCACTGAGCTTGCTGAGAAGATTCTACTATTCCCTGTCCCTTCTTCCAGTAGCTATCAGAGGGCACCTGGGAGTGGGAGGAGACTGCCTATCTGAGAGAGTGCCATAAGCCCCCCCCATCATGCTCCCTTTCCCTTCCCTGGGGCTTCTGCCCTTTCTGAAGTCAAAGGATGAAGACCTAAAGAGAATCACTCATAACTTTTTATGTAGACACTTGAAAATAAGTCCAACCATAGAAGAAGTTGTACACTTTATTCCCTGATTGTGACTTGCAGTCACCAGGTTTGAGAAACTCATACCCGGGCTACCAGGAGAGAGATGGCATGGTGCACCACCAGGCAGAGATAAGGACTGCCCCTCTATTGTTCCTGGTTCTGGAGAGAAAAATAGATACTGTACATGTCATGGGACCCAGATTTGGGGTTAGGAAGGGTAACTGGGACTTGAATTCATAGTCTTGCCAGAGATCAAGCAGTTTGGGACAAGAGCAAGTGGGTGAATCCATTGGCTGGAGGACACATGAAAGATGTGACCTAGTATCCAGGAAACCACCCATGCCTAGGATACCTTCTTTAAACTGAGCCCCATGTCAGCAAGGCTGTGGGAACCACCATTTGCCCACATTGAGCACAGATAATGAACCAAGTCAGCAGTTACAACCACCCAAGGTGAAGTCTGGAAAAGTCTGAAAGCTCACAGTGAGCATTCGTATAAGAAGATATGTATTTTCCATCCCTCTGCTCTCCATCCCAACGCAAGGGTGGAGAAGAGGCAGGAAGAAGTGTGTCTCACTGTCTTCCCTGGCCAAGCCAATGGAGCTCCATGTGTAGCCCTCCCTGAGGTCAGGAAGGTGGAAAGAGAAATACTTCCCCTTGATTATGGAATTGGAGATTTAACATCGACTCTTACAGAATTGAAACAAGACTGCTTTGATAGTTATGGGTGACAGGACAGGCATGCTGTCATCTCAGGTGTTGTTCAGAGTACCCCCACCCAGGGGAAAAGGGCAGTTTGACAGAGCCCAGTTGGTAGCAGATATTTGATGAAAGACACAGTTTCATGTTTATCTTTCAATGAGTTGAGACTCCTCATTAAATCAGTTCGTGGAGAGAATGATAGAGGCTCTCTCAAGCTCAGCAACTGTCTTTCCTGCAAATCTCAGCCCCAGCACACTCAGCTGCCACCACAAAACTTCAGTTTCCCTGCCGCCTGATACTATGGTTACTGCTGCCCACGTCCAGTGGAAATGAATCACGGAATCCTCTAAGGTAGATAAAATCAGATGCCTGACTTTATTAATATATTACAGTTGTCACACCCAATAAGTGTGTCAGGGTTCAGGTACCCAAAGTCTGTTAGATTCAGAGCCCAAGGCATAATACCAGGTTTTTTACAATGTCTTAAATTAAGCTGGTCCACCTAAGAATGGCATCTGAGCCCAGCTATCAAATATTGCAACAAATGGCTTCATATAACTTTTATCATAACAGTGTAGGAACATTGGAAGGTTGTATGGTTGAGATATTTAGGCATTTGCATTTGTGCAGGAGGCACACAGCACTGGTGAAAGCCTTTACCTGGAACCTACTCAGGAGGCAACTTGTGTTCCCAGGAGACACTGAGGATGAGAAGGCAGCTGCCTGATTATGACTTCCCAGGCCTTTCAAGACTTCTTGAAACTGGCTTTCCTGACATTTCCTTGATTGAAATAAATCCCTTTTACTTGATTCTGGACTAGTGCAGGTAGAATGAGGGATACATCAGGCTGAGGAGAGGACAAGTGAGGAGATGTGTCCACCGCGCCAAGCTTGCTGCCTGCAGGGCCCAGTGAGGAGCCAGCCTTCAGTTGGCCAAAATTCCTACTTGAGAACAATGTGGCTGGTTAATTCTGACTAGCTATGCCTATAAACATGCAAGGCAAGAAGGAAGAAGGTATCAAGCTATTGTTGGAATGCAGTACTCCTGCACAGAAACACTCACATTAGCTTACTTTGCCTTGCTATGCGTGGCGCCCGGACAAAGGAGAATTACTGTCGTTGCAATTCTGAAGACAGGGCATGGGAGCAACCTCAGAGGAGGTTTTAGAATATTCCTTTTTTCTGCTCTGGTGAAGAATTTAGACACTCATTCATCTAGGATATGCATTCTCAACAGGAGCAATATTGCTCCCGGCGGGCAAAAATGGGTTGAGGAGGGAATTAGGCATTACACTGGTTTGTGGCTCTCCAAAGCTCAACTTTATTCAACAACATACACAGATATACAACATAACTGTGGTATGCAAATTTCATGGAGGTGAGGGGAACACGTAGGAAATAAATATCTGAAAAGGCTCCTTAGGGGGAGATATAATGAAAAAAGTTTGAGAAACACTAATCTAGGGAAGAAAAGTAGACAGAAAATGGAGCCTTTTCAGTTTAAAATTCTGGACAATGTTTGTCCACTTTTTTAGCATATATAAATTCCTCTCTTGATGACTCATATGAGAGAATCAGATTTATAGATGGCCTCTGCTTCTGAATGGAGATTTGCCTCTGTTTTTTAGCTTCTCTGGAGGTCTTAGACCCAGAGAAAGATCCCCTGTATAACAAATCTTGCCTGTTTTTCTCCAGGCTGCTTAAATCTTATATAGGTTTCAGGCTAGAAGGAATAGTTTCCACGTTTCATCTCTCACAGACCTATTATCCCAGCCTATTAGCAATGTTCCAGGTCTATGGGTATTTTTATGACTTAGTACTAAGTCAATGTGGCAAAGTCTGGGATTTGTTGAAGAGAATTTATTCTACACAAATAAAAATGCAGAATGAGTTCTCAGAATGTAGCAAAGCCAATTCAGCTAATGTGGGTGTTTCTGTGCATGAATACTACATTCCAGCAATAGCTTGATACATTCTCCCTTCCTGCTTTGCATGTTTGTAGGCACATTGTTCTCAAGTGGGAATTTTGGCCAACCGAAGGCTGGATCCTTGTTGGGCCCTGCAGGCAGCAAGTTTGGTGCGGTGGACACATCTCCTCACTTTCACTCCTCAGCCTGATTTATCCATCGTACTACCTACTTTGGAACATTGGCTGCCCCATGAAACACACCAGCACCATGGCCCAGTGCTCTTTGTCTGGATCAGTGTCTACTGCAGCCAGCCTTGGCAACCTCTCTAGCAGATGAGAAAGTGTGATGAGGTCAGAGAAAGGTTGGCTTAGGTGAGGCTCAAAGATACCACACCAGTTTGCATTAATAATCCTTGATTTTTACACCTTCCAGGGATGCAAAGCTGTTTCAATATTTGAAAATCAATGTAATTCACTATTTTAAAAAGCTAAAGAAAAAAAAACCCACACGATCAAATCAGTTGATCCAGAAAAGGCTTTTAACAAAATTCAGCACTCAGTCATGAAAAAGACTCTCAGAAAATAGGAATAGAGGCAGCTTCACCAACTTAATAAAGATTATCTGCAAAACACCTACAGCTGTCATTATACTTAGAGGTGAAAGACTGAATGATTTATCTCTATGATTAGGAACAAGGCAAGAATGTCTGCTCTTGCCCCTCTTATTCAACATGGTGCTGAAGGTTCTAGCCAGTGCAATAAGGCAAGAAAACAAAATTAAAGGCATGCAGATTGGAAAGCAAGTAATAAAACTGTCCCTATTTGCAGATGACATGATTGCCTATGTAGAAAATCCCAAAGAATCTACAAAAAAAAATCTCCTTGGAATAATAAGTGACTTTAGAAAGATTACAGAATATAAGATAAACATACAAAAATCAATTGTATTTCTATATACTTGCAAAGAGCACATAAACACCAAAATTAAAAATACAATACCATTTGCAATCTCTCAAACTAGTGAAATACTTAGATGGAAATCTAACAAAATATGTTCAGGATTTGTATACTGAAAACTATAAAGTGCTAATGAGAGAAATTAAAGACAATCTAAATAAATGGAAAAACATACCATGTTTAAGGATTGGAAGAAAACATAGTAAAGATGTCAATTCTCTCTAAGTTGATATGTGGGTTTAACTCAATTACTATCAAAATCCAAAAAAGATATTTTTTGTAGATATAGACAAGATTATTCTAAAATTTATACAGAAAGGCAAAAAAATTAGAATAACAAATGATTTTGAAAAATAAGAAAAATGTGGAAGAATCAGTCTACCTGCTTTATGGACTTATCTTATGCTACAGTAATCCAGATTCTGTGGTATTGTTGGTTGTGTGATAGACACATACATCAATGGAACATAATGGAGAACTCAGAAATGGACCTGCACAAATATGTCTAACTGATTTTTGACAAAGATGCAAGAGCAATTCAATGGTGCTGGAGCAATTGGACATCCATAGTACTGTCCCCCAAAAGAAAAGAATCTTGATCTAAACCTCACACCTCACGCAAAAATTAAGTAAAAAAATTAAATATAAACATTAAATTATAAAACTTTCAGGAAAAAACATAGAAGCAAATCATCAGAATTGAGGGCTAGGCAAATAATTTTCAGACTTGATACCAAAAGCACAATTCATCAAAGGGAAAATGATAAATTGGATTTCATTAAAATTCAAAACTTTTGTTCTGCAAAAGACCCTAATGAAAAATCCAAAGAGAAGCTACAGATAGGGAGAAAATATCTGACAATGGCAGAGTATCCAGAACATATAAAGAGCTCCCAAAACTCAACAGTAAAAAAACAAACAATCCAATTAAGACATGGGCAAAAGACACGAAGAGATATTTCACCAATGAAGATATACAAATGACAAATAAGCGCATGAAAAGTTTGCTCAACCATCATTAGCCATTAGGAAGTGCAAGATGAAACCACAAATAGGTATTACTAAACACCTATCAAAATGGCTAAAAGAAAAAATAGTGCCATAACGAAATGCTGGATAGGATGTGGAAAAAGTGAATTACTCATACGTTGGTAGTAGGAGTGTAGAGTGATACAGCCACAAGAGTTTGGTAGTTCCTTAAAAAACTAGCCATGCAACTACCATACCATTCATCAGTTGTACTGCTGGGCATTTATCCTAGAGAAATAAAAATTTGTGTTCACACCAAAATTTATACACAAATGTTTATAGCAGTTTTATTCAAAATAGCCCCAAACTGGGAACTACCCCAACATCTTTCAGTGGATGAATAGTTAACAAAAAGTATTGTTAGGTGGAATATACCCACACCATGGAACATTACACAGCAACAAAAAGGAACAAACTATCGATACCACACAACAACTTGGATGGATTTCCAGAGAACTATGCTGAGTAAAAAAATCCCATTCCAGAACGTTACATGCTCTATAATTCCATTTGTGTAGCATTCTCAAAATGACAAAATTATAGAAATAGAGAAAAAATTCGTGGTTGCCAACGTTAAGGAGGGGGTGGGAGGAAAATGAATGTGGCTATAAAAAGGCAACATGAGGGATCTTGTGGTGATGAAAATTTTCCACATCTTTTTTTTTCCAAAGTAAGTATTACAGGGGCACAAATATTTTTGGTTACATGGATTGCTTTTGTAATGCTTGAGTCAGGGTTAAAAGTGTGCCTGCCACCTAGATAGTGTTCATTGGAACTAACTGATGAGCACATATGCGCACAGAGGAAAGTAAAACTCAATGGAAATCAAGTGGGGGTGGGAGATGAGCAAAAACCTACCTAACGGGCACAATGTTCCACGTCCTGAATGTGTGAATGCCAATATTCTAGGTATGATGTTATACTATAGTTGTTCAAGTTGTTACCACTGGGGGAAACTGGGTAAAAAATACAAGGAATCTAGCTGTGTTATCTTTTACAGCTGCCCGTGAACCTAAAATTATCTCAGAATAAAAGGTTCCCTTTAAAAAGGGAATATTTGGTGAAAAGTGAGTGTTTCATCTGTCATTGTCTCTTAGTCATTCAGTTCCTCTATCCAGGGGCAATTTTCATATTTATCTGTCCAGAATATTTTATGAATATATTAATATAAGCTCAACTAAGAATACGTGTGGCATTTCACTGTAGTTTCAGTTTACATTAATCTTATCAGGAGTTGAACGTCTTCTCATATAAGGGTGGTCATATTCTTTATCCTGTGAACTGTTCTTATCTTTCACCTATTTTTCTATTTGAGTTGAGTCATTTTTCTGTAGCAATTTGTAGGAATTTCACTATGTATTGAGGAAATTAGCTTTTTATGATACGAGTTACAATTAGGTTTTGTCCAGTTTGTCTTTAATTATCTGACCTTTTTGTGGGGTTATTTTTTCCCATCTAGAAATTTAAAAATTTTAATTTGTCAAATCTACTAACCTTTCTTTTTATGTCTTCTGTTTCTTGTGTCACACGTGGAATGCCTTTTTTCCCTCTAAAATTATTTTCTAAAATCTCCCCACATTCTTTTAATACTTTTATGATTTTATTTTTCATCAGGGACCCATCCTTTTCTGTCAGCATCCTTTTTATGTGGGCTTTGGTCTTTTGTGTCGCAAGATGGTGTGTGCCTCTAGGTATTAAGTCCACATTCTGGAAAGTGGGTGAGAAAAGGGCAAAGGGACAAAGCAGTCAAGCTGCTGAGTTTGTTCCTTTGAAAAAGCCATCCGAAAGTTCCAATGTTCAACTTCTGCTTGCACTCATTGGCCAGAACTGGGTCATATGGCCACTCTTACCTTCGAGGAAGTCTAGGGATGTAAATAATTTTAGCTGGGTACATTGATACTCCTTCCCCTCCAAAATTGGGGTTCTGTTAGGAAGCCAAGAAGATAATAGTAATATTGGGCAAGGAACTAGCAGTGTGTTCCTCCAGCCACCTTCCATGACACACAGGTGCATTTTCTGGGTCCCATGCTTGTCTCCAAATGTGTGTATTTGCATTGCTTAACTGACTTCTAGCATCTACTGTCAGCAACAGGTAGTCCAGTGTTAGTCTGATTCAGGTGCCCTTACAAAAACTACTTTTTCTCTTAGAAGCTTTTAAGCTTTTCTCTTTATTTCTAAAATACTGAAATACCTCTTATCCATAGGTAGGACCTTTTAAGATGCTCTTCCAATCTGAAGATTCTTATTGTTCCTCAACTCAGGGAAAGTGTATCCCCCCTTTCTTTGATTGTTTCTCCCTTGTCTCTGCTCTCTCCTTCTAAATGTTTTATTGGGCATATACTGTATTTAGTAGATGTTTCCTCCATGTCTCTTAACTTTCCTATCACATTTTCCATCTTGTCATCTTATTGCTCTACATTATGATATGTTCGCTCAGTTGTAGATTTCAGACCACCACGTTGGTCTTTAGGCTACTTTGCTTTATTTGACTTTGCTTTATATCAGTGGTCCCCAACCTTTTTGGCACCAGGGACCAGTTTCACGGAAGGCAATTTTTCCACAAACCTGGGGGTGGGGTGGGGATGGTTTTGGGATGATTCAAGCACATTACATTTATTGTGCACTTTATTTCTATTATTATTACATTGTAATATATACTATAAGCCTGCCACCAGATGCAGCTTAATTGTCACTTGCCACTCACTGATAGGATTTTGATATGAGTCTGCAAGCAATTGATTTATTATGGTCTCTGTGCAGTCAAACCTCTCTGCTAATGATAATCTGTATTTGCAGCCACTCCCCAGAGCTAGCATCACCGCCTCAGTTCCACCTCAGATCACCAGGCATTAGATTCTCATAAGGAGTGCACAATCTAGATCTCTCGCATGTGCAGTTTGCGGTAGGGTTCGTGCTCCTATGAGAATCTAATGCTGCCACTGATCTGACAGGCAGAGCTCAGGCAGTGATGAGAAGTATGGGGAGTGGTTGTAAATACAGATGACGCTTCACTCACTCACCTGCTGCTCACCTCCTGCTGTGTGGCCAGGTTCCTAACAGGCCACAGACCAGTACTGGTCTGCAGTCCAGGGGTTGGGTACTGCAGCTTTATATGACTGTTTTATTTTGAAAATTAGTATTTTTTTAATTTCTAGGAATTCTTTCCTGTTCTTTGAATGCTTCTTTTTTTTTTTTCTGTAGTAGCCTGTTCTTGCTTTCCAAATGCATTATCTTCTTAAAACTCTCTGTGGATACTAGTTATACTTTTTAAAAATACCATTTCTATTTTCTAAATTATAACTAATCTCTTTATTTACCTGATCCTTTTATGGAATCAGCTTTTCTTCAACATTAGATGATCTTTGGTCATAGGGTTCCTTTGATTTTGTACAGAGCTGTTTGCCCAACAGGTCTCTCCCATGAGCAGGAGGACAGGCTGCCTGCTCTAAGTGGGCAGGGTTCGGGCTTCTATATAGGGTGCATGGTGTGGAGCAGCCTGGAGAACCCACAAAGGGGCAAAATAAGGAGAGCTTCGGTCTGGGGATATTACCCTTCATTGTATTTTACTCCTGGGTGGAGCTGTCTTTTTGTTTCCCTAAGAATCTAATCAGGGTAATGGCTAGAGTTACCAAGAGATTTATTTTGACTCAGTCCCACACCATGCATGATCTTTCCCAGGCAGAAAATGTATTTTCTTCAGAGACCAACTCTCAAGTTTTATTCTGGGGGCAAAAGTTGTCAGCAGATGTAAGGTGCTATAGGGAGGGGAGAGGCCTCGCTGCCTCAGCTGTTTAGAAAGTGGTTTAAAAATAATAAATACCCTGATGATTGGTAAAAGGGCCTCAACAGAATGTGAGGGCCCAGTAAAATGACTGATGCCTGTAATTAGAACCATCAAGAGTCACTGTTTATAGTTTATGCTCTGTTGAGAATTTTCTGTTTAAGAAGGTAGAGTAGTATGTATTTTCTTTTAGAAAGTTTTGTGATCTCAAGTAAAGGAATATAACTTTAAATGGACGAGCTTTATTTATCTGGGAAATGTACTAAAATAATGTCACATAAATGAAGCATTAATCTGACTGCAGTTTTGTGTGTGTGTATGTGTGTTTATGTGTGTAGATGAAAGAGATAAAGATAAGGTCTTAACTTGGCTTAACATAACTTGGTCAACCATCAGGCCCATACTTCAATGACCTGTTAGGTGCACAGCTCTGAGCTAAGTGCTGTGAACAATTCTTATGAAATAGGAGAGCTGAACAGAGGGCCCCAGCCATATGCTTTTCATATTCTGGTTGCACATTCATTATCCAGAGTTCTCTTTATATTTCTTTTATGAACTTAGCTTGGGTAAGATCCTTTGTCTTCCTGAGATATTCAAGATAGTCACACACCCTTGAGAAATAACTGTATAATTTGTTTTAAACTATGGAATCTTCACTAACCCAATATATGATTTTAATGATCAGTGGAAGTATACGTATGCCCCTAATCGATGAACTGTTCAATATTTGTTCCTTCTTTAACACCATTAGCCAAAATAAAACTTGATATATAATATAAACAGATATACAATATAAATCACTATATTTCTTCATTGTGGGTGGGCTTTTATGTGTGTGTATATATTATATGTGTGTGTATATATTACATATATAATGTATTTACAGTATGTTTTTTAACAGAGAAGAGGCTCAACATAGTGCCAAGATTACATGACTTATATGACTATAAGGAATTCAAACATTTATAAAAATTCATGAGAGCTTATTGATAAATTTATGATTCAAGCTTTTGTCTCATTTCAGGAACTGATATTTTCCCCAATACTTTTATCACTAATTTTAGCTCTGTTTGTTTTTCCTTATCCATCTATCTATCCATCTCTTTCTATATATATTTTTTGAGACAGAGTCTCACTCTATTGCCCTGGCTAGAGTGCAGTGGTGTCATTGTAGCTCACTGCAACTGCAAACTCCTGGGCTCAAGCAATCCTCCTGCCTCAGCCTCCTGAGTAAATGGGACTACAGGTGCACACCACCACACCAGGCTGATTTTTCTAATTTTTGTAGAGATGGGTCTTGCTGTTGCTCAGGCTGATATCTAACTACTGACCCCAAGCAATCTTTCTGCCTTGGCCTCCCAAATGCTAGGATTATAGGCATGAGCCACTGTGCCTGGCCTCTAATCTATATCCATTAATATTATAGAAAGACAAAAATTTTTTATGTCTTATAAAATATGTTAATATTTAAAAAAATTTATAACCATTGGCTTTTATAGCAACTAAGCCCTGTTACTTTTTTTTCTTTTTGTCACCAACTTTCAAGGATGAAGTCTGGAAATCTTTTATGATTCTTTCACTGTGTAGGGTCTATAGAGGGACAGACGGTACCCAGCAATTAGAATTACCCAAATTCTAGGAGAGTTTGTCTGCAACAGGTACAGATGGCTTGCAGAGGAGCCACAGGGAGGGGCAGGGGCAAGGCTGGATGCAGCAGAGCCATCACCACCCCTAGGTCCAGAGAAGGAGGAGGGGCAGGGGAAGAAACATCATTGTCAGAATCAGAAAGGAGGAGAGTTCAGAGAGGAGGAGTGAGGGACAGGGCAACCTCACAGGGCGGGAAGAGAGGGAATAAAGTCCCAGTACACCTAGAAAAAGAAGCCAGAATAAATATCCAGAATTCACTCACTTTTCTTCTCCTACCCCCATCAGGGCTTTCCATTAACCCCGTGGGAAGTAAAAGACCCAGGAGACTGTTGGTGGGATCTGCACATGCATCAGCCTCCAGGCAGAGACCAAGTGGAGATGGACATGGAGGGACCAATCAGACGACCAGAGCATCCACAATCCACCCCGCCAGAGCATCCACAGTCTTCCCCACCAGGTGACCAGAGCATCCACAATCCTCCCTGCCAGATGACCAGCGTATCCGCAGTATGTGTGTGTGCACAAGAGTATGTGTATATGTGGAGTGGGGCAAGCACATAACATAAGGAAGTGTCAGAGTCCAAAGACTGAGCCTTAATATGGCAAAAAATTTAAAGGAGCTAAACAATGACAACTCTATTTGGTCCATAAGAAGGAGATCTCAAAGATCGTAAATGTTTAAGGATAGAAAATACCATGTAGGAATCATTGAAAGTCAGAGGTGGGCAGGATCTTACAAATCTTATAATTCTTTCATTTTCTAGATGGTGAGAAGGCCCAGAATGATGAAACAACTTCTTAGAGTCCTTCTGGCTTCCCAGCCTTCCCTCTTTCCATTGAAGCTGCCTGCTATTCTTCCCTAAATTCTGTTGACTTCCCAGTGCATGGAATTCCATGAAATTCAGATTGTTGGCCCCTTAATACACATAGTCCATGTGCTTCTGCTCTCCTGGGCTGCCTCTAGTTTCATTCCCTGCCACCCTTGAATCAGGTATAGCACTTTGTTATGCACCCCCTCCCCCAAGCTAATGCACTACACAGAGCATCACTGGGGAATGTGCTTTTACTGGAAACTTAGAGGGGAGACTAATAAAAATCCTCATTAAACATCTATTATCTACCCCAAAGTTACCCTTAGGCTATAGACCTCTCCTTTCTCCCGACCCTCCCAGACCCGCTTCTATGTCCCTTTCTTCCCAACTCTCTCTCCCCCTTTCTCTCTCACACACACACCCCTGCCCAAATCTACTTCAGTGTTTTTTAAACTGTGGGTTGTGAGCCAATAGTGGGTTGTGAAATCAATTTAGTGGGTGAGACCAACATTTCTAAAAAATGAAGTAAATAGAAAAAAAAAAAGAAATTAAAACGGGCTCTGTGTGTGTAGATTTTAGTGAAAAATGTATTTCGTACTATGAGTCACAGTGAAAAAAAGTCTGGCAAACATCTTTCATCATATTGCCATCAATATGTGAAAGACAATGATTCTGAGGATGATCACTTGAGGCTCAGTTTATTAAGGATCCTCTAGTTTCTAAGATTCACTCGCTCTAGGAGACTTCAGGGAGGGGGTTAGAAATGACAAACAAACAATATTTTTCTGTCACACATGTAAGAAGTCCATCAGTTAATGTACAGCAAGTGATTTTTTTAACACATTCTTGAAGGGAGTGGGGGAAGATGCCTTCCCAAGGAGTAAGGGAAGAGGTTCGAGGGCTGAACTACCCTCATGAAGAGTGAACAAGAAATAGGGGGTGAGGGGCCGACCAGAGGAGGGGGCGTGAGGAGCATCCCTGAGCGGGCCCCCAGCAAGGCAGCTACAATCCTCTTGAATAGGGAAAGGAGCTAATTCAGGGGAGGATCACCCCACCAGCCTGGAAAGCCTGTGGATATCCAGGAATATAACCTGGGTTACACAAGCTTTGCCTTCTTCACATTTTTTAAGATAAAATCAACCCTCAGTTCTGACCCTTTTACTTCAGGAAAAGATTCTATGTGATGGCAGAGAGGTGGTTTCAAGAAGAACCCTCAAGGTAACTAAGCAGTTGGCTGGGGCCCCTCAGAATGGCATTATTCATGTTGCCTATATATGTTCCCAGGCTTTCTAAAGAACCGAATTTTGCTTCTTAATGTCCAAAATTGTTAGGACATGAGTCCACACCAGCAGACTTGCTAGACAGAGCCACCTCCAAAATGTCCCTCAGATGCTTCTGAGAGTTTTTTAGAAGGCTGTGATTGGAACAAACCCTCAGGTTCCATCTTCTCATTGCTTATGGATGAGTGTGGGATAATCTGATATGGCCTGTCTGGGTATCACTGGGTATATCTGATATCTCATCTGGGTGTTGCTGGTGGTGGCCTGACCCCAGCCTCAGGATGGGGTACTACTCACTTCATGTTCACAAGGATGCTTGTTCTTGACCTTCACTTCTGGTCCTGGGACAGAAGATGTACCTGCTTGAGTCTGTAGGGCATCACAACTGCTGCCCCACATGCTGGCTGCTCTGGGACAGGCCACCCCTCCACATTGCTGCTGCCACTGGCTCCTGTCACTTTTCCAGGGATAGCTCATCTGCACTACTGGGATGGATCCAGGACACCTATGTCTGAGAGTCTGGGCCCAGTGAACTCCTGGCCTCTGAGAGAAACAGGAAAATCCTCCTTCCCAGTCCAAAGATTGTGCCTTATTTCTTCCACTACTCTGTCTTTTTCACAGTGAGAATATCAGATACACTCAGGAGAAATTCCACTTACATACACCAAAGAGTGGCCTTTTCCCATTGTTTCAGGAACATAATAACAAAATAGCCCTAGATTGGTATGTTTCATAAAGTCTGGCTTATCCTGTCTTATCCATCGTTACCTTGGTAAAACTTTCTAGAAATGGACCTTCACTGCTCATTGGGAAGAGAGCCAGTGGTTGGAGCTGTCTGCAAAGTGACTTCACTAGGCACCTTCTCTCTGCATTTTTCCTCATTCCTGTCCCCTCCCCTACCTCTTCAATTTTTTCCCTTGCTTTGCAAACCATAAAGATGGGTTCTCTTCTCTATTCTACTAGGCCCATAGACCCACTAAGTTTTATTGATATAGATTAATTCAACACACACTTTTTGGACAGTTATTGTGTCCTAGTTACTGCTGCCAGACTACACAGTTTGCTCCTTTGCCAGAGAGACCTCATAAACTCGTCTTGCTAATGTAACATGTGTCCAGTGGCCCATGTCTAGAGGCTGCCCAAAGAGAAACAAACATGGAGGAAGATCAGAGTATGGATGCCTGTGAGGGCTGCTAAAGATTTGTCTTAATTCCAAATGGCAGGAATAAAATCCATCTGGGCAGTGTGTCTTAGGAAGCTACCATAAACCAGAAGTAATGTATTCATGTAGATTTTATAGGATTCCAGAGAGAAACCATAAATGAGTGTTTATTTTTAGTCCCCCTTACAAGGGTCATCTTAATTAAAGTCTTAAGTTAAAGGGAGTTGGTGAGTTTATCAGTCTAACATCTGACCTAATGTATCTTCTGTTTCTTTGCAGGGCCATGAAATTCTGCATGCTCTGGGATTTTTGTTTTACTGAAGCCTTTGACACACAGAGCTTTCATTGAGAAGAGGAAATGAAGAAAGAAGCATGGTTCCAAGTACCATGAATAGGCCCACCCTAGGGGAGCAGTTTGTGAGCTCAGAAAGCGCCCTGGGGTGAGTAGAGGAGCTGCCATTTAGCTGACAAGAGGCTCACTGTAAACCAAGGAGGTAAAAGGAATTTCAAGGGAGAGAAAGTGAATTAACTGAAGATCGTCCTTTCCAAATGCATCCTATTTTCTAGTTCAACTTGTCTCAGATGCAATCCTGCACCAGCAGCCCTGCCCAGCCTAAGCATTACTGCTCTGTCCATCACTGAACTGAGAGTTGAAAAATCACCTGTGGGAGAAAGGTTATTAGGAATAACGAGAAAGCACAGGGTCACATTTGGTCCAAACTTCGTGATTTCTTAGTTTCAAGTCAGATTCAAACCTTTTGGGGCTCAGCTTTTTTTTTTTTTCCTTGGCAAACCACAACATCCTATTTGTAAGAAAGGAGCTTTAAGAAAGACTTTTTGGCCATCAAATAGCTGCTAGAAAACAACATTTTGATGAGTTAAGTGTAAATGAATCAGAAACATGTGGATTAGATTTACCTCAAAGTACATGTGGGTTTGAAGGGAGAGGAGGAAAAGGCTTAGGCAGAATCACACTTGGGGTTTTGCTGATCTTTATATGAGTGAAAAATAGATTTGGGGAGTCATTGGCTGCCAACACCAGGAGGATGTGGTTGGTCCTGTGTGTGATATTGTCGTTGTTGTCCATATTGGTATTGACTGTGTCTGTGGCCGCTGAGCTATCTAGCAGTGTTCTTTTTTCTTTATCATGCTCAGACCATCACTATGAAGTGAACTGCCCAGCACAGTGGAGTGTTAGTGGCTAGACTGTGCTCAGGACACAGAACTTACTCTTGCTCTACCACTGACCAATGCTTTGTGTCTCCAGATGTATGAGAAAAGAATGTGTAAAAAAAAAGGTTGTACTGAAAGGTGGCCTTACTAATAACCTATCTAACAGAGGACAATAAACTATCACACAGAGAGTGAGAGGAATAATCTCACAACACATAATTGCCCCCTTTAAAGAGAAAACTCACAACTACCCCCTTTGTTTTGTTTAATTATTAATAAAACACCTGTGGCCTAACTCACTACCTCTAAGAGCTTCATTTTTTTTCAGGCTTAAGGAGCCCCAAGCAGACAGTAGGGGTGCAAACTCCCTGCCCCAGCTCTCTGTCTCAGTTCCTGCCAAAAGCCAGATGTCAAGGACTCAGATAACCCAGCCTCACAGAGAGAAAAGAAGTAAAGAACACTTGCAACAGCTTCACTACTGCTTCTGTTATCAGCTAAAACAGGGGAAAAAAGCCATTTTTACCCTTTAAAGCTCCAAAAAACTTTTCCTCAACTGCCCTGACATTTTCACTCGTTTATTCGTGTGCCGTGACCACTCACTCCCTCTCTGGCTTTCACTCTTTCTTTCTTTCTCTGAAAAATAAATAAACTTTTACTTCTGTATATCCTAATCTCTGTGAGAGAAATCTTTCTCCCCTGCGCCGTGAGCACCTAGTAAATTTCTACCCTTTCACTTACTTTGTTCAAAAAGGGATTTGTTTCGTATGGTATGGGAAGCTTTTCAACATCAAAACTACCTACCTTCCATGACTCAGGAAGCCCAATGATTTCCCAAAGTCGTATGGAAGTAAAAGGGAATTTCAAGGGAGAAGAGGTATATTGATGGAAAGATTAAGTAACAAACTGGGAGTTATGGTAAATGGACTTTAATATTCCTCCCAACACCCCTCATTCATCCAGCACCAAATCTTCAAACCTTCCTGCAGGTGTGCTCTTTTTCCTTTCTATCTTTCAACGGCTAATTCCTCTACCTGTGTTCTAGACCTAGGCTGTCCAGTATGGCAGCCAGCTGCCGCATGTAGCTATTAAGCACTTGAAATGTATCTGAATTGAAATGTGCCATAAGTGTAAAATACTTAGTATGAAAAATGAATGTAAAAATATCATTAATAATTTATTATATTGATTACATGTTGAAAGGATCATATTTTGGATCTGTTGTGTGAAAAAAAATATGTTATTGAAATTAATTTCACTTCTTCCTTTTTACTTTGTCTAATATAGTTATCAAGATATTTAAAATTATATATGTGGCTTGCATTATGCTCTAGACCCAACATTCCCTAGAGGCTCAGGGACATTGCTCTTCTAATAATTTCATTTCTCTCCAATATCTTCAACCCATCACTCTTGTCTGGACCAATCTGTTAGCTCCCTGCTTGTGCAAATGGCTCCCTAAACAAAAGCAAACTAAAACCATCCCTTGAGCCCTCACCCTCACGAGCTTCTACCCTTTCCCGTTTGCCTTATCTGCCAAGCTTCTGGAAGACACTGCCTACACAGTCTACCTCTACTTCCTCATTAGCCAATCTCAGTCTGTATTCTCCTCACCATGAGCCCAAACTTGCTATTTCTAAAGTGATAAATGGCCTCTCTGATGAAAAATCCAAAGGGCACAACTTGCCTGACCATCTCTGCAGTGTTTGCCATAATCACTCCCTGCTCAGAACTCTCTTCTCTTGGCCTTCGTCTAAGATGCGTGGCTCCCCTGCTCTCTCTGGCCATTGCTGCTCAGTCTCTTTTGTTGGACTGACATCTTTCATACTACCTCTATATACTGGATACCTCAGGCTTTTGTCCTGGTCCCTTTCCCACTATATATTCTTTCCCTAGACAACCTCTTCTATTCTTATAATTTTAAATACTATTTATGCTGACAACTTCATATCTCAAGACACCTACTGCAGATCTGGAAATACCCGGAACTCTCTTCTGCACTCCAAACCCACATCTAAGTGCCTAATTGATTCTTCATTTAGGAATCTCTCAAGCATCCCAAACTTATCATGTCCAAAAAGGAACTCGTAGGCTTCTCCTCCAAAGTCTGTTCTTTTCCATCTCAGTAAAGTATATCACTGGCCACTTAAGTGCCCATGTTAGAAACCTGGGAATTATCCTTAGTTCCTACCCACTCTTCCACATACAAATATCACTGAGTATTCTCAATTACACCTCCAAAATGTATCTCAAATCCATCACCTTCTCTCCACACCCCTGGTCAAGGGTCCATCCTTTCTTCCTGCGCTACTGCTGGTGTCTCTTGACTGGTCTCCTTGCTCTCACTCCCACACTCTGCTCTTCACATTGTAGCCAGAGTGACCTTTAAAAACAAGGATGGGACCATGTTACTCCCCTGCTTAAAACCCCTCCATGGCTCTCCAAGAACTTAGAATAAAACCCCAAAGTCCTTAATGTGGCCTGCAAGGGCCTGCGTGATGAAGCTGTTGGCCACCCCTCCACTCATGCCACATTGCCCCCACCCCCATGCACACATGAGCCTGACTGGAACCACACCGGCCTTCCAGTCCTTAGGTCTCTAGTGTGAGTACTACCTGAGGAGCTCACATCTGATGGCTCCTCTGTCTGCTCTTCTTCCCCTGCGTGGCTCTTCCAGCATCCTTCAGATCTCACCTTGAATATCACTTCCTTTAAGAGGGGTCCTGTGACTCCTGCAGCATGAATTAATCCTCCCCACACCCCATTGGCACCTCCTATAGTGCTTCATACTTTTTCTTCATAGCACTTCTCACAATCATGCAATTGTATGCAACATCTCCTCCATTCTCAGAAACATTGTTTCCCCAATATTTTAAAGCTTTCAAACTGGGCCCTATCTTACAAGCTATGTGTGCATATGATGAGATTGCATTCCTTACAATGTTTTAGAAGCAAAGAAATAAGGCATTCATCTGTGCTAATTTGTTAATATCTGTTTCTTCCACTTAGCTGTAGCCCCACGTGGGCAGGGACTGTATCTCCTTGGTTCTCCACTGTATGGCCCAAGCAGCCAGGGCTGTGTCTGGTACACAAGAGGTGTTGTATGGACTTCTGTGGAACGAAGGGTTGAATGAAGGAAAGAGGGAAGATGGATATGGACACTGCTTTAGTGACCCCTGCAGCCTCCCATTCTCTCCAGACGTGTCCCCCACTATTCGTGTCCATAGGCCCTGCACTCAGAACAGATATATCTGCTCCATGTCCTTTTCTCTCCATTTGGTCTTTCCAATTCCAACAAATACAGTATGACTGAACATGATTTCCAGCTCCTTTAAGAGGACTTCTCCCAAAATAATGAACTTTGCTCAACTTCCTCAGTCAAAACCCAATCAGATAGTGCCTAGGACGTCTCTTTCAGAGGAAATATTATGGTCCCAAGGAGCAGACACACCTGGGTTCAAATCTCAGCTTTCTACCTATGTGAGTTTTAGTATGATATTGAGCCTTTGTTTCCTCTTCTGTGAAGTGGGGATAATAATAGAAAACCTACCTCACAGAGTTGTGGGAGGATTGAACAGAATATTGAGAAGAGGGTGCCCAGCCAGCATAAGAGCTTAGTGAATGCAAGCCATGATTGTTATCTGATCTATTTATTCTTAATTGAGATATATCTATATCTATAGCTATTCTATATCTTTTAGGACTCAAAGAGAAAGACTGTAAGTTAGCATCCCTTATATTCCTACTGAGCCAAGTCTAATGCTTGTTCCTGGTATATACAAGTTGGATCAATTTTATTACAGCTCCCTCCAACCCAATACTTGCTGGCGATGGTTAACTTTATTTGGAGTAGGTTTTCTTCCCATATTGCTAGACAGCTAACAGCCACTCTACCGTAATTCCCTTCTTGCCCATTGCCCTTCCATCTTACCTAGTGTCCTTCCACCTGCCATGATGTAATGGAAAGACTCAAGAGGCAGGTCGTGTTGCAGGCAGAACTCCAACCCAAGACCATGTTAGCGTTCCATATTGTTCACTCTCCTGCCTCCCATGCTCACTTTTTATTTGTTTCCTTACTGCTAGAAAGTAGGAGAGCTAGAATTCGAGCTTAAGTCTCTCTGCCTTCTTAGATTGAATAGGCAAGGAAGGCCTCTCTGCAGAGGTGATATTTCAGCTACTGTCGGAGCGACAAGAAGAAGCCAGGCATGAGGAGATCAGAAGAAAGAGCATTCCAGGCAGAGGGACTAGCAAGCACAAAGGTCTTGGGTGGGAATTAGCTTAGCGTTTCCGAGGAACCGAAAGCAGGCACGTAAGACAGAGAGGCAGAGTAGACAGACAGAGAGTGTGAGCCTGCCTTGGGGGCCACTGGCTGCTGTGTAACAGCCCAGGTAGAAGCCTCAACACATGTTAGGAGCCTTTTGTGCTGGTTTGAGAGGGGAAGTTGGCTTGAACTTGGTGATGTCAATGGAGATGAAAAGAAATGGCCTTATTTGAAACGTACCCTGGAGGCAGAATCAACAGGACTGGCCAGTGGATTGGAGGTGAGACAGGTGTCGGGCTCAAGAATAGCTCCCAGTTGGGTCTGGCTCGAGCAGCTGGGTGGATAGTGATGCCATTTACTGAGATGGTAAATACTCAAGGTAATATATTTGAGCATAGGTCTGTAATCTCTCTGGGATACATCAGTGAGGCCAGACAAGCAGTTGAATATGCTAGTCTCAAGTTCAGAAAAGAAGTCAGAAACCAGAGACGTATATTTTAGAGTCATCAGTGTACAGATGGCATTGAAAGCCATAGGACCAGATGAGAATGCCCAGGGAAGGAGGGTGAAGAGAAATGAGAAGAGGATCCGGGAGAGAGCACTGACACCGATAGGCAAACGGGAATGTGGAACCGGGGCGCGGGACATGGGAAGGAGTGGCTGCAGAGGAAAAGGTAAAAGCAATCGCCTATCCTCTTCCACCTGAAATCAGCTTGGAGAGGGTGCATGGGTTCCTTCAGGTCAAATGAGAGTCTCCCTGTATTTCTCTTTGCCTGGACATGTGTGTGACCTCTGTAGATGACTGTTTGCCTGAGTTACCAAGAGCTGAGCAGGGACGGCTGTGGTCTAATAAAAGCATACTCCCAAAACTGGCCCAGAACCTGCAACCTCCCCTTTGAACACAATATAAATGCTACTGTGGACCTCCGAGGTTAATCCATTACAACGAGGCAATTAAATTTAGGGACCGTGTGGAAGATAAAAAGCAGCGAGTAATAACCAGGTCAGAAAACTCAGGCATGATGGATTTCTATAATTTCCTCTGACTTCACGGAGCTGCATCTGGTGACCCGAGGCAGGATGGTGTGACTGCCTGGTGGTGTCAGAAATGTGAGGGGGAGATTACTTTTATTAAACAAGTTACTTCTGAAGTGTTGGCCTCCCTTGCTTCCCCTTTCTCTCTCAAGAAGGTCATTTGCCAGCTGGTAATACATTTAACCCTTGAGCGCACAGTCAACCCATGTGAGCGAGGAGGATCATTTTACAAAGGCAAGCGACCTAAACTGATGTTTCTCCTCGCTAGTATTCTCGGTTTTGAATTTGGGCTGCTCCCCTCCCTGTTGTTAACCTTCTTTGGTTCAACTACTTTACTTGCCTAACCTCTGGTGGATTTTGTATAGGTCACTGAGAAATAAGATGCTTAGTTTGTCCTTGTCTTCACCAGAGTGCTTTACCTATAAGAAAGAAGAGAAAATTGCTCTTTATGACTGGCTGGAGCTGGGATGACAACCCTCCAATCCCAATTTATTATTCTTCAGCTTTGTTCCCTGCACCTCTTTCTATCTCACAGAGCATGTAGTCATCCTGAATTGTTCATGTCACAAACATTTCTGGACCCCCACACTGCGTGAGGCACCATGGTGCGTGTGAGTGTCTAACCACATGGTTCCTGCCCTCTGGGCACTGGTCTCTGCTCTTTTTCAGTGCGGAGTGCTATGAAGTTGCTGACACAGCCATTTTAGGAGATTGTTTTCTCTGTGCCAAATTGCCCTGTCTCATTAATGACAGGCTCAATTTCCATCAGGTTCCTTGATGGATCTTGCAAGACATCCAAGAGGGAGCTTCCTCCCAGCCCAGAAACGTAATTCCCTGCAGATACGTGTTGGCATCCGCCAACTCAGGAACATAATGAAGTTAATTTTGAGGAAAAGCAAACACAAATATAATGGTGATTAGGAGAGCGGCCACAACTGGCTGAGCCATTTCTTTAATGGGCAAATTAGCTTGTTAAGCAATTTGCACTGTCCCTTTCCCCGTGAAGGATTTAAGGAGACAGTCGTCTGGCTCAGAGGACTGTGGTTTCAGATTTACGATCAGGATGCTGAGTTCGAGTCCCAGCTCTGATCATCTGAGCTCCGCCTCCATCTCAGCCTGTAGGGCCCCACTGTCATTAAACCGTTTGTCCTATCCCCCTCATGGTGTTGATGGGAGGATAAAATGAGATAATAATAAACAATGAAAGGACCTTGTTAAAGAATAAAGCACTATGCACATGTTAGCTATTATTTCAGAAACCAAAGTTACTGAGAGATAAAAATCTTAAATCTGGGAGGAATTTTTCTATGGAGCTAGTTGGCAGGTCACTTGTTTTTCTCATTTCTTCTTTGTTTGCATCTCAAAGAATTAGCAATCAAATAGGAAGGAAATGCCATTATTAGAATGTGGACCAGCTGGGTAGTAAGGAGGTGTCTGCAAGGCATTTTTAGCAGTGTGGTTTCCAGGACTCTGATTTGCATACCTGTAGCTGTCTAACCCACTGAAGAGCAAAAATACACCCAAGTGACTTATATAAAAATATATAAAATGCTTCAGTTTGCCAAAGCATCTTTGATTTTTACCCTAAGGCTCATTCCTTTGGGGAAAGGCATTGACTCCAAACAGATAAACAGATGGTTCAGAATAGTGCTCGGTACGTTCAGAGCAAAGATCCCTTAGAGAGACTGGGCATCAGAGGGCCAGGCTCTGTTACCACTAATCATATTGTCCTAGCCCTGGAGGCACTGCCCTGCATTTGATAGGAACTAGCAAGTAGCTCACTAGACTGTGCTTTGCAAAATCCACCTTAGAAATTTCTTATTTGAAAATTAAAATGGCATACACACACAGATACACACACACATACATACATATATTTTTTTAAGTCTCTAATTTTTTCTTTTTTGTTTGTTTGTCCATCAATGGCAACAATTGGAATATTGGTTGTTCACCAATACTCTTTAAGAGTGTTTCTCAAAGAGCGGTCCATTACAGGTTAAAGGTTAAAATCTCAGGGTAAAAGTTTCCAGGACAGTATTCTTGATTTCTTTTTGGGTAGCTGGATCAAATCATAACTAGCTCTCCATTCACTTTGAGTTTCGGTAGACACTTCACCAATTTTTATTTTATTCTTCTTGGCCTGAAGATCATTCCTCTTTCCAGACAGGACAGAAATAAAGCAGGAGTTGGCTATCACCCTTCAAATATACAGCATTAACACAGCCCCAACCTCTCTCTGATGGTGTAGTTGGTCCAATCCTACCACAAAACATCCTCTTTTGACTCTCGTGTTGTCACTACCCTCACTCATGGCGGACTAGAGTGACCAACTGCCCTGGTTTGTTTAGGACTCTCCCAGTTTTAGCACTGAAACGTCCATGTCCTGGGAGTCTCCTCAGTCCCAGGCAAACAGGAATGGTGGGTCATCCTGTCAGGAAGGACGTTGACCTTTTTGACACTCTTCTTCCAGTTAAGCCCAACTTGTATTTTATGTTTTATTTAATGTTCATCTTTTGTACCTATCTTTTCAATATTCCTCTGAGAGCTTCCTGTGCGAGAATACTTGGTTTATTTCAACTGCATCACTTTTTTTTTAAATGAGGTGGAGATATTGCTTGACTTCCGTTGAATGAAAGAATACTCAGGACTTCCCTTAAACATACCGGGAGAGGAATCAGAGCTGATCTAGGATTTGGTTATGCTTTTGTCTCCTGCCTTTCTGCATTGAGAAACGTATCAGCTGTCTTGCTTTCCTATCTATTAAGCAGGGTTACCCCCTTAATGTCTTAGGATATTTTGTGTCATTCTCTTAGTCAAAAGTAGGATCTATATGGCTGGGATTCATCTGCAGATAGGAATGGAACCCAAACATCAAGCCAACTGGTGCTTACAGTGATGCTTGATGAGATACCAAGTGTTCGAAAGAATACCCGGGTATCTCCGGTGGATCCTGTGTCTTCTGCTAATATCCCCTCCCTGGGCCTCCCACTCCCATCCTCTGATGTGGGTGGTTCTACTGTTATTTAGGGAAGCAACTGAAAGCAGAAGAAGACTGTTTCATTGAGCTAACAGAGGGGATTTCTCGAGATCTGCAGTAGTCTTGATCAAAATGCACACGTTCACAACAGACTTGGGACATTATATTGTCTGTCTCCTCTGTGATTCTTTTTCTTCAAATGCATAAGAAAGTTCTCAAAAATTATTTCAAGCCAAGCCAACTTTTAATTTTCTTTAAAGTTATACCAGCTCTTCTTCTATTAAAAAGGGGTACAGGAATCAGTATCATGGGCTACAAATAAATTTTTAAAAACCCAAATAAACCATTCAGCCTACTTTAGACGTTTCCCTCTTTTCCTTTGCTTTAGATAAACAGGTAATTTTCAGTCACAGAAATAACTGCTTCCTCACTTCTTTTTAAGATCACCCCAGCCCCCTTGAGACGTGTTTCCTGCCTGTGCCTTGAGGCCATGGTATCATGCCTTCAAATTCTAGCACTTGCCAGATGCCCTGCTCCTGGGGTGTCCCATCATCTGTGCACAGGCAGTGCCATCAGGGCCCTGGAGCTGACCACGGTCTTCTTCAGCCACAGCACATCCTTCCTCCTGTCCTGTGTCCTCACTCACATGTTCTGCAGCAACCTTTCAATCTCAAGTTTGTGAATTGGGATATAGCTATCCATCCCTTTGACTATTGTTACTCGGTCTCTCTTTCTTTAAAAAAAAAAAAAAAAAGCCCTTTTCTGTCAAATTGCAGTTTTAAGACCCATCCCACTAAGACCTGGGGATATCTAAGAGAACATAGTCCCTGTCATCATCCTGACTTCTCTTTGCTTATGCATCAGACAAAAGACTCTTTGTCTTCGTTTGTAAGCAGGGTCTCCCCTCTTTCCTTCAGACACAAGGACACCTTTAAACTCCACCTGGAGATGCTTAAGAAAACTAGGAACACTGAAAGTCCTCCATAGTGGTTGGAATAAATCCCAGGATTAACCCA
The DNA here is from genome assembly GCA_023783475.1 of Daubentonia madagascariensis. Classification (NCBI taxonomy): domain Eukaryota; kingdom Metazoa; phylum Chordata; class Mammalia; order Primates; family Daubentoniidae; genus Daubentonia; species Daubentonia madagascariensis. Next base: position 1,096,746 of record JAKFHU010002080.1, read on the forward strand.
TCATGGTGGAAACAAAGAAAGAAAGGTGCTGCTTTTCAAAGTTATAGTCATGCCACCTCCTGAAAGCAAAGAAGATCTTCTGTTAGGTAGGGAGCTGCTCTTTCTTAAAAAAAAACCAAAACAAACAAACACACAAAAAAACCCCACTTTAATGAACCTTTGATTATATATCATGTTTTATTTACATGGATGCATTTGAGTTAAAGAGAAGCCTAAAATAGCTTTGAATACTTTTTATGAAAATGTCAGTGTCCTTTGGATAAGTCTAAGGGATCATCTTTGGGGAAAGGGAGGTAGCAGAGGCTTGGGGTAGAAAGGTGATGAGAGAGGGACTCTGATTTGTGAAGAGTCCGTCTGGAGTCACATGACAGCCAGCCAAGGACCAAGAAGAGAGACAGACTATAAGGGGCTTGTCATGAAGAGCTTAGGCAACCAACTTTATTAACATTGGTATCCGATATCCAATTTTAAGTTGTTTCCTGGCCTCTGTTGTAATCCCACCATGTTATCATCAAACCTTTGAAGTCTGTCCCACACAAGGCAAGTTTTGGGTTTTCCTTGGGGAATAAAAGGAGACTGGTCTATACCTAGGAGTAGTGGTGTGGGTGAGAAAAGCACAGCCTGAAATCAGAGATGGTGCAGGGAGCAGAAATAAGGGTTCCCTAAACCCTTAAAGGGGCACAGGCAAGCTCCAGAAGAGTGTAAATACCTTGTAGAAATCCTGAGAAATGCTGGAGAGATACTGAATTCCCCATAGTTACAGAGGATGAAGGCTTGAGTTATTTTATTTGAATATTAGACAGATAACACCCAAAAGTTGTAGGCCTTGGGTCACTAGGGTTATGTTATTTATGAGAACTGTTGTTTCTGGATAGCAGACTGCTCTGGTTTGAATGACCACGTCCCCTCCGAAATTCATGTTGAAACTTAATCTCCAATGAAACAGTATTAAGAGCTGTGGTCGTTGGGAAGTGATTAAGTTATGAGGGCTCTGCCCTCATGAATGGGATTAGCACCCTTATAAAAGGGTTCGAGGTTGAAGGGAGTGTTTTCTTGCTCTTCCATACCTTTTGCCATGTGAGGATGAAGCAAGAAAGCCCTCACCTTATGCTGCCACCTTGTTTTTGGACTTCTCTGTCTCCAGAACTGTAAAAAATAAGTTTCTCTTGCTTGTGAATTACTCAGCCTGTGGTATTTTGTTATAGCAACACAAATGGTATAAGACACAGACAATCTAAAATCTTCAGGGAAGATATTGAGTCCTCTCAACAGATGTCCATAAACACTACTGATTAGATTCCAGTTCCCACTGAGAATTTAATTTGCATCAGAATTTTCTCATGTTATTTTGTTGCTTTCCTCTGACAAAATTATCCATATGCAGCGTATCGGTGTTCAGGGACAACAATTCCACTTTCGGACATACACTAAGCTCCTCTCTTGTCATGGCTGAAAGGAGATCTGAAACCTCCCAGATAGGGCAGCAGAGGAGGGGACTATCTCAGGGTACATGAAGCCGACTGTAGGACTGGCCCTCAAGGTGGATGGCTGAGTATGCATCACAGTATTGCTGCCGGGGCCTAGGTTGAATTTGTGTTGGTGAAAACATCCCAGAATGCAAATATGGTGGGTGGGGCTCAGCAGGAAGAGATTTGGGCAGGGGCAATATTCTTTGTCTGGAAGGTGGGTGCTTGTGTGTCTGGGAACTTTTGTTTGTCAGAAGCAGATTCTCAGCCAATGGCGGGGGGAATATGGTGAATGGGCTTCTGAAACTAGGCTATATTATAATAATAGCCTGGCTAGAATGATGTGTCTGTTGAAATGAATTTGTCCAAGATTATGAACCTCTAATACTTGACCAGCTGCTTATCCTTGCTACAGGTTCCTGAGGGAGAGAGGCAAGGGGAAAATGTTTTATTTTTAACTTGAACTTTGGCCGTAGTTATCTGGTCTCATCCCTGAGGCCCTGGGCTGGGTCATGTGTGAACTGTATAGGCCCCATTTTTCTCCTCTGATCAAGACCTAGACTAAAGTCAGGCCTCTTTGGCTTACCACTTTGAGAAAAGGATGCACACAGAAAGAAGAACCCAAAAGAAAGAAAAATTGGCCATGTTCATGCCCATTAATCTCTTTCCATCAAAAGCTTCATTGCTTAGGACTGAGAGGGAACTCTTTCCTAAGACTCCATGATTTCAAACTCTTCCTCTTGGAAGCAGACAGAGAGTTGAGGAGATTGAAGAAGCCACCTAGAGAAGAGAAGAGAAGCCTTGAGCTACTTCAAAAGGTGAGAGGGTAGTGCTCACGCTGTTAGGGTACTAAGCTGCCTCGGTGGGCTGTAGCCCAGAGTGTGGCTCCACCCCCTGGGAAATAATGGGATATGTAGTAACAATGCCTGAGAGGGTGAGGCTCAGGCTAGCTGTTTGGTGGAGACATAATGCTCACCTCACACCCACGAGCCATCAGCTTGTACGACTAATTCCAAACTAACTCCAAACATGCCCATTGGTTGGAACAGGACTTCTAATTTATTGCCTGGCTTGAATAGGGCTGGCTCAGGGCCAGAATGAGTGTGAGGTGTCAATGGAAAGCATTCAGGTCCTACCGGACATGAGGCTGAGGCAGGCAAGAGAGTTAAAGATGAATGCTATAGGCTCAGTCTTCCCCTGCCAGGGGGACCTATATCAGTCCTCTGTAGCTTACCTGCTCAGCCCTCAGGCAGGACTGAGAAAAGTAACAGTAATCTGTAGTGATTCTGCAATGACATCCTTGATAAATCTGGGACAGGTTCAAATTTTCACACCGCAGCAAGAAATTCTGAGATGAACTGCTTGTTGCAGACCCCAGCACGCCTTTGGCTAGTTGCTACCCACTTGTTCTGATATATTGTCTGAACATACTGGTTTCTTGACTAGATTTATTGCATTTAATACATTTACAATATATAACAATCAGTTTGACACTGCCTTGAACAATCAGAAGGGATGCCAGGATCAATTGGTATGGACAACACACACTCAACTAGAGTGGACAGCATGCCCAATCAAAATGGGAGCTGAGCATAAGCAACGGATACAGCCACACCAGTGCAGACCAGCTGAGGAGCAGTCCAATTCAGATGCATGCTTGGAATAATTAATTCCAATAGAAGCCTTCTACTAGTAAGAATTTCAGAAAGTATGACAGGCTTGTTGAGTTTGTGGTTCTGTAAACTCTTACAAGAGCTTTCTTGAGGCAAGGCTGGTCTTCTTAGCACATTGCGCAGCTCATGTAGTGAAACATCTTCATGGGGGGTAAGGCGGCAGCTAGTTTGGCCACTGGCCACCTTTTGCTGTGGACTTTTGAGCAAATGTGTATGCGGGGTGGAGGCAGAAAGATATATGCCAAGAATTTGCTCAAAGTCCCTGGAGACGGGTTGGAGGCTGATATGCTGACATTCACATGTGTGCGCTCACATGGCACTCCGTGCTAGTTAGTGCTGCCGGGGAGAAGGGGAGCTGGGCCCAGTCACAGCGGCTGGCAGAGGCATTGTTCATTGTATTGTGAGTGACATGAAATCCACCCTTTGACAGCTAGCCCACATAGCTGTGGCGATGCGAAAGGCTCACTCTAGATCATGCATTCCATTGCCGTGCACGGGTTAATATGCCTTTGAAAGGGCTTTTCTTTCTTTCTTTCAAATTTAATATGGGAGTATATGAGGAAGAACATGGTAGCAATTAGCTGCTGCCATGAATTTTATGAGCAGTTTGCTAGAAACCACATTAATGACTCCACGGGTAGTGCTGAGATCAGTTTTGCTATATTATTTTTTCTTTTTTTCCCCTCTTTCCCTCTTAAAAGGCCAGCCTGAAGCTCCAGGGTACGGTCAGGTGGGTGGCCCTAACGGCCAAGGTTCTCTTTTCCAGGACAGGTAGCAAAGGTCATCCCTACCTTGGATCTTGCACAGAGTCAGCTGCTGGGCCCAGCCTTGTTCTGGACCCTGGAGCACTATAAAGGTGGGAAGTAATCAGGCCTTGGTGCCGACAGGTGGAGGGAGCTTCTTGCAGGAAGTGCCCACAGGGAAATTGCTACCAAAGATGGGGAAAAAAAAAAAGTCCTGTGTGTTTCTCATCTTTAGCAATGGGAACTAGAATAAGACGTGGGCATTAGCTAGGAAAGAAAAATGGAAACAAATAGTCTCTATAAATTCTCAGGAAGCATGGAGGTGGTTTAAAAATATTTTACCAGAAGCCAAGGGGAAGGGCGGGTATTGGATAAAGGGACAGGATGCAGGAAGCAAACTCTGCACAGCTTCCTGGGAACGTGTGATGAAGCCAAGTGAGGTCTGTGTTCAAAAGTGTTTTCAATTTTTGGACCTGGAATCTAGAGCGAAACAAAAATAAGTTTGTTACCAAGTTACAAACCTTGATCAAGTGATGAGAGAAGCACCTGTAAACACCAAGCAAGTTAGGTGTAGTCCCAGACACAAGAGTGAATCAGCAGGCAGGAGAGGTCAATGGAAAAACAAAACCAAAACAAACAAACAAAAAAGCAAGAAATAACCTCGGTCTGCTTGAGAAGAAAATAGACACGAGGGTGGTTACAGCACAGCTTTTACTTCTGATTCTCGTCTGCAGCATGAAAAGTTAGCAGCCACGCTCTCTCGAAGGCGTAGATACCAGAAGGTAAACTGTGGTCTTCTCTGCAGTGAGGCGCTGGGACAGGCCCTCGTGGATGAGAGAGGTAGTTTGGGGAGGCTCCTGAGAACAAGCATTTGTGAATCCTTTCATGTCAAGTGAACTGAAAGTTGTGGCTTAATCTCCAGGAAGCTCGTTGGCTTTTGACTCAAGCAGAGATTCAGGTTGACTATAAATGAAAAGCTGTGGATCCATGATAAAATGGTACCTCATTAACACATTTTTCCCTAAAATATACAAAACGATGGAGACTTAATGCTGCTTAATTTCAGATGTTTTCATGAAGTGGTGTCTTTTTGACTGAGAAGAAGTAGAAAATTGGTGCCAATAAATCCATGGGCCATTGAATCTCTAACTCACTTGAATCCTAAGCACATCTGATTCCTAGCATTTTGTTTGAATCATGGGAATGATACCATCAAATATCATCTTATAGAAACATGATTCAATGGTCTGTTTCCTGACATTATTGATGAAAACGTTTTAGCTCAGACATGAATATTTCAATACTAGAGAACTAGACTCTTAGTAAAACTTGGCTCATTGAAAACATTTCCCATTTAAAGGTTTTTTGATTTGGGTTCAGCCTTTTTAGAATGGGTCATCTTATAAAACTTTTGATGCCTTGGCTAAATATTGTCAGATTTGGAAGAGGCTATAACTAACGTGTGTAAGAGTTAAAATAGTATCATTGGGTGAAAATGTAATCAGTGTGATTCAAATGCAAATGTGATTTAAAATGTAATCTCTCTCCAACCTCCTCTCAAATAAAGCAAAATCAAACATGAGGTCAATGTTAATAGAAAAAATAACTTGTGGTGGGTGCATGAGCTCTCATTTTATTTTGTTTTTTAAACTGTGTATGTATGTTATACAAACTCTTTTTGATATCTTTCACACACAAAAAAAAGCTTAAAAATTTAACTTGGAATTATGAGCTAAACTTCCCTGCTACACAAACACACACAAACTCTCTCTCACACGCACACACATTTAATTAGTATTAGTCAAATCCTCATAAAATTTCTAGTTTGAACCTCAACAATTTGAGTGACACGGAAAGTCATGAAAATAATAAGAGTTAGAAACTAGCAACTGTGGGGGAAAGCTGAAGGCATTGGCGTCATTTAACCTGGAGAAGACAAGGACCCGGTTGATTTAATAATGGTCTCCCAGTTTATGGAGGGTTATTATGCATAAGATGGTGTCCAGCTGTTTTTCATTTCCAGTGAAGACAGGAAAAAAAAAAAAAACCTGAGAGGCTAGAATTGCATCAGGGGAGATTAGGGTGAGAGATGAAGAAGGTCTTGCTTGATAGGGTTGTGAGACTGGAATGAACCACCAAGGAGGATTATGAAATCCCCAACTTTGGAATTCTTAAATTAATGTGATCTGCATGAATCAACATGGTGGAATGGTTTTGTTATCTGCCTGCTAGCCAGCGGAGGGACGGCTGAGCCGATGATTCTGTGGGCCAAGTCCCCCTGGTGCGCCATGATTCTTTGAGTTGAGTGTATTGCCTGTGGCAGGGAATCCAGAGCTCGGAGCCAGGCGCCTGCTGCCCTGTGGCAAGGCTGCCGCGTCTGTGTGCTGGGGTAAGCTGACACTTCACGTTCCTTTCGACTCAAATAGCTCCAAAGTCATTTAGGATCTTTCTGACTGCCAATTGCCACCTTGAAATAGGAAAAGTATTTTAAACAAATCCTCCAGGACATGCAGGCATAGTATGCATTTGCAGTGCTCAGAATACGTGGTCACCGGACACCTCGTAGAGACAACTGAAAACTATTAGCACAGCAGGAAACCCCGTGGAAAGAGAGGTGGGAAACGGGAAGATTTGGATATTAAACTTATCTCCTCTGTTTCTCTTTTTAAAACATATTTTTTACTTAGAAGCTAGATTTTCTTGATGACCAGATTTCTTCCTCTCTCTCTCTCCTCCTCCCTCTTTCTCTCTTGAGTTCTTTCCATCTTTTTTTTTACTTGAAAACAAAATATTTAAAGTATGACAATTAGGTCTTATGGATGCTGAGAGGCAAACCCAGAGAATTTGAAGGGAGTAATTAAATTTTTTTGTTGTTAAAAAAATCAAAGTCTAGTGCTTTGCTTTACTTATAAAAGGGGACTCTTACTCATGTCTGTTTTAAATATATTTCTTAAGGTGATGAAACATCCCACGGAACAGAGCTGTATGTGAAGAGATTTGTGTGGAAAGGAGGATTTAAAAAGTTTTTTTCATCTTTCTTAACATTCCCCCGAAGCAGCCCAACCTCATACTTCAAAGGAGTGGAGCAGAGCTTTTACCTAAGGGAGGCCTTGCCTCCCCCAGCAGGCTTGGTTTCCATACCATGGTTTTTCTGGAAATGTCCTCTTTCCATACGCTACCTCTGAGTCACGCCTCATTGAGAGCGATGATTATGATCTCTGGACGTTCGGATGCTGCTGAGAATCGGGAGGATATTTTGAGCCTTGGAATTCGGGCTCTGCCACATGTTTGGATTAACAACCAGTTAAACCTTGCTAAGGCAATATTTTTCTATGCAGTTAGTTTTTATACCAAACAAGGTTTGTAGTAATTGGATGCCCTACTTGAGCAAAACTGTTTACCAGAAAATAAATCACTCCCGGCATTAAGAAAACACAAGCCCAGAGATTCGCCAGCGCAGCATCATCCTGTTCATTTCTCATAAACCTAGCCCCAAACATGTGCATTCTCATCGAAGATGACTTATGCTTTGAATTGTGGTCTCTTTATTTCCATGCCCATTATAATGCTTACCTAAACATTTCCCTCTGTTTAGCTGCGGTGCTTCTGGTAATGACTTCTATTTGGCTGCTGGGAAGCATTTGCCGAGAGAGAGAGAGAGAGAGAGAGAGAGAGAGAGAGAGAGAGAGAGAGAGAGAGAGAGAAGGAGGGACAGCAGAAGGAAAAAGAAGAGAGGCATACTTTTTTCATAAGTGGCCGTGGAATTACAGAGAATTAGAATCTGAAGCAACTTCAGCATTATCTAATTTAACCTCTGCAGTCAGTAGATGAGGTTGGTAGGAGCATGACCGGCCCCAGGTTACATAGGAGGCAGGCAGGTGGGCTGTGAGCTTGAAACTCCTGTTGACCTTTGCTCTATCCTGATACTCCTCTGTCCCCCAGTATCTTCTTTTGCTCTGGGGATCTTTGCTGCCTAAAGAGGAACTTGGGAAAGCAACATATGGTAGGCTAGGTTCTCTTAGGAAGAGAGAATGAAACTGAGCTCCAGTGATAGGTTTTTCCATCATGGTAACCATGACAGTCAGCAAGTTCCAGGGGGCAAGACCATGTGCTGTTATGTGATTGTACCTCTGATCAATGGTCCTGCCCAAATTCTGACAGTCACTTAAAGCCAGTCAAAGCCATGTTGGAAGAAGCTATTAGGAATGCAAATCTCAGGGTAAAATAGGAAAATGACCAAAACATATGAGGTTTTCAGACTTTGAGAATTTTGTTGAAATTCTTCTAGAAAATGGAAGAATAGCCTCTCCCTCTGCTGTGGTCTGAATGTTTGTATCTCCCCAAAATTCCTATGTTGAAATCCTAACCCCCAAGGGGATGGTAATAGGACATGGAGCCTTTGGGAGGTAACTAGGTCATGATGGTGGAGCCCTCATGAATGGTATTAGTGCCCTTGTAAAAGAGGCCCCAGAGAACTTGCTTGCCTGTGCCACCATGTGAGGACACATGCAGAAGGTGCCATCTGTGAACCAGACAGCAGACCCTCAGCAGACACTGAATCTGCTAGTGCCTTGATCTTGGACTTCCCAGCCTCTAGGACTGTGAGAAATAAATTTCTATTGTTTACAAGCCACACAGTTTATGATATTTTGTTATAGTAGCCTGAATGGCCTAAGACAACCTTGAATAATGATTTATTTATTCTATTGAGCTCAAGACAAACCTAGTATCTTTGATCATTTGGAATGTATCTAATTGGCTTTCCAACAGTGGAAGGGCCTAATCCAAGTCAATTTTGCTCATAAACCATAAATGCCATTAAGGGAGAAATGCACCCCAAAATAATCCAAACAATTTAGAATTAGGCTCCCTCATTGCTTCAATTTGAACTTGGCAGTTTAGGGTATTTTTGGCATAGTTACTGCTAATGAGTATTTTTTTCAATAGGGCAAATTCACGGTTTTTGAGAGTCCAAAATGAGTTGCTTGGCATGAGAAGATTTAACGATTAATGAAATAAACCTATTTTTTCCATCCGAGCAGACTTTTTTCTTCACTTTAACTGTGCATTGTCATTCGTCAGAAAAACTGGGGTCATGAACATAACTTCAAGGGAATTCCCCCAGTTCACTTATTTCAATGACAAAGCCATTCACATGGAACCATGTTGCACTTGGATTCTAGTGCTGAAACCACTTCTTTAGGCCCAATTTGCATAGGCTAGAAATATCTTGAGAGCTGGGACAAAATTACTGAACCAATCACATTATCTAGCATTTTTATTTGCAAATACTAGGTAAGAAGGGATACTTTGGAGGAAGGAATCCATGAATGAGTGAAGGTCAAGATGAATCGTTTAACGGTGTAATATGACTGAGATGTGCCTACTCACATAACCATTCAGCGATGATTAGCGCCCTTGCTGTGTGCAAAGCAGGGTGAGAGGCACAGAGTGGGACATCCAAACTTGCATAATAGCACACGGTCCCTGCCCACAAAGAGCTTGTATGCTGCACAGGGCAGAGCCCACATTCACAGCCTTTTCCTCTTGGTGACATCCTGGATCAAGTCAGCCTGTGGGGTCACCATCTCCCCATGGTTCCCCACCTCTCAGTAGGAGGCAGATAAGGCTGTCTGGGGTTCCTGCCTCTTCTTTCTGCAAGACTTGACTCCATCCCCTTCTCTCCACCTTTCTATCCACTTCCTATGTCAAAGTACGTGGCAAGACCACTGTGGTTGACGGGTGGGTTTCTTAACCTATTTGTCAGTTACTGAATATAAGTAGGGGAAAACCATATGAAATCCAAATTGTTGTAACTCAGAAACAGTCAACTATCAACAATTTCATATGGTTCAATCAAGTATTTAGTGGGTTTGTATGAAGTGGATAATTAATTCATAAGCTTTTAGAAGTGTGTTTAGATTTTTCCAAGAAGTTTGTCCTCTATGACTCTTCCCTCAGCCAGACAGGTCCATGTCTGAGGCTGATCCTTTTTGGGTTGGCTATGTTTCTGGGAGGTGAGAGCTGATGAGGTTTGGTTAGTTCCCGCTGAGGTACCTTGAACTGGAGGGCTGCCCTTAGTATGAAAAGTATTTTCAAAACTTTTGTTTGTTTGCCAAAACAATCTGATTGGATACATTATAAAAATTTCAAAGTAAATACAACTATATGAAAAGGTCAAAACAGCTCAAAATGATGTGACTTTGTGAGGCCCTGTTTTTACTGTAATCTCTCCTGTTTAAATGCATGCTCCCTAGTGCTGGCTTGAAATTCCACCAACTGGTTTCATTTGAACTTAAAACATCCATTTTAAAAAAATAACTCAAGTGTTGGATTGATCATGTATATATTAAACCAAAAAACAAAGAGGCAGAGGAGGACGAGGGGGAGGAGGAAAGAAAGAACATTCAAACCTCCATGACTTCACCATAGAGAGAACTGCTTTTAATGTTTCAGTGAAGATTCTTCTAGGCTTTTGTCCAAATAGGTAACACTTTAAAAATGCAAATATTCTTGGGAGGCTGAGGGGAAACTATTAATCACTCATGATTTACTGGGATTTATTTAATCAAATGCTTTCAGAACTGCAGGTGTCTTAAAAAAATATTTTAGACCAGTCCCTCAACCAGGGACGATTTTACCCTGGGGGGCATTTGGTAGTATCTGTTGACATGTTTGGTTGTCACAACTTAGGGATGCTCTGGCACCTAGTGGGTAGAACTCGGGGATGCTGCCAAACATCGCACAATGCACAGGACAGCCCCCACAGCAAAGAATTATCGGGCCCCAAATATTAGCAGTGCCAAGGGTGAGGAGGCCTAATTTAGACCTGCTCCTTTATTTTCTGAGTAAAGAATCCAGAGGTGGAAGATGATTTGCACAAAATTGCTCAGCTGATGGTGGCAGGAGAGAGATGAGCACCCTAGTCTCCTCCACCTGGTCCAGGGCTCTTTTCACTGCACTGGGATGAATACAAAGCCAAAGGGGGACTCGGGGAAATGTGAGGCGATAATTCTAAAACAGGGGTCTGGGGGAAAGATAGATCTCTGATGGAGATGAGGGGAGAGGACCTGCAAGCAGAAGGAGAAAGTAAATAGCCAGCGAGCATAGCAAAGGCATTGGGAACCAGTCCTGGAAGAGGCACAAAAAGAGCAGTGGGGATGTATCCCCAACAAATATTGCTTGCCTAGCAAGTTCATATGGATATTTCTAGGGTGACCAACTCCTCCTGGTTTGCCTGCAACTGTCTCAGTTTTAAAACTGAAAGTCCCATGTTCTGGGAGCCCCCTAAGTTCCAGGCAAAGCAGGACAGTTGGCAACTCTATTTCCTGTTTCCCTCACACACACATACTTGAGCAAAAGTCATTCTGCCAAACTGCAAACTAGTTTGGTGAATTGGAGGAAATTTGATGAAAGGTATGTGAGACCTCTCAGTCCATTTCTGCAACTTCTTATGATTATATAATTATTTCAAAATAAAAGTTAAGAAAGTAGTTTAGTGAACGTGATCTGAGTGAACAATTGACCGTTTCTCAACTGAGACTACATGGAACTTTCATGGGGCCAGATGGGCACCCAGAGGAGAAAGCTCTTTACGATGATGTTGTAGGGTACCGTGCCATCACCGTGGGCAGGAACTTCACAGGACACATGAGAAGGATGGGGAGGATGGCATTTGGGCACAGTGCAAATGGTGTGGTTGGCATTTAGGCATGGCCATAGGTTTACTTAATTTTGAAATAGTTCAAGTATTCTTGTGGTGGGAAAGAGTACATTTCTGGGAATAAGGAAAGGAGAATGGTTTATGCAAGAAAAAAATTACAGAAGAAGCCTTTGCTGAGGGATTTGTTCATCCATTCATTCATTTATTCATTACAATGCCAAACACTCTGCTTACTGATAGAAAATAAAAGTTGAATGGGAGTTATTTTCTTTTCTTGAAGGGTTTTTGGTTTGGAGGCCGAAAGAAAGTTATTGAATAAACATGTCCCATGTTTACATTTACTTTAACAATGTTAAATACACTTCTTTCGTAAGAAAGGGAAGGCAACATTAGTTGAACACCTTCTACGTTCAAGTTATGTGGATGTAAATTAGAAATCTCAGTGTCAGCCAGGCTCAGTGGCTCACGCCAGTAATTCCAGCAATTTGGGAGGCTAAGGCAGGAGGATCACTTGAGGCCAGGAGTTCAAGACCAGCCTGGGCAAAATAGTGAGTCCCCAGTCTCTACAAAAAATAGAAAAATTAGCCAGGCATGGTGGTAATAGTCCCAGCTACTTGGGAGGCTGAAGCAGGAGGATAGCTTGAGCCCAGGAGTTAGAGGCTGCAGTGAGCTATGATCGCACCACTGCTCTCCACCTGGGCAACAGAGCACAACCCTGTCTCTAAAAATAAAAAATGAAAAAAAGAAGAAAAAAAAAAGAAATCTCAGTGTCTGTGTCTTAAGGCAGATAAAACAACTGGACTTTATAGAAACACTTGGGGTTTTCAGTGTATGGAAATCTTTAAACGTCCATTTTAATTTAATGGAATTTCCATTTTTTTAAGGGGACCATCCACAAATTGAAAAATAGCAAGTAAAAAGTGTCCCACATGGGCCTGGGAGCCTGAACATTGGGTGGAAGTTTTTGACCAGAAGATTCTCAATCCATTCCACATTTCTTAGTATTTTAGGTTAAATCCTGGAGAAGTTTTGTCTAATTTTCCACCAGGGGTCAAGTGCATATGACTCCTACACATAGCCAGAGAAGGTACTATTTTACGTAGTTTGATTTCAGCATTGCTCGTGACGCTTAGAAGTAAATGTCCCAACCTATTTTGCCTGGAGCTTGTGATTATATTCTCAGGGTTACAGAGCCTTTCATTTTACCGTTATAGGTCACCCTTCCCGAGAGAAGGAACTCTTGAGATGAATTCTTCTTTACCTGCAAATGAATGCTACTATATGTTTTACCAAAAGCAGAAGAAAAGTATAGTGGGTGCTAAGGCATAGTAAATGGGTCAGGAGAGAAAGGGAATCAGGAAACAGATGGTAATGGGGAAAGGAGGAAGGAAAGCATAAATATGCTAAAACAGGAACTGGAAGTACTGGAGACAAACCTTGCCCTGTTCTCCTTTACATTGAGAATTGTCCCCATGGTCAGGAAGTCAGAGCTGCCATCTTGATTTACGGTGTGTCCCTCTCTAAGGTGTTGTGTTTAGTTTTTATCAAAGAAGATAGAGCTGGAAGAATCATCAGGGCACTTTTAAAAAATACCTCCCTCCCCAGCCCACCTCCAGAGATTCTGAGTCAGCAGATCTTAGATGGGAGGGAACTACTCCCAATTCCTCGAAGCTCCCCAGGCGACAGCCATAGTTGAGAACCACTATCTAGAATAGCCCTCTAATTTTTACAGATGGAGAAATCAAGTCCCAGAGACATGAGGTAGCTGACAGAGGTCCACACAGCCAAACCCAGAGGTAGATCCAGCACCCACGTAACAATTTTTCAATAATACATTTAGAACCTTCCACGTGTAACAAGACCAGACTTGCTACAGATGCTAGCTGAAGTCTTCTGAATCTTTCCCTGATGGACTTTTTTTTGTTTTGTCTTGTTTTGTTTTTGTTAAACACTTCACGGTGGTGCCTGGCACATAGTAGCACTTAATAAATATCTGCTGAATGAAGGAGTGTGGCACGTGTTTAATTTTACCCTCCAACCCCACCAGAAGCATTAAAGTAACATGTCCTAAGGTGCTAACATTGAAATGGAATGACTTTCCCTTTCAGTCCCTTTCCATTTGTTACCTTTTTGTGACTCAACCTCTGAGCCTATGATTGAGTAGATCATAGCATTCAAGGGGATTTCCATTAAAGTAATGATGTAGCAGTTGGCTTTTCGGCTTCAAATTCTTTCCCTCGTTAAAGAAACTGAAACATTATCTTGAGTAGGATTGGCTATTTAAATCCTGCTGAATGGTTTTTCAATAGAAGTGATTGAAGAAAACCATTTTTCATTTTTTTGGAGGAATTTGTTCCATTCTGTCTTGTGTTTCATTATAAACAGGTTTTTTTTTAATAGCAAAAATTATTCTTCATGCCATAAATGTGTGGTGAATGTCTCCCAACCATATTTCCATACAGACCGCAGGTCTTTGCCAATTTTTCTGTGTGTAGAGCCCCACCGATCATGGCTCAGAACTGAAACCTGACCTAATGCTACTAAACGCCTGGATTGAGAAGGGTCTTAAAATCACCTTTGGTGGTTCAGGCAGAAATTAACTCAGTGCCTCTGGCTTCTCTCCTTTCCTTGGATTGTTGATGATGCCAGACAAAGCCCACTTCATTCTGGACTGTAAGCTCTTGAGGGCAAGGATTGGGTCAGTTTCCTCACTTAAGACTCCTCACTTTATGACTCCTTCACATGTCTAAACCACGTGTTCTCACCTGGGGTGACAACACTCTCAAAGGATGAAAATTGATTCTTGGGGCAGGGGGTGTGACAAAAACTTCAATGGGACAATGGTTTGCGGTCCTTCAAAGGGCCACAGTACATACACAGGTATACAGTGTATCTGTGGCATTAAGTTTTCATGGGGCCATTGGGGGAGAAATATCTAAAAAGGCTCCTTAGGGGAGTCATAATGAAAAAATGTTTGAGAGACACTGCTCTAAACATGTTTATTGACTGACCGAATAAATGTAATATGTGGTTAGAGGCAACGAAACATTCCTGGATCAGTGCTGAGAGATAGTGCTTCATGGCTCTGCCCTTAAGAGCTGGACAACTAACATGACCAAAGATTCCTGTATTCAGAGACTTAGCCAGCTGCCATCGTGTTGTGACTTCAGTTTGAACTGTTCTGTACATTTCCAATTATCACTTTGATTTGAGGTTCAAAATTAAACCACAGGAGTCAGGGACTTCTCCTTGGTCTTTGGCCTATTTGGGTGTAGAAATGGGACAGCTGTCCTAGCGGGAGCAGCCTGAAGGTGATGAAGCTGGTACCATGACAGTAGCAGTGGCAAGGAGCAGAGCACAGCAGTTTAACTGGGGTGACCCACCAGCTGTCTCCTGTGCAGCACCCATCCAGCTATGTGCTAGCTCGCTATGGCTCTACCGCTCACCAGATTTCGCCAAGACATGAATCTCAGTTCCCTCATTTCTAACATGAGGACGATAGAAGGTGCCGTGGCCACATTATAGGGTTCTTGTTGGTATCAAGTGGCATCATATATGTGGGCAAACAATACAAACTGCAAGTTATTAATTTTAGCGTAATTATTGTTATCATGCTGATTGAAATATTATTAGCAATAGATGCCTATGAAGAAGCAAGGGAGAATTAAAGGAATAAGATCTTTCCATGCCCAGGGCAGTCAGAAGGCCCTGGAAGACTCCACAGGACATTCCACTTGGCCCTACTTAGATGCCAGGGGAGCTTGGAAATGAGACCCCTGACTGAACATTTCCTGGAAATAATTTTATACAGTGGAATGGGGAGTACAAGGTAGACGGCTGACAGTCCTCCGCCACAAAAGAAAACAATTCCAAACTGTACCTAATTTTTCCTAGTGCAAGGATACCTAGGAAGTTAAACCATCCTAGGAGGGTCTCCTTGAAAGGATTCCCAACTCTTAGCCTTGCTCCCCTGTCTCTGACCTCAGGTGATTTTTTTGTCTTGCTCTTATTACTCTGTCCCCATAGAATAATGGTTCTATTTTTTTTTTCTGCTGTCAATGTTGTAATTGCAGAGACACATAGTAAGCACTTTATAAACATTTATGCCTCTTTTCAAGAGCATTTCTTTCTTTTCACTTCTACTGTGTAAATTCCTACATTTTGGGAAATGCCACTCCACCTACAGGAGTTTCTCTCATCATAGGAGACATCTTTTACCCTATAGGAGTTTTCCCCTAAATCTGATTTATTCAATGTGGAATAATATGCCCTATTGGGGGTTTTGGGGGTGAGGTGGGGAGTAGGACAGCAGCCGTGGTAGTCCTTGATGTTCCAACACAGTTGGACCTGTCCACAGGGCATGGGGACAATAAGTGTGGTTCCCTTGGGCTTTCCGCATCAGGGGGAGTAGTTATACTTTCTTATTTTTCCAGTTTTCTGGAGTATTGTTAGAAAAAATACACACACACAAATGCACACACTTGAATCTTCTGAGGACAAAGATTAATTCTTAGAGAAATCCCACAAAGAGGGGCAGAAGCACTTTCCTAACCACCCCCTAATTTGGTAGACTGCTTCCCTCATGGCAGAGCTCGTGATTCAAGTAATACTGTTTGTCTGTTTTCATTCATCGTTGACTTTTAAATGTACTCTCAAACCTTCCAAGAACAAGAAATTTGAAGTGTTGAAATTATCATTTGCATTAGTCCAATTAAATTCCTAGATGAATGCCACCCTCTTGTCCAATCCCTGTTGGGGGTTGGAATAGTTTCATTCTTCCACTTAAGACTTATCTCCATTTCCTCCCAACATGCTTCCTCCTGTCATGCTTATTCCTGCCCCAATGCCTTTGCCTATCCTGTTCCCCTGGCGAGGAATACCCTTCGAATGATTTCTTCTTCATCCTTCAAGGCCCAACCCAAGTGTCACTCCCTCCATAAAACCTTCAGCTTCTCTAGCCCATGCTGACCTCTGTCCCTAACCTGCCATTGTGTTCCCAGAGTTGAATGAATAATTGTTCTGTGTATTTTTTCTTTGTTGGCAATGTTGTATTTGCAGATACACATAGTAAGCACTTTATAAACATTTATCAACTAAATGAATGTTAATTGAGGCTAGAAGCAAGAGAGCATTCCTGGATAACTGATGAGAGATGGTGTTTCTTAAAACTCTTTGAGAACAAGGAAATTATCATAGATAGTTCTTTATTCTCACTAGTTGTAGGACTTTGAGCACCTTACCTAACTTCTTTAAATCTTGGATTATTTGGGTATAAAATAGAAGTAATGATAACAACTTTGTCCATTTTTGGGAAGAATCAGAAATAATATAGGACAAGTGGTTAGCTCAGTGCATGGCATATAGTAGATGCTCAATAAATAGTAATTGTCATTACTATTGTTGCTGTCATTGTTGTTATCATAGTTATTTTCCACAGTACCTAGTACAGTGCTGAGCATGTCTGATTTTAATTCTGCACAATGAGGTTGTTCAGGGTCTTGCAATGTCTTTCATTGGTCTGAATGTTTCCACATGATTAGTCCACAGAACAAAAACTCTGTTGAGGGAAATAAGTTGGAAGAGAAACAAGAAGATCCAGTAGAAGTGCCACATCTAAGCACCATAGCCTGAGCGAGGTAGAAATGAAAACTTTCCCACTGAATTCCCTAGACTGGTGTGAGGCGTTGCCCCCGTACCTCAGCTCAGACTGCAGGAGGAGTGTGATAAACCAGGACTCTGAATAGTGGCTTTCATGAAGCAGCTCAGATAAAAATCTTACCATTCAATTTTTTAATTTACAACTTCGAAATTCTAGATTGGTTGACATTGGCTTTATACTTTAAACCAACTGATGGGAAGAAAAATCTGTTCTTGATTTACTGGCCTTTCTCTCCCCCCTCCCCTTTCCTCTGAGCACTGACTAAAATCTCTCCAAAACAAGTACTGGGGGGCTGCAAGTCTTCAGGGAACTGATGGTGGGGGTGGTGCAGGAAGGGAGATATTTGCATCTCATTGCTGGCTTCTGGGGTTGCGTCCCTTCAAATATTCACTTTTTGGCAAGCCACCATTCTTCCCCATCCCCAAGGAAGTCCTTATTCAGGAGCAGGGCCCATGAACAGGAATCAGCAAACCTGGATTCTGTTTGGGCTGGGGACTTTCTCAACAGCTCCTCCTTCACCTCCACAAGTTATACATATCTTAATAGAAGACTTCTCCAGACAACCTTTGCGATGCCATCCCCAGAGGGGAGAATCTAGAGGTGGAATATTCCTATTGGTAGTTAAGGTTACAGGGAGAAGGAAAGGCTGCATAGTCTTTAATCCAACCATATAGGGAGCCACATACTTTGTGTGTTAGGGCAAAGACTAATATAGGGCACAACAAAACAATGCTAATTGTTAAATGAGTAATAATTGAGTGCCAGACATCACACTAGGTACTCAGCATGTATTATTTATTTTTCATAACAATCCTGGATAATGGAACTTGCTATCCTGAATAAATTTGGCTCAGAGAGCCCAAGCAACTTGCCCACTGTCATGTGGCTGGTAAGTGGCATGACTGAGCAGAGCATTTCTCCTGTGCTTCATGAGCTCTCATAGGAATGTGTTTCTCAGGCTTCCTATGCTCACTAGGGATTTATAGATCACAAGGCAGAATTGTGCTCAGAAGGACCTGATAGAAGAACACTGGCCTGCAAAGTGGAAGGCAGGTTTCTAGTCCTGTTCTTTTACTAACTCTTTGACTTTATCCAAATCAAACATATATCCTAGGTCTCATCCATAAATTTAGGGAGTGGAACTTAAACATCTTTGGAAGGTTTCTTCCAGCTCTATGATTCTATGAAACAGTATCTAAATACATTTATAGGCATAACATAAAAATTCCTCTCCATACTAAACTCAGTTGTCCAGCAGGCCTATTCATAAGGAATATGGTGAAGAACCAGGTCATAAGCAAAAAAGTCACAAAATTCACAAACACAAAGTCATGCCCTTTTATAGAATCAGGCCCATACTCTGAGCCCATTTATTCATAATTTTCAAATTACTGTAACACGTTTCTCCCACTCAAAATGCAAAGAACAAATTAGCAGAGGCATGAGGGGGTAGCTGACATAAACAGGCACAAACAGCAAAATAAATAATGAGGAGGGATAACTTTTTAAAAAACGTAAAATACCTAAGGAAGAAAACAGGCACAGGGCCAGTTAGTATGAGGAAACAAGCCTCAGTTACTTCAATAGGTCCTTAGGGCATAATTGCATCATAAAAACAAGATAAACATACATTGATGTTCACGAGGATAAATTTGAATCACCACGAAAAGGTTAATCAATGTGGGTCAACTCTGTTTAAGAAGGAAGGAAAATATGTATTCCATTTTAGAAAGTTTTTCATTTCTTATGTTTAATATTTTTCTTTTTCGAGTTTGATACTTAATTGGGTAGACTCTGAGCTCTCTAGAAAACCCTAAAGTTTTGATTAGCTATTGCTGCATAACAAAGCACCCTGAAATATGGTAGCTTTAATGACAACCCATTTTACTAAGTTTCATGATGCTATGGGTTAGATGGGCTCAGCTGGAAGGTTCTTCTGCCCCAAAGAATGTTGGCTGGGGCTACAGTCGCGTGGGGGCTTGATTGGACTGGAACATCTTGAGATGGTGCACTCATATGGCTGGTGGTTGATGGTGGCAGCTGTCTGGAGCCCTTCTGGGGCTGCCACCCAGAGTGCCTATGCATGGCCTCTCCACGTGACTTGGACTTCTCACAGCCCAGCATCCAGGTTCTGAGAAGAGCAGTCCCAAGGGTGAGGATTCCAAGGGGAAAAGAGAGGAAATTCCTGGTCCTCTGAAAGGCTGAGTCTAGATCTGGCACAGCATTATGCCTGCCATATCCCATTTAGTAAGTAGTTGCAGGACCAACCAGATTCAAGGGGAGGGGAAATAACCTTGACCTCTCAGTGGGGAAAGTGACAATGAATGTGTGGCCATACTTAATCCACCATGTCTGGTCTCCAGGGCAACTTTCCCCTGAGGGGCCTGGAGTACTGAGTTTTCACTTTATTTCATTTTCATGTTGTACTTTGTGTTTTTCAAAACACCTTAGGAAATATTATTTCATTTTATTCTTCTTTTCCAAACACAGCAGCTGGAGAGATTCTTTTGAAACTCAAGTCAGATTTTATCACTCCTCTGCTCAAAGCTCTCTATTGGCTCCCCTCTCAATCAGAGTAAAAGTCAAAAGCTAGCAAGGCCTATCCTCTCTGGTCCTACATGCCTCTGAGTTGAGAGTTACCACAACTCTCTCGATCGCTCCACTACAGCCAGTCTGGCCTTGCTATTCTTTGAACATGCCAGGCTCACCCTTGCCTCAGGGCCTTTCCACTTGCTGCTCCCACCACCTGGAATGCTCTTTCCTCAAATGCTCCCTCTTCTCCCTTCCTTCCCTGCTTTGGGCCTATGTCCCAATGTACCCTCTTAGAGGTGCCTCCCTTTTCTCTCTCCAGCACTCCCCATCCCCCTTCCCTGCTTTGCTTTTTGCCAAAGCCCTTAGAAATCCTGTATGTTTTGCTTATACATTTATTGATCTGCTTCCCCCAGTGGAACTCCAGGGAGAGGGAGACTTTTGCCTGTTTTGTTTGCTACTGCACCCCCAAAGACTACAACAGTGCCTGGTCCTTAGTGATGATCCACAAATATTTGAAGGAGATATTGACTAAAAGAATGAATTCTCATAGCAACAGTATTTATTAGTCATGGTCAGCGCTATGTTCTTAGCTTCACGGATGAAGAAACAGAGGCCCAGGAGGTTTTGTGACCTGTCTGAGGTCACACACCTAGTGGTAGAGCCAGCTTTAGACCCTGGGTGCCATGACCCGCAGCCTTAGGTCTTTTGGGTGACCACTTGCTGCATTCCTGTGCGGCTGTTTCCATGCAGGCACATGAATGGCTCTGACATGGGCTCTGGACAGGCTCAATACACAGACATGCAGGCTGTATTCCCCGAAGTGAGAAGAGGGTACCATGCTGCTGTCATTTCCTGGACAGAGAAATACACTTCTTGCCCGCTGGGTTCAAAGCAATAGTAATTACGAGAGTCTGGAGGGAAGTGAGAAAAAGCACTGGGGACATTTAACAACCTTCAGTGACCTGCAAATTATTATTTACAGTAACACAGAGCATTTCCTCTGCAAAGGCAAAGATGTAGAACATACCAAACATATGTTTTTCTTTTTTCTTTCTTTCCTTTTTTTTTTTCTTAAATAAGCCAGAATCCTCATAGCGCTCTCTGGAAGCAGACAGAGAAGAGAAAGGGTTACTGGGCAGGTCAGGACGGACTTACCCTTAGGAGATGAAAGGAATGAATCCTCACTGTTCTTTATTAAATTCCTCCCAGAAACTCTATGAAGATGATATTAGAAAATCTGAGAATCACACTGTAAACTCTTGAGAGGCTCGGTCAGGTCTTGTTTATCACGCATCTCCTTTTGGTTCAGCTCACACTGCTTTGCAACGGCAGATCTGGACAAGTATGTTTGGACTGACTGCCCGGGCTGGGAGGGGCTTTGATTCTCGTCTCTTCCAGTCTCGCCCTCAGGACATAGACCATCTGCCCATTTCTGGACTGCAGCTGCCAAAGCTAAAACACTTCCACTGACGGGGAGTTCATTACCTATCACAGCACCTCCCCCTGCCTTATTTTTAATACTGCTTATGTTGAGCTGCTGTGTGTCTCCTAAGTCCCATTTTTTTGCTCTAGTTCTTTCCTCTGGATCAACAGAGGATAAGTCTACTATGTTAGTATCAGATAAGCTCTCTTACATCAAACAGAAAGCAGACTCATGGTCTCATTGTCTCTAAAAGGCAGAACTTGGCACCTAGCAGTCCTTGAAAGCAGGAGATCCCTGAAAGTCCACCCAGGGTGTGTGTGTGCATGTGTGTGTGTGTCACTAGTATGGGGACTGTGTTTCTAGTGTGGTGGTGCAGAGCTCAGCCTTGGAGTCAAGCTGCCTGGGCTCACGTCCAGGGTCTGTCGCACAGCTGTGTGACTTGGGTATGACACTTAGCCTCTCTGTGCCTCGGTTTCTTCATCTGTAAAATGGAAGTAATGATAGTGACAGCCAGATGGGATTGTTATGAGGAGTAAATGTGTGAATGCCTGTGAAGCATCAGCACAGTGCCTACCTAGCACACAGTTTGTGCTTGATCCATGTGAGCTCTTACACACTAATCATCCAGTGTCCTTGGGAGGAAGTCCTGCTTCTCACTGGGTGAAACATGCAGAAGACACCTGGGGAGCTGGTGGAATTGTCTCTGGTGCCTGACGCCCTTCAGTGCTTCTATGCTTGTCTCCCTCTTTCTTCTCCAACATCAATTCCCAGGCCAGTCTCCAGTGGTCTAGTCCCAGTAGACTGTTCTCTCAGCTGCACGGCCACTCCATCCAGGTGGTTGTGCTGGGGACACGGACACTTTCATAGGGGACCAGAGAAATCCGAAATTTCTCAGAGTCCAA
Organism: Daubentonia madagascariensis; assembly: GCA_023783475.1. Taxonomy (NCBI): domain Eukaryota; kingdom Metazoa; phylum Chordata; class Mammalia; order Primates; family Daubentoniidae; genus Daubentonia; species Daubentonia madagascariensis. Next base: position 1,118,807 of record JAKFHU010002080.1, read on the forward strand.
AGGAGTATCTCTCAGGGGAACATCTCAGTGTGGTGAGTGGGAAAGGAGTATTTGGGGGGATGAAGGTAAAACTCTTCCCAGTGCCCCTCACTACCACACACCCATAAACACTCACCTCCTTGGCCAATGGACTCACATCTTCCTGCCAAATGCTTTAAACTTGACATTTTCTGCTTGCTAAGTCATGAAAACCCCTTTGATATGGCCAAATATGAATTGCTGTCAAATTTAGTTAGAATTAGTGATAATTCACATGAAATCACAAGAAAGATAACATGGTGGATAAACGGTATTAACGTTCCAAATTTTGGATGGGTTAAAAAATAAACATAAGGAAATGCAACTGACATTTTTGAGGGCCTGTTTTGTACCAGTCCCTGTGCTAGGTGATTAGCATGTGCCCTTACTACCCCCGGGGTGGTAGTCACATTCCGCCTGTGTTCAAAGATGAACAGTGAGCTGCCTGAGGTTCACAGCAATGAATAAAGGATTCCAATGCTATTTAGTTTGCATCCAAAAGTACAGGGTTTTGGGTAGTGAGCGGGAATTTGAAGCTGGTGGTCAGGAGACCTGGTTTCTAATCACAAGTATATGATCAAGGGCTGGCTTCTGTTTCTCCATATATAAAATGAGAATAAGAACGTCTACCTTACATTTCTCCCAGCGTATGTGAAGTTGTTTTTTAACCATTTTACTTACTTATTTATAAGAGGAATGCATGCACATGAACAAAAGTATCAAGGGCTATTGGAGAGTAAGTCTCTCCCCGCAGCTGTGAGCTCTCGTCCTGGATGTAACCCCTTAATCATGTCAGTGTTCACTTCTGGTGATTCCTACCACAAACCTAGATAATTTCCTTATGCACCCGTTTCTTGAAGTTGTTCAGTTTATACTGCATCCATTCCCCACTGCTATGACACAGATTTTCAGCACATTTACACTCTTTTATCTTCTGTGGATTTTTGTGCATACTGATATAATCTTCAGTCACTCTTGTGGTTACTTTTATGGGTATTAAATAATATACCTAAACCCCCATTTCATGATTCATCAACTTTTAGGCAGTATCTATTGACTTGTGTCTACAATGAAGGTGTCCCCAGGGCTGAGAATGTCCATCTGTTTGGTTCTTTGATGCCTCCCAGGGCCCAGAACTGTCCTGACACAGGTAGGTGCTTACCTGTGCACGACTATTACGTGAGGCAGCAGCACTCCTGTGCTTCCCTGCCGTCTCCACCTTCCCCATCTCCCCTCTCTGAACTGTGGTATTTACTTTTGCCTTTTCAAGGTTTATGAAATTTATAGTCTAGGTCTCCCAAGTTTTGCCTATAGGTTGATGTGAAAAACTGAAAAGTAGTACACAGGATGTAAGATATTGTGATTATGAAAATATTTTATGGTGCAGAACCAAGTCGTATGACCAAATCCATGTCACTGAACAGGGGACCTTTGTGGGGAGAATGTTCCAGAAGCCAAGGCCAAATTCTCTTTTTCTACACAGGAAAATGCCATTGCAGCCAGTTGCTGTCTGAAGAGGAGGATGGGGCTCTACAACTTGGAGAGGCCTTGAATTCATCCCCCCATGGTCCATCCCTGTTCTTCACCCCGAGGCTGATCAGGAGCCTCTGCAGGGCTCCACTGGGAAGGGGGGCTCCAGCTCCAGGCCAGTTCTCTTCCTGCGTGTGTTTCTGGGGTGTAGACTTTTCCACTCAGCTTTCTCTATCAATATGATCCCATCTCCTTTGTGTTCCAGACATTTGTAATTTTCTGGATTGCTGCTGGGACCCTTCTGTGTTTGTTATGGATTTATTCTTTTGCATTTATATATTATTATTTCAATGCAATTGGAAAGAGAGAAGTAAAGCAGGCCCAATCTACCACTTTGAACTTCAGAGTTTATTTTGAAAATTTGGAAGTGAATAAATATTCCTCCAATGAGACCTTATGGCTCAGGTAAGGGGGATTGCTATGGTGGGTTTTTGATAGGGCCAGAGAACTTACACTTGCATCCTTCTCATCCCCACCCCAAAAAACAATGCCATTTCACGTTCTTATAAATGAATATTCCCATCTGGACTGACCAACTTGACAAGCCCATGTGTCACTGAGATAAGAATAGAGAACAAAGTTTAGGAACGAGGTACAGGGACGAGGGGAAGAATGAAAGAGGCATTTGATAGAACTTTTTGAGTCCCATTTATTTTTATATCGGAGGGCTCGTTTTGCAACAAAAAGAATCAAGACTCCTTGAGATAACTTGGTGTAGCAGTAAGTACCGGGCTGGTGATAAACAGAAGGAAGCTTGAGACCTAGTTTGGTCTCTTGTATCTTCTGCAAAGTGAGTATGATGATCATCCCTGCCTCGAAGGTGGTGGTGACGACTGAGCGAGGTGACACACGGAGAGCACCCGGCCCAGTGCGGGTTCTCGGGCAGCGTGAACTCCCGAGATGGGCCAGCACAGGAGACGAAAGATGGAAGCTCTTTACACCTGCCCTGCTTGGTTGTCTGCAGTCAGTTTCACGTCTTCATTCTGTCTTTGTCTGTTTTTGTCTGTTTATCTCTCTGTCTCTTCTTCTCTCCTGGCCCAGTATTCCAAAGCTAGTAAAATCTTTAAGTGTACATTTAAAGAAAATTGCATGGTAACAGCCACAGGAATGTGCTGCCATTTCGCAGTGGCCATCCTCAGCTCTCCCCCAGGATCCCAGATGGAGGATCCCGGCTGGGCCTGAGAGCCTTGTGGTGGGGTTTCCCGGATGCTCTTTCTGCCCCCTCAGCCACGTGCCTTTAGATAAAATAGCTCTACGGTTGTGGGACTAATGAGGTGCCACCCTTCTGTGGCAGCATTCACTGGACTGAGGTAAGTGCAGGCTGGAAAATTACTGTGTCGGGCCCTGAGCGAAGCTCGTCATCAGATAATCTGGACTTGGCAGAGGATGATTTTAAAAGCAATTTATTCTTTCTACAGCATCATGTTCAGACACTTAGTCAGATTGTTCTTCCCTGCCTTGAGGTCAGCCACGGGTCACAGGTCCGTGTGACCTCCAGGGAAACTGGCCTGTCCCCACCCAACCGAACTCCCAGGGCAGCCCTGTTTTGTGTCCACAGCCTCTCCTCTACAGACTTTTTTCCAAGGGTAAGACAGATCGATACCCCCAATTCCCTGAGGTCAAGCCCTCTCTTCCCAACAGAGAGATTGGAAGCATATCCACCTGGGTTTGGATCCCAGTTGTGTGACTGAGCAGTTTACTGAGCTCCTCGGTTCCCCCAGCTGCAAAGTGGAGGTCACGTGAGAACGTCCCTCATGGGGTTGGAACGAGAATGAAGTGAGTTAATACACGAAAGCCCTTAGGACAGTGGTTCTCAACTTTGGTGCACACAGAATCACCTGGAGGCCTTGTTAAAACACAGAGTGCTGGGCCCCCTCCAGAGAGTCCCCTTCATTTTGCATTTCTAGCAGGTTCCCAGGTGATGCTGACACTGCCTGACTGAGAACCCCTTTGCTGGAACAATACCTGGGATGAGATCATTGCTATATGATTTATTTGTTATTGACTACTTACTTGGGAGGTAGAAAAGAACGCCATCATGTGTTTAGAATCTATGGCATGATTAAATAGTAATAGAATAGAAGATTCTGGGTACTGGCTGAGCTAGCTAGCCCTCTGCAGTGTTGGAAGACTTGTAAAGGTTAGAAGATAGAAAGGGCTGGAGACTAGCAGGGTGGCCTAGAGGGTTTGCAGTATCCAGGGGCCCCACTGGCCTTCCCTGTGCTGCTGAATTTATGGGTAAAAAACAAAGACAGGAGCTTGGGAGCCAGATAAGGCCAGTCTTGCCTCACTCCCTGAGTATTTTGGACTCAGCATGGCACCAGGTATTATGGGAAATAACGACACAAAAGATTGGGCCCCTGCCTTAAACAACCTCAGTCAAGGAGCCAAATCTATCACACACCAGATGATAAGAAAACATGGTGGGTACTTAAGGTCTGATGTGGTGCTGGCTACAAGCCCTATAGGAGGTGGCCTGGGAGTCACGGTGTTTGAGAGCATGCATCATGCTGGCCAGCATCTTAAGCTCGCTCCCCTATTGCCAGTGCGGGCTTGGCGATGATCTTCCAGCCCGCTGAGCCTCAGGTATGCGTCTATAATGAACAGGGCAGCCTGCTTCCAGGGTCCCTGTGAGGATATGAAGTACTGCAGAGTCCCACTAGGGTAGGGGCCCTGTCTGACCTGTACACAGCCACATCCCTGCCCAGATGGTCCTCCTGGTGGTGGTGAATGTGTGCTCATTGTGTCTGCTTGCCGGGCTCAGCACGGGTGACAGTTCTCACTGCTAGCTATTGTTATTTTTCGTGAGGACTGGCCTGATTAAGGAAACCACTGGGAGATGTGGAGAGTGTTCTGGACCTAGAGGGATGGATGGGATGAGGACAGAGGAAGGAGAGTATTTCGGGAGTGGCTGAGGGTGTTAGGCCAGGTAGGGAGCAAGGAGGAGCACAATGTGCTCTGGGGCAGCAGGGAGACAGGAGGCCTGAGGAGTGAGACCAGCTGGTGGGGCAGGCCCTGAAGAGCTTGGGGGTGGGGGAGCTTCAGGATCCGTGTGGCCACCAGGAAGTGTTAATGTCCCTCCCACCCCAATGTCATTCTGACGCTTTTGGTTACATACAAAGCAAGAGTCAAAGAGCCCAGGTCAGACTTTTTTCTTATTTCTCTTCTAACAGACAAATCATCTAGTAAAAGAGAATCAACTTGGGCATAAAGGAACATTTCTTAATGTTCTCAAATCAGTTCTTTGTGCTTTAATCATTCTGAACATACAAACACAGCTTGGGGTTCAGGTGCTCACATCTAGCTTACTCTGACATCCAGGTTATTAAAAAGATAGCCTGAAAATAAATTGTTCTTTTATCTTATTTAGTTTGGATGCTTTTTTATTCTCTGGAGCATAGGTATTTCAGGGGTGGCTTTGTTCTGGACTTCTAGAAAGCCCAGACAGCAATCCGGTCTATGTGTCATCAGGACTAGAAACCAGAGCAACCAGGAGCTCCTTGCAGGAGGCTCACCTGCAAGGACCTGTGAGCATGTACCCGCCCTGGGGAAAGAAAGGGGGCTAGTAAACTTGCAAAGAGAGAAAAAACTACATCCTCCTGTGCCCACTGGTATTCACTTGAGACATAAGTGTTGTTAACTTTGAGCAGTTTCTGATTACTGCTGTCACCCTGTCTCCCACCCTCACATGTACACAGTCTGCTTTCCACACTGCCATAGGGACCTTTAATAAAATGCATACCTAACTGTTCTATCTGCTTCTACTTCTGGCTTATAAAATTCCAGTGGGTCCCCCAAACCTGCAGGATTGAGCAGAGTTTGGCATAGGAGGATTTTCACAATTTGGCTTCAACTTAACTTTCTGGCTTCATTCCCTTCCTTTCTCCTTCCCACACAGGATGGTGGTGGTGGTCGGTGCCACCTCCCTACCCAGACCTAATAAGAGGAGGGTACTTCTGTTGTACCCACAGTTTTTCCCCAGCCTCCAACCTGGAGGGAGAAACACAGTTCAGCAAAGCTCAGTTCTCCAGCCCTGGCCCCAGCTGTGGCTGGAGGAACCCTAACCGCCCTCCTAACAGCCCCTTCTCCAGTCTTCCCGAGAGGCTCCAGAAGGTGTCATCTCTGGGCCTGTGTGTACAGCTCCTATCTCCTTCAGGCCATTGTCAAGTTCCTTCCCTTCTGTGGAGGAGCAGGCTGCCAAGTCCCCACAGAGCTGTCGGCGTGCTCTGGTGCTGCTGAGGCCACGGTGCTGTCTCCTGCCCATGCCTGCTGAAGGATGTGCTTTCTCTTGCTCGCACGTGCGCTACTCTGGCCCACAGCTCTGCACTGCAGTATAACTTCTAAATGGGGATAACGAGAGAATAATAATACCAACAGGATATGAACAGCTCACACTTACCGAGCCCTCTTGTGCACCAGAAAAGGTGCTGAACACTTACGTGGACTCTACATTTTAATCTTCACGCTTACCCTGGAAGTAAGTCTTGTTATTATTCCCATTTTATAGGTAAGGACCACAATACCAGATGCTCAGGATGATTAAGTGGCTCCCCTAAGTTCTCACAGCTGTCCAGGGGTGGCTATGAGTTTAAACCCGAGTCAGTGTGGCTCCAGAATGCGGAACCTTGACCATTAAGTGGCTGCAGTGTGCGCACCAGCTGCTAATGAAACGGAGCAACTCCTTCCTTGGTGATTGCCAGTTCCCTTGGCCATCCACCAGCTGGAACTTTCTATTTCACCCACAACAGTGCCTAGCACATAGTGGAAGCTCAAAAAATATTTAATAGTGAAGGAATAAATGAATAAGTAGAATATCCTTCTAATATGACCCTCCCACCCCTACGTGTTGGGCCTGGAGAGGATCACCATAGCCTTCCTCAACCTTCCAACTCTGACCAATGATATTGCTGCAATGGGGCTCTTATAAAGCAGGCTGAGACGCTGATGCCTGTGAGACAGACCTTGAGTCTCCCTGGCCTCAAGGGCAACAGTGCCATCCTCACTGGGTTTGCCCCACCTGCTCACACAGGCCTCAGGTCTCCGCAGAGCCGCACAGTCATTTTGGGAGTCACAGATGGAGGTGTCACATGTGCCGGCCATGGTCACCGTGTGGTGTCCTCTTCCCCTCTGGCCCCTCCTGATGATGTCCTCTGCCTACATGGCCTCCTGAGTGTACTGTCCCCCTCCCTGCTTTAGCATCTGCTGTGGGGATGCTGTGGCCCATGCTCGGGGCCACCTTCCCTGAGAGCTGTCAGCCCTCACCCCGCCAGAGCCACGCTGTGTTCTGTTCAGACAGGGAAGGACCACCACCCCACTCTGTCACACAGTCTCCTGGGACTTGACTAGGTGATGACATGAGTGCCCATGATTGCTGAGTCTTTTAGGAATCCTCTCCTCCAGCTTCATATTGAAGCCCTGTCTCCATAGTGCCCACACCCAAGTTTGGAACTGGCTGGTGTACATGTGTGTGCACGTGTGTGCATGTGCACATGTGCATGTATGTGCACATGTGTCCATGTGTGTCCGTGTGTGTGTGTGTGTGTGTGGGAGAGACACCGTGCTGTCTTCCCTCCCCCTTCCCCCTTCCTACACTGACACAGATGGCTCTTTCCTTCCCCCACGATGCTAATCAAACCCTGGATATAGATGTTTGAGGATCTTGGTTCCTCACCCTACTCCCCTCTTCATCAAACAAATCCAGCCACATGTGGATCCATTTTAAGGATTATCTGGGACCACCCCTACCGCCATCCCCTGGCTACAAACCTAAGAAGATCAGAACGTGGTCCAGACATCAGGTCTGGACCGCCTACTGGGGGTGGGGACAGGTATTCACCTTTATCAATGGGTCTGGTGTTTCTAGATTTAAGGCCTGGATTTACTGAGAAGTTGATGAGGCTGCAGCCTTAGGACCTCCCCCTAACCACCACTTACACGGGAGGGAGGGGCCCTAGTGCTCATGTATCTTTGTAAAATTTGCAAAATGAGCTATTTTAACACAACCAGTTAAGACCACTGCCTCTTCTCCCCCACCTTCCTTCCATCACATCCATCACACCACCCTTGTGGTCAGGTGACCTTGGAGTGGCTGCAGGCAGTTTTGGGATCTGGCTAAAGAGAAATTGAGTTGGGGACACATTAGGTCAGGTTTCATAGGGTATCCTAGGGTGGTTTGTCATCATTTCCATGTATGGGTGTGTTGTCCCCTAACATAGCCATCCTGGTGTGGAAAGGCGGGGGTATTCCTACCACACACTGGGTGGCCTTGTCCCTGTCATGGTGTGAGGGTGCCGGACCCAAGTCATCCCCACTTTCACCAGGCAGCTGGCACTGGCAGTGTGAGAGTAGTGAAGGGGAAACAATATGTAAATGGGTGGAGCCAGCAGATATGCTGTGGAAATTCTCCCCATCATCAGGTGTCTGAAATTGTTTAAGTGGAAGAGTTAGTTCTTATCAATGCCTAATCAAAACTATTACCCCCAAATACTCAAAAACAACAAAAAAATTTTGACCAACCGTGATAGAAGAAAGACTGAATTGCCTTTTTGTCTATGCATAGAAAATAATGCTTAAAAATCATTATCATCTAAAGAGGTGATGCACAAAATATACAAAAATATAGAAAAAATAGTGAAGAGTGTGTCAGAGTTAACTGACAATGTTTTTGATTTTGTGATGTTTGTGGTTTTTGATGCTTTTGTTAACTTTTGTAATATATTGTGATTTCTTCTCCTTCTAAATAAAAGTTCACATTTGTAACAAACTATAATTTGCCACAAAATTTATTATTTGTGACATAACTTCACTTTTTTTTTTTCTTAAAATCTAATTGTATTAGCCTCAGGCTCTGGGATCTGGACTGGGCGTGGAGTTAAAGAGTGTTTGGAACTCTGTCCCTTTCTGTGATGTCCGGGGTGCTCGGGTGGGTCTAGGCGAGATGCCACAGCTCAAGTTCCCGTCTCCCCTTCTCCACGTGCGGTGGGATTCCAAGATGTCCCTCACGGCTCCCACCATCAGAAGGCTCCCACTTCCTGCAACCCTTCATCTCTCTTTGTCTCTCTAGGCTTTTTTCTTCTCAGACCTTCTAACTCTTCTCTGGTCTGTTCAGCTGTGACAACCAGCTCTGCTCCGTGCTCTGCAGTCCTTGCTCGGTGCCCAGCCTTACTCCTGGAGCCCTGGCCACCAGGTCAGTTTGGATCTTTCCCATTCTCTCCACAGACAGTCTCGAGCTGTGCTCAGGATAGACAGGGCTGTGTTCTAAACAAGGATCTTGTTCAACATCTTCATCTCCCTCAATTCTGAAAAGAGAGGCCCAAAACGTCAGCCCATTGCCTAAGTCGATAAGGCCATGGTTTACACGGGGGAGGGAAAGGTGTCCCAAATCCCTTTTGAGTTGATGGCGTTTGAGACCTCTCAGCATTTGAGGTCTTAATATAGACATAGAGAGGCACGAGGACATCCCAATGTCCTCTCCCATCAGTGTGACAGCTTTCCCAGTCATTTGTTAATTTCACACCCTCTAGGTAGAAAGAACATTCGCCCTGTAGTTAAATGTAATTTGCATATTGATTGCTACTAATTGATTGCATCTTCTGCCTTCTCAAGTGAGTCATCTCCTTCTTGGTGTTCATTTATAAAATGAGACGGTTGGATTATATGATCACTATACTCCCCCAAAGTACAAAGTATTATGTTTTGTGAATCCCTGTGCTTGTAGAATTCAAATTAACACATTAACTATCCTGTGAGTTGTATTTAACTCAAGCTAGTTTTGAGCCCAGGGCCGCATGAAACTTATGTAACTCACGTCTCTTCACCTTGGGAGCAATGTGAAGAGTGGGAGCCATCTTTTTCCAAATTGTATATAACTCATGCACAGAAAACAATAAAAAATAAATTTTTCATTAAATTAGAAAGGATTGTTTTGTTTTTGAAGTTTCTATTTTTGTAATACAACACTGGCCCCAAGGAAAAAAATTTTTTTTCTAGTGTGGCAGTCAATGTGTTAAACAGAGCTTAACTACCCATAATCATCATATAAGCAGAATATGTCTTACCTAAACTTTAAGGAAAAGTCACAAGGAAACAGGTTTTCATTAGGGGAAGGGGACAGGGGGAAAAAAACCAGGGTTCGAAACAATCTTTCATACCAACTATAGCTATATCTATAAAATTCTATGGTCATCATACATTCAATAATCTAAGAAAGGCTCAGCCGTGTTTATCAGACTTGAATTACTAAGGTAGGAAATCAATTAAAGTATTTTGGAAAGATTAGCATCCACAAGGTAGACTTTTGTTGTTATTATTTTGGTTGTTTTAGCTGAAAAAAAGTTAGTTCTCAAGGTTCTCTGTCCTCTCTGTCCTCTCCAGCACTGCAGTTAATTTATTCATCAGTGTCTTATTATCTCTAAACGTCCACAGACCTTCTTCCTTCCCAGCTCCTCCTTCCTCCCTCTGCCACGGTTAGCAGTAGCCCCACCCTTCACTTTCTCAGTTAAAAAACAAATAACCAAAGCAAGGGAGCACATCCAGACTCTCTGAAAATACCAAGGACATCTTTGAAGTGGCTGAGTGCACAGCCTTTAGAGAGAGACATAGATGGCCTCAACTACTGCAAACACAGGCTCTACCAACTTACGGGACCTAGGAGCTTTAGGAAAGAATGAGAACACAAGAGAAGCAGGCAGCTTGGAGTTACAGTAAGATGGAAATATGCAGCGGTCATCCAGGCCTGTTCAGTGAAGAGAGACATAGTGGTCTGGGTTGAAAGGTCCTTTAAGGCCATCTTCTGCCTTTGTTGAGTCAATGCTCTCTGTTTAGCTGCCTTCAAATTCTTAGGATGGTTTCTCAGGTGTCTGGGGAAGAGCATTCCAGACACGGATGGGAGGGGAGAGGGCATGCCAGCTCCTGAAAAGGGTCAGCCCCACTGTTGCTTAATAGACTGGTCTTTGGTTTATACATCAGCCCCCTATGTGTTTGGTTTACAAACACCAGTCCATAAGAAACTGATCTTTCATCTCTGGCAGGTCCAGCAGTCAGACCAAATCTAGCAGCTAGGCCTGCCAGGCTGAGGCCCAGCGTGTGGACTGCGGTAACTTCATCAAGCTACTCCTTCCCTGGGGGCCAGCCAGCCTACCCTGAGGACAGCTCCCCTCTCAGCAAACTTCCTCTTAACTGTAACAGATCTCAGAACATTTTGCAAATAAGTAAGTGCCATCACTGCATCTTGGAATATACTCCTTAGCCAGTACAAACAGTTTTTTTTTTTTCTTGTTTTCTTTTCTTTTCTTTTTTTTCTTTTTTACCAAATTTGGTAGTCTGGCTTATCGCTCACTCCTGCCCTCTGGCAGTTGCAACATATGCTAGTGGTTTGTTGTGGAGCATTTGGCTCTTCAGGGTTGATGATTTGTCGCTTGGGTCTATGTGGCAAAAGAAGTGGATTCCAAGAAACACATGTTTAAGAAATTTAGGAAGGAGCACGGAAGTGGATAGGATCATTGGCTAATTGGTTTGTTAGGCCAAAAATGCCTTTTGGTGCTCACCGCAGCACCGTCGCCAATTCTTAAGTAGCAGTGACCTCCCTTGAGGTCGTTGTGTGAATGACTGTGATAAATGTCTGGTTTTGGAAGGTTAGGGATTTTTCTCTCTTTGCTTGTTCTTCTCCTCCCCCCCAACCCCCTTTGGTTGTTTGGGATCTTATTGAAAATCACAAACCAGAAAGAAAACAGCTTCCAGGATCAGTGGTGAACATTTCAAGAATCAGGTTACTGCGGCCTGTGGCTCTTGAGCTCAACTTGAAGAAAATCCAGGTTGCTTTGGTGATCTCGCAGTACATTTTCCCTAAAATATTCCTTTACTCTTGGTTTACCAGTGAGCAGGAGGGAAAAGGGCAGAAGGGTCAGGCTAAATCATGTGGCAGGAGATATATATATATATCCCCCACCCGCTGCAATAATTGGGTCTATCCAGGGCTACCACTGAGTCAGATGCTTTGGAATAAAAACAAGTCCCGGAGGCTGAGGACATGGTTTGGGGGGAAATTGAACAATTTTGTAGGCAGGCTTTCAATGTGCCTTAAATAAGAGACTCAGTGGGTGTGTGACGCTAAAGTGCTGGGTCAGTGTAAGATCATTTATGGCAGAGCAAGATGGGCCCAGAGTGAGATCTGCTCCCTCCATAAAGTAGAGACCACGGTAGTGGAAAAGCCTGAACCTAGAGTCAAGAGCCACACTTTCTAATTCTTACTTTACTTTGTGCTAAACTGGATGCTAAATCAGTTTGTCTTTTTGGGCCTTGCTTGCCTGGTAATGAGATAATTGGATCAGTTCTTTGATGACACGCTTTCCTTCTGTGTTTACCCACACTCACCTCAAATATTCTTGTCACCACAAATGCTTTCATCATTACCCTCGGGTGAGTCATATGAAGCAAATTTTGCTCCATGATCAAACATGTCACATTTTCCAATGTGGTATATTATATAGCAGCAACATTAAAATTTTTGATTAAGTTGAGGAATCAATACACCCAAAAGGGGAAAAGCTACAATTGTAGAATGTTTAAAAGATAATTTCAATTATAAATGGTACCACAAATAATGGCTAAATAGATATCATGCGAAGAGGGGCTGCTGTGTCAACTCTGGAGATTAATTTAGGATCATTTGTATTTAGCACCTTTTTTAATGCAAAAGATATTTTTAATGCACTTAAAACAATGTCTTCTTAAGAGCATTAAACATTTCTTTAAAGTCGTTTCTACAACTATTTGCTTAGATTTGCTTATGTACCCTCAAGGTGCATGAATTCTAAATTAATGAGGTCTGAATTAATGAGATTTTATCATATTTGCTTTTGGAACGTGTTGAACCAATTGATAACTCTTGAACTAGGGAGATAAATAAATCTGATATGATCTATGAGACTATATATGAAGCAGGGATTTCTTTATCTAATAAATGCTAGAATATATAGAGTTAAATTTAAACCAAAATGAGATTTCCTGAGGTCTTGAATACTAATATGCACCACATTAGCCTTGAGATGGGTAGGGTCCTTCATAACAAAATAGAACGCGTGCCAAATCTGGTATCTTAAACAGTAACGCAGACTCCAGCCTTCTGATTAAATTCTTTGGATATTAAAATTGAGTTTGACCTAAATTCAAAGTGACTAGATATTTTTTTTTTCCTGTAAATTTCATGGAACTCCATACCAAGGCAGAGGGACTGTGTCTAAATCTCTCTTTTTAAAAACACTCATAAAAATGCACTCAGTGCTAAAAGTTTCCACCCGAGGAAATGAACAAAACAAGTTGGATTCAAATAGCAACAACAACGACAAAGAATAAAATTAGAAAATTCTGTAATTAGACCTCAACATGGAAATATGTTCTAAATAATTTCAGTAATTATGGTCAAATAAAGAGCAGAAACAGCAAAGCTGTCCCATCTTTGCAGAAGCTGTTTTTCAGGCTCTCTTTCTGCACTCGTTAGTGTCCCAAAATGTTAGTGCCAGAAGGGTCATTAGTGACTACCTATTCCAGGGGTCCCTCTTTTTAGAGGAGGAGGCCTAGAGAGGCAATGGAGTTGGCCCATGTCAGGGAGCCGGTTAGTGGTCTAAAGAACACTAGAACCCAGCCCTTCCTGAACTGCCACGTTGCATAGCAAAAGGTCTAATAGGCACTGACTAGATGTTTGTGGGATTGAATTAACTTATGCCCTTTGGGTTTTTACTGGGAACCAAGTCAATCAAAAGCCATCCATTCTTCTCCATGTGTGTCTTTTCTCAAGACACATTTTCTTGGTCTGATTTTCTAGATTCAAGAAAAGATTTGTGGAGAAGGGAATTGAGGTGGGGCCATGGAGAGAAGAGGTTTTTCTCCACACTGAAGTTTGGGGTGTGGGCTGGGAGCCGGGGGACAGACAGATAAAGAGAAAAGTGTTACTCAGGTGAATTGATGATTAAACACTGAGTTACTGAAATGCATTCTCAAGCATGTTTCAATAGGTTTGGGAGCTAGGCTTGCATTCTAATATTTTTGAGGGAGTTAAAAGTTGTTCCTGTATAGAACAGAGTAGTCACTTACTAATTGCTGAATGCATGAATAAATCTATGGAGGAGAGAGCAGTATGTGCTTTTATATATAGTATCTGGTTGAGATCTTCCCCAGCTCACTGGAAGGAGCTCTCATCCCTGTTTTCCAAAGAGGGAGACTGAAGCTTGGCGGACATGATGGCTGGTCCACAGTGTTGAGTAGTTTCTTTGCATACTTCATGCTTTCCCCCCTGCTTTCTAGTATAAGAGCTCCAGTCTTCCCATCAACTTCTTGGTTCTTTTATGAAATGTTTTAATTGTGGGAAAAAGTAAAAAGATAGGCCTCTGGTGCATGGCTGAAACCACAAATGAAAAGGAAAAATCAAAATGGCTTTGAGATTGGTGGATGCCAAATGTCATTGGACAAAGGAAGTTGCATGCTCAAGTTGGAAGTAGAAGAGGGTGAAAATGAAGGGCAGCTTAACTGCTTCATGATTTGCTTATGTACCCTCAAGGTGCATGAATTCTAAATTAATGAGGTCTGAATTAATGAGATTTTATCATATTTGCTTTTGGAACGTGTTGAACCAACTGATAACTCTTGAACTAATTCAAGAGCTAATTCAAGCAACTGCCTTACTCAATCCTGTTTCCAATTTAACTGCATATTGTGGGTCAACAGAGACCTATATTCAACGACTTTATGGTGTCTCTATATAATAAGATTGATATTGCATTCCTGGGTTCCCTTCTCTGAAGAACCCAGCAAACTCCATTGGCATGGTCTCTTCCAGTGAGAGGAGAACAGTGACTTTGTTTATTCCTGTGTCTCTGGGCTCTGTCTCAGGGAATGTCTTCAGCTCTCACTGGATAATTTTGCTAATGGACTAGGTGAGGAAGACGGACCAGCATCTCCCTTTCCTGAATCCCACCCCTTCTCTAAAATGACCTTTTTATGGAGTAAATGATTCGCTTATTAGGTAAAGTAAACAGAGAAACAATGTCAAGTTAAGAGGGGGCAGGCTTCAGTTGAGAGTGACACTGAGCAAACAGCAGGCAGGACCTATCAGGCTCTCTGGGGACATGAGCATGCCCACATGAGAATGACTCTGATTAGCACCAGTGGGGGAGGGCTTGCAGTGTGGCAAGTGCGCTCCATTCAGGCCTAAACCTTTCAGCCCTAGAGAGCAGGAAGGCTGACACAAGGAGATGGGAAGGCATCTGATTGCAGCACAACTTCACTTCTTGAAACTTTGAAAATCATAGTCTCCCATGAAAAGCTGTGATTCTCCAGGTAACTTCTATTTTTCTAACCACAAGGAAACTGAGGCTTTGGGAGGTTTAAAGGCCTGGCCAAGGTTCCAGAATAATTATCATCTGAGTCAAGTCTTATACCCAGGTCTCTTCCTTAGGGGTGAATGTTTCTACCTTCTGGCATTCCAAGGAAAAATCAGCCATGAGAGCAGGAAACATGTCTTTCTTGTTCACCAAAATGCTGGGCACATAGCAGATGTTCAAGAAATATTTGAAGAAGGAAAGAAAGAAATCTGGACCCCAATGCTGAATGGATACAAACCAGAACTCTAGATTATACCAAGCTTGAGCCCCGAGCTGGTTCCCAGGATGTAGGTTGGAAATTCTACTGTGGGCCTGGACCCACAATACGTCAAAGAGAATCTAGAAACAAAATGTGGTGTTGATCAAGCAGAAAGGTCTGCCACCTCTCTGTAGCTTAGGGTATTATAAGCACTGAACGGGTCCATAGCAAGTACCTAGTGGAGAGCGGGTGCTCAGTAGTTGTTAGCGGTGATGATGATGATGAACTTTGTGCCATACCAGATCCAAGTCCTCAGCTTGAAGTTCCTTCCAATTTTTAAGATCTTGTCTGACTCAACCATAGTCATTTTTTAAGTAACTATAACTAGCACAGATATATTCTTCTTTAAAAAGAAAGAAAATAACAATTAAAAAAAAGATGTTGGGATCCCACTCCGGGCTTTCTTATGTTTCGTGATGAATGTCAGTGAACAAGGAGGGGTAAGAAGATTCACAGGATGTCCAGAAGGATTTGCAACTGGAATGAAGTCAGAGTATGCAGCATATGGAGCTCTTCCTTATTCCATTTCACACAAATTAGTCACAGGCAACCAGATTAACTTCCCTATACATATTGTTAATCATGTCACTGTCCTGCTCAAACATCTTCAGTGGCTCTCCGCCACCTATCCAGAAGAATACAAATCCATCAGCCTGGTGCTCATAGTTGCCTTCAGTTCTACCTTGACTGGTTCCCATGATTTACGTGGAATGTGTGCTGTAGCCAAGATCCACTTGCCATCGCCTGAATTCCTCTTGCAACTTCCACCTTCCTGCATTTGTCCCCTCAGCCATCTTTGCTTCTAAAATCCCTCCCATTCTGCAATTTTCAGCTTGCCTCTAAAACCAGTGGGAAGATCATCCCTTCATCTGAACTTCGAGGGTATTTTTTTTTTTTGTATGCTTGATGAGACCCTCATATACTACTGCCTTGATTTGTGATCTTTGAGGTTATCTTTCACACCAAATTATAAACTGTTGAGCCTAGGGACTATTTCTTATCCATCTTTTTATTCTCCTTAGTGTTTTTCAGTCGTAGGTGGTTAATATTTTCTTATTGAAGGAATGATGAATGGTGGGCTGGACAAGAAGCACCAGGCTCTCACAGGTAAAGGAGGCTATAAACACACTATGTTAACAGCAAGGGTTCCAGCTATAGTACCCTTCACTTGAATCTGGCTGGAGGTGGTTACTCTGCCAGGGGCTATGCAAATTTGACATTTTCTCCTATATCTGACTGCACTCATGAATGTGGAAGGGTCTGCATCCCCAGGTATAGCACCAATGAAAGAAGGAAGGCAATTCAAGGTATTTGAATCTCTGTGTCTGCTCAGCCTGGTATGGCTAGATGGTCTACTCTGGCTTCTGGGGCCCACTAAGTGCTGTTCTCACCTGGAGTCTTGAGCTCATTGGCTTTAAAGACCAAATGTCCCAATGTCCTCCCAGCAATGGGGCTCTTTCTATTCACTGTCCAAACGATTGACCAGCCAGCGTGATAGCTGTGTGTGTATATACATGAGTATGCTCACGTGAGAAGGATGCATGGAAGCTGTGATATTTTAACTGGAACCTGGCTATGTGGTAAGGACCGGGGAATGGCGTGAACGTGGAGGCAGGATGGTACAGACATGTTTAGGCTGAGGGAGTAGCCTAGTTTAGCTGGAGTTTCAAATGGAAGAGTGGAAATTTGAAATGCAAGGGTGAGGTCACATCAGAGATGACTTGGAAGGCAGGCTGAGGCTTTGAATTCCAGAGAAGGGAAGGCAGAGCTGTGGTGGGAGATTTCAGACTAGGGATAGCAAACAGGTTTCAACTCTTGCTGTAGGACTTAACCTCTCTAACTGCTAGTTTCTTTAGTTATAAAGTGGGGATATGGTTCTTGTCTTATAAAATTATCATGGAGATTAAATTATATAGTGTGTGTATACTCACTTTTTGTGGAACAAATAACAGATGAGTTTGGCAAATTATTGGTCTTATTTCTGAAAAGGATCAAAAGGTAAGTTCTAATTGCAGAACAATCAAGGTGATGGTGCTCTTGGGTGAGATTCTAGATCGAATTATTGAAAAATTGGTTTGCAAGCATAAAATAAAGTACTGGTGATCTTCAAGAGTGGCATGAGTTCCCTGAGACCTCTTTATGGCAGCACAGTATCACTCCCTGTGTTGTCAGGAATGCTTGACTCATCCAGAAAATGCAGCAGAAGTAGAGTGTCTAGATTTCAGCAAGGCAATTTGCAAGATTCTTCTTCATAACAGGCTGATGAACAAGATAGAAAAGTGTAAGCAGAAGGATAATGCATTTGGCTGGTTTTAAAACAGGTTGCATTTCCATGTCCCCAAAGTAATGATTGGTAGAATCATCTCAATCTGCAGATGGTTCCTAAGTGACATGCTACTTATCTCTGCCTTGTTCAATATTTTAAAAAAAGGACTTGGAGGAATATATTGAAGGTCTGCTTATTGAATATGCAAATGGTGAAGAGCTAGGAAGGAAAATAAATGTTAAGTAATAGGACCAGGATTTTAAAAACACTGTTATTTAGAGATTGCTACAGTATTTAGGTTTTGACAATAAACACTTTTCATTTCATGATGAGTTTTCAGAACACTATTATCTGTGCATCCAAATTACAAACACACTCTCCTCTCTCGTTTGGCTTCCTAAACTTCTATGAATATTCTGTTCCCCTGGCACTGAACCAGCACCATAGGAATGGAACAAAGACAGAGCCCTCCTTCTAAACGACCAAGCTGTAAAATTAGCAAAGGAATAAAAAACAGCTGGCGAAATATGATAGTTGTTATTCCGAGCCCATGAACCTGAAAAGATAGTTTATTTTAGAAGACAAACAAAATCTGCCTTCTGTTTGATCTGGGATAGCATCCACCGTCAGAAGCCGTCTACTCGCATTTGGTTACTCTGGAGGTTTGGGACAAGCAGTACAGGCGCTGTAAACAAAGAACAGAAAGGATCAGTTTCCATCGTAATTTGACAGTAAACAGTACTAATTTGACTCTGCAGCTGTTTATCGATATCCAGGAAAAAAAAATTGCAATTCAATAGAGAGAACAGTAGCCAGTGTGTTGGGACAGAATTGTTCATAAGATGGCAGGAGCCAGGCTGTCTTGAATCTCTTGATGTTAGAAGAACACAATGTAAATTGCCACACAATGTGGTTTGCATCTGGCAGCTGAGCCAGCAATGGGAGCCTATAGCTTTTAGACCTCAGAAAGTGTTCTCTGTAGTGGCTTCATCTTGATTTGTCTTAGTCACTGCCAATGGATTCCCCGTCAATCATTGAATATTTTACAGAAAACAGGTCTGGCCCAAGGCAAAATTCACTCACTCACTCACACATCCTGACTCATTTTACAGATGTTTATTAAGTGCTTACTGTGTGCCAAATGCTGAGCTACGTATTAAAAATAAAAAGGTGAATATTATTCATGCCCCTGTGTTCTGCACTTTCTAGCTATAGGGAAATTTGCAAACAGATAATGATGATACAATAAGGTAAGCACGATAATAGAAGCATATCCTGGTTAATCAAAGAATCTGGTTGGTTGAGTTCCCATGTCTATCATTCATGAATTAGTCATACAGAACTAGGTTATAGTATCATAGGTGGAATTCAAAAGCTATGGCCTGTGTTATTTATTTATTATATTTTAGGTGATTTTAACATGGACTGTTATGCCAGACATCTTGGCAAGTATTTTCCATGCATTATCTCCATCATTCCTCACAACTACATTATAAGGCAGGCACTACTGTCAGCATCCATTTGGCCAATAAGGATGCTATGGCATAGAGGTTGAATTTCTTGCCTGTGGCCATATAGCCAGTAAGTGGAGAAGCCAGGGACAGAATCCCAGTTCAGTGGACACCCAATCCCATGCTCTTTGTGATAATGCTTCTATTTAAGGTACTTAGAGGTCATGAATTCCAGTGGCTCATGATGGACATCATTTATCATTTTCACTCTATATTTTTGAAAAAACATAGGTTTTTCCAATGAATATAACACTTATTCTAGCAATTTCTTATAATTCACAACTCAAATGTCTCCATACAATATTAAACTCCCACCTTTCAATGATGCTCAGGGTCTTCTGCTTAGGATAAACAGGATATTGGGCTTCAGTTCATTAAAACTTATTGGGCACTTACTAATATACCAGGAGCAAGCATGGGCTGTCATTACTGGGAGCCACAAGTCCAGTCAAGATGTCCCTGTGACATAATCCTGATTCCTTACCAGAAACAACTGTCTGCCTTCACAATTCAAAATTTAAAACAAACACAATCCCACATTTGAAATAATTTCAAAAATATTTACCATTTGCTGTCAAACCAGAGAGAACAGTGAGAGTGAACAGCTATTAGAAGAAAAAAATCCTGTTCCATGTTCAGTTTAGTAAGAATATGCACTTTTACTACTTATATTTTAATTTACCTTCCCTTTGGATGCAACTGAATCTCCATCATTAGGTCATATCTGGCCTGTCCAAATAAAGCATGCTTTTTAGAAAATGGAACACTTCGTTCAGCCAGCATCTCTCCATTTCACTTAAAAAAAAAAAAAAAAGAAGCAGTGGACTTGTGACTTCCAAATTATTTGACGCAGTTGGTTTGCCCATGTTCTGATGCATAATAGATGTGAGTGAGCTTTGGAAATCCTGATGGCATGTGGATTTGGTAAAGTGGTAGAATTTGTTTCTGATATGTTCCATACACACATACATGCACACACACACGTGCACATATATGTTGTTTTTTATTTCTTTGGGATATTTATCACTTGTTGAACATAAAAATTGGGGGAGGCATAGTTGTGAATATCATTAAAGGAAAATAAACTGTTAGGCTTTGTGTTGTACCTAGATTCTTTTCCCATCACTGGTCTATGCCTTGTTACCCAAGTGCTATAACTCACTCTGGCTTTTCCTGGTTAATTTGCTAATATTCTCCCACTTAAGCAGACAGTATAGAGCATTTAATACAAATAATAGCTATATATAAACTATATACATATATATGTATGTATATGTCAGTACTTTATAGCAATATACCACCTGGGATATATTAGGATGCTCTCACTGGCAAGCAACACAATATCCTGACTCCACTGCCTTTAGCAAAGAATATACTTATTATTTCATATGGCAATTTGAGAGACAGAGCATATTCAGGGTTGGTTAATTAAGTGTCTCAATGACATTATCAAAGACCCAGGTTCCTTCCCTCTGTCTGCTCTGCCATCCTCAGAGTGTTGCCTTTATGCTCAAGCATGTCCCCTTATGATAGCAAGATGTCTGCAGCAGCAGGACCAATATCGTATCTAAATATGGCCATGGCCAGGAGAAAAAGATACCATTTCTTCCTTATGCCTCTTTTTAATGGCAAGGAAACCGTTCCCCCAAGTTCCAGGGGACCTCCTCTCACATGTCAGTGGTCAGAATTGCATTACATGCCCTTCCTTCCATCAGTGCCTGGCAGAGGGAATGGGGCGCCATGATGAGTTTAGTCCAATTAGAACACATCTCCTAGAGTGCAGGACCATGTGGAGGAGGTAGATACCGGAACAAAATCAAGGTTCGGTTATCAAGAAGTTGGAGTGAGTGGCTTTTATGTAGGCAATGGTGTCTGCTGCAAATGGTCATGCCTGACCTGTGTAACCTTCAAAGAGCCTTGTTCAGAGGGCAAGTTAGTCATTACAATGCCCAAGAAGCATAAGAGAAGACCAAACATTTTAATTGTTTGCTCAAGGCCACCTGGAATTAAACAGCAAAGTGAAGACTCCAACCAAAGTCTTCAGTCTCATGTCCAGTGTTATTTGCATTACTTGTCTCTGGGGTCTTGGCATAGTTAGTGACTTTCAATCACTCTAGTGTTTGCTGTCTTTCCTGGTGCCTGACTCAGCTAAATCTGCCTTCTTCCAATGATGAGTGTTAGCCGACACGCGGGGAGCACTTCTATGCCAGACACTGTTAAACACTTAACAGAAGTAATCTCACAAGACCCCAAATCACATAACTAGTGTGAGGAGCTGGGGTCAATCTCATGCAATCATTCTAGATACCATATTATTAACCATTACACTACCCAGGGAGGGTATTTTCTGTTGTCAGGGCTGCAGTGGGTGCATGTGAAGTTAATTCAACATTGCACAAACCAAGGAGGGATTTTGGATGAAAATTGATTTAGAAGAGTAGATTATGTGCTTTTGGGGGTGAAAGCACCCAAACTGGTATCTAATCCAGTTACCCTCAGTTACTGACTATTAGGCATTGAAAAAAATTCCCAAATGAGCTTCAGTTTTCTTATTTGCAAAATGAGGATAAAAGTAATCCTTACTTCACAGCTTTGTTGTAAAAATTAAGGAAGAATATATGCAGAAATACTCTGTAAATTGCAGAACATTGTAATGATTATTAGTAATTTTTTTTTTCTTTTTGGAGACAAGGTCTGGCTCTGTTGCCTGGGATAGAGTGCAGTGGTGTCATTATGGCTCACTGCAACCTGGAACTCCTGGGCTCAAGCGATCCTCCTGCCTCAGCTTCCTGAGTACCTGGGACTACAGGCACACACTACCATGCCTGGCTAATTTTTTTTTTTTTTTTGTAGAGGGTGGGGTCTCGCTATGTCACCCAGGCTAGTCTCGAACTCCTAGCCTCGAATGATCCTCCCACCTCAGCCTCCCAAAGTGCTGGGATTATAGGCGTGAGCCTCTGTGCCTGGCCAGTAATTTGTATCATTATTGCTGTCACCTGCTTTCAGAGATCAGGGTGTTCCATGCATGTGACTCATCTTCTCAGCCTTCTGAGATAGGAAGGGGGTTAAGAAATGAGAAACTGTGAAGTGGTACCAGTAGTCTTGCAGATGGCTGAGGGCTGTCATTGGCTTACTTCTGCCCTGGGCTGGGTGCTGCTACTCCCTGTCCCAGCACCTTTTCCGCCCAGTCCCAGGATGCCTTCCTCACCTTTCCTGCTGTTCCCTGTTCTTCTCATCTCTTGCCCTCGGAGCTGTTTAATGCTCCTCTCCATCTTGTGGTTTTTCTCTAGGTGGTAGGGAAATGCAAGATTGTATGTAACACTAACAAAATCAATGAATGTTCATAAATCATAATGTAGATAAACTTTGATATGGGGCACAGGCTCTATGTGAGCTTAGATGCTCCTTGGAGCTGGCTTTTCATATGCTGCAGCTGACTTGGACACTGACCCTGGAACACTATGATGCAGACCTGTAGGACAGGATATTATGGTTGGGAGAGGGAAAGACCATGGTGATCACCTAAACCCTCCTATTCTAGATGTTAATGGATGTGATTAAGAAAGAGAATTCGTGCTCAAAAGTGTTCAGCAAGCACAGGGCTAAACACAGCTAAGCATATTTCTTTATTTATGGTTGGATTTTGGAGTCTTTAATAAGCTAATATATATTATGAATATCTAAGAAGGAAATTTCTCAGAATTATTTGGCAAAAAAATAGTTTTTTCCACAGAGCGTCTGATGAAACCAGTTTTCCATAGAATGCTGATTAAATCCAATCATATTATTTTCTATTTAGGGGAATTGAGGTTCACAGAAGTTAACTGAGTTGCTCAAGCTGGTCGAAGAGGAAGGCTCAATTCATCATGCCCTGTATAGGTGGTTCTCAATCTTTACTGAGCATTAGCATTCCCTGGGGGGCCTTGTTGAAACACAGATTTCTGGATCCTACCCCCAGAGTTTCTGATTCAGTAGGTCTAGGGAGGGGTCTGGGAATCTGCATTTCTAACAAGCTCCCAGGTGATACTGATGCTGCTCGCCTGGGACCCACGCTCTGAGAACCACTGTCTTGTAGCCCCTGACTCCTTGTTAGGTATTATGGCGGAAAAGAGACACATTCGATTGCTTCTACTAGGAGAGGTGTGATGTCCTGGAAGCGGAAGCAGCGTTAGCCCTAGATAAAGTAAGCAGTTGCCCTTATGATGTGATTTAAAAAGTGCTGGGAGACCAGCTCAGCCTTCCTAGCTCTCCTACCCTTCCTGAAGTTCTTCCTTCCCTTTGCCATCATTCACCAAGGTTTTTTGTTTGTTTGTTTTTTGTCTTAAGTTGCCCTTTTACGATGTAAATACCCCTGGGAGGGTTGAGGAAGATCATCCATCACTCATACTTGAGTAAGATTTAGTTAAATCAGATTCTTCTTTGTACTTAGCTGAGAATACTCTCAAAGGAGAAAGGGATTTTTGATTGGGTTGGAGGAATTGCAGGAGGAAGACCTATTTTGGAGAATGGAAGGGAACTTTAAAATTCGTGGCTGGGTGCCTGGTGAGTGAGCATGGCCAGGAGATGCATGCTGCTTTGGGTTGAGCTGCTCTTTCTTGCTGTATCCCAAATATCACTAGCTACTGAGCAAGAGAGGAGGGGAGAATGCAGAGTTTCCTTCTGCATTCCAGAAGGCTTGTCCTCATTCAACTAGTCAAAGGTAGTGGGATAGATACAAATGATTCCCAGGGCCCCTGCTGACTGAGAAATCTCCTTCTAGAGAAGGATCTGGTGAAGGAGTCTGGGTGCTGGGTGGTCTGTCCCCCTGTGGTGCCCTGTGTTCATGGGAACATCTGCCAGCTTCTTTGCTGAATTCTGTTTACTAAAGAGCCTTTGGTTTATTCCCAGAACTGTAACAAAGGCCGCTGGGCTCTGTCTTCTGCTCCTTGTCTGTCTCCCTAGGGATCTCTTCCTCTCTTTCTTTCTTTTCCCTCTTGTCAGCCTGTCTGTGTTTCGCTCTGTTTCTAGTTGCAGTCTCTCTCTCTCTATGGAGGGAGATAGGAAGAAATGCCTCTGGACTGGAGGTGTAAGTTGCCAGGACCTGGGCTACAACTCAGCCTATTTCCCGGGGTGCCATTTGCATAGATGTCACCGTGTCATAATACTCTGGTGGCCATGGCCAGTGCCTTCTGTAATCTCTGCTCTTAACCAGCGTGGAAGAATCAGGATGGGTGAGAGTAGAGGTGGTATGAGGGAGAGTAGAGACCCCCTTCAACAGGCCCAGTACCAGGGGAAAATTGCAGCTCCCTTTTGCCTTCTCCTCTGCTGCTCCAGGACAACAGGTGGCTGCCCTTAGGGTCAACCCCAAGTAGCAGATGGATGCGAATTTCAGAGCCCTGGAATGCTGATTGGGGAAATACCCTGGGTCTGAGATTTTGGGCTGCCTGTAGCTTTCGGAGTAGCCAGCTCACTCTGTGTCGAGGAAGGTGATCTCTGGAGGGCCACTGACATCTGCTACCCCACTTACTGAGTCCTGCGGACCCTGGAAAGGAAAGTCGTAAAGCCATCTTCTCCACGCGCTCCTCCCTTTCCCTTCTGAAGCACGGGGCCGTGGACGGCGAGGACCGACAGCCGTGGGGAAGTGTGGAAATCATTTACTACAAGTCTCCCAGAGGGACGCAGAATTTTGGATCAAAGTTAGAACGGACCCGTCAGGCAGTACTTATCCTCCCCTTTCTGAGTTCTGATGGCTGACATTGTTCTGCTTTTATTACTGGCCCTGAGAAGCAATTGCTTTAGAAAAATATTGTCTAGACTTGAAATTGAGTGAATATGACATTAATTACAGAGGCTTTCCTCCGAATGTCTCCTTGCCAGCTGTGCTTTCTGTGCGTGAGCCGCTGGTGGCTCCCGAGGGACACAGATGGAGAAGTGAAGGGAACAGCCGGCGTCAGAGATGCCGGGTCCGAGCTCTGCCTTGAACACAGGTTCCCTCATTTCACCCTCACAGTGACCCCATGAAGTTGGTTCTGTTTTCCCTGTTTGACGGCTGAAGAAACTGAGGCTCAGGAAACTTAGATATTGTGTTCGGGAACACACAGGGCACAACCTCGTTCTGAGACGTGTGTGTTCCATCCCACCATGCGGCAGGGTAGCTTGGCGTGAGGCAGGCTCCATTTAGCAATGGATTCACTTATATTAATAATTCATTTGTGTAGATTTTTAAGGCTGTTTTTCAACTGGGAATCCCTCTATTACTAAAGCCACAGCCTCCATGTAGTGGGTTATGATGACCAGCTTTAAAAAAAGCAAAGAAAGAAAGAAACATTTATTTTAATTATATGTTAGTGTGTGCAAGAATGTAAGTAGGACAGGTTTTGTGGACCTAAAGCTTACATGACTTGGGGGGGCCCTATTTATGAAAAAGGATATACAATTATGATTTAATATTTTAGAATGAAAATAAAATCACAAGAACTTGCTCATTTTAAAAGCTGACCAAAAATATCACAAAATCCAGATATTTTTTATTAATTAACAGTTTGACACACTCTGTAATACTAGTTTTCCTACGTTTGTTGGCTGCATACTCTGATCATATCTTTATACAATAATAATGTTGTAATATTTTCTATAGAAAGAAATAGATAATTTGATCTTTTCTTTAGCATAATTGATTGAGACTTTATTATTGATAGTACAGTCTCAGCATCACAACTTATTATTAATAGCATCATTCAACTTTTTAAGACCATTGTCAGATTTGGGAAAATATATTGTTTTTTTCATATATGAACTGAAAGGCTTGAAAGAATTTTCCATAGACTTGCTTCTGGATTCACACATTTCAAAAACTTTTTGTCTTCCACTACCACACACTTTTAAGGATGGGTACCCCAGGACAAGTTCATATAGGGCTAAGACTACTCAGTCTGCACTGTTACATTGTGACACCATTGCCATTACAGGCAGCAGGAATATTTCTACAAGTCATTCTTACCTTGGGAGGGCTAGCAATAATTAAACCATACAAACAAGTGACTATGAAATATTTATCTTTCTGTCTATCTATCTCTCTATGCCCCACTAAGTCCAAACTAGATGTATCCTCAATTCCCCATCCTGACTTCTGTTTAGTTGGCCCTTCAAAATTCCCACAGGCATTCTAGCCCTATCCAACACATGGAGAAGACTGATGGGGGCAAAGTTGGAATGGAAAGAGACAATGGTCTCTAGATCTTATTTTTTCAAATCTTACAAAAACATGTAACCATATGAATACATCACTAGGGCCCCTCCCAAGGCCTTGTGCATGTGAGCAACCCTGAAGCTTAAATTTTACTAGCTCCATAGAAAATCCTTTTCTCATGTATGTGTGTACTTGGAGCCTCTTCGCTACAGGGGTAGGATGGTATTACTGAGGGAATATTTTCCCCCCACTCAGGTATGCAGGGGTCACAGAAGAGTTGAGAACCAGAGCTTTGGAGTTTATAAAATGCCAGTTATGGTACCCCAAGGCTGAAGTTCTTTCTAGTACAGGGGTAAGCAAACTTCTCTGTAAAGGACCAGATAGTAAATATTTTGCGATGTGGCCATGTAGTCTCACTTACAACCACTCAACTCTACCTTTGTATTGCAAAAGCAGCCCTAGACAATCCATAAACAAATAGTGTGGCTATGTTCCAATATAACTTTATTTAGAAAAATAGGGGTAGTTTCCTGACTGCTGTTCTACTAGATCTGCCTTGAGTTGCAAGTTTCCTGTATTGAGGACAGGAACATCCTCATGGAGAGTTGTAGCTTCCATTGCTGCCATGTGAGGCAGAGTCATTGCTGGCTCTTACCATGTTTCGCTGGCTTTGGGGCAGGAGGGTCTTGAAGGAGGAAAGAGAGATGGCTTGTGATGTGAACAAGGCCAAAGATTTATCTTTTAGGTGCACAGATTTCATTTTCTGCTTCTTCCGCCCATTTTTAAGTCAACTGTAGACTAACATATAGAGCAGACATGGCTTTTTGAGTCTATACATTGGTCACTTCATGACTGAAATGATCAGTTGGTCTAATTTGTTTTTGTCTGTAAGTTTTCCAGAACTCCAGTGAACCTTCTGGCACTGACCCTTGTCATTCATATCCACCACCTGTGTCCATGCCCATTTCTACAGTATACATGTTCACATTACCAACATCTTAATTTTCCTAGGTCAGAATATTAAAATGATTAAGGTAAACTTTCTGTATTTATATTCTTGAAGAAAGGCCCTACAGGAAAAACACAGATCTATTCTTTTTTTTGCTTTGGAAACTTCAACCTATTTTACCAAATCACTATGATTATTGTATACTTCAGAGTTAAAATTAGGAATAAATTTTAGTATTACTTTCCTTCCCTTTCTTCTCTTCCCTCTCATTTTAACTGAGTTATAAGAAAGGACTTGATTAAATAAAGTGGAAAGCATCATGTTGTAATTTAAAGCATTTTGGAGTTCAGTTTTCCTCCTGTATACATTCTTTTTATTATATTATATTTCCACTCCCCCAATTAGATGTTTAGCATCGGTAACAGATGCATATGTTATGTCTAATGTACACTGATGGGATAATGTTCAATATTAGTACAAGAAGTTAGCCAATGTTCACTGTAAATAGCATAAAAATATTTTATTTAACTCTTTAGGTACAAGCAATTCCATTTACCAGCCCTACTAAGAAAAATAAATGACATTTCATTGACATTTAATTTACAGGAAAAACTAAGATGAATTCCACTGACCACTTCTGGCTAATGATGAGTAAGTTCATTACAGAAAGCAAATGATTACAATTTTTATAGTTGCAAAGTACTTGTGTTTGTTTTCTATGATTGCTTCCATGGAAATTATTTGAGATTTTATATTTCTTCTATGAATTGTACAGGACCTATCAGAAGGGATGTGCCCAAAGTTACACTTTTGATAAATGTTAGAGCTGGAACAATCTGAGACCTCAGTACCCTGTGCAAAGAATTTCCCCCATGACAAGTGAATGAGGCCTCGTTGTTGGTTCTCAGATAGCATGCAGGTAATATAGGTTAAGAGCAGGGCTTGTGAATCAGCCTGAACTAGGGTAGCATCCTGTCCTGGCCACTTATTGATGGTGTGACTTTGGGTGGTCATTTAATTTCTAGAACCTCTCTTGATTGAGATGTGATCGGGAACATTAATACTCAATTTTTTTAGAGTTAAATGAAATGATGTTAGAGCATTTGATAAACTGTAACTTACCAAGTTAGGTTATACATCTTTTCTCTACCTCTGTTTCTGTAAAGCAGTGGTTATTGATCACAATCGAATTGCCTGGATGGGTCTTAATGCCCTGACTGACCCCAGATTGATAAAATCTAATGAATAATTTAAAATCAGACTGCTCATTTCTAAGATCATTTAACTGTCCCCACGTCAAAAATGGGTACCAGCAAACCAGAAATCTTAGCTATCTACCCAACAGTGTTTCATCTGTATGTAGAAGTGTGGAGGGAGGGAGGGGGGAGGGGTTTTGTAACAATAGATTATATTTTCACAGCTCTTTTATATTATGTTTTACAGAGCTCTTTATATACGTTACTGATTTTATTATCTTGGCAACTCTGAAAGTTTTTTTCAGCTTCAAAAAGATTACACCACTTGCAAAAGTTCATGCAGTTTTGAAATGGCAGAACCAAGGCTCGTTCCCAGGTCTTCAAACTCCAACTCATTCCTGGTCTTCAGACTTTGTGTTAAACAACTGCGGAAGATGCTTTGTAACCTGTTTGTGCAAGGTTACTTCCTTCTAAGCAGACTGGTGATGGGCGGAGGAGAGGGGCTCCCCAGTGTTTAGCAGAAAGTCACCTGCTCCTACACTGCCAGCCCTGGGAGTAAAGTGCTGGTTTTCCATACAGCTGGAAGAGGGGACTGAGTTACTCAGGGGTGTCTTGTCTGTAGCCTGAGAGCCCAGGGAAAGTGGTTCTTGAGATTGTGGCTTTCCAGAGTAGAACAATTTCCCCCCAAATTGGAGGACTGACATGGGATTGTCAACTTTTTATTTTACTGAACAAGGATATTAACACACACAAAAAAGCAGACACCTGATGTGTACTACCAATATTGCTTCAATGAAGACGTTTAACACCACCTCCCAAAAGGCAGAACACACTCTCAGAATAAAAGAATAAATCTAGCTCTACTGGCAATTCTCTCCCTCCCTCAGTCCCTCCCTCCCTCCTTCTCTCTTTGTCTCTGTCTCTTTCTTTCTCCTTCTCATCTCAAGGCAGCCTAGTCCATGAGCAGGCCTTTGAGAGCCAGAACTGGAGCTCTCTGTCCTCCCTGGGACTGTGCACTTCTTCATTTTGGTAGAGAACCCTGGGTAGGAGGGAACTAAACCAATTGTTGTGTATTTCTTGGAGTCTCTGAGATCTCTGTATTTCCAAGAAATATGAAGGATTAAAACTGCTAGTGCACCATGATGTAAGAAAGCACACAGGATAACAGAGTTGGGCCACCAAAGCGTTGAAGTGTGCCCACTGAAAACAAAGGGGACCTACCTCTCTTCTTCCCAAAGGAGGTGCAAACAGCTCTTTGCCATAGAAAACACAAAGTTGAGAACTGCCCATGCACTTGACAGCTCCGGAGGGATCCCTGGTGAAGAGTCTGGGTGGGTGCCTGTCAGGAGAGGGTGGAGGCTGTGTTGCTTGGAGAGCAGCGCTCCAAGTTGGATGTTTCCCTTTGCAGAGGGGAGATTGGGTTTCCCTCTGATTGTATTTAATGCTCATGCACTTGCAGTTGAGCATGAATCACTCCATTTCCTTTATGGTGCCCCACCTTCCTACCCACACCCCTCTTCACACATTAACCTCCCCCAAGAGTTCCCAGAAACTCCCCACTCAGCTCAGTTCTTCGGTAGTCAGGATTGTTGGGTTCTGCTGTGACCATAGGGGAGTGGGGGACAGGGAGGGGACATAGGTTCATGGAGGTTTTGTGAAGACAGTTTGCATCCTAAGACTCACTAAAGTCTTGTCCATTGACCAGCAGAGTTGGCATTCCGTGGAGGCTTGTGAGAAGTGCCCCACTCCAGAACCACCAAATCAGAATCTGTATTTTAACAAGATTCCAGGTGATTCCTGTGCACACTGGAGTCTAAAATACCTCTGACACTGGCCTCTGCCCATAGCTGAAATGTAGCTGATAGTTTTCAAAAAAATTAAAATAAAAATTCCCATACAGCTGTAGAGTGAGCACAAGTCAAAGATTCATTGAACTCACCGATCAGGAATCCTGCGAGATGATAAAACTAGTTTAAAAGAGAATAAATGAGACTGCAGTACATATAGTCAACAAAAGAAAAATTGCTGAAATAAGATAGAAACTAAATATAAAACCAGTTAATGTCTTACAGGACAATAAAACTGTAACCTTTGGGGTTATCTTTTCCGTCAGACAGAAATTCTTTGCATCTTCCAAGATAAAAATAGCACGCAATCTATCAATCTTCTACGGATTAGCATCTAACTTTACAGAATCTGGGCTCTTAATCAATACTAAATAAGTTAAAAAGAAAATATCCCCAGGACAGAATCAGATGACTCTTTGGAAGACTTGTCAGACAATGCTCTAGTATGGCTATGAAAGGGAACTCAATTATCTTTTGTGTTATTTCCAAATTGAGGATAATATTTTCTTAACTTAGAATATGACCAGAGGGGTGCTACAAGCTGGCCCTGCCACGGGGAATCTTCTCCTCCCACATTCCAAGGACACACATACCGTTCCACTAGGCTTCAATTCCCCCCATGAGAACACTTCAGGATTAGAAAATAAGATCGAGGCACTGCTTCCAGAAAGCATCCATGAAGATGCCTGTGGTTTACCTAGAAAAGAAACAAGAGGAATGAGAGACTTGTCCATTTCTCTTCTTTTAGCACGTTGGCATAGGTTTCTGTAACTGGTCGACTACCATCGCAGACGCCAGACAGAGCTCAGTCCTCAGGAGATAAGAGGCAAGAGGGGGAAATAACAAATGAGAGGGTGGAGTCACAAAAATGACAAGTTCTAAGTGTTTTAAGAGCCCTTAGCTAAGTTGGGGTTCCAGCACCAGAGTGACAGGGGGGCTAGTGACCCTGCCCTAACAGGAAATGAAAGTGAGTGGGACATGGGTGTTCACAGTATGCCTTTCCCGGGATACTTCTTTACCTGGTGGACAGCCTACTGCCTAGCTATCTGACCTGCGATCAGGGGGTCCCTCACACGGGAAATCTGTTTATACTGGCAGGTGCCCTCTTGGCCCTTGCCTGACTCATGTCCAGTTTATGCCTGCCTGACCATCGCTCAGGTGCTGGGAGCCCAACCTTGTGTTTTCCCCAGTGTCCCACAATAGGAAACAAATTTAAAGATTTTTGCTTACAGATCCAGGCAGGTGCAGTGAGTTGGGAGGGCAGCCCTCCATCTCGGGTCGCACGAGACAGGAATGAAGAGTCAGGCAGGGAGAGAGGGGAGCATGTGGCAGCTAGCAGTATACATAAGAGAACAGAGTGTAGGTCACTTTAAGTTTGCAGGCAGATGCCTGCATGGTCCTTTAAAGGAAGTGTCAGGAAAGGGGGGAACCCAGTCCAAGAGGCAGGAGAGATGTCTCTAAGTTCTGTAGCTACTGGCTTGAGCCATTTGGGTGTGGTGTAGAATTGGAAACTGTGTTAAGGGTGACTGAGCCCTGCTTCTGGTACAAGAAAGTTAAACTTGTATTCAAAATGGATGCCCAGGCAACATAAAATGATAAGAATTGACTATACTAGGATATCAGGATAGGAGCAGAAAGCACACTGAGCAGGTCCTGTGAGAGTCTTCCACGTGAGTGCCCGGGCTTAGTAGGTAACATGAGTCTGTGGCCCAAGAAGGCCAGATTGGTGGAAGTCCCTGGGTGCCAAAAAGGGACAGAGACACAGAACTCATTCTTGTGTCATATACTCAACCTTTATGGACCAATTACTGTGTTTTGGGCATTGGGCTACTAAGATAAATAAAAACAATCTCTGTCTTCAAGGACAGTTTAGTCAAGGTATTTTAACCTGGGCTCCATGAGGTGACTTCAAGAGGGTCCCTGAAATTATAAGCATAATTTTGTGTTTGTGTTAATTTTTCTGGGGACAGAGTCCGTAACTTTTTTCAGAACCCCAAAGTTTCTGTGTCCCCAAACAGTTAGAAATCAATAACAGTTCAATCCAAGTAGAAATGAAATTTTAAGAAGAGGGTTTAAACACACAAAATGTGCATTATCAGCACCAGAGGCAAACAAAGTGGGCAAATTAGTATAGAGAGTATAAGTAACGCCTATTCAGGATGCTTGCTTACGGAGAGTCCAGCGAGCCTCCGGTGTTGAGCGCATAGATGAGAACTTGACTGGGCTGAGCCGCCTTGGCGGTCCCGCCATCCTCCTGTCTGAGATGTCCCTTTCTCTGCCCTCCCAAGCCCCATTCTTCCTGCGGGGCCCAGACCCTCCCTGGACACTTCCTAGCGTGCTCCAGCCCTCAGAGGGCCCTTGTTTCTCTGAACTTCTGTGGCCCCTAACCTGCCTGCCCTTATTCATATTTCATATCTTTCTTTTCAGTGCATTTCTGGCATTTTTAGAGCAAGGGATGGAGTGGAGTGGAGAGTGTTGCTCCTTTGTGTTCCAATGGCATTAGGCTCAGTGCAGGCCAAGGTTGCTATTTAATGTTATTGTGATTTTATTTTTCATTTTTTGGCTCTCTGGCCCCCTGCATAGGAGAAGGGGGCCTCTTCCTGGGCTCCTGCTGACGGGCACAGAGAATAGAAAAAGACACAGATACAACCCAAAGGGAATGCAGTGGTGACGACCAGCAATCGTACGTTGTGATTACAGCCTCCATCTTACTTCATTTCTAACTTGAACCATTTCCTTTGCAAATTGTTTCACACAGAAACATTTCAACACTGCTTGAGGGAGGTGGAAAAGAAGATAAGTTAAAGAAAAATGTAGTTGAAGAGGTAGAAACTGTAAAAAGAAATACAAACTAAGGATTCCAGAGTAAAGCAAGAGGCAGTGCAAATAAACAAAGACAAGGAGAAGCTTCTCCAGACAACACTGGCTCATCGTTGTGCGTGCATAGCCCGCAACTATGTTTGCACAAATATATCAGGGGTATCAAGAATGCTATAATGATACTCCATCACCCATGGTTCTCGTTTAACCACTGTAATAAGCAAAACATACAGAGCACATTGCTGGCCCTAAAGACTATAATTTTCTCTGAGGAGAAATATTGCAAAAAGGGGAAAAAAAGAGAGAGAGAAGAAAACATGATATTTTGTTCAGTTCCTAAAAAAAGCATTTTTCCCCTTTCTCTGCTGCTCTTTCCTTTCATTAAACTGTCCTTAAGTGCTTTTAGAGAAAACTAAGTAGGCCACAATTCTGGGCTGCTGACTGAATAATTATAAGTCTGGGAGCCTGCTGGGATGGCCAAAGAGAGGCCCAGGTCCCTTTCCTGAAATCCAGAGACCCTTGGGGATTGTGCCAGTTGCGGCTGGGCTCCTCACGTTGAAATGATTTCTCATTTTGAAGGAAAATCAGGGACATTCTTATCCCTATTAGTCCTCTGAGAACTTGGGCCACTGCCAGATTTTATTGGAAAATTGCAACAAAAGAAATTAGAGATAGTGAGTTCTTATATTCGAAGGGTTATACTGGAGGCATATCGAAACCAGATTATTTCCAGATCAGCTCTGCTCCATACACTAAAATATATTCTCTGCTTTTTAAATATTCACATTTCCTTAGACTCAGATTCTTATTGTTAACTATTGTTAGTCTGTCTCTCTCTCGTGTAAGAAATTGTTATAAGACTACTCCAGGGAAAGCGTGGTGGGTGAACACTCTACCATTAAAACTCAATTCAATTGTACAAGCATCTGTCTACTGGGGCCCAGGAGATGGCTGGGCATATGAAGGGGCACCAGAGAGAGCTACACCACAGGGTCATAGAGCCCACTGGAGGACAGGACAGAGATTGTGTATACTCAAATACAAAATGGTCATTGTAAAAGGCCTGAGAACAAATGTGTTTGGTGCTCAAGTCCCTCCGTGGTGTTGATGTCTGAGCTTCCCAGGTGCAGCCCAGCTTGGGAGCCAGACATACCTGGTGTTGTATCCTATCTGGGCTCCTTGTTTGTTGTGACCTGGGCAAATTGTGTACCCTTTTCTTGGTTTCTGAGATGAGTGAATTGTAGCAGATGATGTCCAAGTAGCTTCTTTTTTTTTAATTTTTAAATTTTTTTATTAAAAAAAATGTTTTTTGAGACAGGGTCTCACTCTGTCACCTGGGCTAGAGTGCAGTGGTATTATCATAGCTCACTGCAATCTCAAGCTCCTGGGCTCAAGCGATCCTCCTGCTTCAGCCTCCCAGGTAGCCGGGACTACAGGCATGTGCCACCATGCCCGGCTAATCCAAGTTGCTTCTTACTCTAAAATTCAGAGTTTCTTTTTTTTCTAACTTTTTTGCAAATCTGATAGACATTGTCCAGGTCACAAGTATAGCATTGAGGTGGCAGGAGGACTTGAGGTAGGTGTGTGTCCCCTCCCCACCCTCATCCTCCCTTACTCCCTCCTAGTACTCAGGAATCATAACATGACACCCTGACAGTTCTTAATGTAGGCTTCTTGTGTTCTAGAGAAAAAGCTATTTTTGGTGGTGGTGAGGTAAACGTTAGAACTGTGAAAGAACACAAATCATGATAGTGCACAAACTCAACATAGTAAATCGTGATGTGTGTTATGCATGTCTTTGTTCTCTGGCAGTGTACAGATCACACATATTAAAATAAGGATAGAAACTCAAAAATAAAGGAAAATCATGAGCACAGTCTCATACCCACCACTAAGTGAGAAACTGCCCTACGCAAGTAAAGATGAGGTCTTCTTTTCTAGTGCAGTTTTGGGCATGTTGCTTGGGCTAATATGTTGGGCTAATAATTCTTGCTGATTGTTTACCTAAATCAGCACTTTTGATCTGACTGAATCAAACTCCTTCAGGTACAGCCATAAAGGAAACAATGGGGGACTGGTGATGGGTGCTTGCCTGCAGGTGGTCTTTGAGGGGAGCTATAATTCCTCAAGGTGCTGGAGAGGAAAGATGTGGCTACCTCCGGCCCATATGTTCCTAGAGACTTCACTGGCTCAGTCCCACATCTTGGGTGAGACTTCTTTTTTTGAAAATTTGTCCCCTTAGCTCCCAGAATAATTGATATGTTTTCCTTTGTAGGTTATTCTATTATTATTTAATGGTAAAAACCTCATTTCTTATGATTAATTGAAACGGCTGGCATAAAACTTCCTAGACTCAAGAATAAAAGCTACTTACACCTTGTTGGCTGTGGGCACTTCTAAGCAGAATAGACTCATCATGTGAAGGCTGTTTATCAAGTAGAGTTCTGGGTGTTTTTTTCCTAAGGGGGTGATGGGTAGATTTGTACATGGGGCTGTGGCTTTGACTAGAATGCTGGAGCGACTAAAAAACTGTAGTGTTAATAAAGGAATTTATGTGCCTAAAATGTAATGAGAATCAGGTAGCTCAGGGCAAACATTCTCTCCCCTTTTGCTCCAACTGTGTATTTTTGGAGAAGATAAAGCCATTGACTCTGCTCAGAAGCCTCAGCTAGAGACCTCTGCCTCCCACACCCCGGGCTCAGAGCGAGCTGGCGTCCTGTCCCTGGGCTGGGGCTGGTACTGGGAGGCAAGCATCATGCCTCCTCTCAAATAGACGGTTTGTTCCTCTTTGCATCTGTTTCCCCAGACCAAGTAGAGCTCAGTGAACAGGTTAAAATCCCTACAAGGAGCAGTCCCATCAGCACTGCTGTCAAAGCTGGTTCCAAACCCCTGGGCCCCTCTCTTGCTGTCTTTCCAAGAAGCACTTTTCACTTGGGGCTCCTACTTTATAAATGTTAGGCTGGCTTTTCTTATTGTTCCCTCCTGGAGAGCTCCATGAAAGGAGGATTGGGGCCTTATTTTATCCTTCTTGGCAGGACTCCCGTGTGAACTATACAATGATTCTCCCCATGTATTACAAGGGGGGCGTGGAGTTATCCTGCTTGGTGTCCCACAACAAGTTCCACGGGAGCAAGGACAGAGCCCACATGCCCTGCACAGGGTAGGCATTTAATAAATATTTGTTGGATGCATAAAAGCAATAACGACCTTACTGTTGTTATTTCCTTTTGCATTAACAATGTTTGAAGGTGGTGGATGTTGGCTAAAGGATTCCATATTTTATCAAGCACCTTTCTTTGCCAACTTTTTATTGGCTGAAACTTGAGTCCAGCCCAGACAGGAGTGTTGGTGAGGAATGTCCCTTTGGTACTGCCTTCCTACGCCCTTCCAGCTCTTTCTGCCTCAGTCCCCCTCCCCCTTCATGGAGGGCCCCTTCTGTAGCCCTCCCAGGGTTGGACAGCCTTGCCCCAACCAGCTGCCACTATGTCTGAGTTTGTGTTTCCATTTATACCTTTCCATGACTATCAGCCAAATCTTGCTAAAATATCACTTGGGTTCTATTTTTGCATTTAATAATAGCCTTTAGGAGACCCCATGCTTTAGACTCCCAGAAGTGGCCTCAGAGTGAGGATTTTGGCAGTAGGAATTTAGCAGCAGGTATTACAGTAATTTATCTCTCCTTTTGGACCAAAAACATCTTGAGGACAGTCCCTTTTTTTATTCCCTTCATGGAAACACCACATTCTAGTCAGTTATCAATACTATTTCATGAATAAATATTGAGGTGACTAGCTAATGAAATAAAGTAATTTGCAAGATGATATACATGGATTAATATAACCTTGCCTGTGTAACATATTTGTATCCACAGTTCTCTTCAATGGCTTCAACCTCTTTGGTTGAGAGAGAAATTTTTTGATATAGGGGTTGTGGTAGGCAGTCTCTCAGATGGTTCCCAATGATACCCATGTCCCAATATTCATGGCTTTGTGTGACCCTCTTCCCTTAAGTAACTCACTTCTAATCAATAGAACACAGCAGTGTGGATTAGGTGACAAAAGATCATCACTTCCTTCTTGCTAGGAGACCCCTTTTCTGTCTTTGAAAACTGCTATGTTGGAGAGGACTATATGGCAAGGATCTGAGGGCAGCCTTTGGCTAATAGCCAATGAGGAGCTGAGGTCCTCAATCCAACTACTCGTAAGAAACAGGATGCCACCAACAAGCATGTGAGCTGGGAAGCAGATTCTTCCTCCGTCAAGCCTTTAGATGAGTCCTCAGCCCTAGCACTAGTGCAACCTTGGGAGACATCCTGAAGCAGGGGACCCAGCTGAACAATGCCCAGACTCCTGGCCCACAGAAGCTGTCCGATAATAAATGTGTGTTATGTCTGTTGTTTTAAGCTGCTAAGTTTTCGGTAATTTATTACACAAGAGTAAAGAACTAATAACGAGGTCTCCAAGTTGTTCTCCAAGTTGTCCAGGTATCCCCAGTGACATTTTAAGTGGAATTAGCTCTGGGTCAAATGCCCAGGGTTGAGAGCTGAGTGATAGGCTCGGTCTCAAGAGAGTGGCCCCTTTCCATCTTGCCTCGTTCCTCGACATAAGTCCTTTAAGAAAATACATAGCGTTGGCCAAACTCCTCAGTCTCTAAAATCCTACAGGGTCTGAACTAGAGCCAAGAGGTCATTTTACCATGTGCCCTCCTGTCTAAGTCTACATTCATGTCCCCACAGAGGTCTGCTTTGGTCCTTAGGGAATCCTTCTGCCTGAGCCTATGTCTGAAGGACATGACACCCTCTCCAGCAGTGGGTACCAATTTTTGTTTCATAAATCATCCGGGTAGTTTGTTCAAATAGCAGATTTGACCCTCACCCCTAGAAAGCCTGATTCAAGAAATCTGAAATGGGGTCCTGGAATCACCATTTTTAACAAGTTCCTGGGGGATTCTGATGGTGATGACGAAGTTGCAGGATTTGAGACACCCTGTTCCAGAGGCTCTGAAACTTTTCAGAGTTTCCCTAAGAGCAACTTTGACACTTTCACAAAGTGAAAGTGTCCATATTTCAGTGATCTTCCAAGAGTATGTAATTATTAATACATACTAATAACCTTGGAAAAGTCAGAAAAGTTCAACTCTCTAGTACTCAATTTTCATAAATGTCATATAAATTGACGAATCTATATATTTTCCTTTAGTCCTAGAATTTAAGTAGTGAAAAGGATAGTTTAATAATTTTTAAAAGTACACAAATGGTATTACTGTGTGTCAGACACTGCTCTAAAGTTATTTTGCGTTAACCCCTTTAGCGCTTACAACAGTCCTATGAGGTAGGTGCCATTATTAATCCTATTTTGCAGATGAGGAAACTGAGGCCCAGAAGGACCACATGAGTTTCTCAAGGTCACACACCTAGTAGATAGCATAGGCAGGACCCAAATACCAGCAGGGGGGCTCTTGAGTCCATGCTTTTAACCACCATGCTAGACCACCTCTCCTTCAAATTATAAGTGCTCTGAGTTTATAAAAAATGATATTGATGTGGACTACACTTATTGGGGAAGAATACAAGTTGTGATTGAGCTTTGTTGTAGAATAGAATTGTCATTGGTGAAGGTATAAAGAAAAAGATATTGTAAACTGAGGGAAGACCCAGAGGAGAAAGTGGATCCTGAGCATAGCACATGGATCCAGTAGGGAGGAGGCTGGTTGGCCAGAGCAGGGTCCTGCAGGGGTGAAGCTCAAGGTGGAGCTGCAGAGGGGAGTGAGCTATGAGGTGGTGAGTAGGGGGCTGAATGCCATGTAGAGGAATTGCTGACTACCCAATAGCCTTTTCCCCTTGCCCTGTGATAAGGAGATCTCCAATATTCTTCTTGTCCCAGGGCATGGATGTGATTGTTCTAGTTCGATTACAGGCACTCTCTTCCCCTTTACCAGTGGTTGGCCTGGAGAGCATGTGACTCAATTCAGCCACTAAGACATAAGTGGAACCCTGCTAGAGGCATCCAGAAAAGATTTTTCTCCATAATAAAAAAAGGGAGATAGGTGTGGCTTGAATGTTTGTTCCCTCCAAAACTCATGTTGAAATTTAATTGCCATCGTAAGAGTATTAGGAGGTGGGGCATTTAAAAGGTGATTAGGCTTCATTCTCATAGGTGAGATTGAGTTTGTTATAAAAGGGTGAGTTTAGCCCCCTTTTACTTTTCTCTTTCTTGCCTTCCTGCCTTCTGCCATGGGATGGCACAGCAAGAAGGCCCTGGCCACATGTGAGCCCCTTGATCTTGGACTTCTGAGCCTCCAGAAATGTAAGAAATACATTTTTGTTCATTATAAATCACACAGTCTCAGGTATTCTGTTATAGCAACAAAAATGGCCTAAGACAGAGATGCATGAGGAGAAACACTTCTAAGCCCTGCCTTCCTTCTTGGGATGCTGTGGTGTGAAGACATGATGTTTAGGCCTTTGGCAGCCATCTTGCAGCCATGAGGGAGAGACCAGAGAATCATGGAAATGCTGATACAAATCCCTGGTGTTCTGACTTCATGGAGCTACTGACCCAATTCTAGAACCACCTCCATTCTTGTTTTTATGTGAGGTAATTTAATGCCTGCATCATCTGGGCCACTGATCACTGAACATTCTCTTGCATGCAGCCAAATGCATTGTAACTGATAGAGGGTATACTAGGAAGCCAGGGTCTTTAGTGAAACGATAATAATAAGAGTTATCAACAGCATTGTACTTCCACACACATTATTTCATTTCATTAGGAATGAAAGAGCATCAGCTTTGGAGTTAGAGAGTATGGGTGTGAGTCCCAGCTCTGACTAGAGGACCTGGAAGAAGCCATCTCTTGAGCCTCAGATTCCTCTTGTGTAAAATGTGCAAAATGATATCTCCCCCTTCAAGTTGTGAAAATGAAATGAAATAATATTTTTATGGCATCCAGCTCAGCATCCAGCACTAATTACATCTAGAAGGTAGGTATACCGACAATGCTAATAACAGCAAACAATTATTGAGCTCTTACTATATGCCAGACTCTGTATCAAGAATTTTATGTGTGTTATTTTATTTAATTCTCTTGGACATGGGTATTGTTAAAAGCCTTATTTACACTTATTATTCTTAATCACCAGAGCCCCTTTGAGGAGTAGGCAGGGCAGTCTGTCATCGTCATTCCCATTCTGTAATTGAGGAGGTGGTGCAGTGAACAGAAGTGGCTTGCTGAGACATACATGGTGGCAGAACCAGGGTGTAGCTTGGTTTTCCTGAATCTAAATCCCAAGTCTGAGGCATGACATGTCAGTGACTTGTCTCAGTATCTTGGTGTCTCAGGCTCAAGAGCAACCACTTGCCTTTCACTGGCTTGGCTGTTAACAAATGTGGTAGCATCTGTGATTGTTATTAACAATATCTATCACCACATACGCTGAAGGAGAAGAATTGTAATGTCTTGCATGTCCCGAGAGAGGTCTGTGGCTTCCACCTGATGTGCCCAGTGCATCCTTCCAAGGCCTGGAAGGACTCCATTTAATGAGGTTGTTAGCCAGCTCCCCAGTGGTGGTAATGAGGAGCCTTGTTAGGGGAAGTTTCCCCTCCCTGAGGAGTTCTTTGCAGGGTGACGGACCAAATTGTTGGCAGTGGGAGGTCTGGAGAAAGATTTGGGGCTCTTCTTTTGTAGAAAAATTCCTTTGAGCAGGTACATGTTCTTTTCCACTTCCCTGCGGGGACCACCCACACGTTGTGTGCACTGGAATGGGGAGGGGAAGCGGCCATGTGTTTCTATTTAGGTGTGTGGGTCGCTCAGTTGTGTAAGTGTCGCTGCCTACGTTGTTTCGGCTCATGCGGCCCATGACTGAGTGGTGGCTCAACTCCTTCGCTCTGTTTTTGATCACTGAAAATTGAACGAGAAGTTAGAGGAGGACCGAGTCGTTAATGCGCGTTCTTTAATTCACACTGTGGGCTGGTGACAGAGCTGGACCCGGAACCCGAGCAGCTGCGTGCAGGACCAGCAGGAGCAGCAGGAGCCAGGAGTGCCGCGGAGTGCCCAGGCCTGGGTTCTGACTTCCTTTGAAACCAGAGTGTCAGAGTTGTGAGACTTCAAATGACAATGAATCATCTGGGATAGGTCTATCTATCCATCCATCATCTAGCTATATAAACATGTCCATAGGTATGAACAGATAAAAATATATGTGTGTGCGAATGTTTATAGCAGCACAATTCACAATTGCAAAGATGTGGAAACAACCCAGGTGCCCATCAATACACGAGTGGATTAATAAAATGTGGTATATGTATACTGTGGAGTATTACTCAGCAATAAAAAACAACGGTGAATTAACACATCTGGTATTATCCTGGATGGAGCTAGAACCCATTCTTCTAAGTGAAGTGTCACAGGAATGGAAAAACAAGCACCACTGGTACTCACCATCAAACTGGTACTAACTGATCAATACTCATGTCACACATGGCAATAATATTCATCAGGGGCAGGGCAGGCGGGAGGGCAGTGGAGAGGATTGGAAAACTCTCACTGAATGGGTACAGGGCACACAGTTTGGGGGATGTCCATGATTATAGCTCTGACATGGGCAGTGCATGGGCAATTTATATAACCAAAGTGTTGTACCCCCATAATATTCTGAAATAAAAGGAAAAAAAAACATATATGTATGTATACACAATATGCATAATATATATATTCCATCTGCCCATCCATCACCTATGTGCATATGTCCACATGTATAAAAATATATGTATATACTATATCTATAATATCAACACAGGTACTTCATACATACTATCTCCCTACTTATTCATACATATATTCCATATATTCATTCATTCATCCGTCTACCCATCTATTTGTTTCCTTAACCCATAATAAATTTAATAGGACAAAATGATCCTAAAATTGTTTCTAAGGATGGTTGCGTGATTAGTTTTACGCCAATATGTCTTAAGATTAGGATATGTGCCTGTGTAAACTGACTGTCTGGGTGATCCAGTGTCGGGAGGTTGTTTCTTGTCTTCCTATATTCATGTATGTGATGTAAGAGAAAAAAGAGATCAGCTCTAGTGTGTGGGGGTAACAATAGCCACAACTTACTGAATGCCTACTATCTTCAGGAGCATACTCAGCATTGTTATTTGCATTATCTCACCTGATCCTCACTTCAGCCTACAAGGCACATACTACTGTTGTATCCATTGTACAGAAGGTCATGGCCTGAGATCAGAGCCACTAAGGGACAGGGTTTCCCCCCTGCCACACTGCTTAAAACTGGCCTGGTGTTTTAACAGATCCCAAGTGTGCCCAAGATAT
The DNA here is from genome assembly GCA_023783475.1 of Daubentonia madagascariensis. Taxonomy (NCBI): domain Eukaryota; kingdom Metazoa; phylum Chordata; class Mammalia; order Primates; family Daubentoniidae; genus Daubentonia; species Daubentonia madagascariensis. The sequence goes on from JAKFHU010002080.1 coordinate 1,161,082, forward strand.
CCCAGAGCTTGTTTCTTCCCTTCAGGTGGTGGGGCTGTCCACAGCGGGGACATTGGTGTGCTAGACCTGAGGGGCCCTGTGCTACCCTGCAGGTGTCCCCATTATCACCAGTGTTTCGGTCATGCCCATCTCCCCCCACCCCACATTCGCTGTTTGGAGGCAGTTCCATGCAAACGTGAAGTGTGGGCTGAGTGCAGTGGTGCGATTTGAAGGTTGCTGCAAAGCCCCCGGTCCTGAATCCCTTGCCTGGTGTCCTGCTGCTGATAGCTAAAATTTGAAGCACGGTTCTTGCTCTCAGTCCCCTCTGATTGCAGACCTTCCTTACAGAGAGTGTGCACCCCATAATTCTTGACAATTCCACTTCTCTAATTTGTATCTGGAGCTTTCCCAGCTCCCGGCCTGGAGAGCTAAAAATATGGGAACATTTGGATCTCTGGGGTGAGGGAAGAACTGGCCTGAGGGGGAAAGAGGGACAAACAGGGAAGCTGAAGGGCTAAACTTGGGCTTCACCCACAGTCCCACTGGGTGACACCAGCTGCACGTGAATCTGAACTCCAAGTTGCTCAGCATCCAACCTGTCTGGGGTCAGGGCAGAACTCGCAGCCATCCACACCTGGGGAGAAGTTACTCAAAGAGCAAGGGACCTGCTATGCGGTGGGTGTTTGCAGAGGACACCAGGGAGGATGGCTGTGGGTGGCACAAGAGCCTGGCTCTGGTATTTCCATTCCTGCCTGCTGAGGCTGAGTGAGCCAGTCCTCCCAGGGCAATTGCAGCACAGCTCATTTGTGCATGTTTTACAATGGTGTTGATAAAATCCCCACGGAGCCCGGAGCATGTGTGAGGAGTTCCCACCAGAAATCTAAACAACGCCCTGGCGTTGCTGACAGCTTAATAATGTGACAAAGTTCAGCTTGTTCAATGACAGGGACAGGAATGCAGCTGGGCTGGTCTGACCCAGAGCTTTGAAAATATCCCCCCTCCACTCCGACCCAGCATTTGACAAATAACCTTTTCTTAGCCTCCTTGAAGGCACCAGACAGAACCAAGTGCCATGCAGGGGCCACATGCCACCGTTAAAATGTTAAATGGAGTGGCAAGGGCCACCAGAGTCACTTGGGGCTGACGTTTATCTTTATTAATAATAATAATAATGCATATATTGCTTTTTTGGTGCATTCCAGGGTTTTTTGCACTCCTAAATCATACGGCTGTACATCAGCAGGCCCGATAAATCACCCAATGAACCCAAATTCAATGCAGCTGTCAGGCCAGATCTGAGAGACGCAAACTTAGCCTAATTGAGCTGCAGCAGGGAACCGAGGGCGTTGCCCAGAAAACTGGAATAATAGCAGCGTTGCCGGTGACATTTCAAGAGCTAGATGTGAACTGCTAGCTTCAGCTTTAATTTTACAAGAGGGAATGGGGGGGACGGGTGCAGGGAAAAATCCAGACTTCAACAAATATTTAAACTCTCCATTTTTTTTCTGCCTCAAAGCCAGTACAGACAATGAGTTCCACATTTAGAAATTTCAGTAGAAGGAATCCCATTTTTTTCCCTCTTTTCTCTAGCTTCCCCTCATTTCTTTTGCTTGCTCCTTCCCTTACTCCATGCCCCCTCTTTTTCTACAAAAAGAAAGCTGAAAGTAAAGAAACAACAGGATTTGAGTTGGAGCCAATTTAATGGGCCAGGAGGTTACACATGGAGCCAACAAATCATGGAACTATGAAGGATATTACTGATTTAAGTTATGTATGTAAAGCCCAAATCTTAACAGCATTCATAAAGGTAAAGGTAACTAATGGAGAGGCTTAACTGACAGAAAATGGGCTTTTCTCTCTGCTTGCCTTGCACCCCTCTTCAAAATTGCAGCGCATCTCAGCCGGAGAAGGCCTTCCAGCCGCATACTCTCCCCTTCAGGGGATGATATGGGAAGGCCTCGGCCTTCCTCCCCAAGAAAGGACAAGTTCAGCTGGCTTCTGCACCAATAGGAGGCCTCAGACATCATTGTGTCGTTTGTTTTTGTTTGCATGAATGTGTGTGTGTTTCTTCTTCCTATGTTCTGGGGTTACCAGAAAAACCATTCTCTTTACCCCCTTAATTTTTAAAACTGTGTGTAATTTCAGGGAAATTCGATCCATGTGTTTCAGATTCATTTGCACTTAATCATGGAAATCTCTCTGGAAAGAGTGATTCTCTCTCCTAGAAGACTTCAGTGCCCTTTTTAATAAGCCCTCTAAGTGCCCTCCACCCCAGGCTGCCCTCTCCGAGTGCAGAAGGTTGTGTTTGGCCAAAGAAAAACCAACCCGACCGCCAAGGGCATGGGTCTGGTTTGAAATGCCGAATTCGTGAACTTGGACTGTGTGCTGGAAGTGGGGAAATGATTTCCCCTAGCCCCAGTGTTTACACAGTCAGACAAAGACGTCTTCCTTTAAACAAAAATGGTAACTGTTATGAAGATGTGCAGATCAACTCCAGAGCAGGGACCATTGGAAAGGCCCCACAGCCATTAGCAGGTGAGTGTTAGCTTCAGATTCACAGGATCATAATGTGCAGCTACTGCTTTTCTTTGAGGTTCTTGGAGAAAATGCTTTTACCCAGAGACTCCCAACTACCCAAAACACCCCAGAACCCTCTTGGACGGCTCCCAAGGCCATGGCATGACTGTATCCGGGATACATATCTCTCCTCCCTCCATCCACAACAACCCAACCACTGCAATGAAGCCACAATGGCATCCCTTCAGTCCAAAACAAACTTGTCATTACCAATCGCAGATTAATTGGTGCCATTTGTGTGCCCTGCCTGTTGGGTTTCAGCTGGAGGCCGCCCAACAGCAATGGTCACCGCCCTCGAAAACCTCAAGGCACTCACAACTGTGGCCCTTGGCAGAACTTCCTTAGCTGTTCTTCTTTAACCCTGTGGCTGCAAACCTCTCCTCCTTCCCACTCCCTTCCCACTCCCCAGGTTTGGGCAATTTTGAAATGAGTTTCCAGTGGAATGAGAATATCTGTAGAACTGAGTTTTGCTTTGAGTAAATTTCTTTACTGTAATTCATTAATTATAAGATAAACATTTGGTTTTGTTTTAATGCCCTTGAAATTAGAATGCTCCTTACAATTGATGATAAGCATATATGGTGGTGAGGTCATGGAAAACGTTTTCCTCTTTAGTGGTACAAAAATTAATGGTGTATCTCTCCTAGTCCCCACGGAGATATGGGCACTTTTCCAGAGGGTGTGATAAACTCTCGTCCCTCTCCTTCATTCTTCACTACGAGTTTGTCATTGACCACATGCCTGACTCTATGCCCAGCGAGAGGACCAGGAGAGTGTTGAAATGGCCCCTCCCTCTTAGAAAGTTATAATTTAGTTCTAGACATAAGTGCATACATGACCAACCAAGCAAAGTGCTAAATTAGTGGTGTGGCCAGATCATGGTAGAGAAGATCAAGATGGAGCCACAGAAGGGGATGGCGAGATTCTGAGCTGGGAGGCAGGCGGCCTCACTTCCTGCTTGGCTCTGTGATCCAAGGAAGGAAATTCTCACTTGCAGAACGAGGGGCTTGTTCTAGATCAGAGTGTACTACGGTGTGTTCCAGAGAACTGAGGCCAAACGAGTGCTTTGAGAGAAAGGGCTCCACAGTGTGGGTGGGGGTGGAGCATTGAGAAGCGCTGCCTCCCCACGTTCCTTTCTCAGAGATTCCCACCACATATTAGCCTACTATGAGCTCTAAGAAGTTCTAGGTGAAGGACTTGTTCAAATTTTATTTAACTCAGGGTTTCCCAAATATATTTGTTCCTGGAATCCTTTATTTCACTCAGTAGCCATCTCTGTAATAAACTCAAGAAAAACACTAAGGTCTCTTCCAACTCTAATGTTCCAGGAATTCATGAGACAGCACGGATCCAGAGCGTGGGAGGGGGAAGAAAGGCTAAGAGAAGGGCGTGAGCCATGGTCACAAAGTGATGGGCTCCTGGCATGGGGGAGGAGGTGCCATCACTGAGAAGCGAGGCTCTGTGGGTCGCTCCATCAGGGCACATTTACTGGGTACCTGTAGTGTACTCTGCTGGGTGCGCAGAACTTAGAAAAAAGTAAAACACTGCCCCGACCTCAAGTGGCTCCTAATTGTGGAGAAGATCAGGATATAAGCAAATAGCCACAGCAAACCGTGTACCTGGCCAGTCACTGAGGTAGAAACAAAGTGCCCCGGAGGAGACTAAGCACACCTGGCGGAAACCAACGAAGGCTTCAAGGAGGAGGAACCATTAGAAATGCATCGTGAAGGAGGGGTGTAAATATAAATCTGCCTGAAACAGAAGCAGAAGGAGAGCATTCTAGGCAGTGAGGGGAGCATGAAAAAGACAAAGAGACATGAGAATGTTTCTGTAGCTCACTGTGGCTGGAAGACCCACTGAGATGAAGAAAGGAAACCCAGGCTGATGAATTGGGTTGGGACCAGACCATGAAGGCTTTATATCAGCAAGTAACAACGACATCAGCAAGAGACTTAATTGTATCCCATAACAAGGAGTCTGGAGGTCCATAATGAGAGGGTCTAGGGCAGGGTCAGTAGCTCCGTGAGGCCTCCAGGGCCCCGGGCTCTTTCCGTCCCTCTGCTTGGCTGTTCCTCAGCATGCTGGCTTCTCCTCCTCTTGTGTGTTGCCTCACACTGAGATGGCAGCCTTAGAACCGGGTGCATGTCTCATGGATGATATGCCCTATCCTCAAGCGTAGGCATTTGGAGGTATCCTGTAGGCAAGAGAGGCTGGGCTCTTTCACAGGGGTTTTTATAAGATGATCTCAGGATTATAGAGGTAGGAGTGGGAAGGAGAGACTGGAGGCAGGAGACAGCTCAGAGCCATTGAAATTATCTAGGCAAAAAGTAAGGATGCCAGCATCCCCACTAGGACTTAGAAGAAGGGAGCAGTAGAATGGACAAGTGCTTTACATTTATCAGGGAGGACAAACCTCTTGGCAGCCCCCAGCCTCAACTTTTCCCTCATCGGCTGGAATCTGGTCACATGGCCACCCCTTGCCCAAGGACGCTGAGAAATGGAGTCTCTGGCAATGGGGAATGCAGTAGCCAAGGGACCAGGCAGGATTCGGTCACTGAGGCTGGGCTGTGTCCTGAATGGGAAATTCATCTTTTATTTAGTTAAGCACTGAGATTTGGTGGTAATTGGTTATAGCAGGTAGACTACCTTTTCTTCCTCACGATACGTGTGGATCCCAATGCCAACACCGAGGAACACCATATGGCCTCCTGCATGAGGGGTTGGGTTCAAGGCTGAGCTCCAGCAAGCACAATTTTTGGGAAAGGGGGGATATCGGGGGTCATGTACTCCCACTCTTTCGTCTCTCTAGAGGTTAGTAATGATTTTTAACTGAACAAGATGTGATAAACTGTCAAAAGTACACAAAATTTGCTGTGTGCCTCATGAAAAAAGTGTTTTAAAAAATCACAACTTTTTTATGAAGGGCCAGAAAAAAAAGACAATTCCATTGAGAGATCTGAGAGATGCCCCATTCCACCACTGCCCACTACCTAACGCAAAGATTATCCTCCTGCAATGGGCTGAATATTTGTGTCCCCCCAGATTCATATGTTGAAATCCTAACCCCAATGTGATGGTATTAAGAGATGGGGCCTTTGGGAGGTGATTAGATGATGAGGGTGAAGCTTTCATGAGTGGGAATGGTGTCTTTATAAAAGGGACCCCCAGAGCTCTCTCACCCTCTTTCCACTGTGTGAGGATACAATGACAAGTGGGCCATCTGCTACCTGGAAGAGGCCCTTACCAAAATGCAAACATGCTGGCCCCCTATCTCAGACTTCCAACTTTCAGAACTAAGAGAAATAAATTTCTGTTGTTTATAAGCTACTCAGTCTATGGTACTTTATTATAGCAGCCTATACTAAAACACTTCCCCTATATATTTTAGTCATGTTATGCCCATGATGTCAACAGAAGACCATTATTATTTTCTAAAACAATAGGTCTGTTTGAAAGGATGGGGCAGTTGTCACTCCCCACAGTGGAAGTGCTTCCCCATTGTGGATATGAACCTGACAGAGAAAAGATGAAAAGATGGGAACCTCAACTCTCTGGACATCTTCTGAATCTAATTTCAACCAAAAGGAAGGGCTGACCAATGAGAACAAAGTCAAAGAAACCCAGGGAGAGAGTGGCCTTCTCACTCTGGAGCTCCTAAATGCTAAGGGGATGCTGGGCTTTTTAGGATGTCTGCAGTAGACTTTAGGAAGATGTATACTCAAGAAATTCAGAGAAAAAATAAATACGATTCCACACCAAGAAGCTTCAAATGGAGAGATAGCCCATAAAGGGTGGGAGACCCTCAAAGTTCTGAAAACATAATCCAAACATGAACTCTTTGGGGAAGCAGAATTCCCTGTCCAAAAAAACCCTCATATGGCACAGGAACTTCCTCAGCAAATTTTCATGGGATGAAAGAAGGAGAATATAAGTGAATATTGAAGACAATTGGTCCCAAAGAGTGGGACCAATTGGCTAGAAAAGTAGCTGAAAGATTAGACCCCAAGTGTGCTGAGCCATTCAATGTTCTAAGGCTATCATAAGGGGCTCTTTTGGGTCTATTCAGAATAGGTCAATGGGTCTGTCTGTGGTCCCAGGGCAGTTTGTAGGAGGTACCATGTGGCATGAGGGAGCAGAAATCTTCAACAACTCCCCCACGTGCAGCCGCAGTCCCAACACTGGCCCAGGCTTTGCTGCATCAATGAGCAAAGGTGAACCACAGGGTTCCTCCACCACCGGGCGGGCTGGCTCTGAGCGGCCCCACCCTGCACAAGTGTATCTGTCCTTGTCTGCCCAAGTCACACCTGTGCACATGCCTTTCATCAGCCCTGCTTCAAGTGGCAATTTAAACCTTTTAAGGCCACCTGTTGAGTACCCACTCGGTAGATTTCCTTTTATCACCGACTCACAGGGAGTAACTGGATAATGTAATTATGGGGCAGGAGAACAGGGCGTTTTGATTTGTGTTTTTTGAGGATTAGCCAAGTGCCCCACTGCCAAATCCATGATCACCTGAAAGGAAATCTGAAGGAAGAACCTGCCAAATAAGTCCTCCAGGTGCTCTTCAGGCAAATGGCTTTGAAAATGGGTCTTTTCTGCTTTTAGTCACTGGAGAGCTCAAAGGCTTTTGGGGTGGACAGAGCTGGTGGGTTTGCCTCCTTGTGTGATGAGGAGCAAAGGGAGACGTGTCTTCCAAGTGCCTGCGGGCAGGGCAGGACAGGGTTGGGAAGCCCCTGGGGTGTGGGGGATCCTGCGCAGAACCATGATATGGAGCCAGACCTCTGATGTCCTGGGCGTTCCTGGGATGTTACCTTGCCCCATTCAGCACAGAGGATCTGGAATGATCATAGATGATGCAGGGAGGTGGCACAGACTGACCACTTGCTCTTGGCTGCAGGGCACAGGATGCTGAAGTCCCACCATTGATGCAGCAGACAGCCTCTCTGAAGATGCTCGAGTGACCTTCTGTTTTGGCTGGGGATATGTAGGAACAGGTCAGGGAGGGGCACATGCAGGACATTTTTAGAAATGAACAAATACATGGTATATTAGTTTCCTGTGACTGCTGTAACAAAGTACCATAATCTGGGTGGCTTAAAAAAACAAATTTATTCTTCCACAGTTCTAGAGACTAGAAGTTCAAAATCAAGGTGTTTGAAGGGCTATGCTTTTCCAAAGCCTCTAGGGGAGAATCCTTGTCTCTATCATGTCCTGGTAGCCCCAGGTGTTTCTTGGCTTGTGGCAACATAACTCCAATCTCTTAGCATGGCTCTCTTCCCTCTGTGTCTGTGTCTAAATTTTCATCCTCTTATAAAGATACCAGTCATATTGCATTAGGGCCCACCCTAATCCAGTATAACCTCATCTTAACCTGATTATATCTGCAAAAACTCTATTTCCAATCAAGGCCATCCATATACACAGGTACTGGGGGTTAGTTCTTGAACATATCTTTTGGGGGACACAATTCAACCTATGACACAGGGATATGTTAAAAAGAAAAGTTACCATCCCTGACTTATGAATACCTGAGATGCTATGGGAGCTTGGATTTATTGTCATTTCAGCTTAGGGTTCACCCTCTGAAAGAGACTATGGCTTTTTTATTTTTTGCTCTAATTCTAACAAGAGATAATCTGGTATGAGGTAATATAATGTACAATAAACTCACATGTAAGAAAATTATAATACAAATAAAGAAGGAGGCTGTATACCTGAGGGGCAGGGAAGCCTCTGGGGACCTAACTGTCACAGGAAAGACTCTCAGAAAAGAGAAAGAAGGACTAGGAGGAGGGAGCAAAATGATCAACGAACCTTAATGGATTGAGTTTTCCAACACTTCCTGCGGATTCCAGTGTGGCTTGTTGAAGCAGGAGCATGGTTAAAAGAAAAATGAACAAAGCAGCCCCAGAATATAGTGTATGACCTTAAATTTTCCAGAAGGTCCAGGTGGCAGGTTTTCCTTCACATTTCCTTTCAGGTGATCATGGAATTGGCAGTGGGGCACTTGGCTAATCCTCAAAAAACACAAATCAAAATGCCCTGTTCTCCTGCCCTGAAGGGGAATGTTGGGTGCTCACAGAAGCAGCAATCCACAGAGGAAAGCTGAAGTGCGAGCAGCTGCAGAGGCCTCCCCCGCCCCCGGGGACCTGTAGGGCTTGCAGCACGAAGCGGCTTGTAGTGAGATTTCCCACGGGAGCCCAATGAGTGTGGCATTGCAAACCAAAGTTGCCCGGCAATTCTCCACAGCCACGGGTCATCTCCTTATCTAATGTTGGATAATGTGTAATGCAGGGTATTCTATTAATTACATTTCTTAATTTAATTCTGTGGGAAGAATCTGTTAACTAGCATTTGTAATGTTCCTAGGGTTTTGGGAAAAGACCGGATAATGCTAGCAATATTAAATTAACCACCTGGGGAAGAAAATTCATGAACATTGACGCTAATGGTTATGCTACAAACCAGGTAGGGCACTAAGGGATGAGTTTGGGAGAGCAGCATATGGCCAGTTATAACTTTGCTTCAAGAGCCTAAAGATACCCTGAACAGCCTGCTTTTAAAAATAACCCCTTATGAGTTCATCTAAACCTATCATAAGCAGATTTTGACACATATTACATAATTTTCAAATCAGTTATGTAGCACTGTAGTATATTCACATGATTCAAATAATAAAACATATAAAAAGATATACAGAGAAAAATCTCCTTCCAACCTTATTCTGCCTTCCATTCAGTTCCCATCCTTCTCAGTAAGGAACATGATTATTAGCTTTTTGTTTATACTTCTAAGGAATTATTACATATTTGCCAGCCCATGCAGATATATAATCCGGTTTTCCTTTAATTTTTTACAAATGGTGGCATGATACATGCACTTTCCTACCTCTATTCATATGTGTGTAAAACGAGGTATGTACGTATTTATTCATTACAGCATTGGTTGCAATAGCAAAAAACTGGAAAGAGCTTTAGTGTCCATCAAAAGGACACTTTTGTTTTGATTAGGTTGAGGAATATCTACCCTGTGAAATAGTATGCAGCTGCAAAAACAATGAGGATGATCCCTATGGACTTACAATCAAAGATCTGTCTCAGTGTGATGGGGCTGCTATAACAAAATGCCACAAACCGGGTGGTTTATGAGCAGCAGAAATTTATTTCTCATGGTTCCGAAGGCTGGAAATCCAAGATCAAGGTGCCAGCAGGTCTGGTGTCTGGTGAGGGCCCTCTTCCTGGTTTGCAGACGGCCGTCTTCTCCTCGTATCCTCACAGGTAAAGAGCAGAGAGAGCATCTCTTTCATGTCTGTCTTTATGAGGGCATTAATCCCAATCCGGAGCGCTCTACCTTCATGGCCTAATCACCTCCCAAAAGTCCCACGTACTAATACCATGATACTGGGGATTAGGTTTCAGCATATGAATTTTGGGGGAACACACCCAGTCCGTAGCAAGATCTTTAGGATATATTAAGCAAAAAATGTAAGATTCAGAATAATGTTTATAGTATGTACTTTGAGGGTAAAAAAGCGGGGCAGTAAGGATACATACTTGTGTTTTTTTGCATCTGAATAAAGAACAGTCTGGAAGGAGTCACAAGAAACTAATAAAGTCTTTATTTACAGAGGGTGAAGAAAGTGTGATGATCAGGGACAGGAAAGGGTGTGACACGTTCCAGTATTTATTGTGTTGTAGCATTTTAATTTCTGAACCATGCAAATGTATTCCCTATTTAAAATTTAAAAATAAAAATAAAATTAATTAACTATATGCACATCCTCAGGATCTGATAATCACATTTCCAGGAACCTGACCTACAAATATGTTCTATACACGTTCAAAGATAACTGAAAGGATGTTTCAATAGCAAAAGACTGGAAATGACTTAAATGTCTATTAAAAGTAGACTGATTAAGCAAATAAAGTTATATTCATAGAGTGAAACACTATGTAGATGTTACAAAGAATGTGAAACCTGCATTAATATGGAAAGCTCTCCAAGACACATTAAGTAAAAAAACTGCAAGACAAAAAAAGTGCTCTTTTGAGAAATGTCTACACAAGTCCTTTGCCCATTTTGTAATAGGGTTGTATTCTTGTTATTGAGTAGTTTGAGTCCCTTGTATATTATAGATATTAGCCCCTTATCCGATGTATGATTTGCATATATTTTCTCCCAATTTGTGGGTTGTCTCTTCACTTTGTTGTTTCATTTGCTGTGCAGAAGTTTTTTAGTTTGATGCAATCCTGTTTGTCTATTTTTGCTTTCATTTCTCAAAAGAAGACATATAAATGGCCAACAGTTATATGGAAAAATGCCCAAAATCTCTAATCATCATAGAAATGCACATTAAAATCACAATGAGATATCACTTCACACCTTCAGATTGGCTATTATCAAAAAGATGAAAGATAACAAGTGTTGGAGAGGTTGTGGAGAAAAGGGGACACTTGTACATGGTTGGTGGGATTGTAAATTAGTACAGCCATTTTGGAACACAGTATGGAAGTTCCTCAAAAAATAAAAGTAGGATAACCATCCAGTAATCCCACTACTGGGTATATACACCCCAAAATTGAAATCAGTATGCTGAAGAGATGTCTTCACTGTCATGCTCATTGCGGCACTATTCACAATAGCCAAAATGTGGAAGCAACCTAAGTGTTCATCAATGGATGAATGGATTAAAAATGTGGTAAATACATACAATAGAATACTATTCAGCCTTTAAAGAAAAACAGGAAATTCTGTCATTTGTGACAACATGGGTGAGACTAGAGGACATTATATTCAGTGAAACAAGCCAGGCACAGAGAGATAAATACTGTATGATCTCATTTATTTGTGGAATCTTAAAAAGTTGAAGTCATAAAAATAGAGAGTAGTGGTTACCAGGGGCTGGTGGACGGGGGACGGGGGGCAGGGGGTGGATGGGGAAGAGGGAGATGTTGATCAAAGGATACAAAGTTACAGTTAGAAAGACTAAGTGCCGGTGATCTATTGCACAGCACGATGCCTACAGCTAGTAATAATGTATGGTATATTTCAAAATAGCTGAAAGAGAGGATTTTATTCATTTTTTATTTTTAATTAATTTTTATTTTTAATTATTATGGGTACATAACAGTTGTATATACGAGGTCTGTCTGGAAAGTATCTAGCCATGTATTAATAATATGAAAAATAGAGACATTTGTTGAAGAAGTTAGAAGATACAAGAAGCATTGTACATAGGCCAATGATGCCTCAGTTCCCTTCAAAGTAGGCACCTTGGGACCTCACGCAGTTCTCCCAGCGTCTCTTAACCTAACCCATACATGTTCAACATTCTCAGGTGTTCTGCTTGTTGCAGGCCTTCCAGAACGTGGATCACTTTCAACAGATTCTTGACCATCTTTGAAGCATTTGTGCCACACTTTTGTCTGCACTGCACTCATTGCATCGTCCCCGAAAGCCTTCTGAATATCCGAATAGTTTCCACGGAAGAATGTTCAAACTTAACGCAAAATTGGATGTAGAATTGTTGCACTGCTAGCTCAGTCATTGTGAATGTGACGGCCACACACAGTACACACGCTCACTCAATGGCACCTAGTGCCCCACGGACTAGGACAGTGAAGTTGTCATTGTTCACTCATGTGCATCCCAGTCCACTCTCCTTGGCTGCCGGGTTACATCGATGTCGTGCAAACTATTATTCTTATATTAACAATGGCTGGATACTTTCCGGACAGGCCTCATATCTATAGCATACATGTGATGTTTTGATACAGGCATACAATGTGTAATAACCAAATCAGGGTAACTGGGGTGTCCATCACCTCAAGCATTTATCATTTCTTTGTGTTAGGATTGTTCCAATTCCACTCTTTTAATTATTTTAAAGTATAGCATAAGTTATTGTTGACTATAGTCACTTTGTTGTGCTGTCCATATCGTTTATTCTATCTAACTATATTTTTGTTACCCATTAACCATCCCCACTTTATTCCCCCCTGCCCACTACCCTTCCCAGCCTCTGGTAACCATTGTTCTACTCTCTATCTCCATGAGACCAATTGTTTTAATATTTAGCTTCCACATATGGGTAAGAGCATGCAAAATCTGTCCTTGCTTATTTCATTTAACACAATATTCTCCAGTTCCATCCCTGTTGTTGCAAATGATAGGATTTCATTCTTTTTTAAGGCTCAATAATATTTTATTTTGTATATGTACCACATTTTTTATACCCATTCATCCATTGATAGAGACTTAGGTTATTTCCAAATCTTGGCCATTGTGAATAGTGCTGCAATAAACATGGAGTGAGGATATCTTTTCAATATATGGATTTTGTTTCTTTTGGATATATACCTAGCAGTGGGATTGCTGGGTCATGTGATAGTTCTATTTTTAGTTTTTGAAGAATCTCTATACTGTTCTTCATCGTGGTTGCACTAATTTGCATTTTAATGATGTTCAGCATTTTTTCATATACCTGTAGGCCATTTGTGTGTCTTTTCAGAAATGTCTATTCAGAACTTTTGCTTTTTTTTAATCAGATTATTTGATTTTTTTCCTATTGAGTTGTTTGAGCTCCTTATATATCCTAGTTATTAATCCTTTGTCAGATGGGTAGTTTGCAAATGTTTTCTCTCATTCTGTGGGTTGTTGCTTCACTTTGTTGATTGTTTCCTTTGCTGTGCAGAAGCTTTTTAGCTTGATGTGATCTCATTTGTCCGTTTTTGCTTTGGTTGCCTGTGCTTTTGAGGTATTACTCAAGAAATCATTGCCCAGACCACGGAGCATTTCCCCAGTGTTTTCTTTTAGTAGTTTTCTTTTAGTAGTTTCATAGTTTCAGGTCTTAGATGTAAGTCTTTAATCCATTTTGATTTGAAAAAGAGTATTTTAAGTGTTCTCACCACAAAGAAATGATAAATATTTGAGGTAATGGATATGCTAATTGGCCTGATTTGATCATTCCACAATGTATGTATGTATCAAAATATCATTGTGTCCCATAAATATATATAATTATTATTTGTCCTGTAAAGATAAAATAAAATTTTAAAAAAAGAAATTGCAAAAACAGAAATCACAAACAAAAAACACATTGTGTTCCCATTTTTGAAAAAATAAATACGATCCATGCATATACACTCACCCACATATCCTGCATTCTTACTAAAAAAAAAAAGAAAATGCACGTGACATGCGACGTATGTGTAAATGTGTATATGCATGGAAAATTTCTAGAAGTAAATATAAGAAATCATTAACAGTGGTGACCTCTGGGAAGGGGGTGAAAATTTTTGGGGTAGGAAAGTTGCTTACTGTTCATTATAATGTCTTTTGAATTGCATGACTTTTACTGTGTGCATGTTTTTCTTTTTAATTAAAAATATTTATAAGTAAATAAATGCACATCTGTACAATGAAAATTATGCACCTTTAAAACAAACAACTGAGGAAACTTTATATATTTATACAGAACAGTCTCCAAGATATATTATTAAGCAATTTATATTTTTAATTTTAGTGGCTTCAGTGTTTCCCATACTATGTGCTACCTTGTTCACATTCTATCTGGTGATCAACTCACAATGCTTTTCATTGCTTTGGGTTTGATGATATTATATCACTGTCTTTCTGACTGAGGAGTACTATTTTTTGTTTTAACCTATCTTCTTCACCTGGAACACTTGATATCAGTCTTTGGGTTAAAATCCTAGCTCTGACTAGCTTATGAACATGAGCAATTGCTGCGGGCATCAGACCCCATCTGTAAGTAAAAAATAGAATACATTACAAGAATGTTGAAACAATGTTAAATAATGTAAATATGCACTATGTAGCATGTAAGGACCCAAGGGCAGGCATTCGACATGGTGGCTGTTACCACCATTAATATTCCTTGTGATATGGTAGTTGCAACTGCAGAAAGAAGTGACCACACTTTGGTTTTGCACCAGGAGAGGAAAGGTTTTGTGTATCATAGCCAAGAATGTTCTAGAGGAAGCCCAGCATTTGGCTGGTCTTTTTGGCCGCAGCAGCCTTAGACCAGTATTTCAAAGAGCTGGCTGCTGAGAATTCCTTATTCCGTAGGTGCAGTTTGGGCTTTGTTCTTGCCTGTATGGAAGCATCTGACTGTCTCTCTTAGGGAATCTTATTCCTTCTTGCAACCGTCTTTTATCCAGTGGCTTCACGCTCAAGACACCTCTTGCTGGCATCTGCTGCCTTCAGTCCATTAGGCCTATTTGTGTTTGAGTCCATATTTATGAACAGTGTCTTTCAAAAGAGGAAATGAAATGTCTGTGTTGTCTTTCTTCACCTTTACAGAGTTAAAAAGGAAAATAATTGCCTCTCCGTGTTCTCTCCATTTTGTCTCTCAGTGTAACTCTGGGTCAAGTGGTCTCACCGATTATCTAGTTGGCTTCCTGCCTTGATGCATTTATAGGGTCTTTTATTATTGACTTTGGAGCTCCTTGCAAGGTACTGCAAAAAAGCATTTTAAAATAGTCTCCAGTGGGTAGTTTACATTTTGACTGCTCCTTTCATTATCCTCCCAACACCCTTATATAGTTCCCTTTTCTAGAATTAAATAACCACATGATAGCTTTTGGGCTCCATGTCTCTTTTGGATGTTGAACTTGGCCCTGTTGTGGTTTTTATTACTAGTGGTTCAGCTAGAGTCTCATGCTCTTTCACATTCATCACTTTTCTGCTAGTTTTTGTTTTCATGTTATATGGCATTTTGATAATTAAGGGCCAGATATTTAGTGCCATCTTGGGTTTTTTTTTTTTTTTTGAGAATTCCTTTAAGAATCACTGACAATGTGTTAAGAGATGGTGCTCACAGAGTTGTGTGATACACGGGAATGTGGTGGTCAAAAGGAAAGATTGAAGACTGACATTTTCTGAAAGTCCTTTGGTTCCCGGTGCATGCAAAGTCTCCGCTGGATGTGGTGGCACACACCTATAGTCTAAGCTCACCAGGAAGCTGAGGTAGGAGGATTACTTGAGCCCAAGAGTTTGAAGCCAGCCTGGGCAACATAGGAAAAATCTGTCACTTAAAAAAAAGTCTCCTTCCGCCATTAATTAATCTAGGATTTAAGGCTGAAGATCTGCCTGTCTCTTGGGTCTTATTTTCAAGGCCATAGTACATTGAAAGACCATGACCCTAGGAATAGAGACCTGGATTTCAGGTCCTCTTGCTTCACTGTCCTGTATCACACTTCCACAAATCCCAGGGCAAGGCCTGCAAACTCCCATCTTTCTCTTTACTTATCCACACTCATCTTCCCTAGGGACAGCCTGGCCTTACTCTGAAGGCCAAGAGCTCAATGAATGGTAAAAATTTCTGGTGGATATTTCTGGTATAAAATCTGTCTTTACAAGTCCACTACTAATGTTTCCAAAGCTATAAGTCAGAGAGGAGCCCCCACCCCACCACACATACACAGGCCTTCCCATAATACGTCTTTACTTCCCCTGAGACTATACTGGCAGGCCATACCCTGGGTTTGATTTAGGATGGCAATACTTTTGTGGCCTAAAGTAAGGAATCTTTTCTTTTTTAATTTTCTCATGTTTTAAAGAATTCTCTGTTTTTTCTTCTACTTCAAAATATACCAAGAAGAGCAAAGGGAAACAGCAGACCCAGTTCATACACATCTCATTCCATGATGTGGCAGTCTCATGGGTGCGTAGTAGCTAAATTTCAGGGGGAGACACTAGCACACTTCCATCTAAGAGAGAGAGAGAGAGCCTGCAGGCAGGAGAGAAAGTGGAATTGTGCACTTCGGAAACATCTTCAACAAGTGGATAAATAGATAACCATGAGGTATATTTCACTTATCAATTTGAGAAGATTTGAAAAATGATAAAACCCAAGACTGGCATTGATGTAAGAAAATAAGCACTCATATTCTTCTGGTGAAAGTGTAAGTTGGAGCATCTGGAGGCACATTTAGCAATCTTTATCAGGAGCCTTAAAATAGGCCTGCCTTTTGACTCAGCAATTTCACCTCCAGAAATCTGTTCTAAGGGAAAAATGAAGATAGTGAAGAATCTGGCTAATTGGTACCTCATTGTAGCATCGATTATAAGAGTAAAAAATTAGAACAACCCTAAAGGCCAAATAATAGGGGACTGGTTAAATGGATTATGATATGTAAGAATGATGTTACAGATGAAAAAGGTCATGGAAAGATGTTCATGATATATGAGTGAAAAAAATCTCATTAAAAAGCAGTATGTAGAGTGTTGGCTGACAATTCTAAAAAAGACTGATAGAAAAACTTGTTGACAAAGAAAAGCCAAGTTTATTAGATTTATTTCAATAAGGAAGAATATCTCCTTGACAGAGTCTTAGTAGTATATCAGAAGGGATAATTCAGAAAAGGATATTTATAGGGTTTTAGGCCAGAGCTGAGTGATTATAAGGTGGGTCTTGAAAGGCAAGGAACTGGTTGGGACTGAGTAGAGTTTATGACATCATAGCTTTGAACTGGTGGGCACAGTAAGCTGAGGTCTTGAGCAATTATTGTTGAGCAAGTTGTTGGTCTCGATAAGTAAGCAAATATTTCCTGGAGCAAGAAGCAAGTTATTTTTGTCTGGTCCTAGTATCAATTGGCTCAGAAACAGGAAAATATACTTTGCCCCAGAGTTGTTTATCACAGGGATAGGAAAGTACATTGGGTTTAGTTCTCAATATTAGTCCCTTTTTTGTATAAAAAAAGCATTCATTTTTATATTTATATCTCACTAGAAAAAGTCTAGGAAGATAATTATTTATA
This sequence comes from Daubentonia madagascariensis, assembly GCA_023783475.1. Classification (NCBI taxonomy): domain Eukaryota; kingdom Metazoa; phylum Chordata; class Mammalia; order Primates; family Daubentoniidae; genus Daubentonia; species Daubentonia madagascariensis. Next base: position 1,178,421 of record JAKFHU010002080.1, read on the forward strand.
AATAAATAAATTACAAATTAAATTAAATGTAATTTAATTTACAAATTAAAAGTGGTTATATCTGGGTGGAAGGATTACTGGTGTAATTCAATTTTTTCTTTTTTGCTTATCTGTATTTTCAAAATTTTTCCTACTGAACATATTTTCAGGAAAAAAATATATATTTGTCCCTTTCGGCCGGAGCCACCATCTTCCAGTAATTTGCCAAAATGACCAACACAAAGGGAAAGAGGAGAGGCCACCTGATACATATTCTCTAGGCCTTTTAGAAAACATGGAGTCATTCCTTTGGCCACATACATACGAATCTACAAGAAAGGTGATATCGTAGACATCAAGGGAATGGGTACTGTTAAAAAAGGCAGCCCCACAAATGTTACCATGGCAACACTGGAAGAGTCTACGATGTTACCCAGCATGCTGTTTACCTTGTTGTAGACAAACAAGTTAAGAGCACGCTTCTTGCCAAGAGGATTAATGTTCTTATTGAGCATATTAAGCACTCTAAGAGCCGAGATGGCTTCCTGAAACGTGTGGAAAACAAATGACCAGAAAAAGAAGGAAGCCAAAGAGAAAGGTACCTGGGTTGGGCTGAAGCGCCTGCCTGCCCCACCCGAAGAAGCGATTTGTTCTGAGAATCAACAGAAAGGAGCCAGAGCGGCTGGAAGCTGTTCCCTGTGAATCCATGGCATAAGAGATGTAAAAAATAAAAAGCCCCTTTTAAAATGTTTTTTACCCCTGTAAAAATGTTTCTCTTCATTGCCTAGATGTGTGGTGTCCTCTTCCGCAAAGAAATAAAAAAAAAAAAAAAGTATTTGTTTAACCCTTACTTAGCCAGATAATTACAGGAGTATAATATCCAGACTCACCCTCACCTCAAAACTTCTAACCCATTTCTAAATCTAACACCTAATCTAGGCACAACTCTGTGGCCAATTTGTAACTGACTAAATTATTACCTAATCAGAACCGTGTGACACAGCAAGCATTTAGGTAGCTTTTCATTTTTTCAGCCAGACGTATATATGCTTACAGATTGTTTTAGAATCCATTCTTCGGAAGTATCTGGAAGCACATGTAACTCACATAGACACCTACTTCTCTCCTGGGCTCTCTGTTATCACTCCGTTTTCAGAATTATGGTACAGTGGGTGTCAGGGACAAGAAGGAAATGAAGAGTGAGACCTGTGGTGAACTCAGAAGTCTGCAATACTGTCTCAGGATCTCTCCAGTCAACCACTAATAAATATTTTTGAGCACCTAATATTTGCTGAGTGCTAGAGAAAGTGAGGCATGGCACAAAAATTGGATAATCTACATTCCATCTCTTAAAGGAGCTTAGTGTTTAATTGGAGGAAGGGTGGTGAGGAGTGACTAACACACAGGAAGCAATTTCAGATAGATACAAAATGGTGTGAAGCCAAGCACTGCTCCACGGGTGGAATAATAAATACTTGATTCTACACTGGTCTCTGTTATGATATTTGTGTCATGCATCTCGAGTAGTCTATACTCCAAGGTCTATATAAATTTGGAGATAAGAAGGTTTGGGGCATTGAGATATTCTAGTTAAAGGAGGGTTAAACCGAAACTTTTTTTTTCATTGCTACATTTTTTATTGAAAGTCTTTCCAAAATTTGACTCTGCTTTACTTTCTACATAAATAATTGCAACTCAATGAACCTAATTGCAGGGCCTCAAGGTCATGTTTATTGCATGTAGATGTAGATTTCATTGAATGTAGTTAGAAAGACAGGAGACTGATGTGATGTGAATTGACTGCAAGGCACAGCCTTAAATGTACTTGAAAAGAAAAAGCCCACATAGACTAATACCTAATACCCATATATTTTCTGGAAATAGCTTCTTTTCATTAAAGATGAACACAGAGAGACCGTCGAATAGATTGAATGTTCCAATTGGTTGAAATGTCTTTCCACTTGACGTAACCATTTATTGCCAATAAGTACCTTCAGCAGAGACTGTATAGTCTCATAAACAAAGGGCCTTCATAACTTCCTTCAGGAAACCCAGGCCACACAGTGATCTAGGAAATGACCTAGCATTCCAATTCTGATCTCCTTGTTTTCAATCATGAGCTTCCTATCTCTCTAGTCTGATACTCCACAGGTGAAACTTACTGGGGACCCTGGGTATCTTAGCTACTAGACATAAAAATAAAAGAAACATATGTCACAACACCTTCGAGTGTAATGAGATGCTCTCATTTCCAAGGGCACTTTTTGGAAGCTTCTCTGGAACAGGACTCAGTTCTCCTCGAGGCCGGGCATAGTCATTGCCATCCTATGCCCTTTGGCTTCTTCACAGCATGGTTAAGGCAACCACGACACAAAGAGATGGAGTCTCCCGTGCTCCCACCCCAGTCAGCCAGTGGAGCAGACACCCCACATTCAAACAATGGGAGGGTGAGGCACCTCCAGGGTGAGCAGTCTGATGATCTAAGTGGCTATTCAAAACAAAAACCAATTTGGCTAATATACCACTCAGAATGCCTTTGGACACTTGTGGGGAAAAAAAAAACCAAACCCACCCTCAAACAATCTGGGATGAATTACAAAACAGGAACTCCAGAGTGGAGACCAGTTTCAGGGTTTGTTGATTTAGCAACTCTGTGGTCTCATCAAGGATCCAGGTTCTGTCCCAGTTTCTTTCTGCATTTTGCAGTGTATTGCCTGTGCCCTGAGGCTGGCCCCTCATGGTCCCCAGAGGGGGGCAGCACTTCCAGGCCTCACACCTACATCCAGAGGCAGTGACTTCATGGAGTCACTTTCTTAAGAACAGGGGACTCTTTCTCAGAAGTTCCTGAACAAATCTACCCTCACAATCCGGCATGGAACTTGGTCAGGAACTCACTCTGAAAGCAACCACAGTCAGGAGGACGCTTCAGATGTCTGTGATTTACCCCTGGAAATGGGGATGGATTCACTCTCACCTGAGTCACAGGAGGGTGGTAGGATGTGTGTAGGGTACAGAGTAGGGAGGAGTGGGGCCATGGACTTCTGACCCAATCAGAGCTCTGCCGGAGGAAGATGGGGACTCAGGATGGTGGGATGACCATCACCCACCTGTAGCACCCACTACACCTGCCCTGAGCTCCAGGCTGCCCCCCCCCCCCCATCAGGGCTCATCCTGGAGTCAGCTGTTTATCCCTTCCAAGGGAACTTGGAACTGACACTGTCCTGACAGAATCTGGAGGACTTAGGAGACTGCCAAGGCCTTTGCACCTTTTAGCAATGTGAACACTCATCAAAGTCTTCATCAAACGTTACATTGACTTCAGGTAAAACTTACTGGGGACTCTGGGAACCCTAACCCAGAGCCAGTGATGTGGTCTACAGGTGGGATTTCAGGCCAGTGACACTGACAGGGCCAAGACACTGAGAGCCACTAGTAGACTGATATTTTAAGGTATTTTTTAGATAATACCTAGACTGTCACTGTTGGCCTAGCCCCTGGTATGACAATATAGATAGGACATGAGAAACATGAAAGGGCATCAGTATAATTTTTTACCTAGCCCATGTACTATGAAACAATTTTTAGCTTTGATAAAAAAAAATTTGGTTTTTGGATGGCTGGTTCGTAAGCTTTTTGCTTTTCCTTTTCTTCTTCCTCCTTTTTTATTTGCTTTTGATTTTTAAGGAGAATGAACATATTTTCTTTTATAATGGGAAAATAAAATAAACTTTATGTGGAAAAAAGAGGTATTTTATACTTATCATTTAAAACAGCATAGGAAATCCCTACCTCAAATAAGAAGTCTGATGACCACTTTTGTAATATTTGAAAATAAACCAACTTTATTTGAATCTGTCAATACCAATCAAGACTGGAAAACAAATTTATAACTGGTTCAGATTCATGAGGAAAACACTCAGCAATATCTTCATTGAAAGGCATTTTACATTCATCAAGGCCTGAAAGCAAGTCTTGTTATTTTATCACCACAGTTAAAGGTCTTAAGAAAAGCAAGTAACCATCATTGGTAGTGTCTTTATAAAATGAAATACTTGCTCTTTTGCAAAAGCTAGGCATCTTTTGCTAAATTAGCTAACTCTCCGGCTTATAAAATGGGACAACCAGGTGCCCAGGAAATTAAGACAAATTCAAACGTCAACTGATATTATATATTTTAAATATACGCACAGTCAATATTGTGAAATCTCTAACTCTATACAAAATACCTTAGATGATTGGATCCTTAAAAGTATGTTTTGCCAAAAAAGATTGTTTTTGTAAAAATACAGATTAGCCCAAACCTCATATTGAGGCAATATTTTATTTATTTTTGGTTGTGGGGGGAATTGGATCTATTTCCTTAAATAATATTAAATGAAATGCACGCTTTGGGTCATACCTAATTATGAGATGAAAGCATCCTGAAACAAAGCTGGGGGAGGAATACCAACACAGGGAGAAGAACGTGCATTGACAAGGCAGGTTTGAATGGTGAAGAGCAATGGATAGAATACAATGGGCTGTGTGCAGGGGGTCCTGATCACTTAAGTTCTCCTAACATCAGAATCGGAGTGCTTCACATGCACACTTCTTTCTCTAATGCTTTCTTAGGATTCTTTCTGAAGTCGTTAAAAAAATAAGAAAGTGATCCCTTGGGAATCATTGAACTTAGTTTTAACCATGAGTTAATGTTTCCTCTTTCCAAGGAGGGCGACACCAGCATCTTGATTCACTATGCAAGACGGCTGCTGGCCAGTGGGCATCGAGATGAATCACAGAAGCACCTACTGGATACCTGCTGCTTCTGGATCAATTTAATTTTAGACCACAGACCTCTCACAGTGATTGTGAATTCTTACTAGATAGACCTGCACCTTCCTCTCTCTGCCTCCCGCTTAATTCTATTTGTCCAGGTCTTGCTGCTTCTTGGGACTCTCAGATGGTCAAGTTCTATTCCAGGTATGATCCATCTTGTGACAGTTCTAAGATGCTTTAGTATTGTCTGTCTTCAGAGTGGCCATGGGGCACAGGTGCCATGAAGAGCTTCTGTTGTTTCATTTGGCAGGTGTCTGAAAACACAGCACAGGAAACCTTACTCTTGGCGTGGCCTTTTTCTGATGAAAAGATCAAGATCCTCACTGGCTCCACTAGCACAAGAAGGAAACGCCAAGGACAGAGCCATTTTCTGGGAAACTAAAACTAGTTTGGGATCATGTGGCCAAATAAGCTGATTGACTGCATTTCTGACTTACCAACTCATTTGTTTGGTACCAGGTAGCTATAGCCCTTGTTTAAAAGATAGTCATACCCATGTCTGTGATTCTAAATTCATAAGGCATTTGATTTCCTTTGTCAGGAGATGAAGAAACTATGCTCTGGATCAATCAAGAGTTTACTTATCCTGCTCATCTGTCATAGTTATTAAAATCTTATTCAATACCTTCTCTGTGGACCAACCTGAGAGGTAGGCAGAACTAAATAGATGGGTAAATTAAACTCAGTCATTCTGAGTTTGACTCTTGCTTCTGCATCTGGCTCCCACTAACCTATCCCACAAAAAAAGTGACTTGAAAGTCAAAGAAGAGAAATCAATACAAAATAAAATAGGATCTCAATACAAATAAATTCCCTTTCTGTGCCACAAAAATGCTTTCGGAGGGATCAGTGAGATCAATTTCATTCAGGATCAATTAATCACAAGGATAGCTCCTATCCTAAAACTGTGGAGTGAGGGTCCAAATTGCAAATCCTTCAATACTCCCTGAGCGGGTTCTTGGGACACATAAGGACCCCACCGCACTGTTGCTGAGAGATGTGTGCCGCGCATATGACAAGTCATACCCAAAGCTCAGAGAGACTGAAGGATCTGGAGAAAAATCTCTTTTGGGAAAAAAAAGAATAGAAGGTCATATTATTAATATTATTGTTATTTTAATATACTATGATAAATCTGGTCATAAGATATAACTCTTAGTCAATAGTCACTTGCATTATATGATAACCTACTGCTGAAATATAAAGATATTTCTGAATTAAGTACCCAGGAGTGCCCTCCCTTCTGTAACTCCTCCCCCTCTTTTAAATGGTTATAATTGAGCATACAACACCCCCCTCAGAGCCTTAATATTGTTATTTATGTAAAACTAGCTCAACCACAGAAGGAACATCTAGAAACAATATTGATTTTGTTTGGCCTGTTTGTTTTTAAAGACTTGCCAGTTGCTGAATTCTGGATATCAAATCTGAGTCCCTAGTATCCTGCCAACTCCTCTGGGGTGCAGCTGCTCCACCTGGAGCCCCGTTCTGTTTTCTCTGCCTCGGTTGGCGACACTTCACAGATGTGTTTCAAGAACAGCCCAACTGTGCGTCTCAGGAAAGCAAACTGCCTCTTAGGTCATCCGCCTGTGCTGTAAATTTGGAAAAGGATTTCTGAGTACAACAGGATTTCACACTAATTTAAAAGCCTTTGGGATCATTTGAGCCCTCATCCCCCAAGAGGCCAGTTTGGGGCTTTTCCCTACAGTAAAAAAGCCTGTTTCCTCACCAGTTCTCCTCTTGAAACATCTCCAGGGGCAAAGTTTCCAGGGAGACCTGGAAAGGTCCCGTTAGAGGTGAAAATGAATCAACTCATTCTGCCTTTTCAAAGCTTTCTCAGGCTTATAAAATGTCCTACTGAGAAGTTTCCTCTTCCTCCGTGGGCTATAGGAGCCCTTCTGCTTCCTCTCCCCGGTTTTGATCAATGGGTCACTTTTTTTCTTCAGAGATCCCTGGAGGCAGGTAGGTCCAGGGAGTGCTTGGGTTAGAATTTGTTGATGTTTCTATGGAAAGGACCCGTGCTGTCCTGCCCTCTCTGACAAATGAGCCAAGTCCAGGGGCTTTCCGGCACTTGGGGCCTCACCCTCTACTAACAGGCAACACAGAAGGAAGGGTTGTTGAAGGTGAGGGCCTGTGCTGGCCGGATTTTCTCACAGGGCGTTCCCTGGGCGACGGAGTTGACGAGTAGTCCATTTTCCTTAGTTTCCTCTGCGCAGGTCCCTGCACGCGGCCTGGGTAAACTTCTAAGGAGGCGAAACTCAAGGAGAATGACTAAAGCGTGAACTATTAGCTAAAAAAAAAATTTTCGTTTTTTTTTCATCTGGCAGTTGAGTCTGATGGTAGGAAAATTAACCCAGACAGGTACATATTTTTCTTTGCATTCACTCCACATGGTTTCCGGGTCAGAAACTTCGATGGACTTTCTTCCTGAGGTGTTCCATGATCGTGCCACTTCCTGAATGTATCCCTTGCCCATCAGAGGCTGCAGCTGACTCAGCCAGGAGCGGCTGCCAGAGAGCACCCAATGGGCAGACCCGAATCCAGGAGCAACTTGGAGAGACCAGAAGACATTTTCGGCCAATTCTTGGGTTTTTACTGTAAGGTTGGTACTTATATGATATCACCAGTCCAAGACTTACTTAGATCATGATAGAAGACTGAGGACCAGGGAACATCAGACCTCATGAAGAATTCCTTTACCTTCACCCAGCCCCCTCCTCCTGCTCCCATCTGCCTTCTCATAGACCAAAACCACTCATCCATAAGCACAGTCAAATGCAGGCATATAATCCCCGCGAAAAACTACTCCCAAGCAAACAAGCCCCATGGCAGGTAGACCCCCGTGGGCCTTTTGGCATCGACACTGCTCTCCTCCCCTCACATTCCCGGTTGCTCCAGTTTGGAATCGCACGCCAATTTCCTTTCCTGGCAAGGCCCGGACAGCATGAAAACCGGGGGCAGTGCTGGGCAGGTGCACAACAGCATTGCAACATCCCCGGTCCTGCAGCAAATGGACAATGTGTCTGAAGTGACCTTCCAACCTGGCCTTCAGCACCCAATGACAGAGGTGCTGGAAGTAGTGAGTGACGGAAGGTGTGTTTGCCAGATGCCCAAAAAGTTCACAGCCAGCTCGGTCCTCCTGCACTCACTCTCTCTGTCTCTCCTACAGGGCAGTGGGTCTCTTTCAATAAGAACAAAGATGGCATTTGTCCTTGACCTTGCAGATGCTGACAAAGAAGAGGGTAGAGGAGGAGCTGGTGTTGCATGTTTCTAAAGCATCTGAGAAGGTATTTTGATGTTGGCAGAAGGGGCCAGTGGCAATCCCACATGCGTGCTCTATAACACTGACTGAGCCCAAATACACTGAAGCCAGATCGGGCCGGCAAGCTAGGAGGTTGACTGTTTCTGTCATTTCTGCTTGCCAGCGTCCTGCGTGAGGAGGCCGGGGATGGTGCTGACCTTCGTGAAAGACAGCAGGCTGGCGTTCCGGTGATGCCAGCACAATGAGGCCAGATTAAAAAAGTGTTTCCCGAGGCAATGAGGAAGAGGAGTCTGTGAAGCCTGAGTCCTGTGGGAGTAGCTGAGTCCTTCTGTAGCAGGGATAGAGCACGATGGCTGTGCTCAGGATTGGCTGAGGCGCTTGGCGACATCGGCGTAGGCCAACTCGATCTCTTGGTCAGCTGCACAGGTGTTGGTAAACTCATCCCGGGCGTAGGCATTCTTGAGGTACCGCCACAGGCCTGTCATCTCAGCCGGGAAATCATAGTTGCGGTATTTCTTGGCCACAATCTAAAACAGAGATGGTAGGACAGAGGTGGTGTGAAGACATGAAACGAACCATTAGAAAGGCCAGCCCAGTGTGTGTACACAGCAGGAAAACCTCCACCAGCAAAATGTTTGGAATGCAAGGGGGCAGTGCTGCCTTCATTTTATTTTCTTTTATTTTACTTTAATTTCTTAAGTAAATATAATTTGCCCTTTGACCTAGTGGTTCCACTTCTAGGAATTTTTCCTTGGGAAATAATCATGGTTTTACACAAAGATTTAGCTACACAACTGTGATCCCAGAACTATTTTGAATAGCAAAAAACAGAGCACAGCACCAATGTCCAGCAATATTTGAATAGGTAAGCATGTTACTGCACATAAATACAATGGCATACTGGAGGGCCATTAAAAATGACGCTGCCAAGGGAAATCCAGTGATCTGGAAAACTCTTCAAGACAGACTATTACATTTCAAGTGCAAGTATAATGCATTTGGAGAAATCTGTAGGCTGACTAGAAGTATATATACTGATATATTACCGGTGGTTATGTCTAATTGATAGAATTATAGATCATTTTTCTTCTTTCCCTTATCCACTTTGTTTTACATAAGTGTTCTTATTTATAGAAGTAAAAAAAAAAAACCCATAAAAAGTAAGGTAGATGTTGGAATGTATATGTAGATTCAAGTTATGATGTGGGAGTGAGCAAATAGTGGTTTCCATTCCCTCCCTGGTTTGCCACACAGGGGGATGTAGACGAGGAGAGTTCTGGGGAAGTGGCATTTGTGTTGAGAGAAACAGCAGCATAGTGGTTAAAAGCATGGGCTCTGCATCCCCGCTGACTGGATTTGCAATCCTAACTCCACTTAACAACTGTGTGACCTTGGACAAATTACTTAACCTGTCCGAGCTCCAATTCTTTATCTCTAAAAGAGAGGTAATAATAAGACCTACGTGGAATAATAAGTTAGTTGATACACATAAAATACTTAGAGGAGTGCCTGGCACGTGGTAAGAACTCAATAAACATTACCTATTATTATAAGTCATTGAGACCTAGCTTCTGCCCATTTGCATGCATTTTCTTCATGGGTGGGAGCAGGGTGGTCTTGCTAATGAGGTCTCTCCAGCCAGGGTGGCTTCATGGACATGTGACCTGTGCAGTCTCAGTGGGTCTTGCATTCAGAAGGGCCCTGCTCTTGGTTTAATGCTCTGGTGTCAAAGTGTGGAAATTCTTAATAATTTTTTAACAAGGATCCCCTGTTTCCACTGTGCACGAGGGCCTGCACATTAGCTGGCCCTGCTTCCAGCCCTGTGGGCTGGGGTAGGAGTAGTAGAGAGTAATATCATTCCGAAGCTCTGACTTCTGACATCTTCTCTTGGTTTCTTTTTCAGAGATGGAGCCAGATCATTGGTCCTCAGATCCTCCCACTCAGAGAACCCTCGGATCAGCCACTCTGGGCTTTCATCTTCATTTTGGTGCCGGTGATGTACAGAGTTCCCCAGAAAGCTGTGCTGAGTGAAGGATGACGATGACCTATTGCAGGAAAAGCCTGCTTTCACAGATGTGTCCACATTCCCACAGACATCTGGGAATATTTTTTCCCTTCTGTGCTCCTAGGCCAGTGTTGAACTTCTATTACAACACTAAGCTATATTCTATTCTGAATCACGGTTATTGCTTTAGTGTCCTTTCTTGCTTCTCTAGCTTGTGAGCAGTGTGAGGACAGGAACCACAGCTTCTTCATTTCTGTACTCCTCGATAATCTCGATAATAATGTTGGTCAGAGGAATGACAATAGCAAACTTACTCACCGTGTGCTCTGTTCCAGGTACTTTAAGCACTTTGCAAGCTACTCAAATCTCTAAATAACCCTATAAGTGAGACTCAATTATATTCCGATTTTACAGATGAGAAAAGTAAGGCAAATAGAGATTAAATAAGTATGGATTCAATAAACAGTTGTATTTAATCTTTACAATCTTAAATTATGCTAATATCCGACAAGGTGCATCTAGTGTCCTATATAATAAAATCTCTTAATTTTGAAGACTGAAGATGCTTATCAATGAGCAAACTGAAGCAACGAGAGGTTAAGTGACTTATACAGTGTTACACAGGAAATTAATTTAACCAATACCTATGGAGTAATCATTAATATGTATTACAGTTCCTGCTTTCTAATCCACAGTTCTCTCTACTTTGCTGCTCAGCCCTATGTAAATGACAAAAAGGGGGTTTACTCAGAATCCCTTATGTGCCAGTTATTGATCTATTGTTGCTTATCTCCAAACCTACCCCTCTATGTGCTTCTTTGTGATGCTGGGGCTGGGGCTGTGCAGACCACATCTCTGTTTGGCCAGTGAGTCTTATCAGGGTCTGCACAGAGGAGCTACAAGACAGCCTACAAGGAGGAGAGGGAGGGAGAAGCCCCCTCTTGTCAGCTTCCCCTTCCTGTTGGAGTCTGCAGTGCCTTCCAGGAGCAGCAGCTGAATCCAGTTTGCTGTCTTGCCAACACTCATTAACCAGCTTCATCACGCCTGCTCAGAGTGGCCAGCACACAACAGGGACCCCAACTGCAGAGGTGGGGTCCCAGCCAACCTGAGTTTGGACCCTGGCACCAGCTGAGCAGCGCTCCCACCTCAGGGGCCCAGGTTCAGCTCTGCAGGGCCCCTAAGTTTCTAAGTTTTAATAATTCCAACCTCTTCCCTTCATTCACCCTGCCCCAGGGGTAGTTGCTGCCTCCTGAAGGTAGGACCTCCTGGTACGTTTTGCCTTCCCAGTTCTTCAATACATAGTATGTCTTTATATTAAATTATCTCAGTTAAAATAACTGGTTTGGCATGGCTACCAAAGAAGCCACCCCACACTGTCCGTCCAGCTTAGATGTGGCTAACAAGCGAGGGTAAGGGTGATGGAATCAGAGTCCTCCAACAGAGCACTATGCGATGAGCAAGGCACTACCGCTCCTCCCGGTCTCTCTCTGTTCACTGCAAGATGAAGGTCTCTTGGTTGGCCTGAGTGCCTTTGAGAAGAGGCTGTCTTGGCCAAAGAGCAAATCCATGCAGGAGTGGTGGCCCGATTTGCCACAGTGGATGGAAGGGACCCACAATAAGGTAAAGGGATCTATCCACAAATATTTTTCACAATTACATACTGATTCGTAGAGCAGCCTCAACTCATTCCATGCTGAAATTTTATTTTCAGGTTTTAAACTATAGAATATTAGTTTTAAAACAGCAGAATTGCAATTTATTAATATATATTTGTGTTTATGTTTATATCTCCCTTCCTGTTTGTTTTGGAGGCTGACCATAGTCACTGTGCCGGGCAAGGGCCCCAGTGCTGGCGAGGAAGGGCCTGCAGATGCCCCTCTCTGCCCAGACCTGTGCACCCTGGTCCTTGGCTGTTGAGTTGGTTGTTCTCTCACAGGTCATTTTGACTTTGAGAGATGAGAACTAGAAGGTAGCCGGACAATGAAAGTTCATACCAGGCTCTCAGTGAGCGCCTGGGCCAGAGCAACTCAGCTTCCACGGATGGAGATGAGCCTGAAAGTGAGTCAGGGGAGAGAGAGAGAGAGCAGCAAGCGGGCGACGATGCGATGTTCACATGGAGCTCTTACACCCACAGGAACTTCCATGCTCATGTTCTGCATTCGCTCTTTCATATGAAAACAGTTAGCTCTCACAGACCAGATTAAGTTTTGGCATCTGAAGCCAAACTGGAGGCCCTGACTTGGCTGCCCTTTTGCTTTCTGAACTTCAGAGGTTTGCCAATTCCCTGGGATCTGATAAGCTGGATCAGCAAAATCCAAGGAGACAGGAGCCGAGGCCCGGCCTTTGTTCCTCCTGTGGCCTTCTTCTTTCTGATCCCCAGCTTCTCCCAGTGAACCCACGGAACTTTCTCCAAGGACAGAGGCTTAACTCAGTCATGTAGGGCTGGAAGGAACTGAGGAAATCATAGGATGAAGCGCAAGGCTTGGGAGATCCATTTGTTTGCCTTATTCAACAAATGATTCTTGAATGGATAGTCAATACATGTTTGAGTAAAGGAGAAGGAAAGAAGGAGGGAAGGAAGAATGGAAGAGGAGGTGAGAAGGAATGCAGTCCACTTTTTTAGGCACAAGAAAAATGAATCCCAAAAAGATTAAACGACTTGCCCTAGCTCATGCTGCTAGTTGGCAGCAGATACAGGACTAGAAATTGGGTCTCCTGATCTTCCCATTACATCACTGTGACACACTGTGACTGAACTGGAATTATACGATCCCTAATGGTGCTACTTGTTCCTCAGGAAAAGGAGAGTAAAGGATGCTTTGCTGGGTGGTGCATACGGTAATTAATAACTTCAAAGAAACCTAGCTTGGCTGGACCTACAAGTGACCATTGGCTTGGCCCCAAACCCAAAGTGTCTTCATATTAATAGGTTGTATTTGCCCACCGCATCAGCACTGGCATGCATGATTCCCTCCCAGTTTCCAGCTCTGACCAAGGCCCATGGGAACACCAGTGCACACACAGCTAAGGGATTTCAACTCAAGCTGGTATGTACTCTTATTGGAAGGAAGCCAGCATTTCTGGCCTAGAACTTCAGCTGAAAAACAAAAGGTGTATACCTAGCTGATAAATGATTGAATCTGATTCTTCTTAGTGAAAGGTAGAAATAAACTGGGTATCATAAAGATATATACTAGGTGATCAAATGATCAATCTATGAGTATTTATTAAAGGACCACCATGTACCCACTGTCATTCCTGGAGAAGGCCCTGTCCTCATGGAGCTTATTGTCTAACTGAGATGATAAGACACAGACAAGCATAAAAGTAGAGAACAGTATGGCTGCCTGACACTAGGCTGGTAAGGGCAGGAAAGAATGTGGGAAGAGGTGTTAGCTTAGAGAACTTAGGGGATTACAACTGCTGTCTTCAAATGAGATGAAGGGGAGCAGAGCTGTTCTCTGTTGCTCCAGAGAACAAATGGGTAGAAGGGAGGCACACTGAGGCTCAATACAAGGAGGACTGCTTTAATGATCAGAGCTGTCCAACATGGCAGGGCTGGCTTGTTAGGCAGAGGGCTCCTGAGCCCCAGAAATGCACGACCACAGCTTCATAGAAGACAGTCACAGACACAGCAGAAAGCAGTCCAGGTTGGGGTGGGAGATTGTTTTGGATTACATCTAAATGTCCTTCTTTCCAACTCTCAGATCCTAATATTTGTTGTATAGGAAAGGATTACACTACATGTTGCAGATGGTCAGTAAGTGCAATGATAGCAAGAAAATGACATCACCACTTGCAGCCTCCATCTCTTCAACTGATAGATGAGGTAGATGAAGCATGCCTACCCTAGAAAGCTGCTAGAGAAAGTGAGAGGGTGGATCTGTGCACAAAGAAAATGTGCATAGAGGGCACATTCAATAGAGATATGGGGGAGTGGCCAGTGAAAGCCTATGAGGAAGAGGCTCTTGGAGTGATATGACTATGTACAGTAGTGACAACTGCAACTATTATATTAATATATTGAGCCCTTACAATATGCCAGGCACTTTCATACCATATTTACTCTCCCAGCAACCCTAGAAGTAAGCAATCTATGCCTATTTTATAAATGAAAACTGAAGCTCAGAGAGGCTACACCAGTGAGCAAGCAGTCGAGGCTGACCTTGGGCCCCTATCATCTGACTTCACATCCAGGCTCTTGACTAACAGGGTGGTACTGTCCTTGACTCATCCACACGGGTGACCTGGGCCTAAGATGGATCTGGATGTCACAAGAACCTGCAGGTAGAATTCTCTCACCTTGACCACATGAAGCTTGGGTAACAGATTGCAGTCGGCCAGGGTCAGCTCATCCCCATCCAGGAACTTTCGCCGGGACCCCTTGTCATCATTCCCACGAATGTTGGCATCGATCTCCTCTGGGAGAGGGGTGTTCAGGTAGTCATCCAGCTTCTTCAGAGCCTTGGTCAGGCCTCTCTCAAGGGCTGGCATGGAAAAGCAAAAGAAGGGTCTTTGGTCAAACTTCTTGCCAGTGGATACAGTCACAGGGTCTTCAGAGTGGAGTAGCTCATCTAGAATCCTGTCCCCCTTGTCACATTGCCAGCTCCCCACACACCACAGAATACCTGGAGACCATTAACACAATGCAGTAGAAATGTACTAAATAGCCTCAAAAGGCAAACTCTAACCAAACAATAAACACTATTTATTTATTTTGAAAAAATATATAAATATATAAATATAATAGTTAGGATATATACCGAAGCTTTTACAGCATTTATCTCCAGCAGGTGCAATAATACTAGTCAACTTTTATTTTTTTATTTTTCTTATCTATATTTTACCAATATTCCACAATAAACCCACATATTAATTTTGTAGAAAGAAAGTGCTACCAAATAAGTAAATAAAAACTACATAGAAGTCCTAGGACAGAGAAATGCACAAGATTTTGTTGAAGCATTAACTATGGCTAATCCAACCTGAGAAGAGTTGGGGACAAGGCCTCCAGGAGGACATGACACAGGAAATAGAGCAGCCCTGTTTGGTGTTGCCCCCAGAGAAGGGATGGGTGTCAGGGAGGCACACTTGGGTTTAATCTAGGGAAGACTGTTCCGAATATCAGCTCTGTCCCAAATGCAAGGGCCAGTGGACCAAGCAGTGGGCTTCACCAGAAATGAGCAAACATGGCTGCATGGAAAGCTGTCATGGTTATGGCTCAAAGAATGAGCACTCAAGGGAAGATAATGTAGCAGAAGACTTTTATAGTCTTGCCCCAAAAATTATCTATCAAATAATTCATGTAGATACGTGAGTAGAATAAATACCCAAAATAACAACTGTGGGAAGTCATGATCACTCAAAGTCATTTTTTTCAAGGATCTCACAGTGTATCCCAAGCATAGGGCACTAACATAGAAATTTTCCACCTGCGCTCAGAGGACACACACAGAGGAGATGGCTGGCCAGGTCCTCAGCCACTGCGCCTGTGTCATCAGCCCCGTTCCCACCGGCTGTTTTTCCAGACTCTAGTTGAGAGTATGACACTGAGGTAGTGGGAGTCTGTCCTGATCTTCATCCCAGCAGATCCACGGGGGATGGTGCCTTCTGGAGGCAAAGCAGAGAGGACTGTACTCTGGTTCAGATTTTTCCAAATGTGCTTTCTGTGAGCCACTCCTCACATAACCCGCTTTTGTCTTTTCATAGAAGGCCATTGTGTGACACAATGGGATGACACCAGCCCAACATAAATCAATTGAACACTTACTGGAATGTTTGAAAACCGGCTGGAGGTTGGACATGGTTTCTCAACACTCCCTCCTCCCTGGTGTGGCATTTGAACTTCATCATCTGCTTTGTGTTTCCAGTTTGGAAGAATAGAGTAAGCAGGGCTGGGAAAAATGCTTGTATTCCCTTTAGTAATTGTCTAGACTGTGCTGGGATTGCAAGACTATTCAAAGGCAGTGGCAGAGGATGGGTACTAAACAATACTTATTATGTTTTTCCCCCGAAGCACTTGTGATTTATACTGGCTTTTTTTGCTTACTCACATCCCTCGACCCCTTTCAATTACGGAGATTATGGCAAAATCTTGATCATAATGAAGAAAGGAAGAATCAAATATTGTGCCTGTCAAAATTTGACTAACTGATATCATCCAAGGGAAAGAGAAATATGGTAGGATATGAGACATTGCAGGTTCTAATTCCAAATGCCCCTTGGAGACTCAAGCAGGCCACTGCACAAATCTGTGCCCAAGTCACCAGGTCTGGGAACTGTCATGAATTTTGGGGAAGAGGCCCAGAACAGCAACTGAAGCTCCTTAGGAGGATAGTTCTGGATAAATTTCAATTACCTCTCTACCAATTCCTCAAGATGGAAGGGATATATGGTTTGGCAGTAGGAGTGGTTGTTGCTTTATGTCCCAACAGCGACATGCCAGGTCACACACCAAGTCAGTCCGTTCTGAGGATGTCCTCTGTGCATCAGTCTCATCACTGGGGTGTCTGTGTTTTTGATCAGGAATGTGAAGGCTGGAGTTGGTGGTAATCATGGTAGAGAGAAGAGGAGACGAGGCAGCAGGGATGGGGCCGTGTGGTCTAGAGCTAACCTGTGTTTAAATTCTGACCCTGCCTAAGCTAGATTCACTATGAAGCCACTGAGCCTTAAACTTCGAGGTCCATTAATCGCCTTGGCCCCTTGCAAGGACTTAGACCTGACTTTAAAAATTCCTTATTTGTACTTATTGTATTTGCTTCAGACACCACAAATCCCACATATGTCGCACTGATTCTGGCACTCAGGCATGTCTTTGGGCAAAGTTTCTCAACTTTGCTGAGCTTCAGTTTTCTCATCTCAATAATGGGACTAAAGATCCCTAATCCTCGCAAGGCCACTGAGGAGATTAACTCATAATGAAGGGAAAGTGCCTAATACAGTGCCTGGCCCATACTAGGACATCATTAACAGTGGTTGTTGCTAGTACATTACCAAATGTGGGGTCACCCTGCTGTCTGTTCCTCACCCTATACTCTTGGTCAGTATACTCCTGAAAATTCCAAGGTGCAGCAAAGGAAGGGAGATTTTAAGAAGCCCCAATACTGCGGCCAAGTCCCTAGAGAGGGAAGTCAATAGCCTGGAGATTTGCTCCCCTTACTTATTTGATGTACAGCCAAAGCCCTGTATTTAATGTACAGCCTTATGCTCCCTTGGGATCATCCTCAGTGACAAGCTGTGTTGAGAGGCACAGCCAGAGGGAAAAAGACACAACATGCCTGTGTGCTAAAACACTGCCACATTGTCCAATAACAAATGGCACCACCCATACATTTTTTGCCAGTTCTTTTTCTCCTACCTGCCAGCACAGTCTTCTGACCCTGGCTCAATCTGACATCCATAGAATTTAATGATCTCTTTCAGCTGATGGCACCCAGGGCATGAAGCCATTTGTGTTGAACTTTCTGCTCTGGTAGGAGTAAGGAGGATGTGAAAGAAACCAGACATGTGACGAGGAGATGTTAATTCCTTCAGTGTTTGTATTTGAAACTCTCCCTCCAAAAGACTTCTTCTGAGTAGCTGGATGGGATAATGCTCAGACTACAGCAAGTGAGCCTGGGGTCGGTGTACCCCAAGACCCAGGATCACTCACATCCCAGGCATTTGATGGATACCTGGGCCTTTAACTGCTTTCTTCCCCTCTCTGCCTCTGCTCCTCATAAAGATTTATTCTGTACCACACACAAATGCACTGGGTAAAATATGTGATGAGGAAACAAGGGGAATAGTTCATAAATATTCTCAGCCATATGCAAACAATCTCAAATTTATTTTTCTCTTTTTTAAGGAGGAAAAAAAATCCACCCATTCCATGATCACTTCCAGATTCATTGAGGTTGATATTACATAAGACCCAATATTGTTTTCTCGTTGTAGAGAAATAATGACTTGGAAACGGCAATTTGAGCTAAGAAAATAATATATTCTTACCAGGGCATGGAGGCTGAATGGGGAGCTAGGAGCCAAGACGCTAACCCAGCCTCCAACAAGTTCTTGCAAGCACAGCTCAGCCCTGGCTTGCTGGCAGGCTCGGGGCAGCACGGGTCGTGATGAGCAACCCCTGGGCTCAAAATTCATGTGCAGAGGAGCAGATGGCAAAGGTGGTCTTTGAAAGGACGAGGGCAGCTCTGTGGGCCCAGGTGGCTGCACGCTCAATTCCTCATGTGTGGTTTTTCTCTGGCATGTGCACTTGCAGTGAAATAAGAACAAGGGGCCAACCTCTGCCCACTGTCTGCAGCCTGGATGGTCTAGTCAACTGTCCGTGGAGACGGCGATGGTGGCTATTGGGTGCTGGCCAGGCTGAGCACCCTCTGCCCTGCTCTATTCCTTTTGTTGCCCTAATCCTATTCCCCAGCACAGCAAGAAGATATACTCACCAACTTCCTGCAGTGAGCCAGGGATGTTTATGCACCTATCACTTAAACACACAATGAGGCTTTTGAGACAGGAAGTATTATCCATTCTCATTTAACAGATGAAGAAACCAAGTCTTGGACTTACCCAAGGCACATATGCTGGTGCAAGCACATGCATAGCTGGGTCCTTAAACTGTTCAAACTACTCTTGGGATGTACAATAAAAATGTGCCATGTTTTGTTTTTAACTGCTATGGTCTACTTTACAAACTCCCAACTCCTGGGTAGTGGGAAAACAGCAACAACTTTAATTTAGTCCATTCTGGATTATAACCTAGTCTGATGTAATAATCGAAATAGTCCCTCTAGAGAATTCTTGGTTTCTTTTGCATAAAAATACTAAGTTTCTCAAAGAGCCTGCCCCTCCCTTTTCTTCTCCCTGGGCTGATGGGACTGGGGATTGGGGGAGGAGGCCTCTGGTACCTTATGGCACCAAGGAGATGGGAGTTCTGGCATCTATGGGGTAGAATGCTCTGCGAAGATCATCTGGGTTCTGCATCTCTTCCCAATATGCTTCCTTTCAGGGTAACCATGGGTGGGGGTCATAGGTGGGCTGCTTGCCTCCCTCCAAAACCTGGAAGAATACCCAAGCCAAGCACCACATGGGGCTCCTAAACACATCTCTAGTGCCCTGACTCCCCTGCCTCTCTGTTTCCTTCATCCCCATCCCCTGAGCCAGGGGAGGTGGGCTTTTCTTTTATTTTCCTATGTCAAATAGTCCATCACCAACAGAGCAGCAGACCTCCTGGCCTAGCAGCACAAGCAGAAAGGCTGTTTCTACTCTGTGAGCTGAGGCTTCCCAGTAGGGTTCTTGGGTGAAAATTGAGATATAAAAGAATTTAGAAAATCTTAAGACAATAGCTTGGGTTATAAGGCTATTTACCGTCTTGTTGAAAATGCTCTTTTGAATATCAGAAGCTGAACGTTGAAATCCTTTTTTTCTCTAGGAATTCCTTCTACAGAAACCCTAATCTCTCTGGGGCCAATGGGTGCTTAAGACAGATTAAAATCATGTACTCAGAAAGGCAAAGAGAAAAATATTTTCAAAATATTAGCTCTATTATACAAGTTAGGAGCAAAGCTAGGATTTAAAAACAAGGCTGTTAGATTCTAAAACTTAAACTTCTCTCGCTCTGTAAGGCCACTCGGGGTGCCAAGGACTGTCCCATTTCTCCTTGGGTGTCCACATGGCCTGCCGTGTGCTGCAGACTGTTCTCACACACCTTTATTCCCCTGACAAAAGAGGATATCACTCCCTCCTGCCCTACCTTCCAGCTAATTTGATAACATATTTGTGTCCTGCTATTAATGATTGATTTCAGCTAGAATTCTTGGTACTTTCAGTGATCATGATTGAGTCTAGAAAGTGTACTCTGAGTAGAGAGCCTACCATGACCCTTCACATCATTTCTCTGCAACAAATACAAACTCTGCCCATTCCTTGGGGCCAATGCTGTCACATGGTCTTTGTGACAGTGAAACATCTGGATGAAAAGTGAGAGATCCATTTGGATTTTGCCTATGAAGAAAGAAATACCTAGATATTGAGAGCTACCCAGAGGACTGAATGGAGTTTTTGCTTTTCATCTTCTCATTTGAGATCACGTCAATATAACAAAAGGGTGCAGCTGTGGTTTGAAGGAGACCACAGTGGAGAGTTTTCTGGCCATCACATGTTCTTGGAGAGAAAACACAAAGATGGCCACACCTTGTTAAGTATTTGATAGTTTAAAACATGAATGATAATGTGATGGGAACAAAAGAAATCAAATAATAAGAATTTAATATCACCTCTTCCTTGCCCGTTTGGAAAAAGAAGCCCTTCTTTCCAAGCCCAGCTATGGGAGAGGAGGAGAAGCTGAGAGAGGTCAAATTGTCCAGGGCCACAGATCCAGGAGTGAGGGGGCACTGAAGCCCCAGCAGGGCCCAGGAGAGTTAGGGGGGTGAAGGAGGGGCGGGGCGGGGGCAGCACAGGCCAAGCAAGCAGAGATGTAGATGCTGTCATGAGGAGCTCAACTTTGAGAAGAGACAAAGATGTTCTAAGGGGATTTTTAGGATGTTCAGCTTTTTGATGGGCAGTGTATGCAACCCCCACTCCCCAAGAAACTTTACATAAAGATCTACATTCATCTCTCTGGTTTTGGAAATTAGTCATGTAGCTCTTTTCAGTTGCCAAAGTCCTTAAAGAGAGAGAAAGGCGGCCCAGTTACAGTCAGGTTACGTGAGTATGAATGACCACACAAAGGCAAAATTGCAAAGCAGGTGGAAGCTGAGGTTCTCTCACCCACAGTGCCCCTTCTAGAACACATAGCAGGTAAGGGGTGGCTGATCCTCACGGTCCCTTTGTCTCTTAAACCAATGTCTACCCCAGGTCCTTAGACTAC
This sequence comes from Daubentonia madagascariensis, assembly GCA_023783475.1. Taxonomy (NCBI): domain Eukaryota; kingdom Metazoa; phylum Chordata; class Mammalia; order Primates; family Daubentoniidae; genus Daubentonia; species Daubentonia madagascariensis. Next base: position 1,199,340 of record JAKFHU010002080.1, read on the forward strand.
ACAGAATCAGAAATGACACCAGAGTTTTAGGAGATGGGAAGGGGGCTTGCTGTCAGGTCTGCTGGGTCCCACTCTACTGTGCCTGGGCCCTCTGGCTATGTCCACACATCACTAGTGCCTTTAAGGAAGCAACAGAGAGAGCCTGGGTCAGGGTGCCAGGGAGCCATGAGCCAGGGTCCCCTGCGAGGACTTGTGATGACAAACGCAGCAGCACAGGGGCACGTTCACACCGGCACCCAAGGGACTTGGGTTTGGATCCTGCTGCTGCTTATGGTTGTTCACAGGGTGTTTTAAAGCATCTTCTATGGTGTCTGGTGCAAAGTGGGACTTAATTAAAGATGGCAATTATTATTGTTATTACAGCTGTAGAACTTAAGTTTAAGAGAGGATAGAAGGAGACACTGAGTGAAAGACGAGAGAGCAAGAGATCAGCTCAAGGCAGAAGTCTGGTGTCTGAAGTGAAGATTATCTGAACATCCTAGAACTTTCTAGGTCCAAGGGGAATCTGGGAGAGCTCACAGGGTGAGGTTTACTCTTGCATTTCCCAACACATTAGGGATCTCAAGTTGTCTGGAATCATCTCTCCGGGTTTGGCTTTGTTCTCTCCAGGCTACATGGGTGTGTCTAATTTTCTTGGTTTGGTAGTTTAGAGAATTCATGTCCACCTTTGGCATCAGACCAAGAACACTGGACTTGGCCTCATAGCAGAGAGAAGGAGGTTGTCAAATCGGCTCTGGCTGTGAAAGATCCAGGGGCTAACATGTGGGAAGCAATTCCTGGGCCTCTGTTTCTAGGCACTGGGGAAAACAGGAAGGGCGGAAAGACAAACAGCAGTTTGTGAGAAAGCAAAATGCAAATGGCAGCTTCAACAGATTCCCCACTGTTGGCTCGTGCAGTGTCAACTGGGCTAGAGAAGAGTCTGCACACAGGCTGCCATGGGCACTATTTGTTCTAGAAAGGATTTCAGCCTTGGATGGGAGGATAAATTAGATGACAGGCTCCTATTGTTCTGTGCAGCAAGAGGCCAATAAATGATACTTTATTCCAAAGACAAGACTCAAGTCTTACAACTATGGTGGATTAAGATATATATAGGACACTGTCGGTTGCCCCCCAGGCCTCTTTTGGTGGAGAGAATCACTGAGTGAATGGGGCACTTTCTGATATATTTCCAGGGAATTCAGGGACTTTTCCTTAAGGAAAAGACATATTCTCCATATACCTTCTTACACAAACTCTATAGGGGATCCTGGTGAAGAATCACCTTTTCTATATAGCAAATCAACCTTATATTTTGCTTATGTTCTGAAGTATTATACCAAACAACAAAAACAAAACACATATTTTTTTTTAATTTGAAAAAAAGGCAAGAGCCTTTGGCCAGTATTTGGCTGTGTTTAGAACACTACCATGGCAAAGAATTTAGGACAACTTCAGCATGCCCTTCATATAATATATTTTTTTAAAATAAGAAGGGAGGCATGGACAATATGGACAATTCCAGATTCAGATAATTTTCTAAATCACCTAAAAGCCACAGTAAATTTGAAGAGAAAGATCATCTATCAATTAGGTCTTCAAATTTAGTTTTCCTTTTGTGTACACAACGTGTACTGTGTAAGCTCCCCAGATATTTGCTTATCAACCGAATGAAAAAGAGAGAGAGAGACTCTGAATTCGGGGGGCAGGGGCGGGGCGGGGGACTACAGAGACTCTGGGGCGGAGGGAGGGAGCTAGCTGGAGCACGGGGACAATGTGTTCCTGATTAGGGAACCCCGCTCAGACTTTAGCCATGGGGCAGAGGCGACCCCTTCTGGCCTATCCTTAAGCAAAGAAAACCCTTCTGCATTTTCCAGAGAGAACACGTATGTGTGTTTTCTATTAGGCTTTCCAGAAACTCATAAATGGTTGTAAAACCCATTGTGCTAATAGAAAGAAGGACATAAATGCCGACTGAAGCTATTAATGCTGGTTGTAGTTTATGCGGCGGACTGAATCAGGCTGAAATCTGTGAGTTTTTTATGGTTACTTTATAACAGGTTATTTTTAAGTATCAGGCCATAGATTAGGTTTAATGTCGGTGTTCAAACATTTGGAATGAGCTGGTAGAGGGACATTCTAACTTTATCTCGACTGTTCTAGCATTTAGACCTAGAGACTTTCTCAACTCTCCCTCCCACAAAACACTTTGGCTGAAGTGATTTAACCACATTTTGTCTTTCTTCATCCTCAAACGGCCACATCTTTTATGTATGAGCCATTTACAAGTTTAAAAACTGCCTCCCTGCCACCTCAACTCTAAAGTTAAATAATTACTGGTTTTGGTAATTCTGTGACTGTCCCATGAATTCTCTTCCAGTTGCCCATTCTTTCATTTGTTAAACAGCTATCTATTCAGTGCCCATGTCCCACATGGATTGCTGGGTCAGGACTCTGACGGTGAAGCTGAGGACTGTTGAGTATATTTAGGGAAATATGCACAGTAGTCATTCAATGACTATTCCTTGCTTTGTGAACTAATTTGATCACCATTTCTTAAATGACTTACTCTTGTTTAAAAACTCAGCACCACGTGCATTTTAAATAATGGATGATATTAAATGAGTAAGATGCCCAAGTCAATGTATAACATGCACAGACCATGGGGCCAGCTGCCTGGGTTGGGGTCCTGGCTCTGACACATACTAGCTTGGACAGGTTGCTTAACCGCCTGTACCTCCATTTTCTTATCTGTAAAATGGAGATCACAACAATGGCATACCTTATAGGGCTGCTGGGAGTAATAATTGAGTCATCATCTGTAGAGAATAGTGCCTGGCATACAGTAACTGGACTTTATGTGCAATGTGTATGTGCTGATGTATGAGAATTGAAGCATATAAAAAAGCTAATAAATTCTTAGAGTTGCAAGAAAAATGTGGCTCTTACCTCTCACCCTGCTTGATAAACATTGTGCTTGACTCATCCTCTGCCCTGAGGAAGTCACCCCAGACAAATTATGCAGAGTCTTTTCTTGAGTTTCATAAATGCTAACACGAACAGGGATATTCAGCTGGTCCTTTCATTCTGACTCTACAGCCACAACCGCAGTCGGCCACGGTAAACCTTCCTCCTAATAGTTTTGAAATGGGCCAGCCTTAGGGTTTGGGATACCCCATCCTTTTCAGAATTCCCCAGATATGCCACACTTATACCCAGACTTCCCTCCCCCTTGCTCAGAGCAGTTCCCCGGGTGCCCCTCGCTTGTCCCCACATGAATTACAGTTTAGGGGAAGAAGGTACCCATGGGTAGTTTTAGTTGTACAGCTTTTACTACACAAGTCCTGTGTCTTCTAAAGTTTGAAGTAAGAGCGTAGCAAATTAAATGTGCAATGTTATACTTCTGTTTCCTAAAATAAAGGAGGGGTAATGACTCAGATTTTGTCAAACCCGAAGGAGAATTTGAAATAGTGTGTCCTTTTTGGCAATGGCTAGATCAGATATTTTCACCATAGGGAAAAAAATTACCTTAACTTGAAAGTGAATTATATGCAAGAATCCACTCTCCCCTTCTTTGTTACTAATAGAAAATAGAACCCAGATATTTTTTCAGGGTAGCAATGTGCCCAGTCAAAAATACTCATCTTCCCAGACTCCCAGGCTTTCAGCTAGAGGAGGCCAAACGCCCAAGTTATGACTAACGAGATGTAAGTAGAAGCTTATCAGTGGGCTTCTGGGAAAGATAAGACAGACGTAGCTGGCACTGCCTGGAATTCAGATGTAATGTCTGGCAGTGGAGCAACCATCTTGTGACATGAAAATAAAAATCACACACTAACGATGGAGAATCACGAACTCTGAGGAGCTGAATCCATGACTTCTTTAACCCCATACATTTGCCTGGAACTCTCTACGCTCTGGACTTCTTGTTATGTGAGAAAAGCAAACTCCTATTAAGAAGTAAATATTTATCAAGAGTGATTAGAACAGGGTATGGCACATAGTAAAATGCTATACAGGTTTTACTCATAAAATGAAGTAAGTATTTGCTTTAGTCACTGTAATCAAGTTTCTATTATATATAGCCAAACACAACCTTTGCCAATACACATGGGAATTGCCAATATTTCATTATTCCATTTTTATTCTAGCACTGTGCACAGTGCCTAGTACAGAATAAGTATTTGTTGAACAAATGAGCTATTCAGTGGGGTTTGAGAAAAGATGAGGGACTCTACAATCATGTGACTAAATAATGTCTCCATATGCTTACGTAACTGGCTTTAACTCTTTAGAGGACCTACAATGGTTCCCTTTCCGTGTATGATGACAGCATTTGGTCTCTTGAGAGTGGATGAAGGGATTCTATTAGCTTGGGTTGAGATACCCTCCCACAGGGTCCCAGCCTTTTTGTCATCAGAGCCAGAAGAGAAGCATCCCTGCACCTCTCAGCCAAGTGACTCAGTTTGAACTGAGGCAGGACCAGACCTGGGCAAAGTGTTGGGTAAAATTAGTCTTCGGGGTCCCCAAATTGGAAACAAAACATAGGTAACTGTCACTGCAAAACGTAATGGACATGTGACCATCAGAGAGTTAGAGCTGAGTGCTGTGGGCCTGAGAAATCATTTGGTTCAACTCCCCCGCCTTCCAGAATATTCAGGGAGAGAAGAGGTTCTGTACATGAGCACCAGGAAACATATTTACTATGATGCAGATCATCAAATGCTTCTTCCATCAGGGTTCTTAGAAAAATAATTTGACCTGTGGCTTCTAGCTGAAAGAACGCTAGAATTTAGCCTTCTGGGTTTTCTCTTTTGACTCTGGATGAAGTATCACTTTTAACACCAAATATAATTTCCCTTGAATGTAGTTGTAAAAATAAAGGTGAGAAGAAAAATATCACTTAAGAAAATGCCACCATCACACTGACAGTCTTAGTGAGGGGAACTGCTCAGATTCTCACACTTTTATTGATTAGTTCTAAATGAGATTATTCAGTTTTTTCACCATGAAGATTGATTTCATATAATAGAGGTTATAAAAGCATATGTTCTCAGTTGAAAGGTAGTTCTTGTCACAGAACATCATAAACTTTAAATGGGGACTGGGAAGTTTCAAAGAAATATAAGCCAGAGCATAGAAGGGCCTGATACACAGGGACAAGCTTAAAAGGTGAGGGTTCCAGAGCGGGAACAGGAGGTGGCTGGAGGGGAAGTACCCTAGATGCTGATGACTTGGGGGGGCCTTTTCATCATCTCTCAGGTAAAGGCGTAGAGAGGGCGTGGGCATCTTGAAGTGTTTGGGATATGATTCATTCGTTGAGCACCTGCTCTGGGTCAGATGCTGAGCTGGGCTCTGAGGATAACAATGATGGAGACACTCCACCCGCTCCCCCATGAAGACAGCTGCTCAGAACTCTGCTCCTCAGAGCACAGCCCTGGACCAGCAGCATCGGAATCGCCTGTTACTCTCAGGCCCTGCCCCAGACCCACTGCCTCAATATCTGCTTTGTAACAAGACCCCTTGGGAGACCAGAAGATGCCACCCTGAAATATGAGGGACTGCTGAGCTGAAGATGATTAAGAAGCAGATGCAGGAAAGCTCTCTGACCTCCCCCATGTGCCTAAAAAAAGTAGGACATAGATTTACAAAGACAAAAGGCATCCTGTCCCCCCTTCCACCAGGGACAACTACTGAAAACAGCTTTAGACTCTCATTGCCCTGGAGGTGGTACCAGGGGAATCTACGAGAACAAGCTTTACTAACCAGCCTCTATCCGCCGTTCATTTGCCCTCCCTCAAGTTGCTGCCCCCAGAGACTCAAAGTCCTTTTCCTTTGTCACGTCTCCAAAAATTCACTGTGTCTAGCTGAAGATGCTATACAAACCCAAACTCTAAGCATCCTTTTTGAGAACTGCTCATTCCCGGGCTGTCTCCCACGAATGTATGGAATAGACAGGTTAATGAATTTCCCTTTGTTTTCCTCTTGTTAATCTGTCTTTTGTTACCGGGGTCCCTTTCAACCAAGAACCTATGGGAGTTATTCCTCCCCTACAACCCCCAGGTGATTCAAATGTACATTTAAGGGAGAAAATGGCCCGGCTAACAAGACAAACAAAAAGAAGTGCTACCTTACGCTTAAGTCTTAAATGCGTGTGACTTTAGCTCATGAGTCTACTCAGGCTGAACCCATAAATAGACTTGAGGTGAGGTGGAGGCCTTCCTGAAAGACAGTTCTAGAGCAGGATTTTAAAGAAAGCTAGGTGTTTCTAAGTCAAAATTTTGTGTAGCAACTTTTTCCCCAACGAGTTATCCTCTCTAAGCCACTGATAAATTCGAATACCAGACTGGATCTAGCCCCTGGTTTTAATTCTTATGTTTTAGTAATAGTAGTTTGTAGTAAAAGAGTTTGAAAGCTGAGAAATGCACGGTGTGTCCTGGCTCCACTCTGTCTTCTGAACAATGTTCCCATTCTCCAGGGTTTCCTTGTGAAATGGAGAGAATGTTGCTCATTCTCCCTGGACAAGATAGCGACAAATTTAACAAAAGGAGTTTATAAATTGGGGTGTTTGAAGTTTTTGCTAGAAGGTTTAGCATACCACTTAGATTTCACATCTTGTCATTTTCAGCCCCAGCTCTACCCAAAATGAGGAAATCCATGTTACATGATAATTTACCCAGAGCAATTCTCCCCTAAGAGTTGGCAGAGGTGTGGGGAATTTTTCCCCAAATCTACATTCTAACCACGGACAAGGTGTTATGAGCATAGTAACTGCATAAACCAACTATGATGCGCTTGACCTGCACACCCACATACACGCTACTGCACTTCTGTGGTCTAAACACCTTGTGCTTAGGAGTACATCTGTGAGACCCATATCGTGTCCCTTCACTAATATAACTTTGCACTGTGCATGTGAGCACAATTTTTTTAGATTAATTGAAATCAGTCTGTTTATTTAAGGAAGTATGTGATTGGTCTTTGCTGAATACATAGAAACATCAGAACACACACAAGCTGCACAAGTGTGTGTGTGCGTGCATGTGCGTGTATGAGAGACAGAGAGATTGGAACATATTCAGTCCCCACATGCAGACTGCACTAAGACAAGAGGTGTCAGTTGCATAGGATGAGGTAACAGTACCAAGAGGTGAAAGAACATTTAACTTGTGTGCAAATTAGTCATTTAATGTTCCTTTATTCCCCAGGTCTTGATCTGAGTCCAGGCCAGACCAGGAGAAGTCGCTCTGGTCAGACAGAGGGAAATTCCACCGCATGGAATGGTGTTGGTGGTCTCCGCTTGGGGAAGCCCACACAGCAAAATTCCACTAATGAATGCGCCCACCCACGCAGGACCCACCTTCCCCCACCCCTCCTCCCCCAAGCCTGCCCCATTCAACACGCCACACAGCCACCAACCGCCTTCCTTACGACTGCCCAAGGATTCATTTCAGAAACAAGATTTGTTCAATCATAAACTGCAAGCATCCGCCTCAATAATGAACCAAATCAAAGGCCCTCTGGAGGAATCCCCTGGGCTGCTCGTGGGAGGTGCCAGAGGAAGTATTCGCCCCCTTCCCTTCCCTGTTGCATTTAGCCTCAAGGACCCTCCAAGTGGGACAAGACCAGGACGTGCAATTTTACAAGGTCCGCCAGACTTGGAGGTGGGTTCCACCGAGCTAGGTTATTTGTTTTTCTTTGCAAGAATGCTAATCAAAGCAAAACTTTAACCCAACAAACAAACAAGCAAAATACCCCGAGTTGGTTATTTGCACACAGGGGTTGCCAAGGAAGGCAGGCTGAAGGGTCCCTTTGTGACTAGAGGCGTTTTTGAAAGGAGACCGCAATGGCTGCTTTATGAGGAAGTGGCAAGGCTGTCGCGTGTTATCGTGTTATCCTCAACCCAGTGGTGGTCGCTCTGACCACCCAGGAGCTCCAGTCTACGTAACAGTCTGAAAGCCACTGTGCGGCTCTGGGGCCTCCGCTGAGGTCTTCCCGGGACCTGGTTGTCCTGAGCTGGGACACAGCTGTGCTCCTCTAGAAGAACTGGTCAGTGTTTCCGATGGGGTAGACATGGAGCCCCACTGCCACCTCAGTGACTTCTGTTTCTGAGCATGCTGCAGGGTAATTACAACAAAGCATGCCTACAGCTTTTCACATACTGCCTTAGCATTCTCATCAAGCCCGTGGGACAGCACGAGGCGCAGGAGAGGTGGGGCAGTGCCTGTGCCCCTGGAAAGCCAAGCCTCCAGCCCAGGCCCACCGTGACATGGGGGCTGAGGGCCAGGGAGGGAGGAAGGGGAGAAAGCATTAAGCGCCTTGTGATTGAAGTGGCTTAGAATAATAAATACATACACTCTCTTTTAAACGTGGCTCACCACATCCTGGGGATCTGGAAAAAGTGCTCCACCTTCCCCCTACCCCCCTTCTCCCACCCTCACCCCCAACAGCAGTTGGCTTTCACTACGCTTTGGGGGGAAGCATGGGGCCTTTGATAATAAGGAGTTTGTTAGTTCCAGGCTGACAGCCCTCCCAGGCCGCCCCGAATCCTTTCAAACACTTTTCTATTTCAGGTCAAGGAAGTTCAGAAATGTAAAGACTGGAGGCTCTGGGAGGAGGAGAGAGAAGGGAGAAAGAAGCAGTCGGGGTGCCTGGCCCCTGGGCAGCCAGGGACCTCTGGCAGATCCATCAGGCCTGGTGGCCCTGCCCTTCCCTTGGTGAGGGGTACAGATAATGGAAGGTGGCTTTAAGTCCCTGAAGGAGACCTGGCCTCGTTTGGAGCCCCCAGCCAAAGCTTAGGTACAACTGAGTCCCTGTACACGAAGATGCCTGGAAACCTACGGCCTCCTTTTGGGAGACACGGTTAGCGACTCTAGCGCCGGTTCTTCTGCCTGCCAGAAGAGGGCAGCACGTGCTTCTATTATACATTACAGAGACAGCTGGGCCGCCTACTCCAAAGAGGACACCACGTGGCGGGCAGTGGGTGCGACTCATGAAATTAATAGCAGCAGCAGAAACAGCAGTAGCAGCAGCAATAGCCATCACTAATTGGAGCCTACTGTGTGCCAGGAACTGTCCTGATGCTTTATAGGCATTAATTCATTTAATGAACATGACAATGCTTCGAGAGAGCACTATCACATCTCCCTATTGCAGATGAGGAGACTGAGGCATGTAGAAATGAAGAGAACTTGCAATTATAGCCTGGGACTGCCTAAGACAGAGGTTGGCAAATTACAGTCCAAGGGCCAAATCCAGCCCACTGCCTGCTTTTATGTTGCCCTCAAGCAAAGAGTTGTTTTTATATTTTTGGACGGTTGAAAAAAGTCAAAAGAATAATATTTTGTGACACATGAAAATGATGTGAAATTCAAATTTCAGCGTCCATAAATGACGTTTTATTGGAACACAGCCACACTCATTTGTTTTCATATTGTCTGTGGGTGCTTTATGATTCCAACAGGAGAGTCGAGCAGAATCTAGCAGATCTTGTGTAGCCTGCAAAGTCTAAAATATTTGCAATCTGACCCTTTACAGAAAAAGTTTGCCAATCCCTGACTTAAGTGCTGTTTCCAGGCAAGAGGGACAGAGGGCAGAGTTGACACTTGACTGGATATGAAGTTAGTACAGCTATCCCAGAGGGATCTGGAAGCAGTGCTGACCTTGATTCCATTTCTTTCTAACAGGGTAGGTAGCTCAAGGTCAAGCAGAAGGGAGGGTTTGACATTTCACTGAATAGCCTCAAGGAAGTAATAGAAGGTTAGATCTGGAAAGGACTGTAAGAATCGCCTACCATATTTCAAGACTAAGATGCATATTTTTTCACACTTTGACATCTTTGAAATCAGACTGTGTCTTATAATCAAAATATAAGAGTTTAAGTGAAAGCACTTTTTGTTTCAGCAAAGGCATTTTTTTGTTTCTTAGTGGCAGACAGTTTCTACCTCCAAAGGTCCAGTCTCTTTTTGTCCCTTTGGTTGATGGGATACTCACTTTGTTAGTTGGCAGTCCATTCTACAGATTTAATTGTAAACTTCCTAATGTTGAGCTGAAATCTATAAGCCTCAATTTTCTGTACATCAAATGAGGATGGTCTGGCTTAACATATTTCTGGTCTTGGGGATTTTATTAAAAGGCAGTGAGGGGTCCATGCTGGGAAGGAGGCATGTGGTCACCTGGTAG